>CM067496.1:11163231-11271307 GCA_034552555.1 Semaprochilodus insignis | reverse complement strand
GCACGGCCACTTAGGGACATTAGAGAGGGGGGAGGGGAGGGGGGGTCAAACTGTGAGCACGGCCACCGGGCAGCCCCGCGCTGATTTAGGGGCAAAAACAACACCAGGCGCAGATGAAGAGGGCAGAGGGAGAGAGGGACAGAGAGAGAGATGGAGGACGGAGCAAAGGTTGGGCTAGTAGCGCCATCTGGGGGACGGAGTGTATAAAATAGCTGTAGTAGTGACCCCCTCCATTTATCCCTGTCTTTCTCTCTCTCTCTCTCTCCCTCCCTCCCTCCGTCCCTTTCTCTCTTTTTCTCTCACTTTCCTTTTTCTCCCTTCCTCTCTCTCTGCCTCCCTTTCTTGTAGTTTCTCTCTCTCCCTATTCTCCCTCTCTCTCTCCCTACCTTTCTCTCTTTCTCCATCCCTTCTCTCTCTCATTCCTCCCTCCCTTGCTTTCTCTTGCTCTCTCTCTCTCTCTCTCTCTCTCTCTCTCCAGAGTCAAGCATCAGTACCTAGATTTTATTTTGTTAATCTCCTGGTAAATTAATGTGACAGAAGTTTAATGGGCTCATATACTTTATTTTTGTATTTTATTTTTTATCTTTTTGTCTGGTCTTTTTTTAACATTTGTTAACATTTTTTAACTTTTGTCTGGTCTTTTGTTCCAAACATGCCCACAGTTCTCTCTTTACCCACTAGAATGAAGCTGTTTTTGATACTGGGCCTTTAAGACTGATCTAAGATAAATCAGCTCTGTTCTGACTGGCAGGAGGGGCGGAGCCAAGGGGTGGCCAGAGGTGGCCAGTACCACCCTCCTGTGAAGCTATGCCACCCTATTTGAAGTGAGACAGCCTGCCCCCTTTTCTCTCAAAATGAATAGCATGATTTTTTGATGAGCTGTAAATGCTTAATATGCCACTGTGCAAAATATGTGAATACATAAAACTGTCCCATGAGACTGCTTTGTAATTTTATAGAATGGCTCTAAAAAACTTTTTGCCTGACACTTTCAGCCGACATCATGCGGCAATGTCAGCAGCAGCTTCAAAACACTCAGGCTGTGTCCCAAACTACATACTACAGTGCTAGATGCAAGGTAAAAATAAAGCACCAGCATTAGAGGTGCATTCATTACTGTAGTATATAAAGTGCATGGTTTGGGACGCAGCCTTATGTTATGTTAGCTTAAATTTCACAGAGCACCTGACTGCAGGGCAGTAAATATAAAACTATATGTCATAACGAGGCATTCACATTAGAGAGGCAATGTAATCTCGCTATATACTAACATCAATATGATACACTTTAAGAATCTAGGTTTATGGCATTTTTAGTTATACTGAAGTTTCATTAAGCTACCAGGATTCCTACTAGTATTAGTCACAAACACACTGACATGACCTGAAGTATTTGATTTATTTTTCAAATGTGACTTTGATTACTAACAATAAACTAGGATAATTGAGGACTACATGGAAAAATGAAAATACTGCATAGGTTTCTGTTTCTAAATAATAATAATAATAATAATAATAATAATAATAATGCTGTTGAGCTAAATATGGCTATATGAATAAATTCAAAACACTTTTATATGTTAACAGTGCCGCCCTACTACACACCCTGAAGAATGTTATTAACCACTGTTTTCATTTATCAACCTAATAAATTCACTAGCCAACCTGTCCAAAACACTGTGACCCCAAGTTCTGGCTATGCCCCTAAATGGATGTCCTGTATTGAACCTAAACCTGAATTGAAGCATTCAGAGCTGAAACGCTGCTTAGAACTTCATTATGAATATATGGGCGGGGCTAAACTGCTGTGGGCTGAATAGGTGGATACATGTAAATGAGTTGGTTCCTGTGACATCACAGAAAGAATGAATTAAAAATAGGCTGTGTTTGCATGGTAAGATACAATATGGGCCCTTTAAAATCCAATCGCTACCGATAACGTTAGACTGTTGTTTAATTGCCTGAATATTTAAAATGACTCATTAGATTCCCTCTAAAGTAATACTTGAATACACTGCCTGTGGCCATGTATTGTGTCCCACTGTGCTCGTTCTTCTTGAATATGAGCGCAAGACCACACCATACACACCGAATGCCACCTTTACAGCTATCTGATAACTGCTTAGTGGCCTGCTCCTGTACTACAAGCTTCAGAGAGGTCTGGCCTGTGTCGCTACACGATTTGCATCGCGCATGCGTACCATTTTCACGCATGCGCAGAGAACATGCCTGCACTATACAATCTGTAGAGCGTATATGTAATCAGTGTAAAATTGCATTTTAGTCGTAACAAAACCGCTATAACCTTCAGTAGTAGTTAAAGGTGTGTATCTGCACTCTTGTTGTTGGGTTGGCAACTGTCCTACTTGAGTGGTTTTGTTTTGTGTACGGTAGCGTTCTTAGCTTGTAGCGTGAACAAAGCTGGGCTAAATTCTGTCTCAATCTCAAATCATGTCCTGCTCTATATGTATATGTATCATAAGATAACGGTTTCAACACAACAATGCAGTAAATGCTGAAATAAAACCATTACATGTAGCCACAGAGCTGCTCTGATGATAAAATGATATTAACTTTTAGCAGGTTTTTATCCACATACCTCTCGTCTCTCTGTGCTCTAACCTGAATGCGAATTAAGCTGCTTGTATAGTTATGTCAGCATTAAACGCCCCAATCTAGTCTGCTTCACTGGATAACAATGTAAGTTATATATGTGGGTTACGAGTCGAGCAGCGTATACGCGCCTGTCAGTGGCGCGCATGCGCGCTGCAGCGACAGTGTGAACTGAGGCCCTAGTTTGTTTTTACCATGAAGCATCAGAGGGCGCTGTTTACTGGTGGACGGCTCGCTTCTGCGCCTGCGCACATGGAGTCTCCATGTTGTAAATAAAGGCTGAGCGTGGTGGCGGCGGCTAACTTTCTTTTCTTCGCGGATATGTTTGAGAGATGAGTCTGTATGTTATTGGTGTGTAGTTTTGTCTTTAAAGTGAGTTATGGGGAAGCGATATTACTGCGATTACTGTGATCGCAGCTTTCAGGACACACTGCACAACAGGAAGAAACATCTGAACGGTGTTCAGCACCAAAGATCCAAAAAAGCCTGGCTAGATAACTTCAGAGGTACGTTTACTTTACTGTACATTACCTACCAAGAGCCGGAAAGCCTAACTGTATCACTTCAGAATTACATTTTCGCGTTGTCCATTGTTATACTTCATTTTACGAAGAGACTTGACTTGATTTGCTGTCTGCTAGAAAAACTACTATAGACCAGCATGTGTTGTGTCTGGGATGCTAGTCTGCAGCAGTGGAAGTTGATCAGCTGATCCCAACCCAAACCAGTATGTGTTTTGGCGTTGGTACACTGGTCAACCAGTATGATCATACTGGGGTAACCAACTAAACCAGCATAGACCCGCTCAGACCAGCACCACATGTTTTTGTTCAGTGGGGGTCCCTTCCTGTTTTAATCACTCAGCTGAAGAGTTTCTGAACAGCTTTAACATTTGTTCTTTTTTAGATGCTGCTGCAATTTTACAAGAGGAACGTTCAAAGCAGCCGTGCAGGAAGTTTCAGCAGACAGGTTAGTCTATCGTTTGTCTGTCCGTCTTTCTTTCTGACACAAGTCAAACCAGCTTTTTGGCTGGTGGTAGTGTTTAGCCAACTCAAGGAAGGTAATGCAAAATAAAGATGTGTTGGATCTGCTGCTGTGCCTCAGTGGACTGTGCACTTTGCAGAAGTCAGAGACCACATTTTGCTCGTTTCAATAATTTCAGATTGCATTAAGCTTTATAAACACGTCTTTTATGTTTTAGTGTACAGAAAAATGGTTAAATACATTTCAAAAAGGACACTGAAATGAATAGCTTGTGCTTAGTGGCTGGCTGGAAATGAAAGAAACAAAGAACAGTACTGACTTTATGTATACACAGTGTTGGGTATATGTAACAGCGTTGTGTATTTAGAATACAAAACATAATAACTGGTTTTCCATGTAGTTACAATATAAGCAGACAGTATGTAGAATAATTACATTAATTGGAATAATGGTGAAATTAATAGATTACATGAAGGGATTTATCTATTTACTATGTTAATTCACTCTCAAATTAAAGTGCAGTGATTCCATGTATTTCCCAGAAGCCATTGGAATAAACCACACAACTGCGTGTTTACATGCAGAGGTCATGGAGCTGGCACAACACAGCCAAGAGAGAAAAGCAATTGTGTCTTGGAATTTCAAACATTACTTCATGTTAAGAGAAGAAAAGGCAGAGCTTAACTTCATTGTGCAGTGCAACCACTGTTTTCCAGCTACCAATTTGTTTCAGCATCCAAAGACTCCACTTCCAACCTAAAGAGGCATCCTGAAGTTATGTTTTTTGGTCTGGCTAAAGTAACCTGCGGCTTATTAGTCAGCTTAGCTTGGCTATCCTAACTCCTTAAAGTTATAGGTAGCTACCTAATTAGTTCAATTGTCATTTGTCTGTCTTTTTCCTAGGCCACTGTGTTTTTGGCCTTAGCTGCCGTTACTCCCATTTCTCTGAAAGGGATATGAAGGCTTTGGAGCAACAGATTGAAGGTGAGATACCTTTTAATTGGATGTTGAGTGAGACCTTACTTTTTCTGCCACATAGTCTGCTTGAGATGAATAATTCTATGTCATGTGATAGATCATAGATCAAATACACACTCATCATCAAAAGAATAGTTTCACCCAGAAGAAACTGTGGGATTGCAGTTCTGTTGGGAAGGAACATAAAGGTTGTCAGAAACAAATAACGATGATTAATTTAGACTGATATGGGCAATATTTATTGAGCTACACGTACAGAAGTAGTGTCTCTCAGTATGGCGTCGGACCACCATGTTTGCTAATGCAACGTGCCAGACGTCTCGGCATGGAGTTGTAGAGGTTCCTAATGGAGGTTCCTGTGATAATCCATCCCATGCAGGTTGAATATTCTTACACAGTTCCTGCAGATTTTGCAGTAGGGGTGGAGGTGGAGTAACACCAGGCCTTCTGGACGTGTGACGTGTGACGTGTGACGCGTGACAACAAACCGTTCATCTTGGTGCTGACCACGGTGCCTCCACACACAGATTTGTTGGTCGTCTCCACCAAGACAAAAGCGGGACTCATCAATGAAGATGACCCACTGCCGTTCTGAGACACTCCAAGACAGTCTGGCACGTCACCATTGCAGTCTTTGGCAGTCTTGATGTGGTGTTAAGGCCAGTCGATGTAACAGTCTGTGTGCATGTAGTCCTGCGTTGTGCAGTCATCTGCCAATGGTGCTGCACTAACAGGATGACTCATGGAGGGCATCACTGCTGCCCTGTCCGCAATCATGGCTGTTGGGTCAGTCAGGTACAGTGATAAGGCCCATCCTTGCTTACATCACATGCACAGCCGAGCGTGAAACTTACCTATGTCAAACCTGCCCACCAAGTTTCATTCCTGTCGGTTGATTCCTTCTGGGTTCAGCTATTTGTGCAACTAAAATTTTGACAATGAGTGTATCATAAATAATGAAGTCATGTGAAATGGGCAAAAGAGGCCGCTGCTCCTTTTCTGTGCTTGTTTAAATGTCACCTCGGAGCAGCTCTATTTTCATGAAATAATTTTTACTAAACAAAATGAAATTAAAAAGCTCATTAAGTACATTTTGAGTGAACAAAAACCTGTTTGGAATCATTTTCAGCTCTGCATAATGTTAAGTGTAGCTGAAAACATAAAATGGAATGTTTCGTTATGCTGGACACCCTGTATTGGTATAATGGCAGTAAGGTTGAATTGAATTGAAAATCAACTAAGAAGCAACTAAGTAATCTCTCGATGTGATGTAAGATGAAAAGTGGCAGAAGATGGACCATGAGCCTGATGAGGCTTCTCCTCAACCTTCAGTAGATGAGTGGCTTTCCAGAAGAGAGAAGAAAAGAGCTGCTTTGGCAGAGGGAAGGTAATCCATATACAAAAAGTCATGATGGCTTGTGATAAAGTGTTTATCATAATGTTATTTCTTCATGAAGTTATCAAGAATGCGAGAGTTTGTGTTTGTTGTTACCTTGTGCATCTGAGTGGCAGAAGGGAGTACTACTTACTGACCATGCTTCACATCTGTACCAGTCGGTCTGTGCAGGTTATTTTTAGCACAGAAAAGTGCTCTATGCGAACCTGTGCAAAAACAATGGGGGTCTAAGCACCAACAGTGTAATGATGATTGTGCTGCAGTAATTCGTTGACATTGGTTAGTTGCCCATGTGTCCTCTTCAATGCTCTTGAACCGTCATGCGTTGTATGTGGCTATTAGACTGATTCCAACACGCTACAGGAAGCAGACATTATATGTCATGTTAGAGATTATTGTGTTTCTAAAACTGAGTCGTGTGTTGTGAGTGTAGGTTTATGTGCCTTTGCTCACACTAGGGGGAGTAGTGAAATTAGTTTGAGGTTCCTCTTAACTGATGAAGAATTTGTGCCCACCCTCTCATGCAACTCCGAGCTGGACACTCCATTTCAAAATGATCCTAGAGGTTATTGTAAAGGAGACATGGTGTATTCGCCTTATTAGCATTAGCCTCATTAGCATAAGAGATTTCCATAATGTGCCCTGGTTGGTAGGTAGTAGATTTGCAGATGAAGGTCACATATGCAGAAGTCATGACCTTCACCACATGGCCTTCTTCACATATGCAACCGAATCATAGCACACGATACATGGTAATGTGGCTTTCTTTTTCAGTGTTTTAAAACCAGAGGAGGAAAACGCAGCTGAAAGTAGTGACGTGCCCCCGTTTTTGCTGTCCATTCCTGATCTCCCCCCGTCACTGCTTCCTCCACAGCACGGAGGATGGAGAGGGACCATCCACAATGACTGGGGTTGAAAGCGAATCTTTGTACCGCTACTATAAATAAATGCATTATTATTATTTTATTATTTTTTAGTTTTTTTAGAATGGCCACTGTTTTAATCAGTGTGGGTTCATCTTCCAGATGCTGTGGTTATCCGGCATCTCCAGCTCCAGTTCTGCACAGTTTGGGCATTCCCTACACATACACACCATCTAAGCCTGCCAATAGGGAAAGGATCAGGTGTGTCTGAGCAGGTGAATTACCAGACTTTCCTGGACATCGGCACTTCGGGGCCTGAGTTGTTTGCCACTGTGTTAGCATGTTAACATTTTACAGCTACTGTAATGTCTTAAAATCAGCCTTTGGTTGCTTTGACCTTGATGAAAATTCTCAGAAAAAACAATTTCCCACTTTTTGAGCTTGTTTGTCAGAGAACCGCCCTTGGACGGAAAGACTACCCTTATAAATTAAACTAGTGCACAACCCACATAGTGTTTATTGGTTCTCTTATTTATTATTTAATGTTTTTGGAAACCTTTGCATTAAAATAAAACATTGTCTGTAATAGCTCTTTAAAATAAGCCACTACTGTTATGTTTAGTGTCATACTGATATAGTATTGGTATTGGCCCTGAGGCTGGCACTTAAATACAGTAACAGCATCAGCGATAGAGACACCGATGCCAATGACCGGCACTACAGAGCCATTTCTGACATGTGCATGGGAGCGGTACACATAACAACATGTCAGTGATTGGGGATGACGAGCAGCAGGTGTAATGCTCATGGCAAAACTAGAATGCCAGTATTTTGTGTGGAAAGACATGTTAACAGCAGCTCGCTACCTGAATGGCTGAGGGTTCGTTAAGTAATCACTCGTCTACAGGTGTGCAGTCACTTGCGATTTAAGTTAATGTTAGTCCAGATTGCTAGGGACCAGATTGTAAGGGACCAGTGGACTTTCTGCGTAATGATGACCTTTGGTCTTGATTTAGTCTCTAGCTCGCGTTGTTGTCACCTGCTATCCACCTTTGCTGGTCAGCTGTGTCACTCAACAGCAGCGACTTGCAGCCCTGTGCTTCAGCCAGTCTGGACAATAAACGTTGACCGCTGCTGTTACAGACAGCCTGAATGATGGTGGTATTTACTTAACTCTGGCGGAGTTTTGACTCTGTAATGATAAACAACTTCAAAATGCAGATAGAGCCAGAGAGGCTGCTGGATGCTCACATGTACACACCACAGGTTTATCTGTGCTGTATATTGTTCAGTCCTTTTTTAACTCTTTTGCACAATAGATATAGTGCAAAACATGGTTTGTCTCGCTAATTATATTATAGTAAATCCTAAATATGCATATTTAACAGAAATATATTCTTAAGCATCTAATATATATATAATCCCACAAGCATATGCAATACATTGCTATGGTGACACAGAACATAGATTTTACCAAAATAAAATATTGAGAAATATAATTGCATAAATATCATGACTTATAGTTTAGCCGGGTTACACAGACTTAATATTTGTATCATTATTCTGCATCTGCCTTTACTTATCCGGTATCGGTATTGGAAGGGTAAAAGTGGTATTGGTGCATCTCTAGTTTTGTTGGTGCATTTTCTCCATTCATTGTCTTTGCACCACTCTTCTTTGATAACTTGTGTTTGTGTAAATTATGTATGTATGTATGTATGTATGCTGCCGTCTCATTCCCACAGTTATCACTTAATGTTTTTTTGCCTTTCCAGCTGAGCTTTTGTTGTGTATTATTAATGGCCCGTGCATTTGGGTTCATTTATAATATTAGAGTGTCTTTATAACCCAAAATCAGTCCTCATTCATTTTACCTGGCCATTTTCCAAGCTATTTTTCTTACTGTGAGTTTCAGACTTGCATAAGCATAAATAACCTCTCTTCTGATTGGTTGCTCTGTATTGTGCTACTGCGTAAGTGGGTGGGGCTAAATTGCTGTAGTCTAAAAATGTAAATACCTGTAAGTGTGTTGGCTTTTGTGACTTCATGTCCATGTATGGATTTTATGAACATGGGAGTGAACCATATGCCTTGAAAGTTTAACAGCACTTACGCATTTAGCCTTTTGCATTTTGCTTTTCTATTTTATGGACCTTTTAACCTCACTCCTTTTAATCTCACTCAAGGCTTCTGTAGCAAAAGTAATACAGTGTAGTGCATAAAGTATTTCCATTTTAGTTTCACCTGTTAAAATAGCTTCATTCAAGTCCCATTCTGTGTAAATTGTAATGCTAAAGAGTTATTGCTCAAATATGATTAGCATCCTTTTGGGGGAACGCTATCCCACAAAGCCAACCCATTGCTTTTGTATTGCATTAATTTCAGTGGCTTAGATTGAAATCCCGCATTGAGAACCGCTTTTAATTTGCTCTCAATTGTTTCCACCGTGGATGTGCCTGACTGGTTTAGTTGCACACCTTGGCAAGTGTCCCATCTTTGCTCTGATGAATATTATAGAGGACTGTGATGCATTACTGTGCACAGCCTGTGTGATAAAAGGTCCTGCTGGCTCCAGGCAAGAGCAAAACAAAAGTAAATGAATGGCTTTTTTATCTGCTCATAGCATCTGGAGGCCTTGCAGTAACTCAGATGATGACTGTAGTTTAAAATTCATCTACATTATGAAGACACCTAAGCTAGGAATGGAAGTATATGTCTGAGTACATGCACTTAAAAATAAACCCTGTCTTTTTGGTTCTAGGTAAAAAAGAAAACTTCATGTTATGTCCCGGTTCTTTAAGTTTTTAAATAGATCCTTTATACTCCCATTGCAGCTACGAAAAAATGCTTTCTAACAATCCACTGAAGCGTTCTTTAGGGAGCAAAAGCCTGGTTCTGCTATGCAATCATTCTAAAGAACATCTTTACTTTTAAGAACCCAGAACATAGCTGCACACCAGTTCTTTGCTTCTGTGGGAATAAAACTTTCACCTCCATTTTTGTCTCTCAGTATGGCGTTGGGCCACCATGTTTGCTAATGCAGCATGCCAGACGTCTCAGCATGGAGTTGTAGAGGTTCCTAATGGTGCCCTGAGATCATCCATTAATTTAAAAATGGCTTTTGCCTTATAAATTTGGTGGAAATTTCATGAGGAATGGACCAAAACGTCCCAAAATTATGTTTTTTCTTTCTCCTGAAAATGTAGCATTTTTGACGTATGAAGTTTTGTTCCAAAAGCACAAGCATATTGTATGTACATTGCACTAAAAAAGTATTCAACCCCCTTTCACAGTTCTTGGATTAGTTTAGAAAACAAATGACTATTTTATTTGCAAAGACTGACTCTCAGAATGAATTACTTTAAAGTGATTTTGGCTTTATGTAAGAATGTATGGCATGACAAAAATGACTAACTGCAAACTGTTGCTTGCGTATGAACCCCACTGCTGTAGAAGCTTCAAGTTAACATAGATGAAAGATTGCCTTAACAAAGACACAACTGGCCTACAACTGGCCTGTACCTGTGAATGAATAAAAAGGTTAATCTATTCTGTGTGGAGTTCTCCCAGTGTCCTCCAGGTGCTCCGGTTTCCTCCCACAGTCCAAATACAAGCAGTCAGGCTGATTGGAGATGCTAAATTGCCCCAAATGTCTGTGTGTCTGCCCTGTGAGGCACTGGCAGCGCAGTGAGTCCTAGAATATGTTCCAGCTCTCATCCCCAACCTCCACGACCCAGGAGGTTAAGCAGTGTAGATGAGGAATGAATGATGAATGAAGCTTTTCTGGATAAAAGACCTCCACCCGATTAATTCAAGTAGCACTGGTCAGACCGTGAATCTGAAGAAAAGCTATGAAAATGAAGCACAAGGAGCATTCATCCAAGAGCGGACGGATGAAAGGTTACAGAATAATATCCAGGTGTCTAGATACCCCAGTGAGGACTGTTGGATCAAGAGTGAGGAAATGGAAGCTTGATCATACCAGCCAGGCTCCCTCAAAACTCAGCATCAGAGTAAGAAGGGGGTTTGTGAGGGAAGCCACAGAAAATCCAACAGAGTTCAGTGGCTGAGACTGGAGCGAAGGTGCACCAGTCAATGACATCAAGAGCTCTGCATGCATCTGGCCTAGAGGGTGGCTGGAACGAAGCAATTACTGAAGGAAAAACACATCAAAGCACATCTGGAGGTTGAAAGCATCAGGGTAACCCAGCTGGGAGATGAGGTTTTATGATTACACAAGATAAAAATTGAGCTTTTTTTGGGCAAACTTCAAAACACTGTGTGGTGCAAACTTAACACTGGCCATTCCTCAACAAACACCAACCCATCAGGGAAGCATTGAGATGACAACATTGTGTTGTGGAGATGTGCTGTTAAAAGATTGTTGAAGATTTATCCAGTGAGATACTGCAAAAAAGCCTGATACAATCTGTTAACGATTTCTGAAATGTACACACACATCGTCAAAAGAATAGTTTCACCCAGAAGGACGTGTCGGATTGCAGTGCTATTGGGAAGGAAGATAAAGGTTACCAGGAACAATAAATGATTGTAATTTAGACTGATAGGGGCAATATTTATTAAGCTACACATACAGAAGTAGTGTCTCCCCGTGATAATCCATCCCATGCAGCTTGAATATTCTCATGCAGTTCCTGCAGATTTTGTGGTAGGGGGAAGGTGGAGTGACACCAGGCCTCCACACACAGATTCGTTGGATTCGTTCGGCTGTTGAATCAGTCAGGTACGGCGATAAGGCCTGTCCCTGTTTACGACACATGCACGGCTAAGCATGAAACTTCAGTCGTTCACATGTCTCACAATGTCACACCTACGCACCAAGTTTCATTCCTGTTGTTTGTTGTAACTGTTGTTTGTTGCAACTACCGATTGTAACTATTTGATTGATGACGAGTGTATGATGACATAGCAACAGCAAAGAAAATGGTGGACTATGTGGAGAAATCTAGTATTCCAAGCTGTGTAGGTGACTTACCATACCCTTTCCAATGAACCAAACTGTCAATGCTCATGGTTGATATTCATTTTTAACAAGGCTGAAGTTGGCTTCCTATTTGTCAGCTTCTTAGCGGAGTGTTCAGTTCCACCTTAAATGCTCAAGCTTGTACAGGTGCCAGAATGTCACTATGGCAGGATTTAAGGTGGAATGGAAAATTACCCGAACATATCGGCAATTAGGAAGCCAGCTTCAGATCTTTAGCAGGACCCTGGACAACATTAATCCAAAGTTGTCCTTTGATTCAAAGTGTCATTTGCAATCCCAGTGAATCTGATGACTATTTAAGGGGGTTGAATACTTTGGCAAGACACTTTATTTATAGATGTTGAAACTGAATCTATTAAATTGCAGGTGCAAACATTACTGTGCATTTTCTGCAGCTCTTTAGCTGTGAGGGCTTTCTATAGATAGATAGATAGTCATTTATTAATCCCGCAGTGGGGAAATTTACAAAAGCAGCCGTGTCACAGTTTAATACAGTCAAGAAACGCAGACCATAAACATCACTTGTTTAATTCAGTTGCTCACATGATACATTTACATGTAACATCAGCACATTTCAGCACATCGTAGTTTCAGGATATCGTCGCTATATCAAAGCGGTTTACATACATCAGATGTACATGGTGTTACAATACTGTAATACTATTACATGTGGTAATATGAACTAGCTCATGAGACCAATATGTGGCTAAATCATACCGCTATATTGTGCCATTCATGAACAAATGCTAGAAATCGAAGGTGAATATTTCAGCTTATATTACACTTAGAGCAATCTGTCAAAAATATTGGTTAACAAAGTTTAAACAAAATAAAGCTTGCCATATTTGATATTATCCCCTCAAGAGCAAACCACACACCCCCCACCCCGGACGCCCACCCACCCTGAGAAGTAAAAATATAAGCATGTGTAAATAATATTGCTCGTATTGATGAGTAAAAAGAACTCTCATAAAATACTACTGTTACTGTTGAAGTGTAAAGATACTGAAGTCATGATATGTTTCTGATGTCCTGACGTCCTTTCAGAGTAGATGAATTTACAGTAAGGTCACAGTAAGTTTTCGTACAAGTATAGTTTTGCATATTTTGAAAACAAACACTGATTCTGACTTCAACATCACACGGTACATCAATTTAGTCAAAACATTACAAACGCATGCAGCTGCACACTTTGTTGATTATGCTGTTATTACCATGTCACTCTCCGTAAAAGCTGATTCAGCAATGTACCACCTCACCTTTCTAGGTGGAGCGCTAGATCACATTCATGGTCTGACCATGATTTGAGTCAGTGTAGCCTTAATCTGAACCCAAAGAAGCTTTGTTCAGCTCCGCTCAGTGTTCCATGTGAACAGTATTAGTGCAAAACCCTGCTGGATAACAAACTTTAAACAGCATAAACTCATGGGGTTCTCAAGGGGTGCTGCAAAGGAACTGTAGCATTGAGGTGAACCCCAAATAAAACTGCTCAGCTTTTAACCCTACTACAGCTGATTCACACAGCTGTTCACACGTTACAGACATACAAACTGCAAAAATGCATGTTCTTGGAGGGGTTGTACCATATAGGCTGTCATTTGTATTGTCAGACATCAGTTTCATTGTAAGCAGGTTTTATAACTGTCATATTATCCCTATTATAGTTAGGGTCATGTCAGGAATACAGAAAACCTGCCAATGGGGGGAAAAGCTCCATATTCTCTTAAAGAGGACCTATTATGCCCATTTTCAGGTTTATAATTTTATTTTTGGGGTCTGCTAGAATAGATTTAGATGCTTCAGATTTCCCAAAATGCAACATTTTTCTCATACTGTATAATCTGTATTCACCCTCAGTCTGAAATGCTCTGTTAGAGCTCCTGTGTCTTTAAGCCTTCTCCCGATGAGCACACTGTGCTCTGATTGGTCAGCTCGACTACTGATTGTTCATACATCAGATCAACACCTCTGAACAGGGGTGGGGGAGGGGAGGGGAGGGAACCACGAGAAAGGAAAGTGCGAATTTAGAAACATGTTTTAGCTTTCTCTGTTTTGCGCGTTTTTAACTTGCAGTGCGTTGGGCTTTCTCGGCCACCGTAGCATGGCGATGAGAGCCTACTCTTTGGATCAGCTTGGTTTGGATCAGTTTGATCCAGAGTCCAATACTGAAAGTCAGGTAGAAGAAGTTGGTAGACCTGATCCAGGTTTACTGGTTTATTTTTAATGTGGCTTTAGCCTTCTGTGCATTTTGTGGGTAGGCGGGGATTGTGTTACGAGATGACATCACCTTGTAACAGAAAAATGGGCTGGAATTCCAACTCAGCATTTCAGGCTGCTGGGAAAGAAGAGTTTCTCCCTCTGACATGTACTTTGCGGGTTCTAACTTTGCAGACCGTTTACGTGTACAAACATCTACATATTGCACTAAAGGAGTGTGGGGGAAACCGGAAAAGCATAATAGGTCCTCTTTTAAAAATAAGGTTCTCAAGGGCTTCTTGACTTGAGCACACCTTTACAGAGCCTTTAAAAGGGTTCTTCTTGTTCTCACATCTCATTTACAAATGTAGGCAAGCAAATGTTGTTCTTCCATGGCAATGCTCCAAAGAACCATTTTTGACACCTGTAAGTGAACAGCCTGTCTCAACTTTCTGAGCCACTTACACCAATATAGTGACGGTGATAACAAGCAAGACAAAAACTCAAACATGACTCAAACATGACTCAAACATGACTGGTATGAAGAGAGGAAAACATCATCTGATCTATCTAAATAATCACAAGTCAACGTAGGTTTCATGTACTGATATTTAACAGAGTGCACATGATATTGGACTCATGAACACATACACTTAGAACAACACCATCTCTCTGGCTCTTGAGGCACTGAGATTACAAATAGGTACAGAAATCACCAACAATCACAGAGATAATCAGCAGAATTCAGTTTTATATCAGGTATACTGAGGTGAGGGCTGGATGCATAGAGACACATTTTGAGAACACACGTTTTCGGACAATATATTGCTTCTGCTTGCTTTTTAAAGCCATAATGAATGTATTCTCACTCACGTCCAGCCTGCTTTCCTCACTCATTCATTCACTGGGGCTTTTCAGTGGGTATCGGATTACTGGGACCATTGCTACGCTGTTTTACAAAAAAAGAAACACCCCAAAAAACATGCAGATCATGTTTAGTATTACTTTACTGTAGGTTACTATTGATAAAGCTTCATGTCATCTACAACAGCTTGTTATGACAACTGACATAACCCTACATAAAGGTTTATAAATGCATATTCCAATAGTTGTCATTTGTGATTAACATTATTTTGCCAGTTTTGATCAAATTTATGACAGATGATGGCTATTGGAATAAGCATTTATTAACGTTTATGTATGGTTATGTCAGTTGTCTCGGTATGAAGAAATTTTTGACCACAGGCCTCAAACCAGTCGGACTGTTTGGTATTACTTGATGTAATACTGATGTAATACTCCAAAAAAGAACATAATTACAATTGATATTAAATAGTTTTCCATCACAATCTGAATATTGTTGCTGTCATAAATTCAAGCTCTGCAGTTGTCCTTTACATCATGTCAAAAATTCATGAATAATGGGCTAACAGAAATGCTCCGAAATTGCTTCAAATAAACTCACTTACATTGAAAGTACAGAACGTTTTTCCCTCTCCTGTAAAGTTACCATTTTGGAGATACTTGTTTTTCTTTGGACAGTGACGATATGTAGTCGAAGAAGTCAAAGAAGAAAACAATGTTGTGTAAAAGAACCTGAGAATCTGTACCGGAGAAACTGACCTATCAATACTCTCAAATACTCTAAACACATTTGTGGGCGGGGCATGGACAGATTATTTATGTCGTTTCACGCAGTGACTCGGTCTTACTTTGGTGGCTTTTGAAATGTCAAATTTGCATCTAAGCTAATTATAGGATAATAGGACGTGGTACATTCCACTAAAGGAGAGGTCTGGGATGTTGAACACATCCTCATCACGCTGTCGTTCAAACCATACTTTTATCTTGATGACTGAATCTGTAATTTAACGCTACTGTGAGTTTCCACAAAGCCTCCGTGGAAATCTGTGGGGCAGCCTTGCATACATAAAGCTTCCAGAGTACGCCTGGGCCAAAATGCTATTTTGCGTTCCCCTTTGTATTTAGCTTTACTTCTAACAAGTATGTCCAATTAGGAAAAAGCGTGGTCGATAATATTAAGTACCACATTATGGTTCATTTGCATAATTAATTTCACATTCTGGAAATGGACAGAATGAGTAGTTTTAGCTGTCCACTAAGAGTTATTGAATACCACCCAAGTACGCTATCAAGACATTAATAAGACTCTGCTCGATTGAGTAATCATTAAAGCTGTAATCAGGGAACTTAAAACGCAGAGCAGAGATTTCTGAAACACTAAAAGGAAGTCTTTGTGGAAAGATCTAATACAACAACAGACAAAAACAGAGACCACACTTAAGATTTGATTTACATTACTTAAAGAGTGGATCAGAACTTCTTATTTTGGCTTGCAGTAGTGTATAACTGTTTAACTGTGTATAACATAAAATGTTTTATTCATAAAACAGTTATTTTTAGATTCACTGTTAATAAATTTAAAAAAATAGAAATAAAAATGACTTTTACTGTGCTGATAGAAGTAGCAGGATGAATTCTGAGGTGTATCAAGCTACACTTTCTTGTCAGATTCATTCAAATGCTGCAAACCTGATGGGATGGAGCTTCACAATACAGATGGATAATGATCCAAAACATAGCATAAAGGCAACCAACTCAGGAGCTTCTAAAGGAAAACAAATGGCATGTTGTTAAGTGGCCAAATCAGTCACTTGACCTTGAATCAACTGTGCAGGCTTTTCACTTACTGAAGACGAAACTGAAGGCTGAAAGACCCACAAACTAGTAGCAACTGAAGACGCCTGCAGTAAAGCCCCAATAAAGCATCTGCAGTGAGGAAACTCAATGTTTAGTGATGCCCCTGGGTTCCATACTTTCACGCAAGTATTAAAAGTAATAATTGTATTTATAATTATGCTAATTTATCCACTTACTTTTGAGTCTGTGAAAATGGAGGGGTGATGTTAAAAAGTCTATAATTCCTAAATGGTTAGATATTGTTATTAAACGCTTGTATTAAAGTTGAAAGTCCACCTTTCTATCACATCCTCAATCTTAGCTGCTTCATGTCAAATCCATTGTGGTGGCATACAGAGGCAACATCACCAAGTTTGTTCCACTGTCCAAATGACTTTTACTAATATTTTTGTCTGCAGATTCGCTATGACTTTATTTAGGTAGTGGACAGCACAGCAGAGACACCGACATGTGACTCTGTAGTACCATAGACATGTATATTGTGCTGGTATAAGTGTATCAGGTACTGTAGTGTCAAGCAAACCATTCCGCCACTGGTGGACCTTCAGTCAGAAACTGACTGATACCAGTTGTGTATGTGTCTTGTACAGTAAATCTGCAAAATGTTACACAAAATATGTATGTCTAATAAGGTAGTCAGTCAATGTACACAGTGTTAAAACCCCAGCAATACTGGCGTGCCTGATACAGCACAATACAAACTAACATGCCACCACAACTTTGGTATTACTGCTGTGCTGAGAGTGGTCCACCACCCAAATAACATCTTGTCAGTGATGGTCTTTTACCTTTGATGGATGGGGTAGACAATTGTTAATTTATAAAACCTATTTTACTCATGAGAATGACGATTTTATGGGATGTTTCCCTTATTTTGGGCACCCCTTGTATTTGGGCTTTCAATTAATTTCTATTCTTTTTAAATTTGCTTAAAAAAGTGATACACTGAATTTATTTGAACATGTACTAACACCGCATACATGTCAGAAACTACTATTTCCCAAAGACAAAGTTGTTTGAATGTAATATATGATGTACTTCTGTACATCACATTTATTTCAATGTATATTTGTATACCTTCCTCCACTTTCATGGCATCTTACAAAAGTCTGCTGAGAGATTGGCTGAGTTATACCACAGGTATTGTCAGGTCCATATGTATATATTTTTTTTAATTTTTGTCATTTTGCCTCTGTACACCACTGCAGCAGATTTGGAATGAAGCAGTCTGGCAGTGTAGGCTTTCAGCTTTATTTCAGGGGCTTCAACAAAAAATGTTGCATTGACCGTTTATGAATTACAGCCACTGTTTTGCACAGTTCCTCAATTTTCACAGGCTCAAATCTTAATGGGACAGTTGACTGATAAGCACGTGGCCAGGTGTGACCTGTTCCTTCGTTGTTTCCTGACAAATTACAGAGATGGAAGGTCTGAAAATTCCATGTGGTGAATATACATTTGGTAGCTCTTCATGGGAACTCTCAATATACGGTCCATCAATAGACTGGACAATCAATAGACTGTAAAAGAAAACAAACCAATCAGAGAGATAGTAGAAACTTTAGGAGTGTCCAGATCAACAATTTGGTACATCCTTAAATAGAAGCAATGCACTGGTGAGCTCAGCAACACCAAGAGGCCTGGACGACCATGGATGACAATGAAGGTGGAGGAATTCTTTATGTGGTGAAGAAAAATCCCTTCACAACATCTAATCAAGCCAAGGACGTTCTAGAGAAGGTTAATGTATCATCGTCAAAGTCAACAATAAAGGGACGTCCTCATGAATGTGAAAACAGAGAGTCTGCCTTAAGCAATGCACTGGTAACATTCAAGAACAGAAAGGCCAGACTAGACTTCGAAAACACTTAAAAGCCTGCCCAGTTCTGGAACAAGATTTCTTGGATAGTTCAAACCTAGATTAACTTGCACCAAAATGTTGTGAGGATAGAAAGGAAGGGCTTGAGAAGGAAAGGAAGGGCTCATGATCCTAAGCATACCACATCATCTGTCAAACGGTGGCGGCAGTATTGTGGTATGGGCAAGTATAGTTGCCAATGAAATTAGGTCACTGCTGTTTAATGATGATGTTGCTGCTGATAGGAGTAGCAGGATGAATTCTGAGGTGTATCGAGCTACACTTCTTGCTCCGATTCAGTCAAATGCTGCAAAGCTTCACAGTACAGATGGATAATGATCCAAAACATAGCATAAAGGGAACCAACCCAGGAGCTTCTAAAGAAAAAGAAATGGCATGTTCTTAAGTAGTCAAATCAGTCACTTGGCCTCAAATCAAGGGAGAATGAAGGCTAAAAGACCCACAAAAAGCAGCAACTGAATGCACCTGCAGTAAAGCCCCAATAAAGCATCTGCAAACTCAAGGAAACTCAACATTCAGTGATGCCCAAGAGTTCCAGACTTTCATGCAAGTATTAAAAATAATCATTGTGTTTATAATTATGTTTATTCAATTAATTTTGAGCCTGTGAAAATGGGGCATTATGTAAAAAAGTCTATAATTCCTAAACAGTTAGATATTGTTGTAACTCTTGTATTAAAGCCAAAAGTCTACACTTCTATCAAATCCTCAGTCTTACCTGCTTCATTTTAAATCCATTATGGTGGCATACAGAGGTGGTGTCACTGTCCAAATACTTATGGACACGTAGGTGAATTAAACTGGCTGCAAACACAGGTATAGATGGTCATATGAACATATGTATGGATTAATGCAGTATGTCATAAATTCCGCATGCCCTTGACTCAGTGAAAGGAAATAAGATGTGAGGTAAGGACCCTTACAGAACCCTTATCCTGTCCTTCCATGTATTGCTTTATGTCACTGTGTGAGTAAATCAGCTGCAAGAAGATTGTAAGGGGAGGGAGGACATGCATCTTCATCATATTCATTTAATCAATCATTCATTCAGTCATTCATTCATTCATTCATTCATATGATATCAATAATTCAAGTGTGTCCCAGCGTTTCACCTGTGTCCTTTTCGTGTAAAAATTCTGAAGAGCATGCGAGGAGAAGAGCTGGTCTGATCGGGTAGAGTCGTTCATTTCATCCCTCTTCGAAGCATCTGATTTGCTGCGATAAGCATGACGCTGATGATAAACGCAATGGCGAAGGCACAAATCAAGCTCTTTCGCACACACGTGTGCTTGACTTGTTGCATGGGGCTTGCTTTGAGGACAGAGATGGGGAAAAAACAAGACACAATGAGTTAATATAAGTCAAACAAATCAGTGGCCATAGGATGTATCTGTGCATCACCAGCATGCTGTTATATTTTTATGACACAATTATGCTATTCAGAGCAGAAACCCCTTTAAAAATGACTATGGACCAGCTTCCTTGGCATGGATTAAGCCTAGTCTTTTTTAGATTTACCCTAAAACTGCATTACCATTAGTGGTCCATCATTAAAAACATGTTTTAGTCAAGTCTTTGCTCTAAACAAGTAACAACTGTTGACTGAACAGGGACGCTCAAAGGAATATTCCAGTGGTTTTCAATCTCGGTGGCATACTGTTGAGTAACATAAACAACATTTGCTACAATTCATATGGAGAAAAAACTTTACTTGACATACTTGGGCTGAAGCACATCTGTTGTAGAGTTTCCCTCAACATGCAAATGGCAAAAGGAAATAGACCCTTTTCACATTATTCACTTCTGTCTGTTTCAGTTAGCAGGTAATTTGATTTCCAGTTGAACCAAAATAAATGGCACACTACAGCTTCAAGGTATTTTGCCGTGTTCCTTAGTGCCACAACTTCAAACAAACACACCTCAGATTTAATCAATTTCCGAACAAGCACACATTAAGATGAAAATGAATGTAGTCACTTTTCTTTACGTAAGGCACATCTCCACTCTACCGGCCCCTTGTATTACTTTCATGTGTGTTAATGTTGACTAAACTCATCAGATAAAATATTACAGTGTTGACGGTGAATAATGGTGACAGAGCTGATAAGGGGCTAAAGCTTTAAAACTGAAACTGAAGAGCGGCAACGCTCTGATAAGCAGCAGGGCGTGCATTCATAATTAATAATCTACAGTTTATTGCACCTTAGTTTTGTTTTGACTTTTTTTTTTATCTATATTGGCCATTTTTATTTTTAACAATAATTTGATTACTTGTTTGTGTTTCAGCTGCGCACGTTTGGCTGGTTGTTTGGTAACAGACATAACAGTACATTATCAACATCAGCCGAGTAGTTTAGGAGCTGGAGCGTAGATGCTGTAAATAAGATAAAATCCCTAAATGAAGATGAGATTTGGTTCTGTAATACGAATTTGTAGAAAAAAAAGTCTTAATTTAATTTTAAAAACAGGAAGTTTCTGTAATACAGCCCCAGGTGTTCTTTGGCAGTGTGGACCTGCATTGTGTTTCTTTACACATTACGGAACTTGTAAACTTGTGGGGGCATGGCCTGGTTTGCATGCAGTAGGGGGTTAAAAAGTAACAGCATTATGAAAGAAACAGGTTATGGACTTTGATGCAACATCAAATTGTATTGATATAAACAGTATTGTCTCATCCTTTATCTCCTTTGAAATTACAATATATTGATATATTGTGTATATTGTATTGTTTATAAAAATGTCAATGTACCGCCTAGTGCTAGTTTGTGGTAATCAACTGTATGCTACAAGATGTGACAGATAGCAATTAGGTAGATTGATGGTTCCCAACCCTGGACCTGGAGGACCTCCTGCCCTACAAATTGTTTGTGCTTTCCAGCCAAAAAGCACCCACTATAATCCAGGAGGCTTTTGATAAATAATGGACCAGCTGGATTAGGTGTGGTGGGAGCAGGGCGAATGCTAAAATGTGAAAGGCAGAGGGTCCCAGCTGAGAACCACTGAGGTAGAGAGTATTCCTTTAAGGTCTGTGAAAAAATAATTTAAATAAATGAATAAATCCCAGAAATGTGACTGAAACAAACCCCCTCCCTCTTCTGAACAGTCTTGAGGTCCAATTTTTCTTCAGGACAATTGAAATAACAGCATCATCTTGCTAAAAATAGAATATTGTCTAACCCATCAGGAATGTTGGCTGAAATACACTTCCGAAATTGCCTCGGTGGACTTGACTTGACGGCTCAGTTTGATTGACGATAATTTGGTGGCACACCGTAACAATATAGAGGCGAGCAAGTAAAAAAAGCAGACAATGAATTCAATACAAACAGCCAAGGTCAGTAGGTTATTACTGTCGTGACTGAATTGTTTGGTGTGTGGAGTCTTACTGTCAATATCAACTTGGCACTCTGGGCTGTTCATATGGCTCTCCTCGGTCATGATGATGTTCTCGATGTCCTTCATTGTCAAATGGTCGCAGAAAGTGTCGTACAGCAATCTCTTTAGTTCATCCACTGTCAGCTTCTGCATATCACACTAATGAAATAAACGTCAAAAGGCGGGAAAAGACATTACCTGCAGCTTGCAGATAACAGGTCAGATTCCTGAGTGAGGTTTTGTGTGATAAATGACCAAATCAAAATGGCGCTAAAGTGGTAGTACAGCCTAGGTACCCTGAACGTGCAATTTGCATAAACAGAAGATTGCGACCCAGAAGCAGGGACTGGGAAATTTAAGTCGAATCAATTTAAATCAGTTTTGTTAGAACAGCAGCAATGTCAGCAATGAAATCGCAGCGTGTGAGTAATGTAGGAATAGCTGGCACTTCCTACAAGCTTTTATAGTTGATCACGGTGAAAAAGAGCTTGTGCCTCGCAGTGATAAAAATGACACCATTGAACATAACAGCAGTCATAACATTGCATACCTTCCAAAATATGGAGTCAAAGTCCGCGCCATGAAATTTGTCAGGAATGCTGGAGGCCGTGAGTTTAGGACCAAGCAGTGTCACAAATTCCTCAAAGTCCACCTGACCATCACCTGTAGACAGAACAACAGGCTATCTGGACTGCAGTGCTTTAAAAATAATGGACAGAGGTGTAAATATGTGGGTGGACTGAAATGATGAAGTTTGACCTTCTAATTTAACATAACCCCTATTTTCCATGACCGTTTATAGACTGTGGAGTTTAGGGTTTAAAAGGTTAAATCGTGACTGATATCAACTAATCCGGGCCTGATAAAGCCAATATACAGATGACCTACTGTGTGTATCTCAGGGTGTAATATAAGGCTAGTTTACTTCTCTCAGTGGTGAACTCTAAAAACAAGAATGTGATCACATGTAAAAATAATGAAACGATAAGCATCGCTATTATAACAAATGCATGTACCTATGACATGGAAACTTTCTCCTTAATCTGAAAGTACTATATTAACAAATATGTGGGTGGACTGAAATGATGAAGTTTGACCTTCTACACTGTAAAAAGTGTAACCTAAAAAAATTACTTCAATTTGTTACAAGCAATTGAATTAGCTTTGCTCAACTCAAACAATCAAAAAATTACTTTCAAAGAATAATTCATGCAACAAAACACTTTTTACAGTGTAGTTTTCACCCCTATTTTCCATGACCTGCAAAAATGAACTGTGGAGTTTAGGGCTTAAAAGTCTAAATCATGACTGCAACTAACTGCAACACTGATGAAGCCAATATAATGGCCTGCCGCTTGTATACTGTAAAAAAGTGTTTTGTTGGTCCAACCTAAAAAAATAATACTGTAATTTGTTACAAGCAAATGAATTAGGGTTATTCAACCTAAAAAAGGACATTTATTTAAATCAAAGTGATTTTCTGAGTTGAGTAAATCTTATTCACATGCTTGTAACACATTGAAGTAATCTTTTTTAGGTTGCACTTTTTACAGGGTATCTCTATGTGTAATATAGCACTAGTTTGGTTCTCTCAGTACTTTAAAAACAAGAATGTGATCACATGTAAAAACTATTGAAACAAATGCATGTATCTCTGACATGGGAGCTTTAGAGGTGAGGAATTCTTTCTTCATGTTATATATTAATAATTTATGACCATTTCCATTGCTCCATTTGACATGAATGAACTGTCTGATGGATGTGAAGACAGCTAACACTAAAGAGTGAACTAAAGAGCTAACACAAAAGAGTGAAAAACATGACAAGGTTTTAATATGATGAGATTGTTGCTGTCCAGAGAAAAGCAAGTACCCCAAAACATAATTGTACTTTTTCTTTTGTTTTTTTCCTTCCTTTTTTTTGAACAGCAACATGTTAAAACATCATCTAAGCTTCTAATATGCTACAGACAGTATGGCCACAACATCATGAAAATGCATGGACATTTGTATGTTTAGTCTTCCATGTTATAAATAAATAAATAAATAAATAAATAAATATTTTGCTTTTGATACGAAAGCAACCTATGGCGTTATACATAAGAGCAGATCTACCATCCATGTCGAGTCTCTTGATGATGACCTCCAGCTCCACCTCATTGGGCATATAGCCCAGAGACCGCATGGCCACACCCAGCTCCTGCTTTGAGATGAAGCCATTCCCATCACGGTCAAACACTCTGAAGGCCTCTCGGATCTCTGCAGAGGCACCACACACATTGACATTAACCTCACTTCCCTGCTCTTGCCCACTCCTGAAAATGACATAGGATGCATGTCTACATACTATATAACTTACAGACTATGATTTTAAAACTATTCCCCTCATTTAAATGTCAGTGTCAGGGAAGGGGCACTACAAATGGTGGCTACTTGGTCAAATTGGCACACACTACACACAGCTTTCTTCTCATAGTGTGTGTTAAGCACAGAGCTAGTATGACTTAAATGCTAGATCCACCCACATACAAAGAAAGGCACAAATTAAGCATTGATGGTGAATTCAAGAAATGCTATACATGCATTAGTGGAGTATATAATCTGGATCAGTGCTGTTGGGGTGTCAGGGGTGGGGGGTGCTGAATAACACAGCTATCTATACATAATCAACAGGCCTATGCCAATGGTCAGTGCTCTTATTTCCACTGATTCAACTGAACTCAAACCCCCAGCCGAGGCCACCCTCTCTCCAAACATTAACATTCAAATAAGCATTTGAATATGTAGAGACAGTGGTCTCAGTTCACTATATCTACATTAAAGTACAAAATAGTGTTAAACTGGCATGGAACCTGCTCTTACTTAACCGAGAAGAGCAACAATGCTAAATAGTTTATTCCACAGGTCAGGAAAACTTTGGTAGGCACGTTAGTGCTGAGATGAGAAACAAACCCCAGTCAAAATATTCCTCAGTTGCTCATTTTGAACAGGTGGGAAACACATGCCGAAGAGCATCTTGCAGCTGCCACATGCTGTCTCAGGCAGGGCTGGCTAATTAGATCTGTCTCTGATGTTAGACTCTGTTTTATTCCCCCACCACAAGACTAGATTGCAAATGCAACAGTTCTGAAATGGGCCAATAACATTACACCCAGACTGCAGTCCAGGGGGAACTGTCCGGGGTGCTGAAACAGAACTCAGTTTAATGGAAACTCATGAAAATGAATGAGGAACTCGCCCAGACAATGAGCACAGTGAGGGGGGAACTATCCAGGGTGCTGAAATGAACTGAAACGAGGGGAACTCTCCAGTGTGCTGAAAGCCCCCTATTTACAGTACTGAAGCCAAGCCTTAGCGCCCTATCTACAGTATAAAACAGCCAAAGAAGAAGCGAAGGCAATTTAAAGATCACTTACCCTCCACTTCGTCCTCGGGGAGGGTGACAGGAGTCCTGTATGAGAGGATTTCTGGAATAGAGCAAAGTCCCCTGTACATGAACCTGGAGGTCACGGCACGTACTGGCATTGCTGCGATGGCAAACCAATACTGGGACAGTGATCTTCATACAGTAGTAGTGCTGTTTTTTTTTAGGTTGGGGCGAAGATAACTGCAACTTTTGCTTTACATGACTGTCGTTTGTGATTAGTCTCAAGATAGAAACATGCATATATACATACACATATATATATACTAATGTATATGTGTGCGGATTTGCATTAGACGAGATCACTCCTGGCAGTCACTCCATGGCACTGCCTGGGAAATTCTTGGAAATTCTCGAACCC
The DNA here is from genome assembly GCA_034552555.1 of Semaprochilodus insignis. Taxonomy (NCBI): domain Eukaryota; kingdom Metazoa; phylum Chordata; class Actinopteri; order Characiformes; family Prochilodontidae; genus Semaprochilodus; species Semaprochilodus insignis. Next base: position 11,245,514 of record CM067496.1, on the reverse strand, counting down.
CCCACCCCCTTCAAAAAAAATAGAAATAAAAAATGGCGAAGGGATGCACATCAAGACAAGACATGTAGTGCTGGGGATACGATATGATCAGTGTGTGTTTGCGATGCGGATCCTCTGTTTTTGGGGGGGTCCCTGTTTATCCTGAACGAACAGACTGCGATGAGGAAACGCAGTGCATTGGTCGTGTTCGTTTGGTCACGGCTGCTGTGTTAATGAAGAAACACAGCTTCAAAATATAAAAGCTTTTAGCAGGCGGACATGTTAACACGACGGCTGAGCAAACGTCCGTGGAAGACAGTGGTTCAAGCTCAAAGGCTGAGTGCAAGTCACATTCTAGAGCTCCCATTCCCTCCCATCGCTCGCTCGATGCAATCCTACAGGTAGTTAAAGGATCGCCAGCTTATTGCAGTTGGAGGGTCTTGAACGCTAGCAGTCCTCGTTGGGTCAAACATCTTTGGTCAAGTTTTCCTGCTCTTCTTCCACATCAGCTGTCTCCAAGACGATCAGATGCGATGCTTATGCTGATTCGCAGCGAGGGCAAGCGCGCGATCCACTCGCTCCTCTGCGAGCACCGTGCGGAATGTCCGTCGCTTCAACCATCGTGATAGTTTACGCTAAGAGAGCGCCTTGCAGTCCATTCACCGTCCTTCCTTCTCTTGCGGTCTATTTCCTCGGCACGCGCGCGCCTGATGTATGTTCCCACACCGCCGGATCCACAGGTCTGCTCGTGACGCGCGCCCACACACGCGCACGCGGGCACACGCACACACGCACGCACGCGCGCGGATAGGGCAGTATTCAGCCAAAACCGCGGAGGAAGATTCTACAGCAGTATTCAATGTGCGGAAGCGAAGAAGCTGCCACGCGCGCGTCGTTTTCCCTGTAGATACAAAAGAGCAGAGTCATTTCTGCTTAATGAGTTCACAGCATTTGGGATGATCAATAACGAGGGGAAAGAAAGAGAGAAAGAGAGAAAACAATGTGTCACAATGTGGGGACCCAAACCTGTTCATATTCGCACGTTGTGCATGGGGACCTTTCGTCCTTGTGGGGTTAGGGTTAGGTAAGTGGTAGTTTTTGGTTAGGGTAGGGGTAGGCTTAGGGTTAGGAATTAAGGCTGATTTACTGCCCTCCTTTCCAGCAACAGGGTATGTATTGAAGGAGGAGGTAACAGTGATTGAGGTTCACTGTATGTCAGTTCTATGTACTGAAACCTCCTTATTCAACTATGACAATACTTGACAATAGTTTTCCATTTGATGATACCTTAAAGGATGAGGTAAGGTTAGGGTAAGAGTCATGGGTGGGCTGGTATCAGTTATGAGTAAGGTTTAGGTAAGTCTGCAGGAAATGAATGGAAGTCTATCTTACGTCCCCACAATTCACAGAAACAAATATATGTATGTAGTAGTTATGGTTAAGGTTTGCGTGAGTCTCCAGGAAATGAATGGAAGCCTATGCAATATCCCCATAGGAACAAATGTGATTGTGTGTGTGTGCATTGGGTGGAGTGTACCAAGCCTGTTGCAGCAGTTTTGGGTACAAATCAGTCACATTCTGCAAAATGTGCTTCTCTTCCTCACACATATGCATTTGAAGGAGGGCTGCACATAGAATGGGGAGAGATATTACATGAGGCTGATTATGTATTCTGCCAGATTTACTATAGTTTGAGCAACTCATGGTGGCAGGTTTATTTTCCTCATTTTCTGCCGCCTTTTGAAACACCACTATCTCTTCATCAGGTAACATTCATTTCAGGTGCAATATTGGCACATACTGTGGGAGCATGAAGGCACATTTTGCACTGGTAAGTACATCTGAATGTGGATGTGTGGGTGTATGTGTGTGTGTGTGTAGGTGGGGTGTACTGCAAGTGTGAAAGTGTGTGTGGTGCTGTAGGGAAGCATAGTGTATGTCAATGCATTTGAGAGGTGTGCGTGCTTTCATCTCAGCTTTATATTGGAGCTCCAGTGTAAATAAACAGGACATGGCACATCACAATGAGGTCTACAATCTTCCACAGGACATTTCCAGCTGTTTCCATGCCTCCAGATGTGTGAGTGTAAGTGCGCTCTTACGTGGCTGCCTGTCAGAGTCTTCAGCACACCCACAGTTTCACTCTCTGTGACTTTTTCACATCTCTCAAGTTTCCAGCAGCCTGGGATCCCCATCTGAATACACTCAAGTGCTGTTGTACCTTGTGCACTGCTGCAAAGCTCCGACTCCAGGTTGCTTTCTGTCTTCATGACTGGCAGCAGGCTGACACATAAATGTGGAAAATGTCTGTAGACTTCAGACAGGACCACAGGCTGTGTTCACTCTGTATTCACCATGGAACAGCAGAAGATACAGCCAGAGTAGCTTTTCATTAGAGTATGAAATTGCAGCCAGTTGCGACAGTAACAATGACAACATAGCGACAGCAGTACCAGATAATATGTGCAGAAATGGCTGTGAAGATGATGTTGGTACTTCTTTCCGTACCCCTTTCCAAGAAATGAAACTGTCAACTGGCATGGCTGAAGTTGGTTTCATATTCATCAAGTTCTTCTTCCGTTCCACCTTAAATGCTACAGCTTTTACAGCCACCAGAATGTAGCTGCACCATTTAAGGTGGAACAGAAAAATCGCAAAACTAGACGGTGGATAGGAAGCCAACATCAACCATCTTTAACAATGTCCCAGACACCTTTAATTACGGGATGTTAGTTTAGTCTGCACAGTTGATTCATTTGTTTGGTAATTTCTCAAACCTTGGACAGTATGAAGCAGCTTCTCTCAGCGTTTAACACTGAAGAGATGAAGAGAGGAGCAGTTCCACATTTATAAGCACCACAACCTCATCAGCACCCTGTAAGTAGCAGTCATGCTGTGTGAGTTTCAGAGCGTGTAATAACTTTAATTTACTTAACGTTAATGTTAAGATGCAAAGCAAGTAGCTGGTATATGTATGTTAGCTTATGTTAGCAACTAGCAAGCCTCAAATAACTAGTTAGTAACTTAATAGCATGACGACCTAGCTTATTTACAAGAAGGTTGATTTCATTTCCTGCCTGTGTCTGTTTTGACATGTTGCTTCTGTGTGATCATCGTGGTGGCTCACTGTGAACCAGCCAATCAGAGCAGAGCTAAATAAAACATTCATGAGCTCACCAAAAAAGGGAAAATAGTTCCTTTCATTCTAGGACCACATCACAGGTGTGTAAATGGGCATGCAAAACCACATCTGGACTTTTTTCATCTTAACCAAAGTCAGATACCGTCTATGTAGAACATCAGAGAAGAAAAACAGTAGATTCTATGATATATGAATATGAGATGACTTGAATATGATGTCTATATTGCGTGGAATGAACAATTTTAAGGTATTCTAAGCTCTGGCCAAAACGAAACATGTAACTATTACTTCATCTTGTATTTTATTTAAAGCCTTGAAACACCCACCTGCCCCCTGCCCCCCCCACCATCTGCTGATGTATCTTGAATGAGGGAGGAAAAGATAGGACTGATTTGGAGTGGATATTAGACTATTAGACTATTTTGAAATGAGTCTATGCACAAAAACGGTAAATGCAGAATGATAGTAGATAGCTACTGGTGTATCAGGAACTGGAGTATCTGTTTTTTAAGTTTTATATGTAATGTTGATCATGATATAATAGTAGTTAATCCAGAAAAAGGTAACCCCTCAGCACAGCCCTTCATCCTGAACACATTTTAAAATAGATTTTGGGCCGAAAAATGATTTTAGAACTTTTTTAAAACAAAGTCTCAGACATCAGGCAGCACATTCATAACCATTTAATGTACTAGCTTTCTGTGTTCTAGCTTTTAGATGCACTAAACTCTTAAGGTGCTCGGTTCCTACCACCACCACTGTGAACAATTCTGACTCAGTATGTTTCTCTAAAATGGTGCATTTCACACCAAACTCTCTCTGAATGACTTTGTCTTTGTCTTGTTAATGTCTTAACAACTTAACTATTAAATTAAGCATTGAATTCCCCTGTAAAACTGAACACACAGAGCACCCAAATCAAATAAGTAATAAATTAATTGCCAAAATGGATGTTTTTCCTCAAAATCTTCACTGTCAACAGATTCGTATAAAACCAGATACTTTCATTAGTATTTAAAACTGGCATGTCTTCTGAGCAGAGAGAGAGAGAGTGAGAGAGAGAGAGAGAGAGAGAGAGAGAGATAGAGATGTAGTTTTCCACTCTGTATTCTTGTGCAAAGTTATCTCTGTGGTTCGTGATGAAGGCCGGTCTACCGTTGCCTGATTGGCTAAACACAGTGTAGCACCAGCATTCATTTGCATTAGCTTGAAATCTGCTGAACTTTGCTGCACTGCAAACCATCTTGCACTGCCTGATGCAGCAGAGCTCTCCATTGAAATGACTAGGCGAAGAAAGTGTGTATTGTAAACATTTCTAATGGTAAATGAGCTGTTTTAGTAAAGACAAAGGGCTTATAGCATGGACCGAAACGAGACATATACATGAGTACTCTACAATATGCATGTTCGCATAATCTGGCTTTTTAAAACCATTGGCATATACAGTAAACAAATTGGTATGATATGAAATAGTATCTTTTAGAGAAACTAAGATGTGTTCACAATCATAGGATGTGACAATGGAAGGATCAGCACACAGGAGAAAGGGAAATATTCTTAGTTGTTTTCCAAAAAAAGAGACAACTGTCAAAGAAACAGTGGTCGAGGAGACTGAAACTAAGAAGTACTAGTGGAGGAAGAGAAGGTAGGAGAGAAGTCTGAATTGAAGGGTAAAGAAACTGACATGCAGAGAAATGAAGGTTTATGGAGGGACAGCAGTGCCAAGGCATCACCATGATATACAAGTCTCTTTTAACTATATTGCATATTGTAAACTGTAGCTTGGAAAAGCTGGGACAACAGAATCTGTTTTAAGGTTGTGATTTTGAACCAGTCAGTGCACTTCTGCCTATTGAATGGAGTGGCATTAATAGGAACCACTGAGTAAATACTGTATGAAGCCTGTAGAGTAATCAGTATGTAGCTATTCAACAATTGTATCAAAGGACAAGTATGATGTTCTTCAAATGCAGGTTTGTCTGTATATATACACGCTCATCATCAAAAAAGAATAGTTGCACCCAGAAGGAAGTGTTGGATTGCAGTGCTATTGGGAAGGAAGATGAAGGTTACCAGGAACAATAAATGATAATAAATTTAGACTGATATGGGCAATATTTATTGAGCTACACATACAAAAGTAGTGTCTCTTAGTATGGCGTCGGGCCGCCATGTTTGCTAATGCAATATACAGAGGTGTAGAGGCTCCTAATGGCGTCCTGCGATAATCCATCCCATGCAGTTTGAATATTCTCACACAGTTCCTGCAGATTTTGCGGTAGGGGTGGAGGTGGAATGACACCTGGTCTTCTGGACGTATGACACGTGACAACAAACCGTTCATTTTGGTGCTGAGCACGGTGCCTACATACATGGATTTGTTTGTCATCTCCACCAAGACAAAAGCAGGACTTGTCACTGACGATGACCCACTGCCCATCCGAGTCACTCCATGACAGTCTGGTACAACACCATTGCAGGCTTTAGTGATGTTAACGTAGTGTTAATGGTAGTCGTCATAACGGTCTGCGTGTATGTAGTCCTGCGTTGTGCAGTCGTCTGCCAATGGTGCTGGCACTAACAGGATGACTCATGGAGGACATCACTGCTCACTGAATGTCTGCAATCGTGGCTGTTGGGTCAGTCAGGTATAGCGATAAGGCCCGTGGCCAAGCATGAAACCCACCAAGTTTCATTCCTGTCGGTTGATTCCTTCCAGGTGTAACTATTTCTGCAACTATTTTTTGAAGATATGTGTAATTAGGTATTGCCGTACCTTGGTGTGCTCCTGGCCGCTTTGTGTTTATAGCTCAAATCCTGGACACACCACTGACACTAAGCTTAAATCAACAAAAACATAAAAAGTAATGTTGCACCATGACAATATTAATATCAAACCATGGGTGTTCAAATAAACAGGGTTCCCATCACTACAGACTCATCTCTAATGCATTTGAAGGCGTTAACAAGGCTCCATGGTTGCTGAGTGTCCTAGCTTGTTAGCTTACAGGCTCTTTGAAATCTGTGGCAGCAGTAGGTCTTATCATTGTTACATGCCAGAGGATCACAGACTGCCAAGTTTCAATTATTCAACAATGTCACTCCTGCAGTTACAGATGAAACAGAGTGTATTTTAATCCAGATGAAATACCTTCATGTTAATGTCTCAAATGTTTCAGCTAAGTGCAGCACACCAACCAGGGCTGTCTATTTACACAATACGTTTCTTAAATAAATGTACAACCAAAGATTTACCTTCACTCTTACAAATACAAGCTCCTAAATGTTTCTGGATATGGTTAAACAAATCTTTAATTGGCGCAGAGCCTTTACATGATGTGGATAGTTCTTTTGTGGTGGTAAAAAAAAAGAAAAGGTCTTTAAAGTTTTAAAAGGTTCTTCACACTCACACATCTCATTTACATCATGTTAAAAAAAACATCTGCAGCCCTTTTGATCATGTCTAAAGCGTGGTAAGATCAAATAATGCTTGATCTCTGCGTTATAGACCTCTTTCCCTAAAGATAAATAGAAAATGGCTCTATATGTGTTTTAGAACAGATCCAATATCTATAAGAAAATGCTAAGCCAATGTATTTTGGTAATCAACACCCGCCATCGAAGTAAAGATAAGGCTTTTGAACAGGCTAATGCACATCTGTCGGTTAAAACATCTGAAGGCTCTTAAATAGAACCAGCAGCAGAGAGAACTGCAATTTTATACCTATCTGAAGTCTCTTTTACTGAAAGTCCGGCGCTGCTCCTATATGAGTTTGCCCACCAATGGTCGCGCAAGCCAGTAGAGAGATGCTGCACCTGCAGCTTCCTCCCCATCTTTTCACAGCTCGTGGTGTCACTCCCTGTATTCCCTACTTGGGGCAGCGGCAACAGCAGTAGCACTCCCTTGGCTAGTCTGTGCTTCCTTCCCCACCAACCGCACATTTCCTCTAGAGCCCCAACTCCTGGGATGATTCTATTCAAATAAACCTTATTGTTATTATACCAATACAGGGTGGTACAATAATAATAATAATATTTATCCAGTGCAGTCATTAAAATATGGATAAATTAGTAAGTAATAGTGCAAAGACAGAAAGATGGAGACACAATACAATATGTGCTTAGACAGTCAAACAGATGTGCAAGATGCACAAGAGCAGTAACTGTGCATCAGAATGTTACTAGAAGTGAGGTGCAAACAGCCGTTAGCATATTCAGTAGCGTGAAATACAGCTTAGTGTTAAGTGTACAGTGTGTTGAGGTAGCCAGGTGTGCTATTATGTATGTGCTTAATTATGTGTAACAGTAGATGTATATGTAATAGTTTACAGTGCAGGTAGTGAGAATAACAGCTTAATGTTCAGGTATCCAGCTAAAACAGCCAAACAGCTTACAGTAGAGTTGTCCGTGGTGGCTCTAGGCAAAAACTCACAGGGCCACTCTGACCAGTGTTAATCAGCATTATGTTATCAATAATCTACCAGCAAAAAATTAAATGTAAACTTTTTTTTTATTTCAAAATAAATTAAAAATCATTAATACATTACCCGCTTAATCCCTCTGGGTCACAGGAGCCTATCCCAACACTAATTGGGTAGAAGGCAGGAAACACCCTGGACAGGCTGCCAGTTCATTGCAGGGCAGATACACAGACATACACATTCACACTTAGGGGGCAATTTAGCATCTTCAGTTCACCTGACAGCATGTCTTTGGATTGTGGGAGGAAACCGGAGAACCCCAGCCGGGAATCGAACCCACGCCCTTCTTGCTGTGATGCGACAGTGTTACCCACTGTGCCACCAAGTTAAGTCAGAACCACTTCAGAAATATAAATATACCCTCAGGGGCCCCAAGCGGTTTCTTGCCTTACCTGGTGGCAAGCAGCACCTCCGCTCAGAGCATCTCTGGAGGAAAGCAGACACCACCAGGCTGCCATGGTGCTCAGCTGGCAGGTCCTTGGTTGGCCACCATCCAGGCATCCTTGGTGCTGCCTCAACTGGGCTGTGTTGCTGAGCTTCGTTGTGCCCCTTCCCCCTAATACTCACCATGTTGCTTCGTCCTCAGCAGGGCTTGCCCTTCTTCCCTGCTTGTCTTTAAATTCGAGGGCCATTCTCCTCCAGCCTGCTATGAGGTGATGCCACTTCTGTCACCTAATGTGATGGGGGTGTGAAGAAGATGATATTTAGATGAGGGCTTTATTATTGGGAATAAACCTGGGAAACTGACAGGTCACTTCTGGTCAAATACTTTGCATTCATGGTTAGGAACACAACCCACCAACCATCCCCTCAGGCTGGCTCAACAAAGCACAATTAACACATATATGCATTTACATTAACAGTAACAGCAGCTATTTACATGTTTAATGTCTTTAATGTACTTACAGAGAGTCTGACACTTCCCCTGAGCCTACACATGTCCATGGGCTCACAGGCCAGTAGCAGGAGGCTACAATACGTTGTTTGTAGCGAACCCACAAACGTTTATCACCTTTATAATCTCTGTGCAGATTAATTAGTCATTCTGTGCACCTAAAAAGGTTATCTGCACAGCAGGTAAGAGAAGGCAGGTGCAGAAAAAAATGTGGGAAAGGTGTTAAATTCCAGACTGAGGGTGCAATGCACACTTTTGCACCCTTGAAGAACCTGACCTGTGGGGAGTCACTGTTCCTCTAAATGAATGTGAACTTGCCTAGTCCTACTTTCGAAAATCCTTTCCCTCGTTCTCCTTTAAAGTGTGGCATGGGGATTTTAGATGTCAGCACTGGTTTACGTTAAGTGCTCGAGGATAAACGCCCACTGCCTCTGTATATTGGTATTTGCATTGGAGAACAGAAGGGCTCCACTTTTGCTAGTGTGTTTAATGGCTAAAGCACGACTTTTGTCTGGATCAGAGACAAATGTATCGGCTCTTTATAGATATCATCAGTAAAACCTTATCTCCTAGCACAAAAAAATGCAATCCCTTAAAACCAACAGAGCATAAAGAAACTCTGCAACCTCATCAATGGAATCTGCACCGCTACAGTTTACCGTCCCAAATTCTATTGGGGATATTGATTGTCTCTGTAATTGCTTGGCGGACCATCTACGTGGATGACTGTTCTTTGTGCCTGTTCTGATGGGAGCCTGCATGTGATCGGAATGTAATCAGGTTATCAGCAGAGACAGTAACATACCTTACCAGGAGATATCACAGGATAGCTCCACTGGGAAAGGTAGCTGAAACTGGGCCATGCTATTCTGCTATGGATTACTCACTTGATTGCTCAGTTTGTTCACCTCAAACCAGGTAATAAGGTAGCAGATAACAGATTTATGCTGCTCTCATTACAGATCTTTTTAATGGCAATACACTCATCATCACAAGAATAGCTGCACTCAGAAGGAAGTGTGGGATTACAGTGCTATTGGGAAGGAAGATAAGTTTACCAGGAACAATAAATGATGATACATTTAGACTGATATGGGCAATAGATAAATATAGGCCAAACGTGTCAGCATGGAGTTGTAGAGGTTCCTAATGGTATCCTGCGATAATTCATCCCATGCAGCTTGAATATTGTCACATAGTTCCTGCAGATTTTGTGGTAGGGGTGGAGGTGGAGTGACACCAGGCCTTCTGGACGTGTGACAACAAACTGTACATCTTGGCGCTGACCACGGTGTCTCCACACTCGGATTCGTTGGTCGTCTCCACCAAGACAACAGCAGGAGTCGTCACTGAAGATGACCCGCTGCCATTCTGAGTCACTCTATGATAGTCTGTCACGACACCATTGCGTTGACGTGGTGTTAAGGACAGTCGTCATAACGGTCTTTGTGCATGTAGTCCTCCATCATGCAGCCATCAGCCAATGGTGCTGGCACTGAAAGGATGACTCATCACTGCTCACTGTATGTCCACAATCATGGCTGCGGGGTCAGTTAGGTACAGCAACAAGTCCAGTCCTTTTCTTCTTTCACATGTGCGGCCAAACTTGAACCATTCGCATGTCTCATGATGTCAAACTTACCCACCAAGTTTCATTACTGTCGGCTGATTCCTTTTGGGTGCAACTACTTCTGCAACTACTCTTTTGATGATGAATGTATATGAGTAATAAAATCATAGGCATTTTAATTGTATTGATCATCACTAGTGCCTAATACATTTTCAGTATTCTTTTCATCCCTCCCTCAGATTAAATGCTGATCCTAATTATGTGGAACGATGCTTCTACAAAACCTTGGAAAACAACAGAGGTTATGCCCTGGAACACGAGGTGCACACAATTGCTTTCATTAGTCTGGTGAATCTATATTGTATGGATGTGCTGCTGTAGATGTCCTTGATATAAGACAATATCTGAGAGAGAGAGAGAGAGAGAGAGAGAGAAAGGTTAATTGCTGTGGTTTTAGTATCCCTACTTTTGCTCAGTTATGCATTACTTCATTAAAATGAGACATTAAATTTTTTAAAGACTTTAAGCCTTTTGTTACCGTCAAGACTTTCGGAATTCTGATTCGTCCTCATAAAACAATGAAAGGAATATTTGGTCCTCTTTAGTGCCAGAGTGTGTGTGCAAATCTGCTTCTAATTAATCCTCAGGAGCCTGCAAATACTTTACCAATCATCCTTATTTGCATTAGATTTATGACTCTAATGGAGTTGAGTGTAGTGCAAAGCTCAATTTCAGCTCAATGATGATTTGTACAACATCACACAGATAAATAAATCCATTAAAGAAAACTGGAATAGTCCAGAGTCGCGAGTAGCCTCATAATATTGGCACTAACATTGTTCTTGTCTTGGAAAGAATGCTTTCCACAGCACAGGTTATATAAAAATGCTAGGTGGCAATGCCGTGTCAGGTTGTGTAACCAACCACTTGTCATGTGCTGCCACTACCAAATAGTGTCTTAAAATCTGTTAGACCTTGTGACAAACACATTGAGGTGGACTTCAGTTTGTTTTTACTGGGTTTCAAGTTGTTACCCTTCTTAATAAATCAAATTCAATACATTAAATTCATTGCAGTATTTACTGTATTGCGTACATACACGGTCGAGTCACATTATTATGACCACTTCCTACTTTTAACAGCGGCAGTGCATAGATTATGAAGGAAGTCACGTTTTCATGGCATTTTCTGGGCCCACTCTTAAACAATTTGGGTTTGAATCCATCCTCTCAGATCATATACACCCATACATGCTGATTGTCTTCCCTGGGGCGGATGGGATCTTCCAGCAGACAAATGCGACATGTCACACAGCTAGAAATGTGCGACACTGGTTGGAAGAGCATGATCAAGACTTCCGAGTACTACCCTGGCCCCCTAATTCACCAGACTTGAACCCAACTGAGCATCTGTGGGACCACCTCAATCGTCATGTTCGCTCTATGGATCCCACCCACACACACCCTCCAACAGATGTGGGATGCACTGCAGTCAGCATGGCTCCAGATACCTATGACAACCTACCAGGACCTTATTGAGTCACTACGAGCCCGTCAAGAAGCTGTACATGACAGAATGTGGAACAACCTCCTGGTATGTGGACTATCTTGAATTCACACTTGGCATTTCCTTTCCTGCCATTTCTCTTATGCTGACCAGCTGCAGATGGACTCTAATGAAGGACCACAGTGTTGGTGGGCAAAACTGAAAAAGGTTTTAAGATGAAAGAAGAAAATGAAAATGAAAGAAGACCAAGAGGACAACATCTAGTCTTCAAAAGCCAACAAACTTGCATGGAAAATGAGGTCAAGTTAAGCAGTATTTGTACATGTGCTTGGGTTTAGGGCCTTTTGGCAATCTTTCATCACTCTTTTATGTAAGAACACATTATGTTAGAATGGTGCAATTATTACAGCAACAACAAAAGTAACAGTGACTTTTAAAGTGAATTAAAACGAGTCACTCGTTCTGCATACACATACACTAACAAGTACTGAAGCCGTACTAGAAAAGATCTGATTTTTAAAGGTAAGGCCAGGATTACAGAGAATTCCCAGTGGGTTGTCCTGTCTGTGGGCCATACTAGCCAGTGTCAACACAAATAGTGAGAGAGAGAGAGATGTAGTGTAAGTGGCGCATAGTGCACAAATACATCTCAAAACATCTGTCCAAACACACAATCCAATTACAGTCCCTGTCCCCTGACATCAAATCTCACCTACAGTAAAGACTAATAGGAAAACGGACAGAAGTACACATTTGGTAAAAAGGGTTTTACTTAACCAAGAGGCAGCATAATTACCCGAAAACCCATTTAAAAAGCTAAACTGCTTTACTTTTCATCCAGGCCATTATCAAGCTAGAAAGGGAGTCAATTGATCCAAGCCAATCAATGTATCATGTCCTTCTAGCTGTTGATTTAACTAAAATCCTGCAGAGGTCACATACAATTTCTTGACAGCCAATCCCAGGAGAAAAAAAGTACAGTAGAGTGCACTTAATTTAAGTATACTTAATATACTTGCTTGAACTTATGATTATTATACTGAAAGTGTGCTATTTTCATATGCTATGTACTTAGTATCCTAAATATAATCATTAGTGCTATTAAACATATACTTAAATAGAGCAAATTGTACTTAACTGTACAAACTGTACTTTGAGACACCTCTTGGATTTATTTAGAGATATTTAAGTACATATTAAAGTACATTTCTAGTACAATAAAATATACTTGTATATATACTTACTTATTATACTTCTATTAAGTACACTAAAGTATTACTGAGGTAAAATGTGCTTGTAATTATCACACTAGTAATATACATATCAGAATAGTAATACATTTTGCACTCGTATTTAGCACACAAAACAATACTGTGCTTGAAATGTACTTGCTGGTATTAAAGTACATTTCTAGTACATTAAAATATACTTAATTTTTACCTGGGATATTAACAATATTAGTTAAGATAATCATACCGGTTTTAACCAAGCTATTAATCATGCATCCTAGACTGGGAAACAAGACTTTTAGGACTCCTACAGTTTTGTAAGTGAGAAGCTATCATTTTCATAGCTAGTGTGCAAAATGTCCCCTGGCATTCCGGAGGTCCCATGTTGGCTGCCTACTCCAGTGCTGTTGGCTGCTAACTCACCTGTCATAGCAGCAGTGATGCTAACTTCAGTTGCAGCAAAATGTTTGGTTTAACAGTTCTGTTCTGTCTGTAATGATAATGATATTGACCAAGCTATTAATCAGGCATCCTAGACCGGGTAACAAGACTTTTTGGGCTCCTACAGCTTTGAAAGTGCTGTCATTTTTCATAGTCAGCCTACAAAATACCCCCTGGCATTCCAGGGGTCCCATGTTGGCTGCCTGCTCCAGTGTTGTTGGCTGCTAACTTGCCCGCCATAGCAGCGCTGATGCTAGTCACCTGCCATAGCACTGATGCTAGTTTTACTTGCAGCAAAATATTTGGTTTTAACAATTCTTTTGGAAATACTCTTTTCTAGTTTGGTAATGCTCTCTTCCACACATTAACGTCTTCCAGACTCCTATTTGTCTTCAGTGTGAGAAATGAAAAACAAATCCTTCTTTTTATGCCTGGAGAAAATCGGGCAAGTGTTCAGATATACAAATAGACTGCAGGATATTATATAGTTTTTCACAGGTGCCCAAGGCACCTAAGCTATAAAGGACCAACTGGGTGAACCAGTCTGCTACAGCGACACCTTGAGGCAGATAAGTGCTGCATCTGTAGTTAGTCAAGTATATCAAAGACAGCTCACCGATTGCTGGTGAAGCAGCTAAACCATGACTGTTCCTTGAATTTGTATGTGAGCATCTAATTTTCTCCAAATGGACAGCATATTATCATGTTGTTTATTTTCACGTTGGAGGTCTTTCTGGGGGTCCAAGAGGTTGATTGAAGGATTCCCTGTACTTTGCACCTTGGTCATAGTCATATAAGCACCTAATTTTACCCATACAATAGAAGTAAAAGTGTGCAGAATTTTACAGCAGCCTACGTTGAGTGGTTACTAAGTTACTAAAGCCTAATTTGGTGAATGTGAAAAAAATCCTACATATTTTGGATACTTACCAATCACTAGAGGATGTTATGCATATAACATAGTTAACTTGGGTGGTTTTAATAAAATGACCACTTAGCGACTAGTGAATAGATGGTGGCTTTAAATGACTGTAGTAGGCTGGTAGGGACATGAGACAATACTACCAACTATGGAAATACAAAGCCAATGCTGGAATTCTAGGAGTACAGCTTTTGAATGTTTGTGCCATTATATTCTGGATTCTGTTTTGAATCTGTGGAACTGAATACACATAGCTTACACACTCTATGTATAACAGTAATCCATCCTGGGTGGAAAGAACCATGGACATAATGCAAATACGTCACCAGCTGCAATCATTCATTCTCTGAAATCAGTCTGGCATATGAAAAACAGATATTTTATTCATGTTGCCAAAATAGCTGCATATCTTAGGGGTGTTTCAATTAAGTGCTTTTCAAGGTCATTTAGGACAAATAATTGCTTTTCTATAACTGAAGTACAATAAGATGGATTGGAATGGATTTATAGGAAATGCTTTGCTTTATTGGAAATGCATTCTGTAGTCCTTCATCAGTGGGCAGTTTATGAACACAGAGCTGAGTATTTTTGGGTGGTGGAGCGTTTGTAATTATGCAAATTGAAAACACCCTCTTGCTGCCCCTTTTCTAAACCCACCCCTTAACTGCACTACTTTGCATGCTTTTGCCTATGTACAGACTGAACAGATGAGATGAAGTCAAAAATAAGGCAGAGCGGATGCAAATACACTCATTGTCAAAAGAATAGTTGCACATATAGTTGCACCCAGAAGGAACCAAATGACAGGATTGAAACCCGGTGGGTAGATTTGACATTGTCAGACATGCAAATGATTGAAGATTCACGCTTGGCCGCACACATAACGTAAGCAAGGACGAGTCTTATCGCTGATCTATGATCTCTGATCTATGATTGTGGACATTCAGTGACCAGTGATGCCCTCCATGAGTCATCCTGTTACTGCCAGCACGGCTGCATGACGCAGAACTACATGCACACAGACCGTTACGACGACTGCCCTTAACACCACATCAGCGTCACCAAAGACATGCAATGGTGTCGTGCCAGAATGGCAGCGGGGCATCTTTAGTGACAAGTACCGCTTTTGTCTTGGTGGAGACGACCACCAAGAGGATGGAGGAGATGGTAGAGGTAAATGCTTTGTTGTCATGCGTCACATGTCCAGAAGGCCTGGTGTCACTCCACCTACACCCCTACCGCAAAATCTGCAGGAACTGTGTGAGAATATTCAAGCTGCATGGGATGGATTATCACAGGCCCTTTAGAAAACTCTACAACTCCAAATGCACAACAAATGGCAGCCCGATACCATACTCCGAGACACTACTTCTGTATGTGTAGCTCAATAAATATTGCCCATATCAGTCTAAATGTATCATCATTTATTGTTCCTGGCAACCTTTATCTTCCTTCCCAATAGCACTACAATTCCACACATCTTTCTGGGTGCAACTGTTCTTTTGACCATGAGTGTAAATCAACACAATTCTTGCAAAAAGTAACTAAAATGAACAATTGTAATTGTGTAGAAGTAATACATGTAGAACCAATATATATAGCCAACTGAAGTAAAGTCAAAGCAACTCATTTTTAGCTAATAACTGTATCAGTCCGCTGAACAAGCGAGCTTTTCGGTCTGGCCTGTGGTCAGAAACTGATCAGTGATGGATGGGGTAGAGTGCAGCTGATGAATTGTAAATTAGGCAATAGATCGGCTACAGTCTTCAACTGGGAACTTACATAGTGGCTCATAAATTGGCCACTGAGCAAAACAGCATTTCTAATAAAGTGGCAGTGTGTCTTTTTTTCAGTGATGGTATTTTCCACTGCTTGCTCATAGCGCTTTTATTAGTGCACATGCTGAAAGTTCGGCCTGAAAGACCTGGCGGTGTGTAATCAGTCATGCTGCCGAGAGAGATATGAAAGCTAGAGTTAGACAGGTTAACGGCCCTGTGGGTTTCGGCTCACAACGGTCACAGTGTGAGCACTGCCCTTGCTTATCCTTGTTTACTGTCAAGTCTGTTTTCCACTCATGGATTCTTAAGCCTTGCAAAACTCCCACTGTCTCGATGCGATTATGCCACTTTCAGGTGTTAAGATAACTCACTTAGCGGCCATACCGACCGGTGGGTTCAGGCTACGGGTCACGTCATCCCTTTCAGTAACAATCGCTCCTGACGTTAATTCTGTTTCAGTTCATTTCTGCGCACATCTGGTGCATCGACTCGCTGCGGGGGAACTTATTTGCCACTCATTTGCATGTGCATGGTGTGGCTGGT
Organism: Semaprochilodus insignis; assembly: GCA_034552555.1. Classification (NCBI taxonomy): domain Eukaryota; kingdom Metazoa; phylum Chordata; class Actinopteri; order Characiformes; family Prochilodontidae; genus Semaprochilodus; species Semaprochilodus insignis. The sequence continues at coordinate 11,229,028 of CM067496.1, read as the reverse complement.
ACTTTGCCTCCAAAGCAATAATACACTCAAGTGTGATAGACGCCACACACATTGCTGGTGATAAGCTATGCGTTTTATGTTTTAATCAATATGCCATGTCACAATCAAATCAAAATGAATGGGAAACATTCAGGGGAACTTGGAGGAAACTCGCCCGTATGAATTACATTCACGGCTGAGCTCACATTTTATTATCTGCGATTTTGGCTAATGGTGTTCTGTTGATACTCTAATTAGCAATACAAAGTGTCCAGCAGGACAGGCTAATAGGGTATGACTGAGCTTTCTGTGGCATGCAATGTGATCAAAGGTACGGTTCTCACAGCTATATTCTCACAATATGAGGTCCACCAATCTTATAGATCTGCTGTAAAATAAAAGTAAAATATAATTCAAAAAGGGATAATAAAAATAAATATATAAAATATAATTCAAAAAGAGTACAAAACAATACTTTTACAGAAATGTAATTAATGGTTTGGTGGATAAAAACATTATTTTACAGATTTTTCCTGAATTATTATGATCAAACATCTTCAGTAAAGTAATATCATTACTTCAAAGTAATACCGCATTACTGCAATCAAAGAATAAAAAAATACATAAAATTATGTTTAAAAAAATCTTGTAATAATACAGTGAAATATTGACCTGTGGTTTCTGGGCCAGGGCTAAAAATTCATTGAATTTGGTGTAGGAAGATTTCTACAACACAGCAACTCCCAAAGTTCACTTAAGAGCAGGTGAATTTCTACAGTCCTCAAACTCCCAAAGTTCACTTATAAAAGCGGGCATATTTAGATATACAGTCCTCACACTGCCAAAGTGCACCTAAGAGCAGGTGAAGTTAGATATACAGTCCTGAAACTGCCAAAGTTCACTTATAAAAGCAGGTATATTTAGATATACAGTCCTGAAACTCCCAAAATTCACTTAAAAAAGCAGGTATATTTAGATATACAGTCCTCAAACTCCCAAAGTTCACTTATAAAAGCAGGTATATTTAGATATACAGTCCTCAAACTGCCAAAGTTCACTTATAAAAGCAGGTATATTTAGATATACAGTCCTCAAACTCCCAAAGCTCACTTTTGTGAGGCTACCTTCCACTTACAGCCAACAGCAATGTGGCTCAACCTTTAACCTTGGAATATTAGGAAGAGACACACAATAGGAGGCCAGTGGGGGAAGTCAGTAAGGAGAGGGTGAGTAAAACAACATGCAAATAGATGAAGCCAGGAGCCAATGGGAAAGATGAAAGCCTGCTGGCAGTATTTTACTGTAATTTAACAGGAACGTTTTGGTCTTGGATCATAATATTTTAGGAAAAATGTGTAATTTTCTTTTTATCTGTAGAGCCTTTAATGAAACAATTAAAGTAACACAGTATCATTTGAATTAGGATATTTAACTATTATTTTATAGTTTTTGTTTGTCCGTCATTTGACCATATTTGATGATTTAGATATGCTTTAGATATTTGATGATTGAAAGATACGAAATTGTTAATATGGACATAAACCTTTATACAATGTGCTGAAAATTGAATTACAGATAATTATTGTCATAATGCAATTTAAGATATCAGAAAAAAAGACATTATATATATATTAATATACAGTGTATTTTTTCTGCTAAATATTGTAATTTGTAAAAAAAACAAAAAACAGATACATATAGTTTGCCATTACTGTAACAGAGTTAGGTTGCTAATGTACAGATAAGGTCCATAATTATACGGAGTTACATACAATAAAAAACAGAAAACATACTGTAAAAATTGAGTGTTCTTTTCTGTTATTATTTGTTTTAGAATGTTGTTTAATTACAGATCTTTTGTTGGCAAGCCTCCTGTCAAACACCCTGGACCACCGGACAGCTGGTGGTGGTGTTGGTGGTGGTGGTGGATCATTCTCAACACAGCTGTGACAGAGATATGGCATGCATGTAGTGGTGTGTGTGGCATGCACAGTAGTGTCACTGCTAGGTTGAGAGTGATCTGCCACCCAAAACTATCCAGCCAAGAACAGCTTTGTGGCCAAAAACTGACCATTAGTAAAGGACTAGAACAGTAATTGTGCTTCAAGGTGTAACACAAGATCTACAAAGTCCCCAAGAACAGTGTGACATTACATTGATGTACCATACTATCAACTTTAAATTGCTGTTTAGTGCTTCATTGGCCAAACAGTGAGAACTCAGTAGAGAGTTAAAGTGGCAATTCAAATGACACAGCACTTCTTCAGCATTGTTATTCCATCCGAGTCTCCGAGTTTGCTTATTTGCGCCTTGATGTTTGGACACTGTAAAGGAGAAAATGTTAAGTGAACTCAATATCTTAAGGCAAAGCAAGATCTTTTACATTTCCCAAGAGCTGCTTTTGCAGTCACCCGCTAAGCTAAATCTATTCAACCACTTTAGGTTAGTCTGTTCACTGAACATCAGGCTGCCAATAAAATATTTGTTTATCGGAAAGGGAACAATACCTATGTTGCATAAATGGTAGACATTCTTATCCAGAATGAAATCCAGTATAATTATACCACAGAAGTGGCACTAGGAATTTTGCCCAAAGACTCTTGCTTCTTGTCCAAGCAGGGAATCAGACCTTAATTGATTAATAAATGATTGTAGAATTTAGACCAGAAACTGGCAGTGTACATAGTTTATTTAATAATTTTTAATTAATTGATGAAAGATGGTTTGTGTCCAATAGAAATTGCAATAGTAACATTACCTTTCTGCTGTTTGTATAGCATAGTGGATAACCCCCTCTCCGTCCACCTTGGCAAGCACATCATGCTGTCCCAAGAAGAGTCCCATGGGAAGTCTCCCAACACTACATTAGTTACCTCCCCAGACTGATTAGAGTGTAGGTTATTCTGGATAAGAGTGTCTGCCACATGCTATGAATGTAAGGTAGGTTGACCTTACATTGAGTGACCTGCTACTGGCTGTGGATGTGTTGGAGCCATGGCTATGCGCTGGACTTGCAGCAAGAGAGACTTTAACATACAAATAAGTTGTTGTACTTGCACATGCACTGCATGTGCTATATTCCGCTGAGCTGTAGTTCTTATTGGGGTGTCAGTGTTGGTGCATACTCTCGGCTGCAATGTTCAGTAAAGAGCATTAGCTGAAAGCACTGTGTTTCCTGGGTCTTCTTCTTTGCTAAGACATCATATTGGTGTCAGAAGTTGGATAGCGCTACCCAACAAACTGATGTGGAGTCATTTTTTTCTCTCTCTCTTTTTTTGGTTTTGAATCACTGCATCTGGCAGTTTGAGAGGCAATGTTCTATAACACGGAACCTGCACTTGAGCTGCTGTAGAAGCTATTTTTTTCATATGTTTCTTCATTGTTCATCACATCGTGAAGATACACTCACAGTTACCAACCAGAGCTTCTCGGCTGCTGCTCAGTCATGATGTGAAGCTGAATTCGACAGGAGCCCACTAACAGTATGCACCAGATCATGTTTAATGATTAATGGCCTTCTTGCTTTTCTTCAAAAGCTGAAGCTCATCATCTGAAGCCCTCCTCTAGCAAACATGACCAGTGTTGTGAAACCAAGCCATTGATTTTACAACAGATCAGAAGAAAGCCAGCCTAAAAAAAAGAGCAGCACTTTTGTTTGGCGCTAGCAAAGGCGAACCTGTCGATACTGCTTAAGTCGTCTTGAGCAGTGGTTCGAATTTTCATTTAAGCTGTCGTTTGGATCACGAGTTCAAGTTGAAAAGTGCACAAGTTCAGGTAATAAATCAGAGGGGAAACTTGACAGTGACAAAATGGACTATAAAATGGCCTGTGCTTTATGCAGTTTAAGAGTCTATTGTTTACACAGCCAAAAAACAGAAGCCAACAGCCAGGCATCCATGATGTATTACAAATGTCGAACTGTCCTCCAGAAATAAATATTTCCAGACAGAAAGAAGTAAGTCTTATTACCTGCTCTCCTCTGTTGTCCTACCAGAGTGGAATAGTGATAAATAATGTCCTGAGCCTATTCATTAGAGTGATTAGTAATTAACGATGGGCTGTAAGTGATGACATCTGAACAGGCTGGAGCACAGTATGTGTTGATGGAGTTTCAGATGATTTTAGATGGCTTTTGGAATGTGAATGTGTGTATCTCTATATGTAGCTCTTTGTGAGACCAACTATCCCCAGGAAGACTGAAAACAATGTAATGTCACATAGAAATCTGGATCATCTATGTAGCATCTATTTTTTGTTTGTTTTTTAACTATGAGGTTATGAAAGCTTATACGAATGAGCAGACTGCACACTTCGATCACTGTATGTGTGCCTCAAATCCTGTCAAACCATGCCTCAAAACCAAAAAAATAATTAAAAAATAAATATAAATACACCCTCAGGGGCTCCTTACTGGCCTGGGGTCCCAAGCAGTTGCTTGCCTTGTCTGGTTGCAAGAGGCCCCTCTGGCAGCAGTATTTAGCTAGTGATACATAAATGCAAGGGCTTGTATGTGTCCAGTCCAGAAGCCCCTTACCTCAAGAAAGCAGCATTAGTAATATTTACCTACCAAACCCATGAAAACATTGCTGACCACTGCTGAGCACAGTATAAATAAGTGAAACAACTGCTTCTGTTTTTACAGACTGCCTGATAAGTCAGCACTCCATATGTGAACAGCTTGTAGCATGGTTGGTGAAAGGAAAGCTAATAGTTTCAAACTGTAACATAATCTACCATAAAAAAATATTTTCATACTGTCATATTGACCAGCCCTTGACTGCTACAGCAAACAGACCTTAAGCTTTAATATGAGGGGATATACATCCAATTAAAGTACATATCCCCTTAAAAGTAATTTGACAAACTAACAATATCAAGACTTTAATAGCCTTTTTTAATACTTGGTTGCAAATACTGCTGTCAAGTTGGAAACAAGTTTGCTCCTTCTTGGGGTCCTCAATAAGTTAAAATACATATTATGTTGGAATGACGTCAGGTGATGGACTTTGCAGAGCATTCCAGTTCTGTGCCCGTGCTCCAATCTGTAACATGGGGCTTAATCTGAACAGCAGTCATCATCATTGATGAATACAAGGGAACCAGTTCCACTGGTAGCAATACATGTCCACACCATGACACTACCTCATGCCCAAAGAGATAATATGCTATGGATCATGAGTAATTTCTTTCCTTTTCCATACTCTTCGCTTTTTATCATACTGGTAAAGTTAATCTTTGTCTCATCCATCCATAAGGAGTTGTTCCAGAACTGTACAGGTAAAACTTTAATCTGGTCTTCCTGACAGCATTGTGGAAATGTTTCATTGACTGGTTTTGAATGGGTTATGTTTGGGAGAACTGCAAGAAAATGTAACCCCAGGACTCATGACTACATTAATCTGCCCCAGCTCATAATGGAGACGATAGATATATAGATAGATATATAGATAGATAGATAGATAGATAGATAGGAATACAAACTTGAAAAGTGTGTGTGCATGGTTGAGTGTGCAGACCAATGTAAGATGCTATTTGTCCTCTAAGTACTCAAGGCCATTAGGCTCCCGAAAAGGCTGATTTGTACACAGTAATTCTATCAGTCGTCCTCTATCAGTTCCCCCCATCTCGTGCTGTCTCTTGTGAGATGATGGCAATTAGGGGAAGCGGCGCTGTTGGGCGAGACTGAGGATCTGAGTATTGATACTTATCTGTCACATGTGGAGGAATGTCACATCAGGGTCGGCCCTATTGCTGTGAAAAAAAAGAGAAGAAAAAGAAGATTGCACAACATGTTTTCGTTTTCACAGCGTTTTGAGAATTTGCGGGAACAGAAGGGCTTAGAAGGGCCTTCTGTGGGTTCAGATTAAATGGTTGTGCATTCCGATCTAAGATTGCAGCCTTTCCCTCAACTTCCGAAGATAACACATAGTAGTAGCTCAGAAATAAGGCTAAAATGAAAACCTGAGAAACAGTGGTGGGCACTTTCTCTTCCACAGCAATAACACAGTGGACTGCATCTCTTTCTCTGTCCTGGAAAGCAGGCTTAATTGATGAAACAATAACGATACTTGAAAATGATCTAAACCAAACATTGTTCTGCTACTGATGATAAATGCTTTGAGATCATTTGATAAAATGATCATCCCACTCTGTTTCTCAATCTAGCATTAGCCAACAAGGCTGTAAAAGTGTCTTACATCTACTTCACTTAATTTAGGTGGTTGTATGTGTGTGGTCACCAACTTGGGTACCTAATAGCTTGTAATACCTCCATTATCATGAATAACAGCTGTGTTTGGATTTGGCATGGACTGGACAAGTTTCTGGATGTAGGCCACAACAATGTTCAGACACTCTTGCAGAAAAGAATTGCGCAGTTGGGTCAGATTTGGTGGATGTCTTCCCTGGCACAATTCCAAGGAGAATTCCCTGTAGACTGGGATGTTAGCCACTGCTGGTAGACCCGTATGACTATACGCTTCCATATACCTGCAAATTCAGCTACTTCCTTCACACTATAGTCTTTGGCACACCCAAATGTAATCACTCCTTTTAGCCAATCATTAACATCTGCTTTGTGACCCATTTTCCACACATGGAATGAAACATTCACTACACTGTACCACCTCTTCTTAATCTATGAATCCCGACACTCACACCCCGCAGGTATTTATAGCCCCATCATCCTTGTGCAGCACCATCTGCAGGAGCCTGATGTTTCTTCCACCTTAAACATGCCAGGTGTCTGATGATCTTATATAGCTAGTTATTTTTTATGCATTAAACCAGAATAAGCCTTTAGTTTGATTTACATACTTTAACTTCAGAAAATGCATATAATAATCACAGTGCTGAAACTTTTTAAAATCCAACCTGATTTTATTTGCTTTGTTTAAAGTCCTCTGTGCCTTAAAGTGGCTCAGTAATTTAACTTAAATTCCCACCTGCCGATGTCTTTCCCCGGCATGTTCTGTCACAGCTTAATGCTTCCAGAAAGCTTTGAACGGCCCTACTCATGCAGACGTAGTGGGATAAGGCCGCTTTTCTGTTCAGCACCACTGTAATTGAAGCGTAATGGAAAATCCTCACCTGTCACGGTACAGGAGCCATTGAAATTCTGCTCCCGCTCTTGCCTGAGACCTCTACGGTCCGACGGGAGTTTCTCTCGGCTGCCCGCTTCTGCAGTAAGCATGCTGATATCTCTGCTCTCATGGCTATTGCGTAACAGGCCTGACACAAACAGACGTCCTTGTCAGATTCCTTTTGACCCAGCAGGTGAGCTAGGTGCCACCTTGCCTGTTCTTGTGGGGCATCTTTTTAATGCAAGCAGGACATATGTAACTTATGCAAATGACACATTTGTATGCACGGAATTGCTGTTACGCCAGGGTAGGAGGAAGCTTTATTATATTTCATTATATTTTAATATATCCTCCAGTTCATTTGCATTTTCATCAAGATGCCCTAAATGTATAATATTCAGCTCATTACACCATCACCTTCTGCCTGTAAAATAGACTTAATTAAACGTTTCACATATTTCCTACAATAAGTGCTCATATGTGCCAGTTTATTGTCTTGTGGAGATCGATCAGTTGTAACTGAACTATCGGTATTAAATTAATCATAGCATGTAGCTGCGAGTCATGCACTTTTCAGATTTCTCTTTTTCCAATTACAATGGCAACTTCCATAACAAGCTTTTCTGCTTTGATTAAACCTTGGTAATACTGTCCATTTGAGTAATTTGACAACAGATTCGACTGGACACAATGTGACCTCTTTAATTAATTGGCCGATTCTTGAAAACAAAACCTTGAAATACAAATGCACAGGCTTTAACCTGGTCTATGTGTACCAGTCCCCAATGAGAAATACAGTATATACTGATGTTGTATGGGTCTATTTGCTGACTCTACATAAAATATTGCACATGTCCTTCTGCTAAGCTCATTTCCATGACCAGTTTAAAAAGGAATTCAAGGTGACTTCATACTGTTAAGGGCAGCTGGTTCTAATAAGTGGATTTGATGGACTTCACGTATCTGTGGGGCCGGAATCAAGGTCACTTTCAGTTAATATGGTGTTAAGTGAAGGTGACATGATGGCTTTGAATTGGAACTCTTTCTCTTTTTTAAGATATATATTTCTCTATTTTAAGTTTGAAAGAGTATGGTGCAAATATCTTGAGTGCTCAAGACATTTCATTTCACTGGAGTTTACCTCCGCAGTGTTAGTTCAGAGGTTTGATGTGTAAGGCTAAATAATAGTGTTTTTACATGTACAGTTTATATTTGTGATAAGGTCAGAAGGGAAGCCTCCTTAACAAACACTGTTTTGGGCAGGGGTGTACAGTAAATGTAATGTGTTAGTGTACTGTAAGTAGTGTGTTGGTGTACAGTAACTCAGTAAGTGTAATGTGTTAGTGTACTGTAAGTAGCGTGTTGGTGTACAGTAACTCAGTAAGTGTAATGTGTTAGTGTACTGTAAGTAGTGTGTTGGTGTATCTTTAACTACACTACATTTCAAAGTCAGTTATCTTACTGTTTACTCCACTACATTATGGCCAAATGAGTTCACCTAAAATGAGCTGATTAAGAGTCTTGTTCCAGAAATGATAATAGGACATTAGAGCCATAATAAATCATGCTACTTTTACTCTCCATACTTAAGTACATTTGAAGGTAATTACTTTAGTACTTTTACTCAAGTGGAGGTCTAAAGGGAGAACTTCTACTTTTACTGGAGGAATATTTTACCTTGGGAATCTCTACTTTAACTCAACTACATGGTTCGTATACTTTGTCCACCCTTGTATATACTTACCTTTCAATCTTGTCTCTCTGGTTTTGTTCCTGAAGGGCCACGGGCTATAGGGGATGGGGAGAACCTGACATTGAGGTACCTGTGGGAGAAAAAGAGCATGTTTATGTTAAATATAAGCAACTGAGGACATACTCATCCAGTAATATGAACAAATGGCCACATGACATATCATATATTGTTCATGACAAGATGTTCATGGGAATATGCCTAGATTGCTCATTTTATACTTGTTAACTGAGTTCCTCACGGCATTGGTTGAGCCCAGGCTGATTAGGGGCAGGGCTAAAAGTTTCAAAGATGGAAGAAGTAGCAGGCAGGGGAACCATATGTTGAACTGAATTGGACTGGAAGGCAATGTTGTGTGTAATCGATCTTGTGGCCTCAGACATAATCCTGTATTGTATTGTAAGTCGAGTCAGGAAGGCTTACATCATGCGACTGATAATCATAGACTAGCATTACATTATAGGCTAGGTTTAATACATTTATTTTCCTTTCTGCAGTTTTTCTTTGCCCTTTTTTCTGGTGTGAAAACTAAAAAACATGCACCCTGAGATGAAACTTATTTCAAAGTGCTGACGAAGGCACCCACACCTTGCACTGAACCACAGCTAAAACCTTTCACAATATTGCAGTGAAATTCTATATCTAGACGCTTGTTATTCATTCGTCTTCTGAGCCGCTTATCCTTCTGAGGTGCAGGGGATGCTGGAGCCTATCCCAGCACTCATTGAGCAGAAGGCAGGAAACACCCTGCCCACCAGTCCATCGCAGGACAGACATACACATTAACACACAAACTCAATTTAGCATCTCCAGTTCACTTGACTGTATGCCTTTGGACTGTGGGAGGAAACCCAGAGCATCCAGAGGAAGCTCACATCGACACGGGGAGAACATGCAAACAACACAAAGCCAGGAATCAAACCTAGACCCATCTTGCTGTGAGGTAACAGTGCTACCCACAGCGCCACCATGCCACCCATGCTTGTCATTGTATTGCCTGTACTCACATACACATGCAGTGGGTCTATAATTATTGACTTGGGAGGTTAAAACTAATAGCATCCCTTGTTTCAGAAGCCTTTTCTGGCAAACTATTGTACAGGGCTTGGGATATCTTTGCTCGCAGGATGCTACATCTTTAAACCTTGACCTTGCGTCTACAAAAGCAAGTCCTTGGTACTAAAGTCAATTACCCTCCACTATTGCATTATGTGGCTTTGCATCGCTCGCCCAATCAGTCATTGTCTGCTAGGATTCACCACGCGACTCGTTGTCCAAATAGATTCACCACACTTCACCTCCAGCCCGGATTTTATACATGCAGTCTGACCGCTATTGTTTCCAGCAAGGTGACCCTGGGGAGATACCTCATGATTTATTCACAAGGAGCTGGACGGAGCACTTTGGATAGAGGCACTGGCTCGGCAAATATACCTGTAGCAGTCACACCCTTAAGAAAGCACTCCTGACAAGCTGGAGTAATTTGCTGTAACATTACCTGGTGATTCTTTAGATGGCACGTCATCACCATGACCCTGGCACATATGCTTTTAATGCACTGAAAAAAATCCTAATTTTACAGAAAATAACTCAAAGGTTTTACAGTACATTTCTGTTTTTTTAACTGCATATAAAACTCTCTACACTTACAGACCTTATCTGTAAAATAACATACCCACTGTTATTTTAATTTTATTAATAATAATTTCTAATTTTATGAATTTTTAATTTTATTTTAACAACAAACAAACAAAATCTCTTTTTTTTTTACAGTAAAATTACAATATTATATATTATTATTATTGTAGTTATTATTAATAATACATCTTAAATTACATAGAAGGTCACATAAAATGGCAACAAGTATCTGTAATTAAATATCCAGCACATTATATAAAGATTTATGTCCATAATAAGGATTTAACATTTTTCTTTTAATTTTAAAGTAAATCTTATTATAGGTCAAATTTTTAGAACATTTAAGATAGATGTGTTAGGTGTGATGCATGCACAACCACACTAATAGTGGCAAAAACTACTTTATTTAAAAATATATACAATAATAACAACAACAGCAATGATAATGATGGGTACATATTTCTGTACGATTATTATTGAGTTAATAATTTAACTCCATTTTACTGAATAAGGTTTATTATAACTCAAGTCATTCTTTTAATATTAAAGCATCTGTGATAGTTAATGCGGTGGTGCATTGCTGCCAAGCTGAATAAAAAATAATCACCCATCAGCATGTTGTTATTACGAGATGTCATGTCATAATTATGAAAAAACAAAACCTTATAATTACAAGAAAGTATCTCTCTTATCAGGTGACACATTAAGCCAGAATTATGAGAAAGTATCTTGTTATTACAAAATGATTATGTTATGAAAACAGCTTTCACTTTATCGTATGATCCCTGTGCCATGTGAATTCCTGGAATTCCTGTACAGCCTGTGTCAAAGACTCCACATTTTGAGTCTCAACTCCCTGTGAATCTAAAACTGCTCATAAAAGCCTGATTGTGTCTTGTGTGACAACAAACCCAGCTTATAGACCTTTAAGATGTTGTATTCATGAAGCTTGCCATGCTGTTTAAGATGCTCAGGTAGGAATAAGACAGTGTCTAAAGGTCTGACCTGTTTTTATGTCTGTATAAACAGGGATTTGAGAATTCTTTGCAGTGGTGAAGTTCTAGCTATGCTGCACAATAACACTATTATTTCACTGTAACTTCAGCCAAGCATAAAGGAAAATTTGATTCATTCGATAAATTGCACTGTGCCTACACCCGCGCATTTAATTACACTCATCCTCAAAAGAATAGTTGCAGAAATAGTTGCACCCAGAAGGAATCAACAGACAGAAATGAAACTTGGTGGGTAGGTTTGACATCACGAGACATGCGACTGATTCAAGTTTCACATGTGATGTAAGCAAGGACAGGCCTTTTCGCTGTATCTGACTGACCCAACAGCCACGATTGCGGACATTCAGTGAGCAGTGATGCCCTCCTGTTCCAGTGAGCAGTGATGCCCACCTGTTAGTTAGTCCTGCATGATGCAGGACTACATGCACACAGACCGTTACAACGACTGCCCTTAATACCACGTCAACATCAGCAAAGACTGCAATGGTGTCGTGTCAGACTGTCACGGAGTGTCTCAGCAGTGGGTCATCTTCAGTGACGAGTCCCGCTTTTGTCTTGGTGGAGTTGACCAACGAGTCTGTGAGTGGAGGCACCGTGGTCACCACTAAGATGAATGGTTTGTTGTCACGCATCACACGTCCAGAAGGCCTGGTGTCACTCCACCTCCACCCCTACCGCAAAATCTGCAGGAACTGTGTGAGAATATTCAAGCTGCATGGGATGGATTATCACAGGACACCATTAGGAACCTCTACATCTCCCTACTGAGACGTCTGGCATGTTGTTTTAGCAAATATGGAGGTCTGATGCCATACTGAGAGACACTACTTCAGTATGTGTAGCTCAATAAGTATTGCCCATATCAGTCTAAATTCTAAATTCTCATAATAATTAGATTTCTCTTTTCATAATCATGACATAACACCTCACAATACTAATATATTAAAGGGTTTATTTTTGATAATGCTTGACAGCAATATGCCACCATAAGTTTAAATATCTACATTGTTTTTCATGGGTCAGTTTTGAAACTGTAATTCACCAACAGTTACTGGGCATGGTCTGATACACATCTCTTTCTTTTGGATTAGCATCAGCAGGGGCCCACTAATTACTGGAGCTGCCTGCCTGCGTTCTCACCCCGTACTGTCATTTGTACATCCATCATCTCCTAAGATACCTTTTGGCCCGCCTTGATGTGAATAAAGGCCCGGTGGCCGTTTTCGACGAGACCCAACATTGCAGGTCTTTAACCGAGTCCCACAGATCAAAAGTGTCCCTTCATACAAACTAATGATTCCCCCAAAGTCGTGTTCTAGTGCTTTAGAAGTGCAGCCATCATCTGAGGGCACGCACAATGCCCGCTTATCTTCTGTCTGTTGAGTCAGTTTCACAGCAGCTAAAACCGGACTAAATATTCCCTCCTCCCAAAAGCGTGTTAGTCAAGGATTAGCATAGGCGAGCCGCCACAGGGAGAACATTCCATTTCTGTATGCAACTCACAAATGCTTGATTCATGGGGTGCGAGGATGGAGCCAATGAGCTTCCCGTCGAAGAATGGAACAAGTGGTGTGTGGGGAGGGGGGGAGATTAATAAGGCAATCCCCAGGAAAGACCAGTCTGGAAGGGGTATTTCACCAGCTCCAATATATCTAATTCAGGACGCTGTCGTTGAGCGATGAATCTTATCCCCTCAGTACAACAATGTCCTGTTTTAATTGGGGAGCGTGGCAAGCAATGAATGCGAACATCCTCAGGTTGAAGAGTGTGGATGTTTTGGGGTGCTGCCAGGGAACTTAACGCATTTGTGTTGTCTTCATGAATATGTGAGGCGGATGGAAGCATTTTACAGATGCTGTCTTTAAATGTAGCTTTCTGCCAAGGAGAAATACACACACACACAACCAGAGTAGTTTTTCTACTATATCATTACCGGCAGTCATTTGTGTGTCTCATAAAAGCTCACTGTACAACAAATTAGTCACCTTGTCTGTTTACAGTGGTAGTAACTTAATACAGATGGTGCTGCACGAGGATGATGCGGCTATAAATACCTGCGGGGTGTGAGTGATGGGATTCATAGATTGAGAAGAGGTGGTACAGTACAGTGAATGTGAAGGAAGTAGCTGAATTTACAGGTGTATGGAAGTGGACGGTCATACGGGTCTACCAGCTGTGGCTAAAATCCCATTCCACGGGGAATTCTCCTCAGAATTGTACCAGAGAAGTCATCCACCAAATCTGGCTCAACTGCGCAATTCTTTAATGCAAGAGTGTCTGAACATTAATGTGGCCTACATCCAAAAGCTATGCCAAATTGAATCGCAGCTGTTATTCATACATGTGGAGGTATTACACACTATTAGGTACGTTTCAGTCACAGGTGATTCATTTTTTGTCTGGTGAGTATTTACTTAGTATTAAGTAGTCTGCTGTTATTACAGCTACAGTACTGTGCAAAAGTCAGAAACCAGTCTGTCTTTTAAAACTTTCCTTAAATACACATTTAAATTTCAGTGTCTTCAGTGTCAGAAATAAGCAGAAAAATGTGTTTAACAGAAAAAAAACATCACTAAATATAATATCAAATCTATCAGTGTTCATTGTGTAAGATTTTTAGATTGGTCCACTCTATAGATGGTATGCACTGACGCTACTTTCCCACTGGAATACATTCCCTCAGTGGCAACACATTCCAAAATATTAGGAGAAGCAGTGAAAACCTGAATGAAACAAGTGATTATGTGCTTAAATTAAAGGCAGTTAGATTCAAAAGAAAAAATACAACATTCCTGTGGTCATTGTGATATTTATTGCTTCTCTGTCCCAAGTGTAACTTTCACATCTACATGGTTATCTGGCTAACAGTCTAAACTTGCTTTGTGGAGTTCCACATGGCATAAGGAACACTGGGTTTGTACGGGTGAGCTAACATTGTCTAACCATCCCCCCAACTTTGTTTGTGAACACATGGCTCATCATCATGGATGCTTTTTAATAACACAGAATTCAAAACTGAAATGCTAGGTGGCAAATATTTAGGTGATATTTAATTACAATGTATAACTTGCAGTATGTTTTTACTCCAACATCTAGCATGCCTGACAAAAAATGCCAAATGTTTCGGTGCCTGAATTCCAGAATTGACAAACTTCTTGTTTAAATTTTCCCATCAAAAAGTAGTCATAAACTGCATTGTAAAAAAATCATGCAGCTTTTAAACTTAAAAACAGTAAGTGACTTAGATAACGCAACGTGTTTTGTCTTTCGTTTAATATTAGAATTTCAGCTAATCAGGTTATTTAGTGTTCTAAGTTTTAAAACTGCATCATTTTTTTACAGTGTAGAACACCAAAACTGGACCTCAGAGATGTAGACTAAACTGATTGAGCTAAATTTAAGATCATTGGATGTAACAGAAGGCAGTATGATTGTTGCTGAAGCAATGAAAGACTCTTTGAACCATTTCGGCAACCATCAGTCAAGCATGGCTGGGGATAAGTGCAAGTTGATGATATAATTATAATAACATCTGGAGTTGATGATTTGCTTCTGACTGAATGAGTTTTGAAAGTGCTGAGCAAGTCTATCAAAAAGAATGAAAGCTTTAATAAAGGCATAGAGTGGACACACTAAACTCAACTGAACACACACTCCTACCATGAAGCTTCTTCTTGTCTTGTGCTATGCGGTGGCCTCACCTGCATCCCACGCGCCCATCCGACGATCCTGCTATTTAATCACAGACTAATGGGCCATTTCTTCCTCTGCCTCAAAAAACACTCAACACTTCTCTTATTCTTTCTAATAGACTATCATCATAGTCTTCCATCTAACAGTTACTAACAGTTCTTATTCAGTATCGCCTATAATTATAAACTCTGATCCTTTTTGTGTTGGTTGCTATCCGGGGTCAAGCTGAGGAGGATGGGTTCCCCTTTTGAGTCTTGGTTCCTCTCGAGGTTTCTTCTCTTGCTCTGAAGGAGTGTTCCTTGCCTCTGGCTTGCTCATTGGGGGCTTGGACCCGGATTTTCTGTAAAACTGCTTTGTGACAACATCTGTTGTAAAAAGCACTATATAAATAAATTTGACTTGACTTGACACACACATACACACACACACACACACACACACACACGCATATATATATATACACACACATATATACACACACATACACAAAGGTTAACTGTATGGTCATGCACTAGGACTATTAACTGAGAAACATGTCCATCTACCCATTACCACTGAAAGATAGAATCTGCACTCTGCAAAATAAAGCAGTGATGCCAAAGGAGTACCACTCTGATTTAATGGTTCTTTAAAAAACTCAATTAGATTCATGCAATCGAAACATTCTTCAGGAAACCAGAAGTGGTTCCTCTATTGCTATTGAAAGTTCACTTTCTCTCTTGGACGAGCCCGTCCCTTGGCACCGAACCCCTTTGAGATGAGCCAGCTGGACCTACAGGATACCAGACTGATTTTTTTTTTTTTTGTATAAATTATTTATTGCTTTGCTGAGTGGCAGCATTTCAAATCATCTATCATGCCTTGACAAGGCCACAAGAGTTCCAAGCCTCTACAATAGGCCTACCTGCCTCACTCTTTTGGCACCTGGCTACAGCACTGGCATCACGGCTAAACAACAACAGCAACCATTCTTTAGAGCAGTCATGGAGCAATGAATATCAAATCCTTATGCATTTTCATGACTTCAGTGTTTTTTTTTTTTGTGTAACAGCATGTTAACAGTATAACGTTAGACGTGTATTAATTGAAACTTAAAACCTCTCTTTCACTGTTAAATAGCATATACATTCCAGTGCAGTGCAAGTCAGGGACTGCACTTTTATTATGTCATTTCCTCTCAAAATGGCCATTAAAGCAACACTATGTAGGAGACCTCTCTGCTGGACCTCTCAGCTAGAAATATGTTATTGCATAAAATTAATGTTGATTTCACTTTTGTAACCTGAACACCAGGTTGAAACCTTCTTTTTGAGCCTTTGCCTGTGATGTTAATACACTCACCGTCAAAAGAAAGAAGTGTCGGATTGTAATGATATTGGGACGGAAGATAAAGATTACCAGGAAAAATAAATGATGATAAATTTAGACTGATATGGGCAATATTTATTCAGCTACACATACAGAAGTAGTGTCTCTCAGTATGGCATTGGGCCGCCATGTTTGCTAACTCAATATGCCAGACGTCTTAGCGGAGTTGTAGAGGTTCCTAATTGTGTCCTTTGATAATCCATCCCATGCAGCTTGAATATTCTCACACTGTTCCTGCAGATTTTGCAGTAGGGGTGAAGGTGGAATGACACCAGGCCTTCTGGATGTGGGACAACAAATCATTCATCTTGGTGCTGACGATGGTGCCTCCACACACCGATTCGTTGGTCATCCCCACCAAGCCAAAAGTGGGACTTGTCACTGAAGATGACCAGCTGCCATTCTGAGTCACTCCATGGCAGTCTGGAATTACACCATTTCAGTCTTTGGTGACGCTGATGTGTTAAGGGCAGACATCATAACAGCCTGCATGCATGTCATGCAGCCATCAGCTAAAGGATGCTGGCACTAACAGGATGACTCATGAAGGGCATTACTGCTCGCTGAATGTCCGCAATCGTGGCTGTTAGGTCAGTCAGGTACAATAAAAAGGCCCGTACTTACTTACGTCACATGCACGGCTGAGTGTGAAACTTGACTCATTTGCATGTCTCACAATGTCAAACCTACCCACCAAGTTTCATTCCTAGCAGGAGACTACATGACAGCTATGTTGGAGGGTGTATTTTTAAGATATGAGGATTTAGCATTGTATTGCTTTGTATGACATTGTTGGGCGATTTCAAGCAGTTGGCTGTGCCATGCAATAATGCACACTGTAATTGTGTGCCAGATGTATCTTCCGGGACACACAGCCAAAGGATGCACACTGCACAGCTGGACGCACCTCTGCTTTGTTCAACACTGAATTTTACTAGGAGCAAGGTTCTTTAAACATTAAAAGGTTTCATACATTTGCACATCTCTTTTACGTTATTAAACCATTTGGCAACAGAAACTGGAGCCATTTATAATTTCACTGGAACCACTTTCTAAAAAACTTAAAACAACCAGAGGCTGAAAGATTCTTAAGGGAACCAAAATGTCCAGTTTCTCACTCTCATAACTTTATAGCTTTTGTACAACTTACATATTAGTTATCACTGCAGTTATTGAATAATAAACCTTAAGATTAATAACTGAACATTAAGCCTACAGTTTAGAGGGTTAAAAGGAGTTCCAGCATGTAAATTAGTGTGATCTTGCCATATACAGTATCTCTCCACTTCAGATTAAAACGAATGAAATTGATTTTTGTTCCGCAAAGTTACTGAAAAATCTGGGAGTACTTTAACGATGGGTGTTTATCCAGCTAATGCCAATAGGCCAATGAGATTCTTATCCGGATACTTAAGGTTACCTTCATGTTGTCCTCTGTTATGTTCACATGCATACTAAAGGGGATTGGCTAAGCCATTCACTATGTGACTTCCATTACAAATCACTACATACCATGGAGGGTAATGAAACGCTCAAAATGATGTTCCTCTCCTGTGCTATCCCTACCCAACTTATCCCTGCACTTTCCACTTAGTGAGCATGGTTTAAATATTTTATTTTGGCCACGAGCTATATTACCCTGAGAAACCTCTAAGACATCCCACTCATTCATTTAAGCCTGACCTGTAATGGCTCTCTAAGTGGCCTTAGAAAGTCCCTGTGGACCCAACAGCCTATTAGTATGGTTCGGCAGTCTAATTTACCCTCAAAGTTTCTTAAGTGTGCTGTGAATAAAATGCAGTTATTAAATGTGAGTCTCAGTCTCACAGTCTCCGAGTTCAGCTTAAAATCTGCATGTATTTTTGACTCTTATTTTATAACAGGGGAAGCCTCAGTACAGTAGGAAGAGTTCTGGATAAAGCAGTCAGTGGATTGTCCACAACAGGACATTTGGTGATTGGCTCCTCCATCAGCTCTCTGCCAAAAAACTGTCACTGTACAGACAATGGTGGATTGACACTGTGCCCTCCCAATGGAAATGAATGTCGTCTGTTCTTTGAGAGTCAATTAAAATTTCTGAGCTGTGTTCTCTACTTACCATTCATCCATTTAATTAAAATTCTCCATGATAATTCCTGCTCTGGGACATGGTTAATGTCTGTGTTCTGTCTACGTATCACAATGATGAGCGCGTTCATTGGCCTCCACAGTTCTTTCTTCAGGAATGCTGAAATGTGGGCATCTTTCACCAGCTCTTCAACAAATTTGATATAATAAGTGAAATGTCTTCATTGAAATTGGAAATACCTAGTTATTGCTTACTCAGCTGCAATTACGTTCAATTAAAAGCAGGTCAAACATATTACTAACAAGCAGGTGGCACCACTGTACAATGCTAAATATGTAGTTTATAAATTTGTATCACAATGCTGGCCTTCACAATACTGATATGGCAATTAGTGCTCTTAAAAAACGCAATTTTTATGTGACAATCATTTGTTATTTTTAATTAACAAAGACACTGTGATGATGTGATCTACAGGGTTTACTGACTTACTGTTTTCATCATTGTCATACGTGAATCATGTGAACATGAACTGTAGTGACAAAAACTGCCAAAAACCAAATTATGACAAAGCTAGTTAAGAGGGATAAGGAGATATTCATGCAGGTGGGCAGTAAGCATTGACAGCACATTAATTTAAATGACTTGAAGTAACTTAAATTGGTGCCGTTTGTAGCAAATTGACTGTCAGGATTGTCACATTCAAGACAAATGTATTAGTTTCACTATTTTCACTCACTTGAAAGGTTTGAACAAATCAGACGTTTGCGGATAAAAATAAGAGCGATAGCTTTAATACTACACTGAGTGATAAGAAAGGCAATCCTCAAAACATGGGGAAAGGGAGGAAAGAGAAGAAAAAACAAACCAGGGAAGAAGTCAAAAACAGGAAATCCAAACTAGCAAACAATACCACAGGGAAAGTCCAAAAACGGAGTCAAAAACTAAGCAAGTCAATACACAAGCAAACAGACATAAAGTAACAAAACATAAACAAACAAAGTAAGACATAAAGCTCAAAACATAAAGTAACCAGTGACTACACTTTGCAAAGACCAGGCAAGACAAACAGGTATTTATACAGATATGAACAGGTGGAAACAGTTAGTACTCAGGTGACTTGGAACGAGGAAGTGGATAGTGATTGGTCGAGACGGCATGTGTGGGAGTCATGTGATCTCCTGTAGGATCCTGGGAAATGTAGTTCATAGAGTCAACTGAACCAGCCAGTAAAATGGAGTAGGAAGTATTACAAGGTGTGGCAACAGGAAGTGTGACATCACTAGCCACCTAGAAATACAGAGTTCAGAAAAAAATATGTTGCAAAAAAGCCATGCAAGAGAAATACAGTTGGATTTTTAAGGTGGGCTGTTCTGAATCATATATCTCCCGGCCTGTAAACGAATCCCACTCCGGCCCCAGGAGGGGTCCACTACCTGCTTAAAGACTGTGCAGGCAAACAGTGCAAAACAATTCGAGAATAATGTTTCTTAATGTGAAATAGCAAAGATTTCATCGTCTACGGTACATAACACCATTAAAGGACTCGGAGAATGCAGAGAAGTCTCTGTATGGCCATGATTTTTGGGTCCTTCATTAAAACAGGTATGAGTCTGTAGTGGAAATCACTGCACGGGCTCAGGAAAACTTCTGAAAACCAATGTCTGTAAACACAGTTCATCACTGTATCTACAAATGCAAGTTAAAACTCTACCTTGCACAGAAGACACTAAATATGCCACCTTCTTTGGGCCTGAGCTCATTTATGATGGATTGAGGCAATGTGGAAAAGTGTCCTGTGTCCTAATTTGAAATTCTTTTTGGAAATCCTGGACGCTGTGTCCTCTGGGCTAAAGAGAAGTGGAGCCACCCGGCTTGTTATCAGCACACAGTTCAGAAGCCAGCAAATAAATAATAATTCTGCAGAAGTGTGTTCTCCATAGAAGATGCATACTTATTTTCACTTACAAAATCAGCAAAACATCATTTATGTTTTGCTGCACGTCTGTATAAAATAAAACAAGCCAGTGTTTTATACATAGTGCAATCCCAATATCTGGCGATATACATTCATCATCAAAAAAAATAGTTGCACAAATAGCTGCACCCAAAAGGAATCAACTGACAGGAATGAAACTTGCTGGGTTGGTTTGATATCATGAGACATGCAAATGATTCAAATTTCACACTCTGTTGTGTATGTAACATAAGCAAGAACAGGCCCTATTGATTTACCTGAATGACCCAACAGCCATGATTGCAGACATTCAGCAAGCAGTGATGCCCTCCATGAGCACCACTGGCAGACGACTGCCCTTAACACCACGTCACCGTCCCCAAAGACTATAATGGTGTCGTGCCAGACTGTCATGGAGTGACTCAGCATGGCAGTGGGTAATCTTCAGTGACGAGTCCCGCTTTTGTCTTGGTGGAGACAGCCCACTAATCCGTGTATGGAGGCACCGTGCTCAGCACCAAGATGAACGGTTTGTTGTCTCACATCACATGTCCAGAAGGGCTGGTGTCACTCCTCCTCCACCCCTACCGCACAATCTGTAGGAACTGTGTGAGAATATTCAAGATTCATGGGATGGATTATCACAGGAACCTCCATTAGGAACCTCTACAACCCCATGCTGAGACATCTGGCATGTTGAGTTAGCAAACATGGCGGCCTGACACCATTCTGAGAGACACTACTTCTGTAGGTGTAGCTCAATAAATATTGCCCATATCAGTCTAAATTTATCATCATTTATTGTTCCTGGTAACCTTTATCTTCCTCCCCAGTAGCATCGGAATCTGACACTTCCTTCTGGGTGCAACTATTCTTTTGATGATGAATGTATTTCTGCACTTCATGTTTCCTAAAACAACAAGTACATCAGCAGTCTAAGGCTTTGATCATCCATAGACCATAGACAGGCCTTAATGTTACAGCTGCATTGAATTTGGATCCAAATGTGGTTTAGTCATCAAGAGCTTGCCTCTGACTTTTTTGTGAGGTTGTGTTGTTTGTCTAAGGAATAGCCAATGTGCTCTGAAGTGTAGCAAATCTTCCATTTTTGGACTCTGTGACATGGGCTAGGGCTCAAGGACATGATGTCCACTCCTATCTGGTGACAGCTGATGTAAGTGACAGTGAAAGAAAGCAGCTCTCTGCTTCTCCTGAATATTAACAAACCTCTGCATGTAGGCTGAAAACTATTTGGAAATGTGTAGCTGTAACACTTGATTCGAGTTGACACAGATCAAAGGGAGAAGACATCTGTGGTGACGCGACGCTTCCTTCGACCAACACTCTGGCTTGGCGAAAATCAACAAAATCAACCATGGCACTTCCAGAGCCTGGACTGTTTGACGCCATTAGTGTGATGAAGCCCGCATCTCGAATCGATCTGAGACGTTTTCTTTCAGTATGATGGCTCACGTTAGTGAAAGGACGAGGAAGCTGGTCGTTTGGCATGCATGGAGGGGAATCTCGCACTCCGGTCTGACAGAATGTCAGAGAACCACCGTCAGCTCTCCAACAACAGCTGCTATGAATGAGAGGGCGTCCTGGGGCTACTGAGACACAGACAATGACTTTCTCCACTGGTGGGGGCGACCGAGGCGTGAGGAGCATCGCAAGCTGGCTAAGGGCCAGAGTGAGAATCTAGGTTAGAAGCTATGCAGCCTGCTTCGGCTATCGTTGCCTCAAGTACTGTTTATCTGGAATTTCAAAAGGACTCTCCCCGTTGACTCTTCATATCTAATGCCTTTATGAAAGTGCTTTCCAGCAACATCCAGGTTGCAAAAGCTGACATTCTGTCGGCAAACCAACTACTTCACAGTGCAATAAAAAGCTGTTAATTACCCACATGGTCTAGTCTTATCAAATCCACATATTTCAAACACACATTTCTGTGCAGTAGCTCAGTATAAGCTATGAGGTAAAAACTCTGGATTGTAAAAACATTTTTTCAAACTGTACATTTTGGTGGATTTTGGGTTGGACAAAGCATTTGTTTGTTTGTTTGTTTGTTTACTGTGGTTGTTTTGTTTTGTTGTTGTTTTGCACTATAGAACTTCACTTTAGATTTTCATAGTAATAACCATATAGTTTATCATAATAACTACAGGGCTTTATCATAATGTCAATAAGGTTTATCATAAGAACTATAGGACTTTACCATAACGTCTATATGGTTTTACCATAAGAACTACAGGCTTTATCATAATGCCTATAGGGTTTTATCATAATGTTTATAGGGCTTTATTATAATGTCTAAAGGGTTTTATCAGAATATCTACAGGGCTTTATCAAAAGGTCTATAGGGTTTATTATTACAACTATAGGGAATATCATAAAAATGATAGGACTTTATCATAATATCTACAGGTCTTTATCCTAATATCTATAGGGTTTTATGATCATAGCTACATGGCTTTATCATAATGTCTATAGGGTTTTTTATTATAATTATTATATTACTAAATACCGGGTTTATCAAAAACAATCATAGGCAACATCGTAATGACTATAGAGTTTTTTCATAATAACTATAGGGTGTATTATAATAATTATAGTGCTTATTATAATGACTGTAGGGTTTATCATAATGACTAACAAAAATATTAAAAAGTTTAGCAGAATGAATATAGGGTTTAATCATAATATCTATAGTGTTTTATTATAATTACATGGCTTTATCATAATATCTATAGTGTTTTACCATAATAACTACAGGCATTTATCATAATGTCTATAGGGTTCATCATAATAACTACAGGCCTTCATTATAATGTATATGTTTATCATAAATATTATATAACTAAATACAGGGTTTATTAACAACTATAGACAATATTATAATGACTATACTTTTTCATAATAACTATAGGGTGTATTATAATAATTATAGAGTTTATCATAGTGACTTCTGGGTTTTATCATTATAACTATCTTAATTTAATATAATAATTATAACATTTTATTATATGTCTATATATCATAGCTTTATAGTTTTGTTATAATAACTACAGGGTTATTTTATAATGACTATATATTTTTCGAGTAACTATGGGGTTTATCATATTGTCTTTAGTCTTTATCATATTAACTATAGGGTTTTTTTTTTCATTGTAACTCTATGGTGTATTATAATTATATAATATTATAGTTATGTATTCTAATGATGTAATTTTCCAATAATTATAATGTTTATCATATCATAGTGTCTATAGGGTTATCATAATATCTATAGGGTCTGTTTTATAATAGCAAAAGAGCTTTATCTTAAAAGGGTTCATCACAATACCTATAGGTCATCATACTTATTATCAGATTTATAATATCTACAGGGTTTATCATAGCGAATATAGGGTTCAGTCAGTTACTGTAGGGTTCATGATAATGACTGTTAAACGTAGTAAAGACTTTACAATAATGGGGTAAATCATAATAACTATAAGGTTTTATTTTACATTTATATCATAGCATTAGGGTTTTATTGTTATAACTATAAGGTTTGTCATAATCATGTCTAATCATGTTCATCATCATGTCTAAATTACTGTAGATTAAAATGTTCATTGTAATAAAGCTTATCCTAGTGACGTCACAGTTTATCATAACTATATGGATTATAATATTGACTATGGGGTTTATCATAATAACTATAGGGTTTATCATACCAGCTATAAGATTTTATATAGGGTTCATATAATTAACTGTAAGATTTATCATAATAACAATATGGTTCTTGATAATAACTGTAGGGTATATCAAAAGGATTGTAGGATTCATAATAATAACTAAATGTTTTATCAAAATGACTTTGGTATATCATAGTGACTATGGGATTCACCATAAGTGCTACATAATAAAGTTTTATCAAGATAACTATGAAGTTCCTCAGTTAACGTGTCAGTGATGAGACAAAAATGACAGTAAAGCTGATTTTGCGGTTCATCATAATGACGGGAAGATTTTAAGATATTGGTTAAAAATAACCAGGGCTTTTATAATAATGACAAGTGGGTTTATCATGATAATTACAGGGTTTAAGATAATGACTGCTGGATTTATTGTAATCATTATAAGGTTTATTATAGTGGGAATTAAAGAATATTACCAGGATTGTCATAATGAAGAACTTGGGTCATTATAAAAGACACATTTTGAGAAAATTCAGATTTGATGAGATAAAGCATTAGATATGACATTTTAATCAATTAATGAAAAAAGTAATAATCTTCTAAGTGATAATGGCAGACATCAATCAAATGGTCAGTCCTTTTTTAACAGAGGACTGTGGTGTTCCACTTTAGTTGACCAGCCTGAGGGCAGCTCCCCTTCACTTTTGTCATTTGATCTCATGTTGATGTCTGTACTCTTGGGTAAGGCTCGCTGGCATATTAGATCCATACAATTCAATATATCCATGAAACACTGAAGTTATTAATGTTAGAGGTTAGCACAGCTGGAGTACTGTCATATTAAATCCCCCTACGGTTAGTTATCCATCAAAATACCAAATCTTGTAAATTTCCATGCAACACCTTCTGTTGGAGCCAGTATATACATTTGTATATTGTTTATACAAATATACACACAGTTTCACTTTATTAGGTACGCCTCCTTGTAACTACACTCCTTATCCATTTGATCAGCTTCATTTACCACATAGATGCACTTTTTAGTACTGCAGTTACAGACTGTAGTCCATCTGATTCTCAGTATACTTTGTTGTCCCCTGTTCTTTGATGGTCAGGACCCCTACAGGACCACCTCAGAGCAGGTATTATTGGGTGGTGGATCATTCTCTGCGCTGCAGTGACGCTGACGTGGTGGTGGTGTGTTAGTGTGTGTTGTACTGGTGTGAGTGGCTCAGACACAGCAGTGCTGCTGGAGCTCCACTCACTGTCCACTCTATTAGACGCTCCTACCTTGCTGGTTCACCTTGTAGATGTAAAGTCAGAGATGATAGCTCATCTGCTGCTGTTTGTGTTGGTCATGCTCTAGTCCTTCATCAGTGGTCACAGGACACTGCCTACAGGATGCTGTTGGATGGATAGTTTTGGTTGGTGGGTTATTCTCAGTCAGCAGTGATTCCAAAACGTTTTTGAGAGTACAATAAATGAATGAGCAAATATTTTTTTAAATATTGGTCAAATCTAAACATCTGTCCAGTGTTGACATTTGTAAAGCAAATATCTGATGATACCAATGTGATTCCGATATCGCTTTGCATCCCTGGTTACATCAATGTAAGTACTTTCACCATTTTTAAATCATGTAAATGCTAAAATGTTTTTTCATCTCTATTCATTTACACCATCAAATACAAACTTTAAGACTTTTGTCTTTTGTTTAATCTATTTTATTATCTAAATGGATGCAAGTATGGGGGAAATTCTTTTTCACCTAATTTAAATATTATTCTTATAAATTATTATTTTTAACTGTAATTTTAAAAGCCATAAATTTAATGCTGTTTTCTTTCTCTGCAAAATATGTTCAGAGAATCTAGAAGTTTTTATTTATTTCTTCCCCACCATGGTACCCTAACTGTGCATGTGCTTTGAAGTCCTGCAAAGGATGCTGGTTATTTGGAAGAACCTCAAGTTTGTGTGGTGACCACTGCTTCATAAACGTGCTGCCACCATGTGGAGATTTTTGGGAACTGTAGGATAATGACACTTGGAGGAAGAAGAACTTTACCTCTGACATATTTCACTGGATTAACCAACTGCACATCGCGATTTGATTGCATTTATTTCATTATGTGTGTGAATTCAGCCACATGTACAATTAAATAATGAGTCAGGTTACAGTCTGTTCAGCTGGACCTGTAATCTTAAAAGAGCCACATCAGGAACTCTGTCATTTTTGGCACACAGTATATCTCAATGTCCACGGAAGACATGCATCAAGACTCATCTTGGCACACAGGTGACGGAACAAACCTCTGCTGAATGTCCAAACAGTTGAGCAGTGGTGGACAGTAACGAAGTAAACGTAATTAGTTAGTGTACTTAAGTAGTTTTTTCTGTGAATCTGTTCTGTGTATCTGTTGGACGACTTTTTACTTTAACTCCACTACATTTCAAACTCAAATATCTTACTTTTTACTCCACTACATTTGTCGTTCCTTTTGGCTAATGTGCGTGTAAAAATGTAACATGCCAAAACAAGACAAGCTTATTCATGGATTCTTAGCATCCAAGGAAATGTCCATTTCAGGCCTGGTCTACATCAAGGACCACCTAGAGGAAGGTAGGTAAAGCAGGATGGGGTTTATTATTTATCACTAAGAAGCTACTGTAATAGGAGCATCCCTAGACCTTAATCACTAAGAATGGGAAGATCTAAGAATATGCACAATTAGACAACTTATAAACATCCCCTTCCTGCCTACCTTTCTGAAACCCCAGGCCTTCAGATGAAACAGAACAGAAACAAAGCTTCTCATGTCACTCTTTTACCAGTTACTCGATTTCACTCACTCAGATTCGAGTCTTTGGCCTCTACATTTGGCTCAGGGCAACATCAGGAAATTGCAGTTGCTGGTGGTTTAGCCTGGTGGCTTAGAGGCTAGGTGAATGTGGTGCCAATGAGCATATACATATAAGTAGCTTAAGCTAACAGCTCCACACACAAAAACACAGCATTGCTCTGATTGGTCAGCCTGATTTAAACACATCTGTACGATGCAGAGCAGCTCAATTTAAAACAATATGCAACCTCATATTCTATCAGATAGTGATGCACGACTCTGGATTTTCTGGGATTGACTCTGACTCTCCAAACGACTGCTGCTGCCACTGATGGAATCCACCCCTCGACTACACTATGATAAAGGGATACTACAGAGATTAAACCATCTTCCACATCCACTTTTTAAGAGGCTTTGTATAAATGGTTTGTAGTGTTTGGCTCAGTAACAAGCATACAACATGATTCGACTTGTTCTAGTGCATATCTCCACATATTTCAGTCAGTGACCGATTTCTAACGTCTCTGACTCTGAGGCTCTTGGGAGGTGCTGCGACTGCAGTAGGAGAAAATTTAACTTGTAAATGAGTTGTGGTTCAGTTGAAGATGTGCACCTGTGTTCTTGGTGTAGGCATTTCAGCCTGCTCTCCACCAAGGCAGTCATGTACTTATTTCACTTATTTCAGAGTGAAAATGACTGCCATATGTCAGACCTGCCTTTACTTGGCTTTATTGTGGTGTATTCAATTTCTTTAGAGCACTGAGGCCGACTGACCTGTAGCACAATAATGCAATTCATGTGTTGTTTACGTGGGTGGTTGCTTCCATAACTATTTAGAATGAGTGTATTATTTTCCTATTGATTATTTGCACAGATTATCCACATGTATATCATCGCTGTCCAAAGAAAATAAGTATCTCCGAAATGTCAACTTTACAGGAGAGGCCAAAAACCTAATACTTACTTAGAATGTAAGTGAAATGGAACCAGACTTTTTAGGCCATTTCTGTTGGTCTGTTCATCATGAAATTTTTACACAATGTAAATGACAACTACTGTGTTCAAACGATGCATAAAAGTGAAATTTGAGATATGTTTTTTTTGGAAGTGAAGATATGTTGTCTTGCTCCTGCACACAGTGGGTTAGTTAACTGTATGCTCCCAATGTAATCCCTTGCCTCAAGATACTAAGGTGGCACCCACAAGCCCTGTGGAGTTTAGTGTAGTGCACTCTCTGAAATGTTGATTAAAATCAGTGTATAATTATTATATTCATCATTTTGACAGAATTTGTTCTCTGTTCTAACTTATTAAACTAATGTGTTCCACTTATCAGAAACATAACACTAGTGTAAGTATAGTGCATCATGAAAACATTTAACAAGTATCTTGATACTGTATTTTTGCCAAAACGCCCACCGCCTAGTGTCTGGATACTTATGGACATATTGGTGTTTTGTGTAGTGCCTTGCTCCGTCCAAGGTTGTTCTTACCAACCCGGCCCTTTGTGCAGAGACAGGAGACAGAGATGTATTCCCTCTCTTCCTTTCCAGATTCAATTATCCATTTGATGTTTATTTTGGTCTCCCATGTAGGCTAATTAAGATGAGTAATGCAAAACAGCCTCATAGACAAAGAAACCGGTCTACCCAGTAGGCAATTTGTCCATGCAAAACTTATTTTAAGTCATGGCCAAATTGTCAGGAGGCCGCAGTGCTGTTTCATTAATAATTTGAGAGCTGAGCTACCGAATGCGTTTGTTGTTGGGACATGCATTCATTATAAATGAATGCTGCAGGCCAGTACACACTTTGCAGACACACTTACTCTGTTCGACTTCACAGTCTTGGCCTCATAAAGCCCAAACCCCTGCTCACACCCTGCACAATATCAGAGAGCCGAGTCATACAGCTCTATCCCCTTGCTCTGCCTTACAGGTTTAAAAAGGGTTAAAAAGGCTTCTCCTTGGTCGGCCTTACAGACTTGGAATTATACAGCTCTGCCTCCTGCTCCACCTCACAGGCTTATGGTTAAAAAGACCTAGTCCTTGGTCAGTCTTACAGACCTGAGATTATGCAACTCTGCCTCACAGGCTTATGGTTAAAAAGACCTAGTCCTTGGTCAGCCTTACAGATTGGGGATTATCTCTACCCCCTTGCTCCGCCTCACAGGTTTATGGTTAAAAAGATCTCTATGCAGCTTCACAAACTCCTGTCTCATATTACAGCAGCTACACAACTCCGACTCACAGGGTTATACTCGTTGTGGTTATACAGCTTGTCACTCTGCACACCCTGACAGGCTGGAAGTTCTTGCACAGCGCCACAGCATCCTGGATGCACAGATCTGCACCCTGCTCAACCCTGCAGGTTTGTTGTTGCAAAGTCCTGGTCCCTCATAGGCTAGTAATTCTACAGCTCCTCCGTGCTCAGCCTCTCAAGACCTGTGGTTATGAAGTTCCACCCCATGGTGGCCTAACATCCTGTAACACAGGATCTTTCACAGCCAAAGGGGCTTGTGGTTACCAAACTCCAGAAAAATTATTCTTACTTTGGTGAAATAATGACTTGAGTAAAAGTTCTTCTCCAAAACAAACAACTTGAGTAAAAGCACAAAAGTGGCAGGTCAAAAAAGCTTGAACTGCCATGAACCAGGAACTGAAGCTTGTTAGGTTCTATTCGTCTCTATTTTGGGCTTATTTAGCATTTTGGTTCTGCAGTAGCTTGAAAGTTAGAGGTGGGAAAAGGAAACCCAAAATAGGAATTGGGAAGTACATGTTAATGGCTAAACTATAACTAAAGAAAAAGGTTTTTACCTTCATCTATAGATGGAAAATCTTCTCCAGCATTTTGCCAGGTGAGTCCAGATAGAACACAACTCTGGAGAGGGCCCATATCATCCGAAACCAAATTTCCCCAAGCTGTTTAAAATAAAGGAGTCTGTTTAAGTTGTTAAAATGTCAATACATAACATTCACTCTCCAGCACATACAGTCCAAATACAGACACTATGCTGCAAAAACAGGATGTGCTGATAACCTGATTTGGGCTGGCTATCTGAACAAGGCCATAATTGAAGCTTGAAGAGGTGTTTCAGCTCTGAGTGCTTTTCTGAATGACGCAGAATAGCCAATCCGAACAGAGCTCATTTATCTCAGATCAGCCTTAAAGGCGCAGTAACAAAAGCCAGCCTATTTCATTCTAAGCGGTAAAGAGAGGTTGGAATATGGTGTTGTAGAATGACCTATGGCCACATTTTGGTGCATAAAGCCACACAAATGGTACAAGTGAACGGTATAAGTTAAAAATTCAAATACATACAATAAAGTTGGAAATGGGGACTTTCAGTATATTTGAGCTGAAAGCACAACACAGGCACCTAGATCCTGGAGCTGGTGATCTAACACCCTGCACAGTTTAGCTAGAAACCATGGTCTATCACAGTGTTTAACAACCCTGGTCCTGGAAGCACCCTGCCCTGCACATTTCAGTGCCTTCCCTGCTCCCAACACACCTGATTCAACTCACCAGTTCATTAACAAGCCCTTTCAGAGTTACACGGGGTGTGCTAAAGCAGGGAATCCACTAAAATATCCAGGGCAGGGTGCCTCCAGGACCAGGGCTGAGAAACACTGCTTTATCACACCTGACCCAGGTGATGAAGGCCTTCAGGGGCATCCGAATGATAGAACCAGGTTTGTTGGATCTGAACTCTACCTGGGGTGGCAGACATTCAGGATCAGGTTTAGGCAGCCCTAAAGAATGAATCAGAATCAGGTTTATTGGCCAAGTATGTTGACACACACCAGGAATTGGGTTTTGTCAGTTTGTGCCTCTCTAGTACTGCACCAATATACACATTACTAACTGACAGTCCACAATATACACAATGACTCAACATAAACACAATAAATACAGACACAATATACACAGTATACACAATATACAAGCAATAAACAAACTATATACAGACAAATAATATACAGTTTACACATTATTTACAAACAATATAAGGCAGCAGTGTTGAGGTAGTCCAACAGTATTAGTATGGGGAAGAAACCGTAGTGTATAATCTGGCATGTGAGTGAAACTGGTGCCCACTCTGGAGGGACAGGGGTAACTATGGTCCAGAAGATGATGTGACTGGTCAGCTGTTTATGAAGGTGATGACCTGAGGAAAGAAGCTGTTTCTGTGTCTTGTTGTCTTTGTGTACAAGGTCCTGTAGCGCCTGCTGGAGGGGAGCAGTTGGAATATTTTGTCTCCAGAGTGACATAGATCTGTGATGATTTTCCCTGTCCGTTTCCTGTTCTTAACCCGTACATGTCCTGGAGGATGGGAAGTGGGGAAGTGAGAAATGTACTTGAGCACATGTAAATGGAGTAAATGGAACTAGGGTCTACTTACCTGTGGTCTCTGCTCAGCCTCACAGAACTGGGTTTATACAGCTCCACTACCCCAGCCCACCTCCCCAACAGCTTCACAGCTTGGTGGTGGCTGCTCAGCGACACCTCTGCACATATGCTCAGCCTGGTGGTCTGACACCTCCTCCATTACTGTGAGAGCTTCACTTGCAGGTTGCTACATTATAGCTCCACCCCTCCGGTGCATCTTCACAGGCAGGCTGAAACGCACTCAGTCCGTAGCTAGAAAAAAGTGCGTCAAGAGCGCAACGCTGCACTAGGACCTCGGGGAAATGATTAAACAGTAATCTGCAATTTGCATGTGCATGCAAAAGCACACAAGGCGGTGCTTGTGTCAGAAACCGAAAACAGCGGATGATAATCTGACAGCCAGAGACGGAGGAACAGCGCAGCGGCAATGGGGGCATTTCATTCTGTCCCGGACGACCATCAGTATCGCGTGCTGTCTGAAAAGACTGGCTGTAAGTACTGTCTCCTGTAAAATGGCCTAGGCTCGATTAACGCGAGGAAACAGGTAGTTACTGTACATTAGTCCCCCAGACGCCGTTGTCTGTTTGGGGAAGCTCAGTTCGTCCGTGTCTCAGTTCAGTCAGGAAGCAGGCTGTGGTCATTAGTAACCGTTCTTTTTAGTGGTGAACACTTCTCCTGAAGCTCAGCCAGCAAATGATTAGAGATATTTATAACAGGCGGCTGTGCGTTATTAACGACAACGACCAGGTGCGCCTGAATCCTTCACATGACAAATGAGCACCAGCTCGTATTATTAGACATTTTAAAACCAGCGTATATCAGTGTACTTTGTAGCAGACCTCTGAATAACGCAGCAGAGACTATCGATTATATTATTAATCGAATGATCCACCGATTATTCGAAGAGTGCATTGAGTAATTGGAGCCCCTTAAAGGACAAACAGCAACAACAACAACAAAAAAGACTTAACTGGAAAATAGTCAAATCAAGCTTTATTTACATAGTGCCTATACAACAGATGTGGTCACAAAGCCTCTTTACAGAGAATTCGGGTCCAAGCCCCCAGTGAGCAAGCCAAGAGCGAGAGGAAGAAACTTTGAGAGGAGCCAAGGCTCATAAGGGGAACCCATCATTCTTGGGTCGACACCGGATGACAAGACAAGCACAATAAAGGATAAGAAATAATAAACCATGTCCTTCTGGAGCCCCGACCAACATGCCTTCCATCCTGGTTTATGCTTGTTTAAGATTTTATAGTGTTGATCTGGTGCTGTTTTAACTGGTCACCCAACATGGTCATACTGGTTGACCAGCATACCACATCAAAACAGTATCTCCAAATTGATAACCATACAAAGAGAACTGTTTTTCCAACTGTTTTTTTGAGTCTGTTCATAAAGAACCATATGCACAATTTTAAATTTTCATATTATAAAAAAACTGAAAATGGACATACAGGGTTTATTCTGACAGCAGCAATATGCTGGTTTTGCTGGACAAAACCTCATATCTCGATCTAGTTTTTCAGGGTTTGACATAACTTGAAAGTGCCTGTTACCCTTTATATTGTATGTAAATTTCGTAATGCATGATGCACTGAATGAAATGGGACAGAATTACTGGGAGAAAAAGTCTGGTTCCATTGACTTACATTAAAATTAAGTAATTTTTCATCTGTAAAGTTATCGTTTTGGAGTTATGTGGTTTCCCTACGACAACAGTGATATGCTGGTTTTACTGGGGATCAGCAATACTGATCCATGCTGGTTTTTCTACCAGGGTATATAGCCTTTCAAAAGTCAGATAAGGTTTAACCACAGTCCATAATGGGGTGCGTTCATCATGTCCTGAGAAGTTGGGTGCTTTCATAAAGTATGACAATCTGATGTTTGCTATGTCTCACCAAGACCAAGTTTAATCCATGAGTTTGATTGGGTTGCAGTAGTAGCGCGGTTGCCCTACAGAAAAGTCACATGAAGTTTTCATGTGAATAAACACATGGTTTTTGCACTTCCTTAATTGAAAACATGTTCTCACATGTGAAAAAAA
Organism: Semaprochilodus insignis; assembly: GCA_034552555.1. NCBI lineage: Eukaryota > Metazoa > Chordata > Actinopteri > Characiformes > Prochilodontidae > Semaprochilodus > Semaprochilodus insignis. The sequence goes on along the minus strand of CM067496.1, from coordinate 11,195,516 downwards.
ACCCTGTGTGATTATTTGTAAACAGGAGGTTATATGATTTTGCTGTAAGGGTTATAAATACTGTGGAATATCTATGTGTGCAATAATAGTAGATTAGGAGAACAGTGTGGAGAGGGTCTTGGACCAGCACTTTCTGTTAAAGCATTCTCTGTTGTGAAGCTCTTTTGGCTGATTGACTGATTAATGCTGGTATTCTTCTGTCCTTCATCTACCAGTTTCACTGGAGCAGATCGGGATCCTTCATAATCGCTTCAAGCAGTTGAGCAACAACAGTGATGTTCTACGGTAGGACAGTTTTCCTCAATGCCAAGTATCTCTTCTTTTTTGCTTCTTTTCTTACTGTAGAACATTTCCCACAGGAATGCCCTGAGTGCTCTCTACAAGTCCACTCTTGTGGAACTGTAGTGTACAATACATTCCTTATGAACATTCCTTTTGGTCTTCTGGCTGGTTTTGTCCCAATCCTGGATTCCTTTACTACACAATGGTTCACTGCACTTCTTCAGTAAAGACCTTCACTCAGTAGATAAGAAAGGTCCAATATATCTGTATAATATACACTCACTGAGCTCTCCATGAGGAACTCTTAGTTGTATCTACACTCATTCTCCCTTTTATTAGCTCTACTTACTAAATAGGTGCTCTTTGTAGTTCTGTAATTACAGGCAGTAGTCCATCTGCTTCTCTGCATATTTTGTCTGCATACTGTACACTAATACACTATATTGCCAAAAGTGTTCGCTCGTCTGCTTTGACACGCATATGAACTTGAGTGACATCCCATTCTTAATCCAAAGGGTTTAACATGATGTCGGCCCACCCTTTGCAGCTATAACAGCTTCAACTCTTCTAGGAAGGCTTTCCACAAGGTTTAGGAATGTGTTAATGGGAATTTTTGACCATTCTTCCAGAAGTGCATTTGTGAGGTCAGACACTGATGTCGGACGAGAAGGCCTGGCTCGCAGTCTCCACTCTAATTCATGCAAAAGGTGTTCTATCAAGTTGAGGTCAGTGTGCAGGCCAGTCAAGTTCTTCCACATCAAACTCGCTCATCCATGTCTTTATGGACCATGCTTTGAACACAGGTGCGCAATCATGGGAAGGGGCGATCCCCAAACTGTTCCGACGAAGTTGGGAGCATGAAATTGTCCAAAATCTCTTGGTATGCTGAAGCATTAAGAGTTCCTTTCACTGGAACTAAGGAATCAAGCCCAACTCCTGAAAAACAACCACACACCATAATCCCCCTCCACCAAACTTTACACTTGGCACAATGCAGTCAGACAAGTACCGTTTTCCTGGCAGCCGCCAAAGCCGGGCTCGTTCATCGGATTGCCAGATGGAGAAGCGCGATTTGTCAGGATGCAGCTTGGATGCAGCTGCTCAGCCATGGAAACCCATTCCATGAGGCTCTCTACACACTGTTCTTGAGCTAATCTGAAGGCCACATGAAGTTTGGAGGTCTGTAGCGATTGGCTCTGCAGAAAGTTGCCGACCTCTGTGCACTATGCACCTCAGCATCCGCTCTGCCATTCTACGTGGCCTAGCGCTTTTGTGGCTGAGTTGCTGTTGTTCACAACACTTCCACTTTGTTATAATCCCACTGACAGTTGACTGAGGAATATTTAGAAGGGAGGAAATTTCATTTGGACTGGTTGCAAAGGTGTCATCCTATCACAGTACCACGCTGGAATTCACTGAACTCCTGAGGGCGACCCATTCTTTCACTAATGTCTTTAGAAGCAGTCTGCATGCCTAGGTGCTTGGTTTTTTACACATATGTCCATGGAAGTGATAGGAACACCTGAATTCGATGGTTTGGATGGGCGAGTGAATACTTTTGGCAATATGGTGTATATCATGAGACAGTGGTGATAGAAAGTTTGTGAACCCTGCCTCAGTAGTGCCTAAAATGAAGTCAGATCTTAATTTAAGTTGTTTTCTCATGTTAGATCAGATTAATGTAGTAATGTGGAGAGTTCTAAATAGTTTGCACACGTGCAGGATATTGTATGGTGTTTATGACTTCTTAACTCTGAAATCTCATCTGAAATATACCTCTTTTTTTGAAGGAGAGACAATCTCAACACAATTCCAGACCTAGCGTGCAATCCAATTCGAGCCCAGATTGTAGAGGCTTTCTTCGACAGAAGGTCAGTGCTGGGTAACTGTGGTTTCGTTGTGTACAAGTTGTGATATTTCCTGTTCCTTGTTTCAGATGTGCCACAGCCTGAAATGTGCCAGCATAAAGCTTATTTGCATGACACAGGAGCACTTTTTCCCCTGTGAAACAGCACTAGGTTCCTATGTCAAGCTTTATTCAAGCATTGATTCTGCTCTGTGAATGTTGAATCATTTGAAAATGATTTACTGAGCAATTTGCTTTATAATAATGCATATTTTAAACTTTCTATAGGTCTCTGTTATAGTAAAGCATATGATAAACACTCTCATGTTTATGCATTTTCTGACACACACTGTTTTGTTTATTTTTGGTGCATCTTTGAAGTTTGGCTTTACACATTAATGGCATGCTTCCCATTGACAACGCATCTTGTGACACTCCCAGCACCAGCTGGCACTATTTAGTCAATGGACTCTATCTGCCAGGATTCCTTGGGAAGTCACATGACCTCCATCTCCACCAATCAATCCATCCCATTGTTCCACCTCATTTGAATACTGACTGCTTTCACCTGTTGTTGATATCTGTCCCACTTTTTACGCTCACCGAGCACTTTATTAGGAACACCTCTTTCTATCTCCACTCACTGCCCATTTTATCAGCTCCTCTTACCATATAGGTGCACATTGTAGTTCTACAATTACAGACTGTAGTTCATCTGATTCTCTGCATATTTTTCTTACCATACTTTTACCCTGTTCTGCAGTGGTCAGGACCCCCACAGGACCACCACAGAGCAGGTATTATGTGGGTGGTGGATCATTCTCAGCACTGCAGTGACACTGACGTGGTGGTGGCTTGTTAGTGTGTGTTGTGCTGGTATATGTGGATCAGACACAGCAGTGCAGCTGGAATGTTTAAACACTGTGTCCCCTCACTGTCCACTCTATTAGACACTCCTACCTTACTGGTTCACCTTGTAGATGTAAAGTCAGATATGATAGCTCTGCCGCTGCACAGTTTGTTTTGATCATCCTCTAGTGCTTCATCAGTGGTCACAGGATGCTGCCCACAGGACGCCGTTGGCTGGATAGTTTTGGTTGGTGGACTGTTCTCAGTCCAGCAGTGACACTGAGGTGTTTAAACACTCCAGCAGCACTGCTGTGTCTGATCCACTCACACCAGCACAACACACACTAATGCACCACCACCACGTCAGCGTCACTGCAGTGCTAAGAATGTTCCACCACCCAAATAATACTTCCTGTTTGGTGGTCCTGTGGGGGTTCTGACCTTTGAAGAACAGGGTGAAAGGGGGATTAAGAAAGTATGCAGAGCAACAGATGGACTAAAGTCTGTAAAGTCTATTTAAGTCAGCTCCTTCATTTTTATCTGAGCCTCTGTCTAGTCTTTGGAGCAGTTGGTGTATTGTATTTAAAGTATCTGGAATCTTGGGAAGGTCATGTGGTTTGTTGTTGTTAATTTAAGTCCTTTTTTATTGTTTGGCTATTTAAAAAAAAAGAAAACTCTAATTGCCTGTTTAATTGTGATTGCTCAATTAATCGTGATTGCTCAATTAATTGAGATTGCTATATTGTAAGATATTATTCATCATTTCAACCTAAAAACATTACTTCATGTGTAACAGTCTGTTTAACCGCTTTTATTCAGCTTTAAATAAACAATGCAAATAAACCAGTATATTTTAGTTTAGACGGGCAAAAACTACCTTTATACACATGTTCAAACCTTGTGCCATGCGTAAACTGTACTCTTGTGCTTTGCCTCTACAGAAACATCCAGAAAGATGGTGAAGGCCCAGTGCAAGAGATTGACTTTGAGGAGTTCCTCACTGTCATGTCCTACTTCAGACCACCATCAGTGCACATGACGGAGGAGCAGAGAGAAGAGATAAGGAGGACCAAACTGCGCTGTAAGAATGAGTCTACAGCACTTAAAGGAAGCAGACAGAATCAGATAAAGATCAATTCAGATTGCCTTTGAAGCGAAACAGTAGTATCACTATGAATGCTTCTCTTACATCTGAACCCCCAGCTCTCCACTGCTTTTATGCTTCTTAATGTGTCAGGCAGGGTTCTTTGGAGTGATACCATAGGAGAACCTCTATTGATTCTCTAGGAACCCTTCAGTGGAGGAATTGTTTCTGTACTGCAGAGAAGACTGGTGTTTTGTTGATAGAGAGTCGCAGAGCATGTGGTGATAAACAGTGTGTTGATTTATTTTGGGAGATCACATGGGGGGCTGAACTTTAGATGGTGTTGTTCAAGGCTTTTCACTGTGCAGAGACTCTTTTCTTGTAGAGGACACCTGATTCCACCCCCACACTGCATATTAATGTTTTATGCTCCTTTCTTCTCTTCTGACAGTCCTGTTTAACATGCATGATACTGATAATGATGGGACCATAACACTGGAAGAATATAGACATGTGAGTCACTCTTCAACAGATAGATCCTATGGCATTTATATATAAATCTATCTATCTATCTATCTATCTATCTATCTATCTATCTACAGTATCTATCTATCTATCTATATATCTATATACAGTATCTATCTATCTATCTATCTATCTATCTATCTATCTACAGTATCTATCTATCTATCTATCTATATACAGTATCTATCTATCTATCTATCTATCTATTTGTCTATAAGTCTGTCTTTAGTTTTTCAGACAAAGTACACTAAATAGAACCTCTGGTACCACAAACTATATTAGTAATAATACTGCAGTAACTATAACACACCTACTTTATTCAGTATGTAATGCACTAAAATTGTTATTGGATTTAATCATTTGCTCATAATAGGTTCACTGTATAAATCTAATGTGTTTTCCTTTGCTGCAGGTGGTGGAGGAGCTGCTGTCTCGGAGTGGATCGCTTGGGAAGGAGACGGCCAAGGGCATTGCAGATGCTGCAATGCTGGAGGTTGCCAGCATATCGATGGGTCGCATGGTACAGTATCTACACTTCAGAATTCCAGAGTTAAATTGATTAACAGGCGGAATGGGAGCAAAAGGGAAGCAAAGTTTGAGAGAGCAGGAGATTCAATAAAAATGCATCTACTGTTCCTAGAAATGTTACTTTGTAAACTTAGTATAGTGCTGCAAACTTGCTGGCATACTTGATCACATTAAAGTCTTTATTAGTCCTCGTTTCTGGTCCTCAATTCTGACAAACAGCACTGCTTTCGATATTAGCATCTTATATGTATGTCTTTTAATTAATTCATATATTCATTTCTTTTGTACAAACATTCTGTACTGCAGTTCATTAAAAGGTACAGAGGGGTCCAAAAATCTCAGACCAAAACCTGGGATTTCTTCATTTAAACCTCAACAAAGTTTTAGAATAAAAAAAAAAAACAGATACATTTTATGATGAATAAAATCATTTAAGATTTTCAAGTCTTACTTCTTCTGTTGAAGTACATGTTTCAGGAAACTCTCAGGTGGACCTGGTCTACTGTTCACAAACTTATGGAATCCGTCACACCAGTGCATGCTTGTTAAAGCAAAAGGCGGCAAACCAAATACTAAAAGTTCTCAAATTCATGTAAACATTCAAAGACACTTTGAGATGCTCATTCAGAGACACTGAATCACATAGTTACCGTGATAATGAAAAGCTTGATATTAAGCTTGAAATGGAAATGGAAGCATTTTCACCAGTGGTGTCAGATTTTTAGACCCCACTGTATACAGTGGAAAATACTGTGCTTATTTATAGGCTATGAGCCTATGCGTTCTTGGAGCATATCTGTAAACATGGTTGGCAGGGTGCAATTTGCAATACAGAGTAGCAACACAGACCGTCCATTTAGGCACTTTAGTATTGTGGCAAGAGCGACCTCTGGAGGCGTGAAGAGTTATTGCTGATGACTGATTACCTGTACAAATTACAATTGTTTGTGTCTTTTTAAAGTCGTTTAGTTGAAAAAAGAGCAGGGAAGAATAATTTCATAAAGATTTAACATGGCCGTTTTAAGATTGTTTTATGACAGAATTATAGTTTAAAGATGACTTAAATGTTCTGCCTCGTACGAACAGTCTCTGTCTGAAATCAATTCAAATGTAAAGTTGATGCATTACTACAGGAAAATTTGAGTTTAGAGAAGATCTGTACGTCTACAGTGGGGGTGGGGGGAAATCCAACCGTTCTCATTTAGTTTGAATGGTCACATGTATGAACACGTATTGCTTTCACACAGCTCTGAAAATATCAGATAAATATCAAATGAATAAATATTACTCACCTCTGCCCTCTAAAGCTGTAATTACCCAATATCAAATAAACATTATTCACTGCTGCCTTGTAAAAACATATTAATAACACATCGTCACTGCCCCCAAAAAACCCGAAGTATTTCCAGAATGGTAGCTTTACAGCAGAGGGCAAAAAACTGATTTAACTTTAATGTAAGTCAATGGAACCAGACTTCTTTCCAAGTGCTTCTGGGACATTTCTGTTGGTCCATTGATCATAAAATTTTCACTCAGTGTAAACAGCAGCTGCTGCGTTCAAATGATGCATAAAACGGCGACAATATGTAAAATTATTTTATTGACACGTATTTCCCTATAAAACATATTTGTGGCCGGTTTAAACTTACATAATAGCTGTGGCATGTGTAGGCAGAATGTGGTTCATCTGGTCATCTGCAGTGTGGCACTTACCTGCCAGGTCACAAAGAGGACCTGAAACATCTGCTTTCTGAGTTATAAAACATTTTACTAAAAAGTACATAACATGCTTACAATCTGTTCTTCTGCAGGGACCAGACGAGTATTATGCAGGGATCACATTTGAGCATTTCTTGAAGGTGTGTACACTCTCTCTGTCTGTTCATTCACATTTGTTTTATTTCTTAGAATGTTTATATAGAATATCTGAAACATCAAAACCTTGTAACTCTAATACACTACAGGTGTATACTTTTCTATATGAATCATTCTACTGAATTAGTTCTGTGGTCCCATGTCCAACAGAGAAGAAAAAAAAGCAATGTCTAATAAACTATATGTGTGTGTGTGTGTGTGTGTGTGTGTGTGTGTGTGTGTGTATACATACGCAGTATCAGCATTTATATGGTACTTAGTTTCTTTTCATTGTTGTTTTAAAAATATTTAAGTTCATAGACTTAGATTAATCATTAGATATTAAATTCTATATATATATATATATATATATATATATATATTTTCATGTCACAACAGAGTTTTAGTACATAGGCTTTGTTTTAGCCACACCCTTGCGTTTTAGAACAGGTAGTGAGACTGAATCCCTGTCCCCCATTGCGAGATGGTGAGCATTTAGATCCCATTGTTCTGGTGGTAAATGAGGCATTTACACCTGGTCACTTTTTGCACACTCAGTATCAGGGTTATATCTGAATCAGGCTAAGCTACATGAAACTTAATGTGCATAATTAATTCACATGGTGTAGCAGTGTAAACACATCTGCCTTGCCAAAACACATTCCACAACCAAAACCCCTCCCAGTATAACCGGCATTCCTCCACATGCAGTACATCACTGGGCACATGTTCCGAACCTGTGACGAAGACAATCATTGAGGATGTACATGGTTGGGGACCAGACGGAACAAAATGCTTAATAGCAATATAGACAGACACCACTATGCAAAACAAACTGCAGATGATAGAAACTGAATGGGTTAACAATTAGTAATTGTTTGCAACGTTATGAGTGGATTGGCATATTCTGTCCTACACAGCAATCGGATTTGAGGCCGAATAACCAGAGATGCAGTTGATTACGAAGTGTAAATGCATGTGGCTAAAATCTTATCAGGATACAATTTAGATGCTAGTTGCATTAAGTGTCCAGGTGTAAACTGGATCACTGTGTCCAAAACTGTGGAAATCAGTGTGTAGATACCAAAACACATCTTTGAACCAGTTTGTTAGAGCGATCTATATCAGTTCATCCTGTGTAATCATTTCTGAAATATGCCTTGAACAAACATACTGGATGAGGTTAAATGCCAGTAAACAGGTCAAATCTAATAATAAATGTCTTTTAAAAACAGATTCTGAAAGGAATAGAAATTGAAACAAGGATGTACATTCGCTTCCTAAACATGGACACGACGGTTCTCTGCAAGTGATGGTGGACAGCCAAACTAAAGTTTAATTGAAAGGTACATCATTTCTTTCTGCACTATATCTGTAGCATTACATTGGCAAAGTACTGTTGTACAGCAGTAGTTCTGTGAACTAATGTGCAGTTACAGAGTTTAGATTCAGAACACTACGAGCGTGGCATTGTCCACGGACAGCTATGTCTGTTAACGTTTAGACTTATGTAAACTTTGCATGCACACCACTGTATACTACCAAAGTTCCAAATGAGCTGCATGGAGAGTCAAATATCAATACTGGTAACTTATCTGATGCTGTCAGTCTACTCAAGCAATATGTGTAGAATGGTTTGAACTTATTTGTATGTCTTTCACTGCCTTTAATAGCCATATTTCTCTTCTACATACTGTGTAAAATGCTAAGAAGTGCTTTATTCAGAGGCATGTCAGGTGTACAATAGCAATAAAGAATCAGCCATGTGATGATGCTCATATAAAGTATAACTGATATGCTTGAAATGCTGAAGAGCTGAATGTCATTGTTGCTCTGATGTATACTGTATGCACTTTACATTCTCATATTAATATATCATTTCAAAAAACTCATTCTGAATCCCAGAGTCTTCACTTGCTTAGTTTCAGCTGTGGTTAATTCTGACGACCAGCAGAGGCCAGTAATATCAAGTGACTGCATGAGCACAGTACACTGGTGAAAACTTTGTTCCACTTTATAGTCTTTATATATATATATATATATATATATATATACATACAATTATACAATTCACACACATATGATTTAAAACAATTATTGCTTTTTATTTTTAAGCAGATATAAGTTCACAGTTACTGTTCAATTGTATAGAATAGAATTCATATTTACTATGTACATATACACCGAGCAGCCATTCCGTTAAACCACTTCAATCACTTCAATGTGTCCACAATTTCTACACTCTTTATCCACTTCATCAGCTCCACTTACCACTTACGTGCACCTTGTAGTTCTACACATACAGACTGTGTCTGTTTCTCTGCATACTTTGTTAGCCCTCCATTTTCTTCTTTTTCAATGGTCGGGACCCCCACAGGACCACAACAGAGCAGGTATTATGTGGGTGGTGGATCATTCTCAGCACTGCACTGACACTGAGGTGTTTAAACACTCCAGCAGCACTGCTCTGTCTGATCCACTCACACCAGCACAGCACACACTAACACACCACCACCACCACGTCAGTGTCACTGCAGTGCTGAGAATGATCCATCAGCCACTTAATACCTGCTCTCTGGTGGTTCTTTGGGGGTCCTCTTCATAAAAAGAATAGGGTAACGGGATTAACAATATATACAGAGAAACAGGTGGACTACAGTCTGTAACTGTAGAACTAGAAAGTGCTCCTATATAGTAAGTGGAGCTGATAAAATGGACAGTGAGTGTAGATACAAGGCTGATGGGTATATACACTCACTGAGCACTTTATTAGGAGCAGTTTCTTGTAGCTACACTCACTGTCTATTTTATCAGCTCCACCTACACTGTAAGAAACAAAAAAAATCATCTGCATGGGACCCGTTCTGTCACTGTGGTGATCTTCAGTACCTTTTATTAATCCGCAATCCATTACCATCATATTTCTTATATTGTATTGTTTCTACACATTTGGTCTCATCTCCAGCCTTGTTCTGTTTTAGGTTGATAAAAGGTATAAATATGTCAATTGTCTTTGGAGAGAATATATTAAGGTACACAGTTTGACCTAAAAATCATTGCCGTATCTTTGAGGGTACATTTCCGCTGTTTGATGAATACAAAATATACCTGCATAGTACCTGACAGTGTAGTTCTACAATTACAGACTGTAGTCCGCCTGTTTCTCTGCATACTTCTTAACCCCCTTAACAATGGTCAGGGCCCCCTCAGGACCAGCACAGAACAGGTATTATTTGGATGGTGGATCATTCTCAGCACTGCAGTGACACTGACCTGGTGGTGAGAATGATCTACTGCCCAAATACCACCTGCTTTGGGGTGGTCCTGTGGGTGTCTTGACCATTAGACCTTTGGTTAATAGCAGTCCAGTATTATTTGCAGTATGCAATATATTATCATCTAATACCTGGTTTAACTAATCAGTGCTTAATCATGTTAAATCAGGTGTGCTTGTGACGGAATTTAAACTATCTTATAACATTTGATAATTTAAAAAAAAAGAAAACAAGAAATTCTTGTTCTTGTTAATTACTGTATAACTGCAACTAAACATTTCCGGTACCCGTCCATAAGTCAGGCACATCAGCTTGGGGAATTTTAACCTACCTACAGAACACCTTCAACTCTTCAACTCTCCTGTTGTGTCTGCATAAATACAAGTAGCCCATAATGGCTGAAATTTAGACCAAATTAAAATATCACCCAAACTTGTACTATTTTTTGATAGGCATGCCTCTGTGCGACAGATGGGGCAGTTCAGAGACGCAAAGCGATGCCCCTTGCCATGTGACACTGTAGCATTCAAACTTATGGTTGCTGTTGGGCTCTGGGTGAGTGTTTTGAAGTTGAGGAAATGATTGAATGGTATAGCCAGTGGGATTGCCTCTACACATATTCTGCTGAGCATTGCGTAGCTCAGGACCACCACGGAACCATCGAGCAAGTGGGAATCATTCAGAAAGTGGTGGGTCGTGATATAGTGGGTCGTGGCACCACTTTCTGACTGATTGCCCCTTGCCTGGTGGTTCCGCGGTGGTCCTGAGCTACACTACGCTACCGATACTGCATTTGAGTGCTGTCGGAAACTGTAAAATACAGTTGTTTACCACATCCACAGGATTTCGGGTTTTACTGGCAGGAATCTTTGTTTGAGTGACAGAACCAGATCAGAATCTCCACTTTAGTGCGTCTTTTACAGTCAGATTGCTAGGTGGCAGTGTTAACCTCAGCACCCAAAATTAATGCTTAAACTAGTTTAACCATTTGTTACATTTTTAGTAATCTTTAAAATCTAAAACATGATTTGTGGCTAGTTGGATGACCACAATTTATACCTTTCAGGTGCATGCTGATGAGTGACACCTAAAATTGGCAGGGTGTGTGAGTTGCCCTTTTCTGGGCTGGAGGAACAGCCCCTTAAAATCTCTGTGCACATCCCTGTTTCATAACCCTTTTGAGCCTGATGAGCAACAGCATCCCTCTTCTTCAAACATGACGTGGCAGCCTCCTGATTGTCATCACATTGAAATTTCACATTCAAGTTATTTGCTAATTCTAGAGTTTCTTAACCCTGGTCCTGGAGGCACCCTGCCCTGCACATGTTGGTGGATTCTCTGCTTTAATACACCTCCTGAAACTCTGAAAGTGCTTGTTAATGACCTGATGAGTTAAATCAGGTGTATTGAGAGCAGGGAAAGCTCTAAAAGATGCAGAGCAGGCTGCCTCCAGGACCAGGGTTGTCTAGAGGTTCACATACTTTTGCCATTCACAGATCTCTAATTCTGGTTCATGCTCCTCAATAAACAAACAACCGAATATTTTTGTCTCATTTGTTTAACTGGGTTCTCTTTGTCTACTTAAAGGACTTGTGTGAACATCAAATTATGTTTAAAGTCAAATTCATGCAGAAATATATAAAAGGGACATATAATTCTGTATATGATTTAATACCATGAATAATAATTTCAGTATGCTTCTCTGTACTTGACAAACACCAGAAGTAAGCTAGCTTTTCCATTTACAGAGAAAGTTCCTTTCTGATCATGCATGGATGTAAGAGAACTCTCTAATTATACTGAAGTGCAGGGAACACATCAAAATGATTCTCCAACACTGGAATTCATATGGCAAGATTACATGATTTGGAACAGACAGCCGTATGTCATATAGTCTACCTGTATGATGGACTCAAAGAAAATACATGTAAAAGTATGTAGCACATGTAACGTTCCCAGAATAGGTTTAATAGGGTCTCTCTCCTGTGCTGGAACATTTATTATGATTTATTTTTTGTCTTCAGTCTCTTTCAGCTTGCTCTGTCACACTGTGGAAAGCAGGAACTGAGGCTCAGCTCGAGATGTGAACGCTATGCCCTCGTTGCACGCCAAATTCCTGTAATGCTTAGAAAATGCTCATCAGGCCTTTGATGTTGTTTTATATGAAACACCTCTTGCTAGCTGCTGTGAAGAAGAAAACAATAAGCCTTCCACTTTGAAGAAATGACAAGTGCCGTTCTCACACAGGCACTAGTTTGATCTCTTACAGTTTTCTGTTTTCTTTGTTGGGGAGGGGGGGCAAACCACACGTTATCTCACAGCCACTCACAGACCCACTGCCCTCCTTTCTGTTTCACCGTAAGACAATCTTTTCTCGTTTCTCTCTCTCTCTCTCTCTTTGAGAGTAGACAGCACGGCAGAGTACCATAAAACCCCCAATTTCTACAGAATAAAGAATCTCCCGTGCTGAGACAGACACGGGTTTGATGTAAAGCACGTGCTCATATCACCAGCTGAGCTCGGAAATGCAAGGACATTTTATTTATGAAGTTCCTAAAAGAACCTAACACCCCCAATTTGGACTTTTAAAGCACCTCAAGATTATAATTTTGTTTTGTTAGAGCTAGTAATTCATTTAACTTATTATTTTCAGTCTACTGTCATTTAGAGTAAATTTACTAATTACATTTATTTATAATTATATTTACACATCATCAAAAATATAGCTGCACCCAGAAGGAATTAACCGTAGGAATGAAACTTGGTGGGTACATTTGACATCATTAGACATGCAAATGATTCATGTTTTACGCTTGGCGGCGCATATGACATAAACAAGGACGGACCTTATCGCTGTACCTGACTGTCTAAATAAGGTCGTCCTGTTGCACATGCTTTCCATTCTGATTCGTGCTGTTGTGTTGGTAGCATCCTTTGCTAGCCAAGTTTGACCAGTTGGAAGAGTTAGAGAGGGGTTGCACTGGAGGGCTCCGGGAAGCTCTTGTGGACCGGTCGTGCGGATACTACCCTAGTACGCTGTTGGCAGCAGTGGATAGAGGAAGGTACACACCAGTGACATGAAGCATCTGGGGAAACCTACACGAACCACGGTGAGAGAGAACCAACAACCTTTCTGACATGCACCGAGTGACCCAACAGCCACAATTACGGACATTCAGCAAGCAGTGATGCCCTCCATGGCCGTCATGCCCTAACCATCCTGTTAGTGCCAGCACCGCTGGCAGATGGCTGTAAGACGCAGGGCTACATGTACGCAGACCGTTATGACGACTGTGCATAACACCACGTCAACATCGCCAAAGACTGCAGTGGTGTTGTGCCAGACTGTCATGATGTGACTCAGAATGGCAGTGGGTCCTGCTGTTGTCTCAGTGGTCAGCTCCAAGATGAACGCCATTTTTTTGATGATGGGTGTATTTATATTCAAATTATATTTATTTTGTTTGCAACTGAAACCGCAGATACCACAAGTTAGACTGGGTATTTTCTTTCACAGGGGACCCATTACGCTCATTTTCATGATCTGTGCTCATGTATTTATGTTGGCTGGTCTACTAAGATAGATTTACATGCTTCAGTGCTCCAAAATCATTACTTTTCACACACTGTGCATTATGGGGTATTCACTCTCTGTGTGAAATGCTTGGTTGGAGTTCCTGTGTCAGATGAGCACAGTGTTCTTTGATTGGTCAGCTAACAGTCTGGTTTGAATGGTGAATCACCTGAGTGGCATCAAACGGCCAATAAGGATTGTGTTACATGATGATGTCACCTTGTAAATGAAATAGGCTGGAATTTCTGAGAGAAGTGGTTTCTGTGGGAGAGAGTTTCTCCCTCTGGTATGTACTTTAGGCTTTATAACTTTGCCAATCATTTATATGCACAAAAAGCTACAATGCTCAATGGAAAGACGAAAAAAATGGAAAAGCATAATAGGGTTCCTTATTCTGATTTACAACTACTTCGAGCATCCATACATGTCCAAACACTATAGAGATCTTTGTTTAGAGACCACCATTTATTTTAGCTTCATTTTTTGTGATACAGTACACACTAATTTCTGCTTTTGCTGTAGTGTCCATAAAGCATGACTAGCTAGCAATCAATCAATCAATAGTCCATCAATCACATGATTATTCATAAAAACTAATAACATGACAAAGTAATAATGTGAACTTACACATACAGAACAGAGCTGTAAATGAGATTATTGCATCTGCTTTGAAAGCAGGTGTTCATGTTCAGTGCATGGATGAGATCAAGTGGCTGTAGTGATATATGCACAAGCCATTTGAAAAGTGTGTTTAATTTAAAACCAAAAGGAAAGTAATAACATGTTCATGCTTCCCACTGTTAGGAAAGCCCTTAAAATCTAGGCTTCAGTTTATCATTTACCCCAAGAACATGCACTGTAATTTGCTACAGAGTTCTGGTAAGCTACTGTTAGCATTGCTCCAGCGTCCAGATTATTGTCATGCTCCATTGTCGCTGACACAAGCCTAAACGCGGAACTTCTGACTTGACCGAGTGTAGATCTCCCTGCTTCCATTTTTACAGAAGCATGTGACTGGGGAAAAGGGCATTATTTGTTCTTCTTAGGAAGTTTTTCCACAGTCCTCATTGCTTGTGCTTTGCATGTAGACGCTAACTGGCTTTTCTTGGCTGTTATGGTTTTGTTGTGCGCTGATGACACTGATGTACAAATGTGAACTGATACCCAGAGGCTATGCAAAAACGCTCAGATGAGGTTTGAATATGACATGTTTTTCATGTGAACACTTTTTAATATCACAACAGAGCAAAACCTTTCACAGCAGCCAGGATGTTTATTTGACCTACTGAACCAACAGTAAGTGGCTTCAAACGCACACAGACACACACACACACACACACCCACACACACACACACACACCTTGTGACAGGGCGACGGCCAGTCAGTATTTTTTCTTTCCTATCTGATGTGTTGAGCTGAATGCGTCATTATGGGCTGATATCACAGTCTCTTTCGCTTCCTGTCTTCTAAACTTGTCTTAACACAAGGCTCTGTCTCAGACAAAGGTCCACCCGCTCCATCGGTTTATTTTTCAGGCCAAGGTGGTAGGCATAGACCGCAGAAGCCAATGTGCCACACACCTTACATCATAATGTCTGTGAAGTATTGAGTAATCAAACATCCACGTCATCTGTGACAACACTTGTGACCTTCGATGCGATTGATCAAAGTTCAGTTATTGGTCAGAGCCATCCATCTGAGGAATTATGCAGCTAACTTTAACTTGAGTCATGGTTAAAACAAGTTGGGATGTCAATCATTGGTCATCAGAGATGATTTTCTGGACATGGATTAAGCCATGTCTTGGGCTCGATTGTAATGTCAGTGTTGATTTCCCTATTGAAAAAGCCTTAAAATCTAGGCTTAAGCTTAATCTTGGTCTAGAAAACTATGGCTCAGAGTTCCCCAGTAGCTCTTTGATAGGGATGCAACATATAACAGTTTCCCTTTGATAGCGATTGATACCTGATCTAAGTGGAGTACTGAGTACTGATACTAACCGAGCTAACTTATAAGTCCTAATTTTTATACACTCACATTTTTAAAAGATTTTATTTTGCTACAATCTATGTTCTGTGTCCCAGTTGAAACATACTCATCTTGACTGAATGGCATTTACCTGTTTATCTGTTAACTAGCAGTGTTTCATCAGACCCCGCTGCTGAATGATACAGCTGACCGATGGTGGTACACCCCAAGCACCGCTAGCAGACACACTAGCCCAGCTAAGCCAAAGTACATTACTACATTGGTGTAATTGGTCTGAATCAGAAAAATATTGACTACACACTCAGACATCTCTAACAAAAATAGATATTTATTCTGTTAAATAAAGTACAAAATGCCAGAAACAAAACAAGCAAATGAGTCAGCCTCCTGCTATTGTCAGTGCTTATGATGCAAGTCTTTTAACCTACTACTTATTTGACCCAAACAAATTGCTCTCACCTGCACAGGTTCAGTTAGGGCAGTACAACAACTAGAGTGCCCTTCTGGAGGGCCGCTTTCCAGCACAGTTACTATGACTATGGCAACCACTAAACTGTGCTGGACCCCAGCCCCTCCAGGACCAGAGTTGTGCACCTCTGAGCTAGAGGATATACTTTACAAGAGAGAAATCAAATACACCAAAACCCATTGCAAAATACATTAATAACATTTTTTTTATCAAAGACAATAATTGAGATTGAGGTCCTCATTTAAATCACCAGGGAACAAAGATAAGAGATCACAAATCCAGAAGGCATCCTTCTGTTAATCTCCCCCTCTTCTTTCTAGCACACCTAGTCCAGTGGTTCCTTCTGCTCCCTCAGCAATAATCTGGGCTAACATTAACTCGGATTGTAAGTGGCTACACAGCAGCAGATGAGTGATCACTAAAAGAAGCCTGGCTCAGACATTGAGGTAAGCGGCTCCCGCTGGCCTGTTTTTCCCATACTGACTGACATTTTTCATGAGAATTTGGCTGCTGCTTGTCATTCCATCACTGACATCACGTTGTTATGTTCTGCCTACTGGTGAGCATGAACATGTCAATGTATGTGTTCATCAGTAATTGCTTTGTGGTGTTGGTCGTCCATATCGCCAATAACAGTACTGAAGTTAAGTGCCAGTATTGCTGCCAATACTGATAAAGTATTGGTATGGGTGCAACACTACCCTTTAATAGGCACAGATTTTTATATGACTGCCCAAAAGGGTATGGTGCATCTGAAGAACCTTACAGTGATCTGGGAGAGTGTGTACACCAAAGTAAAGTTTTAATTCAATTTTTACATATAATAATAAATTAATGCAATAAATATGTCAGAGCTGAAATATTCTTAAACGTGCAGTCCTATGTTTTTGTAGTATTTACAGAAAGTATGTGCAAAAAAATAAATAATTAATAAATAAAACAGACAAACCCCAATTATTTCAGTCTATGGCTCAGTAGTTCTTTGACCTCCGAGGAGTCCTTTTGCTGCCCTTGAGTGACCTCAGTTCTTTGAGCGCTGTGGAGAGGAACTCACTGAGCCTAGTCAGGACCACACAGCCATAGACCTTCTGCTGAAAGATGTTTTGAGCAGGGGGAATTCTGGTGGGCCACGCTGGTGGCTCCGGCACGAGGAAGTTAGGCTGCAGGGTTTGGAAAATGCAGTTCACACTGTTGGCGAAAAGGATGATTTGTTCACGGATCTGAAACAAGCCGGTGAGCAGAGGGCTGGAGGGGGGCTGCATGTCATTCTGCTGCTCCAACACCTTCTTCAAGTGAGGCAGGAACTCCTTTAGACGAGTGTAAATGCTAAGCACGCGATCAGATGGAGTCTGGCCAGAAAGCGTGGAGGCCGGAACGCTGTCCATTGACATTTTGCAGAACTGCTCCGCAAAGTCCCCCTGATTGGCTTGCTGGAAAAGATGAGAACACTTAGTTAAGTCTTTAAAACCTGGGTCACTGACAGAAGCCACAAAAACAAATACATCTAAGACAGTTTTGCTTGGTGCCCAGTGTCAACTGATATAATGTTCCATTGGTTTTTAGCTACATTAGCCTTGTAGCTCCTGTGCTTCAGCAAAAAGTCCAACACCGAGATTCATTATGTCATGGCATTTAAACATAAATAGTCTTATTTTCCTGTAATATTCTATCAGCAACCAATGACTATTTTCCATGTTTAAACTTCCTTCCGGTTATTGGTTACGTATGTGTACCAAATTAGCCAAAGTAGTTAACCAATAAT
The DNA here is from genome assembly GCA_034552555.1 of Semaprochilodus insignis. Classification (NCBI taxonomy): domain Eukaryota; kingdom Metazoa; phylum Chordata; class Actinopteri; order Characiformes; family Prochilodontidae; genus Semaprochilodus; species Semaprochilodus insignis. The sequence goes on along the minus strand of CM067496.1, from coordinate 11,177,478 downwards.
ATAATGTTTCATCTCCCACGCCCACCATGCTGAACACTCTAGCTAGCTCAGAAACCTTACCTAATAAATGCATTTTGCTGCGAAATACGTCACCATACGGAAGGAAACTGCGTTTTGTTTTCCCGATAAATGATGACTTAAAGTAACCCAGGCTAGTGGTCAGCAATTGACCACTTCCTAGCACTGGGTTTGATATCATGATTTTCTTTATGAATAGAATTCACATGATATACCAAAATACCAATGCCCACTTCCACAATGCATTAGCCTACACATTAGTCTACACTACAGCTAATACTGGACTAAATAGCAGGGGAAGTGCTAAATCCCCATTAGATAGCTTTATTTTAGTCTACGCTTTATCTGGGTTCCGGAAGCCAACTCTTACAGCCCTAGTACTGCATACTGTCAGAGCTATTTATACCCACAGACACCCACAGACATTGCACATCAGTTTTGTGAATGGGAGGGATTACCTCACTGCATATCACTGCTGTCAGAACAAAACTTATCTCCAAAATGGTAAAAACTTTTAATGTATGTATGTTATGTAAGTCAATGGAACTTCTTTTCCCGCCACCCTGAGTCCTTTTGGACCATTTCCTTTCCCGAAATGAACACACAAAGTGAAGGGGAACAGGTGTTTTCAAATCATATCAAAAACAAAATAACTGGAGATACGAGGTTTTGCTCTGAAAGCAGTGATGTTGTGAACTAACTGACAACATTTCACCATATGAGGATTCAAATGATAATCTCCATGCTATGTGTAAAACATCACTGTTCACAATAAATGTACTAACATAGTGTTATGAATTACTTACATATGTCTTTAGGATCTCTGCAGCGTTCTTATTCATTAACCTGGCAAGCCTCGCCCCGTTCTGTAAAATGATGCGCTTGTTTTCGATGCATGGAATTGTTGTGCTCACCACCTGAATGATGGTCAACAGGACAACACCTGACAGGAAGGCCACTGGGAAGACCAGAATGCATTGGATTAAGCTCTGTTATGTTCTATCATGCATATTAACAGATCATGGAAGCATTGTCATACACTGGTTTGCATTCGTTGTCTTGTTGTTAGCATTACTGTTGGCAATACTAAACTAAAGTACCGCAAAGACAATAGAAGTCATAATTTGGTGTCAATCCATCTCATGGGTACATGCAAAGTTATCAAAATTAGGTTTCTCCATCATTCTCATTCATCACCTGATGGCTGAGCTTTGCGTTCAGGTGTTCAAATCATTGCCTCCTTAGTATAGCTGAGTTGTTGGCTATAGTAAGCCCAAGTACAGTTAAACCAATAGAAGTCATTGTCTGGTGTCAGTAACAGAGTCTAGCTTTATATGGATCTTTTATAGCAGAAGTTTTAAACATTGGTACTAGAACTGCCATTTACTTCATCTGATTAAAACATATTCAGTTTTCCATTTAACTATAACATTAGTGTGTGAGTGTGTGAGTGTGTGTGTGTGCGCGTGCAGTAGCTGTATGTGCTGTTGTGTAGTTGTTGTACTTACTGGATGTTGAATATGATCTGTGGGCCTGCATGTTCCTATCATGACCATTCATTTCTCCATGCACAGAGGTTGAAACTAGTCATGATCGCAGCCCGGCTAAGGTTTTAAAGACTTGAAACCACACATTTGTCATAAGAAGGAAATGACGCGGCCGGCCTGTGAGGCAATAAGATTTCCCAGAATTTTTTTCTTCTTTTGCTTGTCTTCACATCACATGCGCTATGTGTAATGCTATGGTCGCCTAAAACCACCGCCCTCTTTGGTCACCACCTAAATATTCACAGTACAAACTTCACACCATGTGAAACCACGCAGACTACCTGCCTTCCAACTAGAAGTGTGTTTTCATTTGAAGTCCTACCTCATAGGCTAGATATAAAACTAGCATGATACTCATATGTTATCAAGCTCACTTTTTTTCATTGTACACTCCACAGCATATGTGGTTCAACCAGTGTCCAGCCTATAATACAATTTCATGTACAATGCAGCGAATTCAGCTTTAAGCGCTAATTATCACAACTGATATAGAACACTGCAGTCCATCTACACTGACTGGCCATTTTATCAGGTACCACCTACCAACACCTACCATATACACCCACTCCATAGGTGTATAATTACCAACTGTTGTTTATCAAAGCATCATCAAAAAAGCCCCTCCATCAGTGGAAACACTAATGTGGTAATGGCATGACGGCATTACAACCAGGCAACTACGTGTACAAAAGACGCTTTGCTGCATCTGGGTAACTCCTAGACCTTATCAGTAGGAGTAATCATTTGCACCAATGATTGTGCATGCCTTTCCCTCTCCCTTCATCCTTGTGTTCTGTTGTTATGCTCTCCATGATGAGTCGTGTAGGCCCTAAAGGGTCCAGCATGTGAAACCTTTCTCTGAGTGCAATTATATTATACACACTCTTAAAGCAAATGAAATCACATCAAATCATGTGCATTGTCACGTCACATTTACACAGGTGTGAAGGTGAGTGAAAATCATGAGTGTGTAGTCCCTTGCAGTACTTAAATACATAAAATATACACATTACACAATAAATATACACAATAATAAATAGCGGAATAGCTCTGTTTATCCATATAAACAGAATGTATAAGGAGCAATAACAAATAATAATTGTTTTAGTTGAAACATTACATTCCAAAATGAACTTTATTAAAAGAATGTGAAGAAGCAACAGTCTTGATGGCATATCAAATACATATAGATATAGATAGTAGATAGCAGAGATATCTACTGAAGTTAGCCTGCAAACTAGCTAGCCCTGGCACATGCCGTCTCGTAATACTTAGGTGCTCCATCTGTTTGTGAAGCACTTAAGTGAGCACTAATCCAAGTTTATACTGAAATGCATTGCATTGCACTTATGCTGACCTTAACTTATCTTCCCTCTAGGTACGAGCACTGGCTTGGGATTGCAAGGCAGTGCGCTTCTCCTGTGTTTATCTTTGTGTTCTTCTTTCTAGGTATCTGCACTGGCCCTTATTCAGGCAGTGTCTGACCTCAAGGCGACTTTAGACTCTAGCCATTTAATACTAGCTAGGATACATACTCTGACTGAACCCTACGCACTTTTGTAAGCTGGTCTGGATAAGAGCGTCTGCTAAATACCGTGAATGTAAATGTAGATGTAGATGTAATACCACTTTGCACCTCAGGAGGTGGTAGTGAGTCATTGTAGCTGAGTCATTGTAGTAGCGTCAGGTTAAATCAGTGCAAGAAGACGAAATGAAGAAGTAGCACTGCTAAAGGTTCTACTCTCAGTTTGACCATTTAAGAACAGGTACCCAATGTAAGGAAGAGCAAACACAACAATGCCTGAAGCTCTTGGCAAGTGATTTGTATCACTACCATTGCCACCTACCCAAGTCAAGAAGTCAGGGGCAAAGAAAGGAAATGATAGAAGACAAACAACAGTTAACATTGGTGCTGCTTTCCACCACTGGAGACGTTCTTGGCGAGTAAAGGGATGGCGGTTGATGCTGAAGAATATTTCTTCTAGATTGGTAAGAACTGAACATACAGGTGGAGGGAGTTTTTGGGTGATATATTGCCCCCTATTGTTTTGCAGTATGTATTTGACAGGGTGTTTTGAAGTAGTGTCTTATAAAGCCAGTTCTGGTTCCCTCTATACCCTTTAACATGGGTGATTCTTTAAGGAGTCACTTTTTGTCATGGAGATTAGGAACATTTTTAATGTTGAAAGGTAACCTTACCTTGAAGGGATGATTACAGGGAAAACATGTAACTGGCATAGAAACACTGTTGGGCACAACAAAAGAACACATGCAATACATTTAGAGCATGCCTAAAATCCTGTAGAGATAGACTTCGTTCCTTCAAACTCCAAATCCTTCCCTCCTTCATTCTGTGTTTGCCCACAGGAAGCTGTCTAGCAACAGGAAACACGTTACACAACATCAGACGACGCAGTTCTTCGACGCAGATGTGCTTTCAAAACAGCCGTCATTGCTGAAATTCTTTGGAAGGAAGTTGACAGAGATCTTACATTATATTAGGTTTTTCAGACCTTTGATTGACTGAAATGATGCAACATGAAAGCACAAATGTTTTTCTTTGACATGCAACTTGGTTTTTTTTTGTTGTTTTTTTGCCTTTTGCTACTAATGCAGATTGGTAAGAGTGAAATAAAATCCATGCATGTACTATTGTGAACTGAGGTGAGTTTTAAAGTAGTATGTTTTTCTTCCACTTTTCAGTTTTTTAATGATTTTGGTTTTTGACATAAAATATGTGCTTTTTAATAAAGGTAAGGCACGAAGATTTAGGCTGTATTCGAAATGGCATATTACATACTACCCATGTACTAAATCTGCAGTATGTAGTATGCAGTATGAGACCAAATTGAAAATCTGTAGTGCATCTGGATGGCGTACTACTCCAGTCAGATGTGCTAGTATACAGGGCAAGCTATCTTCATGGTGCACTGAAGATACCTGGACAGTGTAATACTCCAGTCAGATGTTCTAGTATACAGGGGGAGCTAGCTTTGCGGTGTATTGTATCATGCACCGTGACCTGGAGGTTCAGTTTTACAGTGAAATAACTGAGGGTAGCTAACAGCTAGGCTAAATGTATTTCAACTGAATTGAGCAGTGTTAGCAGCAGCTAGCTCTAAACAGTGGATACAGTAATAACAGCTCTGAGGTAAATGTGAGGTAACTGGTCATGTGACTGTATTAGTATACTACACTGTATGTCAAAACTTGTTACTGTACTGCATACTACACACATGGGGCAGTATACAGTACATACTACTGTAGTATGCAGTATGCAGTATAGTAGTGTGCCATTTCCAATACATCCTTACTCTTTTAGACTTCCATGAGACGTTGAACCTCTACCATTTCAGGGTTCCAAAATGGCCTATTGACTATCGACTGAAAGCATGAAAAAAACGGTCCAACATTATGATGTCCTTGGCTTATTATGTGAAATATGAATATGGACTCTTTTAGTTTTCTGGTTGTACTCCAATCACCATGTTCCTATGCTTAAGAAGGAGTAAAGTAGAAAGCAATGGCATATAGAGATGCGTCACAAATAACAATGAGCAGTAATATAGTCCCAGATGAGTCATGAGAACACACACGTTCTGTGCTTTATCTTTGTGTTCTATTCTGCTTTGGATGAGAATTTCCCATCACTGCTTAAGCAGTTTCTAAAAGGGAATTTGCTGTCCTGTGGAAGCAGTAAAAAAGGTCATTTTTTGTGCTGCATCTGAATATAAAAGCGCATATCCACAAAAAAGACTCTGCAGAAACACAATGTTTTCGAGGACATTAGGTGGACTGTTTCTTTAAAGACCTGAGCCACATGGGAAACCCCCTTAGCTAAAAGCATGTTTGAGACAAGCTTACATTTCAAATAGAAGAAAAGATGTTTTCACAGCTATTTTGGTAGGATCAGAGCACTATGCTTACCTTGACAGACTTCATTTCATGCCAACATGCTCTCAGTGTCAAAGGCCTGAGGTTGCTGTGGTCAGTGGCCTAGTGGGGTAGGCACAGGGGAACTCGTGTCTTCTCAGCAAAACACAGGTGAAACCAGCAACAGCAGTACAATCCCAGACCTTGGTACTTTCCAGGTTTGTTCAAGAACTTAGGCAAGAAGTGAACTGAGGCTTCAAAGCAAAGAATAGGCTAGCTGATTCCCCCTATTACAGGTAATGGTAGATTTCTATCTGTTTGTTTTAGCTAGAAGACTGTGCTTGCTCTACAGTTGAGGAATTACCTTTTTGAGTATACTCTTAACCGTTCTACCTGCTGTCGGAATGAGAATCTCTGTGGTGCTATCACTGAAGTAGCAGTCCGTCGCTGAGTGTAGGTGATGAATTAAAATACAATAGAATGCAACTGTATTGTCCAACAGCCTTGGACATGTCTCTTGGTTCTTCCTCTGTCATGCACTATAGCAAGAGCCCAAGAGGAGGGGCCCAGGGCATGTGCTAGGGTGCCGTAGTGCATTCCATTCGCCCTCCTAGTTCACTGCAAAGTGAGCTGCACAGGATATTAATACATAATAAAGGGAACCTGTTATCCTTATTTTCAGTGTTCATAATATGTAGTATATCTGTATTCACCCTCTGTCTGAAACCCTCTGTGTCTTTAAGCCTCGCCTCCCACCACTGTGCTTTGACTGGCCTGCTCACCTACTCTGTACTGACTGGTCAACCACCAGAGTGGTTGAAAGCGATAGCGTCATCCTGCTACAAGTCCTGCTCATACAGGCAGCCAATAAGGATTGTGTTACAAGATGACACATTCGTAACACAAGTTTCTTCCTCTGGCGTGTACCTTGGGGGCTTTACATGCATAGCTGACATGCACAAAAAGCTACAAAACCCAGAAAATCATAAAAGGATGATTCCAAACCACAGGGATTGAAAAAGTTAAGATGGAGGTGAACCTCAAACTATACAGGCAGTAGTGAACAACGGTTTATCACTTAGTATAACGCTGCAGGGAAGTTTACTCATCAGCCACTGCGTGTCCCTTGAAGATGCATGTTTGGTTATGATGCTGTAGGATGTCCCGAATGAGGGTATTTATCAACTGCTTTAACTGACATCCTGTGCTCAAGTGGGAAGGGAATATAACAGAACTGCTTAGGAACCCTGTAGACTGGAATGCAACTTCAGTCAAGAGTGGCCAGCTGAGAGAATAAGACATAGCTTAGACTTAGATTGAACTGTACTTTTACTTTAATTGGACCTCTGTACTATACTGAACATCTGAGCTGTGTATTTTATATACTGAACATCTCTGCTGTAAGCTGTATTGCTGTTTTAGCTGTTTACCTGAACATTAGCTACTGTGCTCACTACCTGCACTGTACACTATTATATATACATCTAACACATACACATACACATGAACACCTGGTTACCTCAGCATGCTGTACTTTCCTACATGTACACTTAACACTAAGCTGTATTTCTCTCTACTGCATATGCACCTCAGATATAGTAACACAGTTACTGCTCTTGTGCATCTTGCACATCTGTTTTACTGCCTATGCACATATTGTATTGTGTCTTTGAATAGTTCTGTAGCCTCACAGAGTTTCGCTATACTGTACAAACCTGTATTGGTATAATGACAATAAAGTTTGAACTTTTAAAGCATTGAACTGTTATAGAACACTCTGTTTATTTACAGCCTGGCTGTTTCCAACAACAGCTGGTTTATAAAGCACCACAACTTGTCCATAGGCTATGTCTTGGTGATCGCAACAGTAGTTTCCACCAAACAAATGCAGGTTTGTTCAAGTATCTTTTGACTGCAAGTCTGCTAACTGAAACAATCTATGACTAGCTTGCTTGTCTTGTGTTCTTAGATGATATACTGTTTTCTCTTTAGTGCCTAAGAAAGTTCCAAGGTACTTAATGCATTTAAAAATTATTAGGCAAATTAGGCATGCAATTTGCATAATCTTAAACTTATATTACTTGTTAGTTACAAGTCTTGTTGCTCCAATGCAAAACATATGTAACAGCAAACATCTTAACTGATTCAGTAAGAGAAGCTTTTACACATATGAGGTTATGCATTTCATTTGAAAAGGCGTAAGTACCTTTGAAAATTTGATCAGTGACCTAATCATGCTAAATCTGCTACCCTGGTAAGCTACTGACAGCTATACCTTGCCAAGCAGAAAGTTCAAAGACATCTTCTCTTAACCTCTTCACCACACAGGAAATGCTCGGGCAAGGAAATTCCCCAGCCTTTCAGAGCAAATATACCTTTCTCATAATTGTGAAAGAAAAAAAAACAACTAACCAAGATATCGTTCATTTTAATTCTCTTTACCTTGGAAGTTCACACATAAACCCAATGACGCTGTTATAGACTGTTATTCTGTTTCACTTCGAAATGCCAAGAACAAACAGTATACAGCTCTGCAAAAACAGCCTTATCTAGGGGCTCTAATCTGTAAGAGCTTTATTAGTTTATAATGACTATATATATATATGATGTGTATATACATATATCATATATACACATATAAATATATAAATTATATATACATATATACTAGCAACCTGCTACTGGCTTGCAATGCAATGAGAGGTCAGTCAGAGTCAGAGTCAGCGTACCTTTATTGTCACACGGTCACAAGTACCGGCGAAATTTGCCATCAACCCATCCAAACAAGGACAGGAAGACAGGAAAGCCGCTGCGTGAGGTACGCGCTGCCAGGTGTGGCCACACAGAGGCTCTTAGGAGTGCTGCACTTGCAGTAGGAGTTGCTGTTAGTCCTGGGATGTACACTCACTAGGGTCTTTATTAGAAACACCTACCTTGTATCCACACTCATTGTCCAATTTATCAGCTCAACCTTCCATATTCTTACTGAAAATTAATTTGACAGATTAATTAGACAGATTCATTATTTATTAATTATTTAATTATTGTGGCCTTAAGGTAAATAAACAAATGAACTAGGCTATCAGAGTGCATCCTGCATTTTAATTCAACTAGCTAACAAAGGACAGCTTGCCAATCCAATCGCAGCTCTGGTTACACTGAGAACATCATGTTGTGTAGTGTGGGTGGACTGTCTGACTGGAGCTGGAAAACACCACAGTAATCCAAAGACAGTGCTTTAAGAGCAAAGACAGTAGCTTCTAGTACGAGTTTGACTATTTATGGTTTTACAAAGAATCAGGAAGATAAAAACTAAAAAAGGTTTGTACTTGTCCAGAGTATTTAATAACAGATCTGGAGATACCAGATCTTATAGTCAGTGTGAATTGGAAATCATGATCTTCCATATCATAATGTATGGAAGTTATAGGTAAGGGAACCAGCCTTGTGACAAATTAAGTGCTTTTGAGCAAGGCACCTAACCCCTAACTGTTCGCTGGGCACCATGGATAGGACTGCCCACCACTCTGGGCAAGTGTGCTTACTGCCCCCTAATGTATGTGTTTACTAGTGTGTGTGTGTTTGTGTGTGTTTCACTTCACGGATGGGTTTAATGCGAAAGACAAATTGCTCTGTGTGCAAGCGCAATGGTAATGAAAGCAAATATATGTTTTAGACACAGACAGTGACACAGTGAATTATGCTTAATATAACCAGGGTTATAAACTAACAGGGTAAAAAGGTCAGTTTAGCTTTCAGAATGACTTAAATATGAGAAACACTGTAGCGTCAGTGGAAAACATGCTGAAAATAAACTGTTGCCCACTGCAAGTGAGTACAGCAAGGCAGCAAACAGCCACCTAACGCCAGTCCATGATACCCTCAGAACCAACCAGCCCCACAGCCCAGCACATATGAAAGCACATACTATATGTCCACAATCAGAATCTCCACTGTACTAATAAACAAACATCCACAATGCATCCCATTGGTTACCACCAGCAGAGAGACTGAGCACTGATTCCTCCTGTCCATTCACGGTGGATCTCCTCACATCTTGCAGCTTCAGTCTTAGCACTACTGGGGGACAGTGGCAACAGCAATGGCACTCCCTCATCCGTTTCATCTCCCACTCATTACACAATCAACATCCACAATGAGAATACTGCACATATGAGCTGGAGGTCCATCCACACCACAGGCACATGTCCAATGTGTAATCCATTCACTAAAAGGGAATCCAAACACTTAAGATTAAGAAGTTTTCCTTGCATGGTTCTCATATTCTTCATATGACCATATCGTCTCCTTTGCATTTCCAAACTGTGCCGCTGAAAAGTAATCACTATTCAATCACAACTTTCAAATCACGAGCATAGCTGTAATGGTCTTGAAAGCGCCTGAAAGTTCAGAAGTGGGGCTGCCGTTGATCTCTCCCCATCACGAGTGCTTATACCTATGCTCGGAAGATTGGACAGAGGACTGTAGTTACAATTCAGCCTGGCACAATTCCTGCACACTCTTCAATGGAAATGCTGACAAGGATTTAGTTTTGGCCATGTTGAAGCACCATGCAGTGGACTCACTTCTGATATGAATTTAGCATGTAAAGCTAAATGGAACCTCAGTCAATGTTTTCATTCTAATAAGGTTCATCCTGCAAACATGTATACATGTACCCATATAAGTACGTCCTATGTACAAAACTCCAGTCTGTTGTGATCAGTGTATTTTAGAATATTTCTCCTCTGTCGGTGTAAACTGGGCAGTCCTGGTTGGGTGCTTATGTGACCCTTATCCTTACCTATCACAAGGCTGATGTGATTTGTCTTGCTTACATAGCTTTAACAAAACTCTGTGTTCCCACACTCTGTACTCTCTCTTTTCAAGCCAGACAAATTTAGCAAGCATATGCTACAACCTACCACAACAGAAATTGAGTTATCAAGCTAGCTCATCTTTCGATTTGACTATTGTCTGTTTGTTCATCCGTTAATCCGACTGGCATCTCAGCATTCAGTGTGTTTGTGTGTGCATCAGCGGATGCCGCAGTAACGGTAATGTATTCATAAAAGCGTGAATGCATGAAGGAGCCCAGAAAGTGCAAACACAGAAAAAGATCTTTTGCTGGAGCCTGGGTATTATTGAGGGGGGTTGGGGGGTTGTTTGATGTGCAGTGGTGCACAAGAGAGAAACTTAGCATCTCAGATGGTTTTACAGTGGTGGTGATAAGAGCCAGGGGTTGCGATGTCTACAACTCAACTGTAGCCATTGTGTTTACTATTTAAAATTACCAATGAACTCACACTCTTCTTTTAATATATTAAGTTGTAAACGTATGGTAAACCGTAGAAAAGTTGAGGTACTATTTTGCACCCTGCATATGCCTCTCCACCCTGAATGGATTCTAAATTTAAAAAATTCTCTGAATTATCACACAGCAGTTGCTGACCCGGGATATTCTAGCCCATTTTGTGTCAAGTCTTTGATGAGGTGGATTTTAGAGGCACTGAACTCTTGTGCCATTAATTTTTTTTGTTCCTGTCACCACTGTTGTGATAAAAACACTTGAAGTTAATTTGTTTGCATCTTATCAATTCCATGCTGCACACATTACTGTAATAAAAAAAGACTCAAGTTTACATGTTAGGAGGCTCAGAGCAGCAGAATGTCAAGCCAACATTTATTTATATTGTGTTTTTTACAACCAGTGTTGTCACAAAGCAGCTACAGAAAATCCTGGTCTAAACCCAAAACAGCAAGAGCAAGGGAAACCACCTAAGAGCAAGAGGAAAAATCCTTGAGAGGAACCAACTCAAAAGGGGAACCCATCCTCCTCTAGTCCAGATAGCAAAACAAAAACACGTGAGCAAAATGAACAGTGGATGGGATTTTACAATTAATATACAATATTGAATAAAGAAAAAACAGCCTGTAGAGAAGTATTAATCAGTGATACCTGAAGACTAAGCTACAGGCCTATCAGAGTAACAATGAGAAATAGATTTATGGAAATGAGTCACTGTTACCAGTGAAAAACAGAAACTGCTGTTAGGAGTGCATCACAGGGAAAAACCATGAACTACTGTTAGAAGCTTTTAATGAAGATCTGTTAGTATGCATATGAGAAGAGGTCAGTGTATTGTGTATTGAGGCAGGTGAAGCAATATCTGTGATAAAACAGTAAGTCATCACCAGCATCATCAGGAGAGTGAGGGGCACTCAGGTAAGGCTTTCTGTACAGCACTGGGCAACAGGAAGCTCCACAGTGTTTGAACTGGTCCAGAAGGCGATCAGGGCAGACAAAGAGACAGCATCAGACCGCACAGGATGGGCAGTTGTTCAGCTCGGCAAAGAAAGACACAGATAGTTAGTTCTGTTTGGAGTCATTGGGAACAGCAGTGATTCAGGCAAGCCTAGCTATTACAGCCTAACCAGTAGGGAGAGTGAGATGGTAACTACGACAGGTGAGATGTACCTGAGAGCGCCCCACCATCACCAAACCTGAGTGAACAGGATAGGATGGCAGCACTCACTTTCTCAATTCAGCACAATACCCCATGTCAATGAATCCTCAGATCTGCACCAGATCTTTATCTAATGGGAAAACTACTTCCCAAAGGTTTGACTAAACAAGTCCCAAACACTGACTGGAAGGTTTTTCCAAGCTTGTATGAACTACCCCCTGATGTAAGAGTGAGCCAGCACCTTGTGATCCAAGCAGGCATCATGGTTCATAATAGGAGATAAGTTCACTCAGGTACTGAAGGAGAGGCCATTTAGAACTTTATTTGTTATTATCAGAAATTCAGTGCTGAATTTAACTGGCAACCAATGTACTGTCGAAAATAAAAAACTGGGCTAATAAGATCAGACTTTCTAGTTCTTGTAAGGACTGTGGCTGTAGCATTCTGGACTATCTGAAGCATGTTAAGGCTTTTGCTGGAGCATCTGCATAGCAGGCCCTTATCTTAATCCAATTTCAAGGTAACTAGCTTAACTGCACTACTTTTTCCGCATCCTGTAGATACAGGGCATCCCGTAATTAGACAATATCGCAAAGATGAAGGAAAGCTATTCTAGTATTATTGCTAATATCTGTATCAAAGGTTTTTTAACAGGTGCACCTGATGCTATTTACAGATGTACCTGAACATAGAAACTGCATGATTTAATGTTAATGTAGACTGTTTGTTCTAGCAGCCTTTAAATCAAGAAGTTTTGTCCGAGCTGAGTAGGAGGAAGGCACCTGACATCCAGCCTTTCATGCCTTTTACACAGTCCTGAGCCCCATTAAGTCGAGATTTAGTTGGGTCTGGCTGATATAGTCAGTTGTGTGTCATCAGCGTAGCAGGGAAAATTGATGCCATGTTTACTTGTAATGGTAACCAGCAGAGGCATATATAAATTGAATAACAGAGGCCCTAAAACAGAACCTTGAGGAACACCATACTTAACTTTTGTATGAGTAGATGGTTCTCCGTTTACATTCACAATTTGATGGCAAAGGTCCACACCATCCAGCAGATCAAGCACTAGAAGATCGTGCAGAACCAGCGAAGATGTTTCCTTGGTCAGAGTGCTGTCACTATACTACGAATGACCCTCCACTCAGCAGTCCCCCTTCTGCATCTGCTGGTTGTTGCATAATTCGCCCTTTCCCACCGGATCTACTTCGTCCCTCACCCACCTCCTTTCGTCTCACACACACACACACACGCACACACACACACACACACACACACACACACACAAACCCCGCCCCTTACACTGGGATTGGTTTCTAGTGACCAGCCTCCTGTATTGGAATTGGCGGGTACAGGCCAGCCTCCTGCACTGTGATTGGTCAGCAGTGTCCAACGTCCTGCGCGGGGAATGGCTGGTATCAAGTTATATCGCGTCCTGCGCAACGATTGGCTGGGGATATCCCGCCTACCGCGCTTGGAGTGACAGGGAATGACCAGCGTCCTGCGCTGGAATTGGCTAACAGTCAGGAAATACTAGCCAATCAGTGGCATTGCCGGTGCTAGCCAATCCTCAAACGAGACTCAGGACCCTGCTGGCCATTTCTAGAGTAGGAGGCCGGACACTACTAGCCAATCCAGGCGCAGAAGGCTGGTCACTACTAGCCAGTCCCAGCGTAGGAGGCGGGATTTTGTCGGAATACGGATGGAGGAAAGGAGAAAAAAAGAAAAACTAATAGCGCCTGAGGAAGCACCGCCGCTCGTGGAGACAGAAGCCGGACTTTCGCCTTTTCCCGCTGGCCCTCGCCGCTCCAGTCCCGTCACCAGGCGAGATCCGCGGTGGGGGCGAGAGAGAGGATGCGTTCCGGCCGCGAAAGGCGAAGGGAACCGGGAGATGATATCAGCGGCATCAGCATCAGCATCAACGGGGCGCTAGGCTAACCGCCCCCCTCCCTCCCTCTCCCCCCCAAATCCTCACTACTACTACCACTAGCACCACCACTTTCTCCACAAGCACCTCGCTTTTTATTCGTTACCCTCCCTCACGGAAAAAAAGCAATGCTCGCGTGAGGGATGAGGCTGGAGGGAGGCACGCCAGGCCAGAGCCGCGGCCTACATCTTCTCCCCTTAGCCGGGCTCACCACCGCTAGAGCAAGAGCAGCATCCGCCAACGCTTCGCCACCATCACACCAGCATCTTTGGTAGGGGCACGTTCTCTCTCTCTCGGTGTCTCTCGCCCTCTCCTCTGCTCTGCCCTCCTCTCCTGTCTTTTCTTTCTCCTTCTCCCTCTCTCGCCCTCTCTTTGCATGAGAAATACAGGCCTGTCATGGCCATTCTCCCCCCCA
>CM067496.1:11137159-11155313 GCA_034552555.1 Semaprochilodus insignis | reverse complement strand
ACTCAGTGGCTACAGCACGCATGCCTGTATCCACATCTGGGACTCATTATTAGCCTTGGTCTTTGTTACCTCTCCATCTGCTGCCTCAGTTTGTAAAGTCATGGGCATCCTAGCATTCTGAGCCTTCTGTCTAAAGTTTAGTGTTCTAGTATTGACTTCCTTTCCCGGTGTTTTAGTTTTGAGTCTCTCTGGCCTGTTTAACAGACCCAGACGCTTTTAAACACCTCAGTGTCACTGCTGGACTGAGAATAGGTTACCCACCAAAACTATCCGGCCAACAGCGTCCTGTGAGCAGTGTCCTGTGAGCAGCGTCCTGTGACCACTGATGAAGGACTAGATGATGACCAACATAAGAGTTTACATCTGCAAGATGGACCTACAAGACAGAAGTGTCTGAAAGATTGGACAGTGAGAGGACACAGTGTTTAAACTTAAAGCACAGCAGGTTATTTTGTCATCTTATGCCTCTTTAGTGACAACTGTATTTAGATACCTCATTTGATAACAAGTAGAATTAATTTAGTGCAATGATATCAATAATGTCTCTGTTTTAGAATTTGCCCAGTAACTGCCATTAATAGTGCAGGTTATTTTATGTATACTGGATTGCATGGTAAACAGTTTATGCTATCTGTTTTACCATTGTAGGGTGACACAGTGGCTAGTGCCGTGCTTCATAGCAAGAAGGACCTGGGTTCAGTTCCCAGCTGGGTGTCAGGGGGTCAATTCTGTGTGGGGTTTGCATGTTCTCCCCATATCGGCTCCGGTTTCCTCCCACAGTCCAATGACATACAGTCAGGTAGATTGGAGATGCTTAATTGCCCCCTAGGTTTGAATGTTTGTGTTTGTCCTCTGATAGTTTGATGGCCTGTCCAGGATGTTCCATGCCTTCTTCCCAGTAAGTGCTGGGATAGGCTCCAGCAACCCCCCATGACCCAGAAGGATAAAGCGGTTTAGAAGATGAGTGAGTGAACTTTACCATTGCATTTTTTAATTTAATTATTACTGCATACAGCAATGTTTCCAACTTTACAAGGCTGACAAGACTATAACATACACAGTAAACACACACACACACACACACACACACACACACACACACACACACACACACACACATTAATCTGGTCCTTAGTCGCTGTGAAGAAGAAACAAACTACCAAGCTAGCTAACATTACCTGTTTACTGAAATATACTTCGTCTCCTAAATCATAACACATCAGGACCATCCATAATCATGAATTTTTGCACCGCCTGTGAGGCAAAGTCTGATGTGACCGTGCCACTGCGTCCGACTACAGCTTAAAGTAGATGCTTGATTGGATCTATCCAAATTACCGGCCAACTCTGCTCCATGCCAACTGGCATGGAATTAAACAGAAATTGAGGCAAACATTCAAGTAGCTTGTATTAGTTGCTAACATGTCTAACATACGCTTTTCTGTTATGGTTCTTTTCTGTAAATACATATGCATATGAGCTTCAGGTAATCAGGTAATATTTTGTAATGTAGACAGAAGTACAGATATTGCATATTTAGTATGTTTATACACTCGTCATCAACAGAATAGTTGCACCCAGAAGGAAGTGTTGAATTGCAATGCTATTCGACAGGAAGATAAAGGTTACCAGGAACAATAAATGATGATATATTTAGATTGATATGCGCAATATTTATTGAGCTACACATACAGAAGTAGTGTCTCTCAGTATGGCATCAGGCCACCATGTTTGCTAACGCAACATGCCAGACGTCTCAGCATGGAGTTGTAGTGGTTCCTAATGGTGTCCTGCGATAATCCATCCCATGCAGCTTGAACATTCTCACACAGTTCCTGCAGATTTTGCGGAAGGGGTGGACACACGGATTCATTGATTGTCTCCACCCAGACAAAAGCGGGACTGAAGATGAACCGCTGCCATTCTGAGTCACTCCATGACAGTCTGGCACAACACCATTGCAGTCTTTGGTGACGTTGATGTGGTGTTACGGGCAGTCGTCGTAATGGTTTGCATGCATGTGGTCCTGCATCATGCAGCCGTCTGCCAATGGTGCTGGCACTAACAGTGTAACTCATGGAGGTCTGCAATCATGGCTGTTGGGTAAGTCAGGTACAGCGATAAGGCCCGTCCTTGCTTACGTCACATGCACGTCTGAGTGTGAAACTTGAATCAATCACATGTCTCACAATGTCAAGCCTACCCACCAAGTTTAATTCCCTTACAGTTGATTCCTTCTGGGAGCTACTACTTTTTTTAATGGTAAGTGTACAACTTTTGTGGACTGTATAATGTTTTTTTACATTGTCAAAGTCAATACACAAGCTAAAACTAACATACAGGAGTTCACTAGGTAGAAAAAATGTTCTTATTTGTACATTGCTGTGAACGCATCACTGCATACTTCATGCATTACATGCCATCAGAGACATACACTTTGTTCTTTTGTCCAAACAGTTCTTTTATGGCTTTAACGCTGGGCTAAAACGCTGTCTTCTCTTCGCTGACGAATGCCACAGCTGAAGCAACAGCTTCCTGTTTGTCCGTTTCCTCTCGTGCCTCCAAAACCTCTGAGCCAGATGGATGTTCACTCTCTGAAGGGAGGTCAGGGCTGGAAAGGTCAGACTTTTCCATGTGGCCAACAGACACAGCGTCCTGGGATGTTTTGGAGCTGATCTCTTCCTTAGCCTCGTTGGTAGCAGGCTCCTGTGTGTTATTCACCTCTCTTCGTTCTTCTTTCTCCCCATTAGCGTGAGGGCTGCTTTCCACATCAGCAGGGTTCATGTCCTTCTCCTCTCTCCATGGGGTTTTAGTGGGAGTCCGAAGGCTTCTGGTGGCTAAGATGATATCATCTTGGAGCTGCTTAGCTGAGCTGACAGGTTCTTCAACCGACTTGCCTGTCAGTTTCTCAGGCACATCGATGAAGACTCGGCCACCGCCAGTTTTATCAGCCTCATCGACATACATTTTAGCAGGGAAAGAACAAGGATAGTAAGCGCTGACCTTCCGTCTGTGGCTCAGCAACAGGGCAGAGCAGACGATGAAGAAAATGACCACAAGAAGACAGGTAATGACTAGGATGAGGAAGAGGTTTTCACTCAAAAAGTCCACCATTTTCTTTAAGAGGTAATGCTCCATATGGGTTCCCTCTTCTTCAGTGAGATCAGCTGTGGGCTTGAGAAGTTCTGTAATGTTGGAGCTGACACTGGGGCTGGGCATCCACTCAGTTTTACCATCTTCGGAATCTCCACTACCCTCCGTGGACAGGGTGCTTAAAACGGGGGTAGCATAGATGGCTCTATTGCAGTGTAGAATAAAGGACCAGATGATGAAGCAACGGAGCATTGAGTGAGTCATCCTCCAACCAGACATCTGCATTCAAAAATTAGATTACACTGAGTTAGAATTACTGGGTCAAATAGGCTACCAAAGAATAATTACATGAAATGCTGTTTCAAAATGTCCGTACAATAGAACATTGGACCCTTACACTGACCCCTGTCCTGTACATTTCTGTGTTGTAGGTAATGGTTAATTGGCTAATTAGTCCATTGGGTGTACTGGAAGGGCAGGGGTACTCCAGGGCAAGGGTTGGTTACTACTACTATAAGATAACAGCATTAACTTTATGCAAGACACATACGGAGACAAAGGGCTGTTGTGAATTGATATTTCATATAATAGTTCCAAGACTTATTCAATATTCAATTATTCAATAAGATTGACAGGCACAAACCCCCGACTCGGGCAGTCATATCCGACCTTGTAAGTTGTAAGCCAATCAGATCAGACCTAGGGGAGTTTTCTCTGCAAATTAATGTTGGCCAGGGGTTAGGCTAAAACTAACATTAGCTAGCTAGCTGACAAGACAACTAGTCTGAAGAAACCTCACTTTATATACCTCAGTTCCTCAACTGGTAAATGGAAATTAAGAGGTGTAAGCTCTAACCAAGGCCAATCACATGAGGAAAAAAAGTGACCAATCTCATTATGGATTGATTGATCTCCTACTATTTCCTTGGGTTCTTGTACTTCTGAGTTTGATTACATATGATAAATGTGCTAAACACTGGGAGAGAGGGAGAGAAAGAAGCTGAAGGAGGCTGATAGGGCCGAAGGGGCAGATCTGATGGAGATTAGTGATTAAGAAGAAAATGAGGGAGAGCTGTTTACGCTTTCACTTAAAATTAACCTAGTGACCTAGCTTATTAGACTGCCTACAGAGTAAAACCACACTCTTTCTGACTGCACAAACTGAGACTGAACTGATCTATAATCGGTGTATTTGAATAATTGACTTGGGATATGCAGTTTATGTAAGAGAGAGATGATAATGCTGCTTGACTTCAGTACCTTTGCTTGATGAATATAGTGTTTAAGTCATATCATCTCTGTACATATTCTACAAACTGCAAAGGGAGACTGATCTAATGTGTGCCAATTTGACCAAACAACCATTTTTGTTGTTACTGTTAAAGTTCATGATCAACAGACAAGCCAGAATAGCCAGGTCCCCCTAACACAGGCCCTATCCATAAATGTGTATTGATGCCCCTGCCCAAGACCACCTGGATGTTGCACAATGCTTCTGGGAAAATATTCTCTGGACAGATAAGCCCAAAGTAGAACTTTGTAGCACAAATGCAGAAAGATATGTTTATTCTGAACTTCATCCCAACTGTAAAGCATGGTGGAGGGAACGTCATGCTTTTTGGGCTGCTTTGCTGCCTCAGGGCCTGGACACCTCGAGATCATCAAGGGTACACCTCAGCCTTTAGCAATGCTTTTGTGACCTTTTCCAATGTCATGTGTCTATAATATATATGTCTTAAGGCGTGTTTCACACTAACTAATGGTTCACACTTTTCCTAAAAAAACAACAACAGATATGTCAGTAACCAGGCTTTGTGTGCTGCCTGTGAAACCCAGATTCCCAATCTCATCTCCTTAATTGAAACACCTTTTTCCACTTCTTCTTTACAGCCCAGGGTTTATTGGATTGTCATCTTATCTCATGTCATCTGAATTGCAACCTTCAAGTATCAGTTTAAAAAAAAGCATGCTTGCTAAAATGAATACTCCCAGCAAAAGTCTTAGGGCAAAATTAGAAGAAATGCAAGGTAGTGCTTGTGAAGCATGGTGCAGAGAGCAGAGGACCTGGACACTTTGAGATCACTAGAGGTACAATGAATTAAAAGGCATATCAAAGCATTTTACAGGAGAATTAGGGGCAGCCTTCAATGACCTCAAGCTGAAGAGACATTGGGTGACGCAACAAGACAATGACCCAAAGCACACATGTAAATCAACTAAAGAACGGTTGAAAAAGAAGATTTATGTTTTGGAACGGTCAAGTCTGAAGAGGGTTGTGGATTCGAGGCATCCTTACAATACTGATGAACTAAAACACACTTGCAGAGAGGAATGGTGCAGAATTCCTCCTAAACATTGTACAAATCCCATTTGCAGCTACTAGAAAGGTTTGGTGGAGGTGATTGCTGCTAAAGTGGGAGCTACAGGTTATTAAATTCAAAGATTCACTTTTTCTAGCCTGCACTGTAGATATTACACAATGTGCTTGGACATGAAAAGTATGACTGTTTGGGAGTTATCAGTGTAGTTAGATTGTGTTTGTCTATGATTGTGTCTTGGATAACAATCAGACCACAGAAATCCAGGTAACTCCAAAGAGTTCACTTACTTCTTCTTGCCACTGTATGTTCTTTTTGTAGCTTGAAGCATCTGTTGCTGTGTGGTTTCAAAGCTGGCAGCTGCAGGGATTTCGTCATTGGAATCACCCAGCAGAATTTTATGATTTGTGTTCCATTATGGTCAGATACCTTACCTGATGATACCTGATCTGAGAAGCACTGCCTTGCTGTTCTCCCCTTATTTTGCCTTAAGACGTTTGCTGGGACTATTCATTTCAGCGAGCATACTTTCTTTCAACTGAGACTTGACGGCTGCAGTTCAGACGACATGAGTCAGTCCAATGAGCCCTGGGCTTCAAAGTCAAATGTGAGCAGGAGTTTAGAGTTTCCTGAGCCAAGAGCTAACGTCTCTTCCCCCAAAGTTCAGCCTGCATCCAAAGATTTCCAAAATTAGGCATAAAAGTTTCACAGTGAGAAGACTTCCTTTCATGCAAATCATCAAGCTTTCAAGCAGAGCATGATCAACTTGCCAAAGTAAACTCTGTAACAGCGAGGAATGCATCTTCTGAGCAAGCAAGAACTTTGTTTCTCCTTGGTTCGCTACAAACTTCAAAGAGTCTGGCAACTTTTAAAGTTTCAGGTTTTCATTTATATTCATCTCAGTGATGACTTGGAAAACAAGAAGACAACAAAGAAAGAAGGAAGCAAAAATCCTGCTCTTACCTTCCACCATATAATCACATATAAGAATCGTTGGTATGTACAGATGGAGCCAGATGTTCTAAAACAGCAGACTGCAGACAGTTTTAACTTGCAGGAGTTAGACAAAGTCTGTGCTATCCTTCCACTCCACGCTGTAGGTTCCTCTGTAGCAGACTGTGAGATGAGGAATAGTTGGATAAGTATGGAGGGGGGGAAAAAAACTTTGAGCCCCCTCCTCCCCTCCTCTTCTCTCCCTACGTCTCAGAAAGGGCCTGCTGCAGTTCCAGACAGATTGTTCTTGTTAAGCTCTGCTGAAGAGTGTAGGGAGGTGTGTGTGGGAGGGGGGACTCCTGCATTCACACTGGAGGACTGGGAGACCAGGAATGAACAGTGCAGGAACTGAAGACAGATTGAGAATTCGTGGACCATGGCTGTACAATGCAACAATACACAATACAATACATCAATTCTTATTGATACAAGGAGTCTAAAGGTAATACAGCGATTCATATTGTGATGAAGTATTTTTGATCAATTATGTATTCATATATGCACCATGATGTGGCTCCTATGATGCACATCAGTGACTAGAGTCAATGGGTATGTTAAAAAAGAAAAGACTTACAAATAGTCTGATAAACTAGCAGCTGAGGAAAAAATGGTACCTGAACATGAACTGGAAAGCAGAATAATGTGAGCCAGGTGGAAAATCCATTGGAATGTTTATATTATTATTATTATTATTATTATTATTATTATTATTATTACCAGAGTCTACTGTGAATTAAAATATAGCATCACATTGTATCATGGTTATATGTGAATTTCAAAATCAAAATCGAGCCAAATAATACATCTTACATCAATAATACTGTATTGTCGCAAAGTTTAAATGTAAGGTCCAGTTGTGCTTAGTACACCTAGCATGTATCAGCATCGTAATGGAAGTTTAAGTATTATCCTTCTTCTAGAAAAGAACAGAATAAAATGAAGGCAAGACACTACAGGCAAATTTCATAAAACAAATAAAAATAAAATAAAATAAAAAACTACTAAAGATCACCATGAAACTTACTCCATTGTTTACTTGCATTAAGACAATTTTTTTTTTGTATTACAAGTTTTCTGAAATTTTATGTTAAAATATGCAAATATCTGAACAGTGGATAAAGTCAGGTTAAATTTTTTTTTTCATTTTGCTGACATATTAGAATTAATTTTTTTTTACAGAGGATCTCTCTTTTTATCACTTTATAAATCAGAAAATACTTTCAACAGCCATTAAAACCCCATTTTTGCCATGTTTTTAGGCATAAAATGTTATATAACTTTGAGTATATAAGGCTAAGCTGCTGTATGTAGGTGTTGCTGAAGTGGAGATTTTTGGCTGAGGGTGAAAAAACACACTTTGAGAAAATGGCTATTATAGATTTACATTTGTATTGGAAAATACTATTTACAAACACAATATAGACTAATCCTTACCCAACAACATTATAGAAACATCTGAAATAATCCAAATATAAAACAACAGCTATCTATTATGTTGGTGTTGACCAGTGCATGATAAATCATTGTTTGTGTCTGCTGTGTCACAACAAGGCGTTAGAAACTAAATATGTAGAACTGAAATAGTACAGTTAGTAGAAGTACACATAGTAGCATTTGACAAACAGAGGAATACCAATAAAAACTGTAACAAATCATATAAAAACTAAACATAACTAGCTTATAAACACATCTGGGGCAGTCATGGGCCACCAGCCTTGTAACATGTCAGTTGGATTCCCCGAACCGACAGCGCATGACTAAAGTACCATTGAGCAAGGCACCTAACCCCCTACTGCTCCCCGGGCACCACGGATAGGGATGCCCACCGCTCTGGGAAAGTGTGCTCACTGCCCCCTAGTGTGTGTATTCACTTGAGTGCATGTGTGTATGTGGGTGTTTCACTTCACGGATGGGTTAAATGAAGTACACAAATTCCAATGAGTGCAAGCCCAAATGGCAAATGGTTTAAAATTAATTGTACAGTGACCTTATCCAATATTTAAACATTCACTAGAGACATATGTTTAGATTCTCCAGCACTTCTATATTTAAGGAGGACTTAGCAATTAGCGCAGCTGCTCTGCAGTACAGTGATATGTTAAAAATAAGTGGTAAAGGAACAACAGGTGGACAACTGTATATATCTGTATATATATGTTGAGAGAGATGTTTCAAGCCATGCCTTTGTTGACTGCATGCTTGTGGATTGACTGCGCCAGTATGCGGCCTTGAAACTCAAACAGGGCTTAGACCAGTAGTCACCAACCCAAGTCCTGGAGATTTACCTTCCTACAAAGTCTAGCTGCAACTCTAATCTGCCACACCTGCTCCAGTTAATCACGTTCATCAGAAGTCCTTGGCTGTATTCGAAATGGTACACTACTTTATTGCATACTGCACACTACAGTAGTATATACTGCATACTGCCCCTGTGTGTAGTATGCAGTACAGTGTAGCATACAGTGTAGTATACTAATACAGTCACATGATCAGTTACCTCACATTTACCTCAGAGCTGTTATTACTGTACCCACTGTTTAGAGCTAGCTGCTGCTAACGCTGCTCAGTTCACTGGAAATACGTTTAGCCTAGCTGTTAGCTACCCTCGGGTATTTCACTCTAAAACTGAGCCTCTAAAGCGAGTTCATCTTTTATTAATCTTCAGACCTGTGTATTTGAACTTTCTGAGGCTCATTTTGTGAAATTAATCCCACTACAATCACTACACCCACATTTATACTTGGAGTTGGCTGTGTTTTGCTCCCCAGTGTTACCCGCCGCCATTTTCTCTAGCTGAAGCAGACTGAGAGCTGGTGAGGCCGTGGTGCATGACGGGATGCAGTGCATCATGAAGACAGCTCCCCCTGTATACTAGAAACTCTGACTGGAGTGTTACACCATCCGGGTATCTCCAGTGCACTTCAGATTTTCAATTTGGTCGCATACTACATACTACTTTAGGCAGATTTAGTACACGAGTAGTATGTACGCCATTTCGAATACAGCCCTTGACTGGCTAGATTAGATGCTATAGTGCAGTGGTTTCCAACCTTGGTCCTGGAGGACCCCCAGCTCTACACATTTTCCTGCCAAAACACATTCACTTCAACTCAGGATGGGCTTGTTACTGGGAGGAGGGCAAAGAGGGGAAAATATGAAAAGCTAAAAGCAATCAAAGGAAATCTTTAAGAACATGAGAGATATAGCATGGTTGGTAAGTGTTGGAACATTACTGGTAAGAAGTGTGGTCAAATAAATTTGTTATGTTACTGCAGAAATATGTCCATTTGCTAATTGTGATGAAGATGAGACCACAGAACATTGTTAATTTATGGTGAAAGATCCCACATAGCAAAATGGCTCTGGCCCAAATCCGGCCCACATTCCCCATTTCCATCTGCCGCACTTGCTGCACGATGACAGCACTTGGGTGGACTGCTCTTGGTTGCAAGATGTGGGCTGCATATGCACCAGATTGGGGCCATGTGTCAACCAAAAGTAGGCAACTCTGCTGTATCTCTGCCAGAAGTGGACCAGATCTGTTTAGGGGCATGTGGGCCAAGTGCATTTCAAATATGTGGGCCAGCAGTGCCACATCTTTGCCAGATGTGGCCCACATCCACAGGCTGGGATGTATGGGCATATGGAAAAGACTGAAAATTGTAGGTGTAAGTTACCATAATGTATGGACTTTTTGAGGAGAAATTGCTATGAAATGTTAAAGATTTTTTTGGTTAATTGCATATGTTACTTATTGTAAAATATGGAAATGAGATGCAAAATATGAATTCAAATAATATGACTCAAATATTTGCAAAACAGGTGTGTGAATTATTATGTGAGCTATGGACAGATGAAACAAATCAACATATCTTTGGACTTTCCGAATTTATAATTCTCTCTTCTCAGTGTTAGTAGATTAGCAGTAGTCATGTTTATAACTGTGTCTTAAATGTGGTGGCTGTCACATACTACCCCCTTCTGGTCCTGCATGGTACTGCACATGCCTTCTGACATGTGCCTTTGGGTTCTTCTTTTCTCTACCTGCTCCACCCCATTGCACACTCCTGCAGCTGATCATGGACTCATTAAGACTGTTACATAAACCTGTTTGCCCTGTTTGTTTGTTTGTGTTTTAAACCTGAATTCTGAGCCATGATTCTGTTGGTTTAGCTTGCATGTGTTTTTGTTTCTTGCCTTGTCTTCCGGTTTCTCTTTGGTCTTATGTTGCCTGCCTGTGTTTTGACCCCTGTCTGTTGTCCAGACTGTATTAGAATGTCCCAAATAAAGCCACTCTGCATGTGCAACCTGCTTCAACCTCCTTATTGCAGTGGTGCAGTGGATCTTTTCTTCCCACTGTAAATAAGACTCTACAATGAGTCTCCTTATTGCAGGGGCACTACTGATCTCCTGCTGTCCGAACTGTGTTGAGTCATACCATACTGTTACACTGCTGATCTCCTGCTGTCCGAATTGTGTTGAGTCATACCATACTGTTACACTGCTGATCTCCTGCAGTCTGAACTGTGCTGAGTACACCATACTTTACTTTAAAAAACAATGAATGTGCAGGGCGACCTCCAGGATCAATGCTGGAAACCGCTGCCCAAGGGTCATGTGCTGGCTGGGACAGCTTGTTAGATACAGGTTGGTACTAAAGTCTGCAGGAAAGTAGATCTCCAAGTTTGGTGACCACTAGTTTAGACATTTATGTCATGGCTGACCTGTAACCTAAAACCAAACAAAGCAGAACAGGAGAATAAATTCAAAGACAAAAGGGAAGCTGAGGGGGGAAAAGTAGATTCCTTACCAGCACACTTAAAAGTATTATAACAAGAAAATACTGAGAAAGGTGCAAATCTGCTAAAGTTTAGCTTTAATAGCTTTAAAAGATGCAGAACACTCCAGAGAGGACTGAGGCCAGAGCCCGCCGTACATCCTCCATGTAATGTTTGTAAGGCTGGTTTCCAACTTAACCTTTGCCCCATTTTTGCTAAAACGGCTTAGTCAAAAGGAGGACTTTTCCTACACACATTCTTGTCTTTTCCCAACCATCAGAACAACTGTATGAATTACTGAGTAATAGAGGCTGGAATGGAGAAGTTTATTTGCCATGACTCCAAGATCTCCAAGATCAACTGATCTCTGACTCTTGAAAGAACCCATAGATGTGCTAGAGTTTGCTCATTTGGTGCTTATGTTGGAATAATGGGTAATACAATGGTTTGTGGGAATCAAATCCTGAATAAAACAGTATAATTCATAACTGCATTGCAGGATGATTTGATGCATATAACAACGATGACAACGACGATGATGACAACGATTATTATTATTATTATCATTATTATTATTATTATTATTATTATTGTGAACACTTTGATGGTTCTTGAAAAAGGTAAGGCAGTTAGACCTCTTCATGGTGGAAGTGGGCAGAAGTGGCAGGTCTTGCGTAGCCTTTGCCACTCACTCTACCACTCTCAACCCCATTTAGTGAAAGCTGGCAGTTCACCTGCCACGATTTTAAACTTCCACTCAACTTAGCATAGTTTGCGGTTTTGACACATCCCAGATAACTCAGCACAACTCTTCTTCTTCTTCTTGGTTCTTCTTTTTTCCACTAACAAGTCAGTTTTCCAGATATCGACATCGTTACAACTCTGAAATATTTCAGTCTGATCAGGAATAGTGTGCTTGTGTACAACTTCTTGATACAACCTCTGCATTTTTTCCCATTAAGAATGAATGGGGTGGAAAATTACACGTCTGTTGACTGTATTTCTGCTCGACCGACAGACACAGATTTGCATACACTTTCTCCGGACAGAGCCCTGAGCACAAATTCAATGTTGGTCTGACCCCCACTCTTCTGTTTGTCTCTTTTTTCCATGCCTTCTTACTCCCCCCGGAGTCCCATTCATTTTTGCCCCTGCCCAAACTTTACAGGGAGTGTGAATCATTTAAGCTGTGTAACTATTCTGCGTTTCCTTCAGGAAGTGCACTTTTTTAGGTTAAAAGAAACAATAACTTAAAGAAGACATTTATAGAAAGAAATAATACCTACATAAAATAATCCCACCCCTCCCTCAGTCCTCAGTGTAGTTCTCTGACAACAAAAGCATTTGAAAATTTCAAAATAAAATTCCTTGCGAGAATAATCTAGTGTAAAACACAAACTAAACAGGACTGAAGTTCACCATAAGATCATGGTGTCATTAAAGTGGAAGTGTGCTGGGCGGTTAATGGCTGTATCTGAAAGGACATACATGCTGCCTACTTATACAGTACTCCGAGGCAGGAAGGGAGCCAGTCATGTCTGATGCCTCTAATGTTTGCGTAAACACTGCCTGCTGAGGTCCCTCTGTTTGGCTGTTATATGAAGGCAGTGTACATGTATCCTCCACTGTCTTACACATCCCATAACACTCTGTTTTAGTGCTGATTTGATTAGGAAACAAATAGCAGCACTGACACTGATAGTTATCGACTTATCAGCCAGTGCAGGCAGGAAGGCATCCAGTTAACGCCCTTCAGAATTTGGACACAGCCAGCACGAAACGAAAGAATAAACTTCCTGTACTCTTGCATAGACTCTGTGAAGAACCATAAGTAAACGCCCACATCTCTTGCTTGAACTTGTTCAGGGTGGACGAAGAACAACACTCCTCTCTGTGAGTAAAAGTAGAATTGTTGTTGTTAAGATTTTTCTTGAGTAACTGTACAAATGTACAAATGTAAAGGACTGAGTTACTGTATTATGTTATATAATAGTTTTTTTAGTTTGATGAACAAGTTCTGGTGAAGGAAACTGGTTCGTTTCCTGGTGTTTCTAGCCTTCTACCTGTAGTTCTTGTGTCTCTATAGCAGTTTTCCATCCACTGAGAATGCACAGAAAAAAATCCTGAATGGAAAAGCTTGGAATCCAATGAAACACCCACATATCACAAAAAATGTTTATGTCAGAATGTCCCTAAAGCTGAAATGTGGAAAAGGCTGACGGAAAAGCCATAATCATGTAAATGTTGACGTTTCAAGCCCTAAAGGCACAAAGGTCACAATATCTTACTGCTTCGTTTACAGAGTACACACAGTTCCACCCACAACCCTTCTCTCAGCACACACAGCCAGCTCCTGTAACACAGTGCGGATTCTTTTCAGTGGACACGGGTGGACTGGACCAAAGTCGATTTCAAACTTGTTTCACTTTGCATCTGCCTGTCACGGCTGCTGGTTCTCCTCTCACCTCCTATCTCCCGGACTATATTTCGCATAGCCACCACCCAGTGACGTTGGTGTCACATGTACACAATCCTCCAATCCTGTTCCGTTTTCCAGATCCGCCTCTCCTACTAATCACACACACCTGTTCCTCATCTAGTTTGTTTGTACAAATACTCCTGTCTCACACTTGTTTGCTGATCTGTTTTTTGACTTTATTCTGATTCCCTGTTTACTCTTTTGTCTTTGCCCTTTTGGAACCTTTGCTGATCTGATTGTTTGACTGGTTTTGACGCCTGCCTGCTTCCCTACTCTGACTCTGTCTTGTCCTTTTGTTATGTCCTCTTGTTGCTGCTGTGTCTGACTACAAACCTGTTTAATAAACCTCGCCTGGATTTTAGGTCCGCGCTCGTCACAGTCTATTTGTACATCAACACACTGGCGCGCTAGACAATTCTGGTAATCCGTGTCATTTTTTGCATGTCATTGTGCAGAGTCATATTTTAAATGATCTTCGGAGTCATCGTTTGAGAGTGTCGAAAGGAAAGCTACCTTTGAAAAGCTCTGCACTATGATCTGACCATCTGTAGGGCCAGATAGTCCTGCGCCCTGTGCCCACTGATAAGAGAATCAGAACTGTGTTACACATCTGGCCGCTTATGCTGCGTGTAGGGTTGAGGGTTATATGTTTAACAGCACTTCACTGTTGTGTATCTGCTGTATGCCAGGCAATAAGATCACTTGGAACAGAGTCATGTGTCTTTACGGCTTGATTCAGTCGTTTATTCAAAATACCCTTTTCCATCAACTAGGGATGGGCAATACCACTGATTTTACATTCAGTTCGATACCAAATAATACCAAGGCTAATATCCCGATACCGATACTTTAAAGCTTGTGATTTTCAATAACAATAAATGGTAAATGTGAACAGATTTATAATAGTCTCATATTATAAAAAGTCTTATATTAATATTAAACCAACCTTGAAAAAGCATAGCTCTATCTGTACTTCTTAATTAATAACATAATTACATTTATTAATGAAAAATAGTATTCTCAATAGAAAATGTTGAAAGCAAAGGAAAGCAAACCCCAATTTATTAGGTACACATCCTTGTATCTACATTCAGTGTGTATTATATCAGGGCTGATATACAGTGGTGCTTTAAAATGTGTATTTATTAGATTAATATCTTAAAAGTTTATTATATACCTAGTGAAAGTTAAACATTATCAGAATATAGATAATAGTAAAGAATAAGAATATCTAATATCCAGGTTTATAGCATGTTATTTACAGGAGCTGTGTTAAAACTTCTGCTTGTGAGTCTTTTGATTATTGACTCAGAGAAGTCTAGCAATTAAAGACGCACAGTTCAGAGTCACTTCTGTACATTAGGTTTGAAGAAGCTTCTTACTCACCAGCTTCTTTTGGGAACAAAGGAAGAAGGCAGAAGGAAAAGTAGGTCCTATACAACAACACCACCACAGCAGCACTGTTTATTATTTTCACTGAGAGAGAGAATACACATCCATCCTACTACATAAACAAATGATGTCCATATTTTTGTGTCAGTATCGATTGTTAAAAGCATCAATATTTAGGTATCGATCCTCCCATCCCTACCATCAACCATTTTCACATTTCGGTTTTAGCGATATTGCAGCTCTGTCTTAGCTTAGCGACTCTGTTTAACATGTAGTGTAGTGTCTCTCAGAATGGCGTCGGGCCGCCATGTTTGCTAACACAATGTGCCAGATGTCTCGGCATGGAGTTGTAGAGGTTCCTAATGGTGTCCTGTGATAATCCATCCCATGCAGCTTGGATATTCTCACACAGTTCCTGCAGATTTTGCAGTAGGGGTGGAGGTGGAGTGACTCCAGGCCTTCTGGATGTGTGACAACAAACTGTTCATCTTGTTACTGACCACGCTCCCTCCACACACATATTCATTGGTTGTCTCCACCCAAACAAAAGTGGGACTCATCACTGAAGATGACGGTCTGTGTGCAGCCGTCTGCCAATGGTGCTGGTACTAACAGGATGACTCATGGAGTGCATCACTGCTTGCCAAATGTCCCCAATCTTGACTGTTGGGTCAGTCAGGTGTAGGGATAAGGCCCGTCCTTTCTTACGTCACATGCGTGGCTGATCATGACACTTGAATCATTTGCATGTCTCACAATGTCAAACCTACCCACCAAGATTCATCCCTGTTGGCTGATTCCTTCTGGGTGCAACTATTGTGCTATTTTTTTTGACAATGAGTATTTTACTATGTAAGTTTAAATTAACAATAACTGCATATTATATTTCAAGCCTAACCTAACACAGCAGTATGGAGTACACAAAGTCTATAAAGTTATAGAGTTTAACTAAATAATACATGTAATCTAAAGACTGCAATGGTGTCGTGCCAGACTGTCATGGAGTGACTCAGAATGGCAGCTGGTCATATTCAGTGATGAGTCCTGCTTTTGTCTTGGTGGAGATTACCCATGAATCTTGTGGAGGCACTGTGGTCAGCGCCAAGATGAACGGTTTGTTGTCACACGTCACATGTCCAGAAGGCCTGGTGTCACTGCACCTCCACCCCTACTGCAACATCTGTAGGAACTGTGTGAGAATGTTCAAGCTGCATGGGATGCATCATCACAGGACACCATTAGGAACCTCTACAACTCCAAGGCTGAGACATCTGGCATGTTGTGTTAGCTCAACGCCATACTGAGAGACACTACTTCTGTATGTGTAGCTCAATAAATATTGTCCATATCATATTGTTCCTGGTAACCTTTATCTTCCTTCCCCATAGCATTGCAACCAGACACCTCCTTCTGGGTGCAACTATTCCTTTGATGATGAGTGTATATGTATATATTTATATTACTAGTGAGCTCAATATGACCACTGGTTGTAAGGGTGTTTGAATAATATTTTGTTGTGGATGCCACTGCCAACCATAGTGAAACAGAGAAAAACTGAAGTTTGTGATATGATTCTCTCAAACAGATAAAGGAAAGCAAAAAATCAACCCACTGAGCCTCAGAGTGCATGCAATGATCAATGTCAGATGCAACCTCAATCCATAATGGCGCATACGATCGGTAAGATGCCAAAAAGATCATTTCACTTATTAGCTGGCACCATCAGATAGACAGCTCTTTTATCTAGTCTTCGTGTTTGAGAAGCTTCATTCTTGCTTCACATCTAAAAACTCCACAGGTGCTTACATCCATCCTTCCAAAGAAAATGTGCTAATCAACTTCTCTGAATGTGTCCGAATCATTACTTGAATCATAGAAGCAGAAAATGCAACCAACTTTTCCTGCATATTTCTGATAGAAAGTCTCCTGAAAAGAATGGAAGCCATGAAGAGTGGACACCCTAAATACTAAACATTTGGCGGTACATTGATATTTATGTGTAATTTTCTGTTTTTTTCTGATCCTCAGGAGTAAATAATTTGGCCCGTTTAACTGGAAATAAAGGAAGTGTGATCTGACATTTGCCCAGTACTCTGTGTGGATAGTTAATATTAATTCTCTAGTTCATTCAGATTTGATGTACTCTTTGAAGACTGTCCTGAAGAAAAAGTCCAGATCAACGTGTGCGAAATATGAAATATGTATAGAATACATCTTTGCAATCCTCCATATTTTAATTACTTACATAAACAGAAGTGCAAACTATCAAATCAAGATTCAAATACAGGATAAAGACAATATTATAAGTAGATAACACAAGGCAGCAATATTAAATTACATTTCCCCTTAAATCATATTCAAAATCTCAGTACATTTTAGGACCCTAAATTCTGAATTTAATTTCAATTCTGAATTTAAAGTTCAAAACACCTATTCTGTCTTGAAGCATTGTCCTGCATGAGAAGAGTAATACCTCATAAACAAAAATGATTCTTTTAGGGTTTAACAATAATCATTTGAATGTGGCGTAACAGGTACACTGCATACTAGTATAGAAGTCTACAGACTAACACTACATTTAATTTGGAAATTAAGTTAATGTAACTAAGATCTTGTTGTTCTTGTGCTTATCAGGATCTAAAGCACTGAAGTACTTCACCATTGTATCTGGAATAACCTTGAATTCTCATGAGGACTTGAAGAAACGTCTTCAAAATGAAGTGAAAGGTTTGCAGGAGGTGTCTGAAAAGGAGCAGTGTGATATGGTTCTTCTCTTCTGTCCTATTGTTTCACGTGCTGGAACTGACATTAAAGCAGCCCTGGAAAAACTTCACAGTATTCCAGGTACTATGTTTTCTTTCTTTCTTTCTTTCTTTCTTTCTTTCTTTCTTTCTCTTTCTTTATTGTATTGATTGATTGATTTTAACCAGGAGTAGTATTCTTTATCCATACCAAATTAATACTATAGCCATTCAAATTACAGGTCAAACATAGTAGTGTAAATATAATGTGACGGATTCCAGGTAGTGGTAAAGCCTAAAACCCCACACACCCCCACACATTAGCCTCCCCAAAACCCACCCATTAGCCCCCCCACCAAA
>CM067496.1:11117420-11135318 GCA_034552555.1 Semaprochilodus insignis | reverse complement strand
TCTTAAAGTTAGAGCCTGTTTCTGAGAGATGAAGAGAGGTCGTATGAAAATGAATGACTGTTTCTCTTATGTAGGAACGTAAAACAAACAGCAGGGGAATGTCGGGTATGTGCTGTTTAGCTGAGACTCTTAGAGGACCACAGTCTATCAGCGTAACTCAGACCTGAAGCAGTCTGGAAGCCTGGACTTCTCCGCGAGTGTGGCTAATCCTACTCACTCCTTCTCAGAGCGTGTAAAGGTCATGGCTTTGTGCTGTACATACCCACACGGTTTACCTCCGCATGACTCACACACAGCTCTCAGAGAGCAAACAGGCCCTCCCTCTGCCGGGAAACCTAATTTCAACTGGTCCTTCAATCTCAACTGACCTTTCTTTAACCTTGTTAGCTCGAGTCTCTGCTCACATTAAGCACGATTCATCCTCTCACATCACGTAAAAGACTAAATTCTTGTCTTCCGTCTGACGTTAGCTGGGCTAAACACTCATCATCAAAAGAACAGCGGCACAAACAGCTGCACCCGAACGAATCACCCGACAGGAGGAAACGTGGTGTGTAGGTTTCACATCGTGAGACATGAAAATGATTCAAGTTTCACACTCGGCTGCACGTGTGACGTGAGACGGGTCTTATCCCTGTACCTGTCTGACCCAACAGCCACGATTACAGACATCCATCGAGCAGTGATGTCCTCCATGAGTGTCATTCACCAGTGACAGGCGGCTGCATGATGCAGGACTACATGCACACAGACCGTTACGGCGCTAAAGACAGCAGTGGTGTCGTTCCAGACTGTCATGTTGTGACTCAGAAAGGCAGTGCGTCATCTTCAGTCCCGCTTTTGTCTTGTCAAGATAGACGGCTTGTTGTCATTTGTGTGCCCAGAAGGCCTGGTGTCCCTCCACCTCCACCCCTACAAAACCTGCAGGAGCTGTGTGAGGATATTCAAGCTGCATGGGACGGATCATCACAGGACACCATCAGGAAACTCTGCAACTCCGTGCCGCGACGTCTGTGTTGTGTTAGCATGGTGGCCCGACGCCACACTGATAGACACTGTATGTGTAGCTCAATAAATATTGATCATATCAGTCTAAATTTATCATCGTTTATTGATCCTGGTAATCTTTATCTTCCTTCCCAACAGCACCGCAATCCCACACCTCCTTCTCCTTCCTTTCTTCTCTCTAGGTATGAGCGCTGGGTTGGGTTGCCAGGTAGTGCACTTATGCTTTATATACGTCTGTGTATTGTTCTCTCTAGCTATCAGCACTGGCCCTTGTTCGGGCAGCGTCTGAGCTCAGGGTGAGTTTTAGACTCTAACCTTCTTATACTAGCTGGGAAACATTATCCAGCGGAACACTAAGCCCGGTTGTAAGTCGCTCTGGATAAGAGCGTCTGCTAAATGCCTTAAATGTAAATGTATAATATTAACCAATAGTATTTTAGCGTAGCCACACAGTGGTGTATTTACTGGTATGTTATGCAGGAAAAGAAGTTAGTTTATATTGTTTTGGGAATTTGATTCAAAACAGAGCAGGGAGGAAGTAGAGAGCTAGCCAGGGGCAGTTTGTCTTTAGCATCTTAGCTCTGGAGAGGCTGTGTGCAGTTTTTTTTTTTTTTTTGCAGGATTAGCATTAGCCTTAGTGAACAGGAGCGCATGCACTCGCCCCTTTTCCTTGTCGTACATGTCGTGTGGTGAACTAAGAAATAAAAAAAGCAGTGTGGACCAGATTCAAAGTCCATTATAAGCGACTACTTGATTCTCTGAAACTGTAACGGGATCTCTAGCGGGATCAAACTGTAATAATCAATAACAAATTGAATTACGGTCATTTATAATGCGTACTGCAGAATGAACAGGCTGACTGTGCTTCCTTTCCATCTCTACAGTACTTAGTACTCCATCTGAAGCAGTGTTTCTCAATCCTGGTCCTGGAGGGATTCCGCCCTGCCCGATTTAATGCTTTCCCGGCTCCCAACACACCCGAGTTGTATGGGGTGTGTTAAAACAGGGAATCCAGTAAAATCTCCAGGACCCGGGTCGAGAAACACAGGTCTAAAGTACTTGGTACTTTACTTCTCTGAGACTCTCTAAAGCGACGCAAATCTGTACTCACTGATAAAGTACTGGAGACAGT
The DNA here is from genome assembly GCA_034552555.1 of Semaprochilodus insignis. NCBI lineage: Eukaryota > Metazoa > Chordata > Actinopteri > Characiformes > Prochilodontidae > Semaprochilodus > Semaprochilodus insignis. The sequence continues at coordinate 11,133,178 of CM067496.1, read as the reverse complement.
TCAGTACTGCTTTCAGTACCTCTCAAAGTCAACATCATGTAACAGGTCTGTCAATGTCACTGACTTCAAACAGCTGAAATAAGATGAGCATAAATACTTCAGAGCTGTTTCACTCAGATACCGTTATCATTCTCATATCAGCATCATAATGATCAGACAGATGGTGGGCTAGGGTTACAGTCTACTGCAGTCACGCTTCTCCACCCACATTCACAATCGGAGTCACACAGGCAGCAGACGCACACGCTAATTACATGTCAGCATAATCTACATAGAGGAAATATATGATGTAAATGCATTACATTAATTTCTGTTCTCTCAGAGAACCCTCTCTGTTTACACCTCAACAGTGAGAACCAGGTCTTTAGCTCTACCACAAGTCAGATCCGTTTAGGACCTTTCACTGTTACGAGTGTAGGGACAAACTGCAAAGCCACAAACCGTCAGTCCCCAGATAAAAACGTTTCTGCTGCAGACTTAAATGCAAATTCCCAGTTGTGTGGATCTTCACTTTAGGACTGACCTGTGATCAGCTTTACCAATCCTAACGTCTAGCTGACCACTGGGAACATGCAAAAAGCAGAAAGCACTTTAGGGCATGGCAGCAGATGAGAAACGAGTGGGATCGATATGAAATCTAAAACCCTCTTTATTATTTAGCTCAATGTTAGTAAAGCAAAAATGCTGAGACAGAAGTGCAGCTTAACTTCATTAGAAAGCGCAAGCCGTACTTCATTTTCACAGTGCAGAGCTCCTGAGCTGATTTCTATGTATGCTTCATTATAATCATATGTCATGAAGTTTTAAAGCTCACCATCAGTCCTCCTCCGATCAAGCCCCCCATATACTTCACTTCTTCAGTGAGGTGACCATCCTTCGCGTACTGAACCGACCATCCAGGGAAGAACAGAAGGATGTTACAGAGGACAGAGATGAAGGCCAGAGGATAGAGCGCCCCGGCGACGAAGCGAGAACACTTCCCTGTGCACATCCTGACAGGAGATCAGTCGTCTGCACTCTCGCAAGCTCTCGTAAGTGTGCTGCTCTGCAGAAGTTCCTCCAAAGTTCTCCTGCTGATCTCCTCTTTGTTTGTCCTGCTGGAGCTAATGTGACCATGTGCTGAGTTAGGTGGGATGGACTTACAGTGCACGACAGAGACAGTTCCTGTGTGTGATAAGACTGATTCACAAACCACACCTAGTTCTGTTTCTGTTAGACACGTAATGGCTTAGATCTGTAAAGAGTTCCACCATGTCTCAGCATGGTTCTAGATACTTATCTCCAACAATCTGGGTACACCTACAAGCTTTTCAAAAGACCTGGTTTGTCTACAGAAGGGCTCAAACTACATGGGGGTCCACAAGCCAGATGGTTTTCCTCAAGGGGGTCCAGTTAAAAATGTCTTCTGTCACCACAAACAATGTTATTGCTGTTATTGTTTACCTTTTATTTTATTATTAAATAAAATAAACTTACATTTAACATTAAAATTATATTGAAAAAAAGGAGAAAAACGTCCCCCAAATTATACTTCATTTAACTATACTTTGTATACTTCCATGCATTAATGATCGGTGTACTGAAAGTGCTATCTTCATATACTAACTGTACTTCATTAGGGTTATTAAATATATACTTGAAAGGAAGAGCTAATTGTACTTAACTGTATTATTCTGAAACACCACTTAGATTCCCTTAATAAACTTAATACACATTAAGTGCATATTAAATACATTTCTAGTACATTAAAATATATTTCATTTTCAGTTTGTAACAATGTAAATTATTACATTTGTAATATATAAACAAGTGATAAATACAAATGATAAATACAACATATATATATATATATTTCACATATATATATTTATGTATACAAAATCACATCAGAATATTATAACCACCTCCTTGTATATTTTTTTAACCTGTATTTGAACCAGGCAAGTCATTAAGAACTAATTATTATTCACACTGGCGGCCTGGCAAGCAGCAAAGCCACTTGAAATCGAAGTGCGTATCTAAAGTCACTGTCCTTTTAATTAGTTCTACAATTACAGACTGTAGTCCATCTGTTTCCCTTCCTTTGTGGGCATCAGGTAATTTAATGTTCAGAGTGCCGGGCGGCTGCTTAGAGGAGCCCATGGCTGCTGATTGTCGAGACGAGGTTTGAGGAGTCAGACGTATTTATAAAGCTTTATGATGTCAAAGCCCTAACAAGCTAATTAAGGTCTGAGATGTTGTTATGAGTTATCTAGTAGCTCAGATCTCTTAACGTGATCAAACATGTGCATGCCACTGTATATATATATATATATATATATATATATATATATATATACACACACACATATATATTTTAACTGTTGCCATATAGAACTTGCCCAAGTGGTGAGCTAGCTCATATAGCATGCATGGTAAAAATGAATGCTACATTTATCAGGCAGTCAGTCGCTGATGGTTCAGTTAATGCATCGTTGGTGCTCTTATGTTCTTATCTGGAGCTGTGAGTGGCGTCTCTCTGGCTGTGTCGCGGCAGGCCTGCTCTTAAACCGCTGTTTACCTAGACCATTGTTCCTCGGCCCTGCAGAGCCCTGAATGGCAGCAGTACACTGTACTTGATAAATACACATACGCTCCCTCATAATCACACCTGGTGGCAGCTACCATGACATGCTTCATATGGGCTTGATGTATGAGGGCGTGTAGAGATAGTCTAGAATAGCTTTTCTACATCTACGCAATACTGCGAAACTAAGAAATGCCCCGTCCCTACAGGGTGCAGAAAAGCTAGTTCACACCTTTATTACCTCAAGGCTGGATTACTCTAATGCCCTGCTTTCTGGTTGTTCCAGCAAAAGTCTTAATAAATTTCAGTTAGTTCAAAACGCTGCAGCCAGAGTCCTTACAAGAACCAGAGAGTTTGACCCTATCAGCCCAGTCTGATCTAACTTACACTGATTACCAGTTAAATTCCACATTCAGTATAAAATTCTCCTTCTGACGTATGAAGCTCTAAACGGCCTCGCTCCTCCGTACCTCACTGAACTTCTCTCGTATTATGAACCGTCACGTGACTCTGTAATAACCTACCAGTCAGTGTTCGGGACTCAGACACAGCCTCAGTCTTTAAGTCCAGGTTTAAACCCTACCTGTTCAGTGGAGTGTACGGTACTGGAGTTCAGTGGAGTGTTTCTGCTAGGTAGAAGGTGCAGGTCCAGGGGTCCACTGACAGAGCGTGTTTGGTAAGCTGGGCGTGTTGGTGCTGTCGTCCCGCTGCTCTTCATGTTCACTCAGGTTTGTTGACGGTGGAGCAGGGGGGCGCTGACTTCTCAGGGAGCCCTCATGTCTTTGTTACCTTCTGGCTCTCCCTTTTAGTTCTGCTGTAGTAGCCGGGCCTGCCGGAGTCACTGCTGCACTCTGTTAACACCATATAGTGTGTTCAGTTCTTCTGTCAGAGCTAACAGTCTGTCTGTTCTCTTTGTCTGAGCTGAACTGCTGCCCATCCTGTGTGGTCTGATGCTCTGCTCTGACTGGGAGCCACTGCCTCTAACCACCACGGAGCTCCTGGCTGTCCTGCACTGTGGAAGCTTGGCCTGCGTCCTGCTGACCCGTCCGATGACCCAGCTACTTAATTACAGACTAATCAGACTTTTACTCCTCTACCTTACAAACACTGAACGCTCCTTTCCTTTGCTTGTCCTGCTATCTGGTGTTGACCCGAGGAGGATGGGTTCCCCTTTTGAGTCTCGGTTCCTCTCGAGGTTTCTTCCTTTTGAACTGAGGGAGTTTCTCCTTGCCTCTGGCGCCCTTGGCTTGCTCACTGGGGGCTCTGACACCAGATTCTCTGTAAAGCTGCTTTGTGAGAACATCTGTTGTAAAAAGCGCATATAAATAAATGTTGACTTGATTATGTAATGTTCTGTACTGATTTTCAGGGACACGTTATGTCAAAAAACAATGGGATCTAACTGCTCACCATGTGGGCATGAGGGACAAGGATGTTGCCTGACTTCCTGCTCTGGAACGCAGGGGCGGGGCTCCGCCCACAGACTAAGGGTTTCAGCAATGACATAAAAAAATATAGATTTAAAAATGAAACTGATGATAAATATAAAAATTCTACTTAAAAAAAAAATATTTTCAAAAACAACACTCAAAAAACATCCCTGAATGACTCCACATGGTTTGAGGTGAGTGGGTAATAATTTAGGTGTGCAAATAGCACCATGCTACCTGGTGGGGTATGAGATGTTAGCTACATCTCTTCAGGAACTGCAGGCTTCAATGGCGTTGTGGTCAGTTAGCACGAGCTAGCACATGAACTTGACAGTGAAGGACTTGTTTTTTTTGTGGACCACAAGGAGAACTACATCCTTTTATGGTCAGTTTGAGACCGTCTTCCAGATACAGGCACATGCCAGAGCAGCGAAAGAGAGGATGGAGGAACAAACAAAGATAAGAGTCTCTCAGAGCTACAGCCAGCTAAGCTTTAATAGAGTGAGTACACATGAACCTGAATCCAGCAGAACCTTGCTGAGACCCAGTGTACGTCCTAGCAGTGTAACGTGACATCTTTATTCATCTCTATTAGTGCACATGATAAAAAAAATGCTGTTCATAAATGTATTGGTTAAATTGTGTGTATATATATATATATATATATATATATATATATATATATATGTACCAAANTATATATATATATATATATATATATATATATATATATATGTATGTACCAAATTTGAAAATGGTCAGAATACAGCTCAGTAATGTGTGCATGGCTGCGTCTGTAGCATAAGCCACATCCATTTTATTCTGTTTGGACAGCAAAACATTTAGCCCTAAACAAACCGGTAACATTTTACATTAAGTATTCACTCACGAAGCACCGCATTAATAATCATGACGTAATACACTAATAATGTTTAGTAAACATGTAGTAAACACATAAACATGCAGTTGTTATATGTATACTTAAGATTAGTTAAGCACTGTAACCATCTCCAACGCATTAGTTCATGTTAGTTAGTCGGTACTTCATGTAAAGTGTTAACAGGAAAACCCATTTACTAACACATAACCCTAAAGAAAGATTTCCATTGATGAAGCAGCGCAGTGTATATGTGTGGAAGTAAGCTTCACCGTATTTATTTTCAGCCCCACAATAATATTATTTATTTATTAGTTTCCATTACACATTTATAATCAGAGCAACAGTGATGGAGATTTTTCAAACAACAAATATACACCCACTGGCCGCTTCATTAGGTACACCTCCTTCTTTCTACACTCACTGCCCATCTTATCAGCTCCACTGACCATGTAGGACACTCTGTAGTTGTACAGTTCCAGACTGTAGTCCATCTGTTTCTCTGTATACTGTATTACCCTGTTCTTCAATGGTCAGGACCCCCACAGGACCACCACAGAGCAGGTGTGATGTGGGTGGTGGATCATTCTCAGCACTGCAGTGACACTGACGTGGCGGTGGTGTATACTGGGAACAGGGTAATACAGTATAGAGTGAAACAGACAGTTTGCAGTCTGTGATTGTGGAACCACGAAGTGCACCTATATGGTCAGTGGAGCTGATGAGATGGATATTAATTGTAGATGCAGGCTGGGTGTGTATAACAACATATAATATAAATAAAGCAGTTTTTGTCCGTTACTAGGTAGAGAAAGCTATTAATGAAGATTAAAGTGCTACAGAAAACGTTTTACTGTATGTTTAAAATAAACACTCAAGTTTAGTATAATACAGACATTTTAATATTTACTCTGTGTTGTGCGCTATTAGGACTGTAAACGTTGCGAGCTACTGGGTTTATTGTAACCCTTGTTTAACCTGTGCTTATAAACTTTCACCTAGTTGTGGTCAGGCAAATGACCAATTAGACTACAATGCATTAGTATCATATCTGCTAAATTAGGCTCTGTGTTTTTTTCAGTGGAGATTCATGACTATCCTAGCTGGACCTAGGAATAGTGTCCTGTGGAATTCTGATATTTTACTAGGCTCTTAGTAAGTACTGTAATAATTGAGTTTAAATATGTGCACTGAGTAATAATTGAGTTTAAATATGTGCATTGAGTAATAATTGAGTTTAAATATGTGCATTATTATACTGAATAAGGACATTTATTTTTTATTTCCCAGAAATCATTAGACTTTCCATGAAGAGCCAGCAGGTCCTGATTGTTCCCCTCCGGTTATTCATTAATAAAACACATGTAATAACAGTTCAATACGTGAAGGTGGGCGGTGGTGGGTGGTGGGTGGTGAGGGCTGTTTGTCTGATATGGCTGGTGACACATCCTGAATAGACACGGCTTAGTGAGTGATCATAGTGAAGGCCACACCTGAATTCCTCAACGTAGTTAAACTTTAACTGAGCTCTCCACACTGAGGAACCACTGTCTCAGACTAACAGAACAGCTCCAAGTTACTGATCAGCTCAGTTACACCCAGATATAATACTCACACAGAATACACAACACTGTTTTTTTGGTTACATTACCAGCCTAAATGACCATTAAGAACGAACTATTCACTTCATAATTACTGGGAATAAAAGTGGTAAATACAAATTTAACAGATAACTCGATAGAAGCCTCGATAACTAAATATAATGCCTATCAGTAAGAGTGCATATTTGGTTTCTTCTTAAAAGTCTGCTTATGTTTTTAAGTTAATTTAGTCTATTAAAACCCTCTTAGAAATACTTACCTGATCTTATTCTGAAGAGCTGGGGCTGCTAGTCTCTAGGCATTACTGTGAACATCTGCCCCAGCTAGGGTATCCTGGGCCAGCTATGCGGAGTACAGAACTGCCCCTCTGAGGTTTTATTAAAGGTGCCTTAGAAGAATTAGCTTTTGCTCTTGTCGTAGACGTCTGAGGAAAGCAGTCAACATCTCCTCAGACCCCGCACACCACAGTCATCCCCTGTTCCAACCTCTGCCCTCCGGAAAGAGGTACCGGAACATTCGAGCCAGAACCTCCAGGTTCAGGAACAGCTTTTACCCTAGAGCTGTCAAACTGGTCACACCGGCGGCGCCTACCAGAACGTGACCACACCACTAAAGAACTGTTACTAATTTCTAGCCAGATCCCCCAGAACACACTAGGCTCTGATACCTCAGGACTGTTTGCACCACACTTTACACTTTATACCTGAACATCTCAGCTGTGTACGTACTCATCTATATTTATTATCTACACTGAACACCTGTACCGAGGAATTTAACTGTACCTGAACATTAAGCTGCTTCTCCTACCTGCACTGTACACTTTATATATCTGTACTGTTTACAACCACATACCCAACTGATACTGCTCTTACACTTTGCACATGTCTTGTACACGTACTGTACTGTTAGCACACATTGTCTTTGTCTATTTGTCTTTACACTATTTATATATATTTATACACATATATTCTTGTAACTGTACTGGAGAAGGAGCCTGACTGTGTTTCATTATACTGTACAACCCTGTATTGGTATAATGACAATAAAGTTGAATTGAACTGAATTGAATTAATTGTTCTACATACAAGGCATGTATGAAAAAAGCCCAGATTCAGTTTTACATGCCCATCTATACCCTATGATTTGGTCCTAGAATGAAACTTTGGTGAGCTCATGAATAATTCAATAAGCTCTGCTCCGACTGGGTTTGAATTTAAGTTATCTGGTATCCTGTTAAAGTTTCTATTCACCAGCTTGTTTCATGATTTTTTGTTCCACCTGAAATGGAGCCGCAGTTACATCGTGGCACTTGCACAAGTTGTAGCACTTAAGGTGGAACAGAACGTTTGATTAAGAAGCTGGCAAATAGGAAACAACTTCAGCCTCATTTAAAGATGAACATCAACTATGTACCGCTGACAGTTTGGTTCCTTGGGAAGGGAATGATTAATGACAGAACAGGTGGGATGGTACCTTTCTCCACGTTCTCCAGCATCTTCATAGCTGTTGCTCCATCACGGCTGTACGTAAAATCTGCTACTATAAATATTAATTATTAATTACTATGAGTATTTTATGTAACCGTTAAGATTTTGGAATCGGGCTGTTCGGTCTTAAGAGAAACCCCTCATGCTAAGTGGCCAAGAACTGAAAACCACTGAAAGCATGACTCTGTTTGAATTCCAGGCATACCCCCGACATGATTTGGCAAACATACCTACCGAAGGTATGAAGTTATGACAGAAAGGGGAATTTGTCAGCTTGCTTACGAGTATCAGGGTGGGAGGGCCAGGCAAAGGCCAGCACAGTTAGCCTCAGCACTTGAGGGCCAGCCCCGCAGCTTGTTTAGATCTCCCCAGCAATGTTCTGGTATCCCTGTTCCAACCAAATGTGCCTCCACACACCAAGAGAGGCGTGTCAATATCCAGCTCAGGTCAGTCACCAAGAAAGCAGACCCTGGTCAAATTTTGGGGGGGTTTGCCCTAAGTTCATGAGTTCTGGCTTGCGCCAGTTTGATTTCCTAAAAATGTCTGGGGACCTGCTCAGGCTCAAGAAGGAAACGCTGGGCTGAGACGGGACAAGTGAGGCTGGTTGGGGTGGCAGGCAGCAGAGAGTGAGGGCTCCAGACAATAAAAGCAGCACCCTTGTCAGCAGCGCTGCCACGTCTGCAAACACGGTTTTAGAATTCGGTTTATCATTTTCTGTATCTCATCATTTAATTAGTCTCTTGACCTGAGGACACCAGCAGCTTCTTCTCCTTCTTTGTTTCAGCAGCTTCTGAGGACACCAGCAGCTTCTTCTCCTTTTCTCCGTGAGGAGCTTCTCGACAGCTGCACACCCGTTCATGCCTTTTGGGTTGTCTTCTCACAGGGGATGGAAAGACACAAGCTCTGGTGGATTTTCAGATCTGAAGCGAGGCTATGGCTTAGATGTTCTTCTTTCTGTCAAGGATAAAAGTGCTGTTTATCTGATGGGGACAGTTTCGGTGGGTCTGCCAGGTTTTCCAGGTGGTTAGGAGTCACGTTTTAATAAAGGGTCTCTGACTTTTGCACAGTGATGCATGTTGATTTGGTGTAAATCGTGGCTGTAATAAACTACAGAAGTACAGTGAACACACGTTTGACGTAAAATGAAAAGCCCCACTGTGGTACAATGACCAACAAGAGATGAGTAACGCTTAGTAACCAAACACACACAGCACTATCACCGGAGCGCCTGCAGTGTTTTATAACAGTCATTGTGTTCTTCCTGTGTGGATAAGAGATTTACAGCTCTGTGCTCGGCTGTGCCTGACACCAAACACCCAGCCTCTTCCTGCCTGTCCAACATACTCACACTGCCTCTATAACATCAAATTCACACAGCCCTGTTTCTAAACACGCTAAAAACAGAACGTAATGATGCAAATCACTGAAACGCCAATTTTAACTGATAATAGTACAAATGCAACGTATCAAATGTTGAAACTGGAGAATTTTATTGCTTTTAAAAATTCAGTTTTGGATTTGATGGCAGCAAAATGTTTCAGTAAAGTTGGGAGGTTGATGTTCAGCACTGTGTTCAGCTCTATTTTAACAGCACTCTGTTAGTCCTTTTCAAGCAAAGGACCCTGGTTCTTGAACTGGTTCCGATCAGGCTTCTTAGAACCTTGGTGATATTCATTCAACCAGTCTGTGTTCGCACCAGTTTGTATTGGAACCAAAGAGCGTCATAGGACACGACATCAGCATCAACACAGGGTGTTTCACAACAGTAGTAAACAGCAGTAACAAGATGGCGGAGAGTACATGGATGTTGTCACGATTTGTGCCGCAGAAAAGGAGGATATCCACACGGACACGGGGAGAACATGCAAACTCCACACACAGCAGGGACCCTTGTGACGCAGTGGTGGAATTGAACCCAGAAGACAGCACCACCCACTGTACCAGCTGGGATTACATATACCTGGTCTGTACAAAATTTAATTTAGGTCCAATCCCATTTCAACTCTTGCCCCTAATGATGATTAGGGGGAATTTCCCAGAATGCCTTGCAAATCATCGGCAAGATGGCCGCACAAGCAACCAGAGAGACCCATAAATATGAGTACTGTCTCTGTTAAAGCCGCGGTACTGTAAGATCACTGTAGAAGAGTTTTATGGTCAATCTCTTCATAACACTTGTAAGCATCACTAGTAATACGCTGACGTCTCGGCGCTACCTAGCGGAATTTCCCATTCCACCTTAAATGGTGCAGCAGTTACGTTCTGGTACCTGAGGTTGCCGCACCATTTAAGGTGGAACGGGGAGATTCGATCATGAAGCTGGAGATTAAAGAGCTCAGTTCAGCTTCATATCACTGAAGAATTCTTGGTGGAGATAATAAATAATGGTCATCCGCCTCTTGAGGTCATATGATGCCCTAAATGTGTTTAAGCAGTGAGGAGCTGAACTCCACCCTCCTCTGCTGTCACTGCAGACCGGCAGGGTCGCCTACAGAGCACCGCTAACAGCCCGTTAATGAAGTACTGTAGGTTCTGTTTGTGCTCTTGTTTATTGGGTGACTCGTTAGATTGATTGATTGATGTGTAAAACTGAAGTCCGTGCTTCTTTTCGTCTCTTTACATAAAAGTGACGTATCCGGTCCCATTTCATAGGGGGGAGAAATGGGATTGGGCCTTAATTTCCAGACAAAGCAGCTGTTAAGTACCAGTTCTTGCGGAAGATGAAGTGAAAAAGAAAACAGGAGTTTCCAAAACTGGAGTTCAAGAACTGATTAAAAGCTAAATGAGGCTCTTAACAACCACTTGGAAGACCTGGTACACCTACCAACAGAAAATCAAGCTACTGCCGTATATAATAATAATAATAATAATAATAATAATAATAATAATAATAATAATAATAACTACTACTCCTGTTTAGTCTGGAAAATCCATCATTTCCACAGGACATTTTTCCTCTTGCACATCTTAAATGAGCTTCTTAAATGAGCTGAAATGAGTCCCGAGAAGGTGGTGGCGTTTATTATAGCTAAACTAATCAGCTACATTTTAAAGTTTTGAGGGGATTCTAAAGCTTCGTTTGGTAGGTACTCCAGAGCGCCAGCGCTGACCGTGTTTGTATTTGTCGCCATCTGGTGGTGAAACAGTGCTACAGAAACTTAAGACTTAAAGACCTGAGCGTAATGCTAAGTGGGCTGTTCAGTCTGCTTGCTGCGGTTCTTCTGCCTTTATGTTCATGAATATTCATCATGTGTGTAGCTCGTGTGCTAACAGCAAAAACACAGAGGACTGAACTGTCACACGTCACCTGAACAGCTGATGCCGCCAAATACCAGACAGAGCTTCGAGAACTTCTAGCGCTCCTCCTGTGTGTCAGTCTGCTGTGTTGATTACTTCCTCATCTCGGACTCTTATTCCCCTTTTTAGGCTCTCATTCGTTGAGAAACTCCGCTCACACTGGGGAGCGCTTGTCTGCTGTTGTCTTTGTGCCTCACATCCTGTAATAGTTTCCTTCGTGCCTTTTCTCCTGGTCCAGTGTTTAACCCTTCTTGGTGTTTTGTTTTGCTATTGCATTTAGAAAGAAGGACGTGCCTTTTTTAAACTGGTGATAAATTGGACGCACACATGCAGGACTCTCCTACGGGGGTCGAGAAGTGCAAAACAAATTAACATTTCAGAAAACAAAATAAAAAAAAAAAAATAAAAACAGACAAAATTAACAAAAGCAAAAACAATTTTACAAGACGTGAAACACTTTTACCAGTACCGAAACACTTCTACACACTGTGAGTTCTGAGGGAAAGGGCGGGTCTAACACACAGGAAGTGCTTGTTGCGGACCCTTGTCAAATCAAACTGTTTGGCGGTGGTAGAGTGGGTGGAGTTTGGGATGGTGACGATGTTAAAGCATGATTTGTCCATTGTGTGGCGTGTGTTTTATCCAGCTGACCCGCTTCTGTTTGTCCTGTTGAAGGTCTTTAGAGTGTTTAAAGAGCAGACGGGAGAAAGAGACGAACAGGCGACTCTGAACCACGTGGGCTGTAAAAGCTCTCAGCCAGTTTAAGCTAGCTAGCTGGTTCTCCACTACAGCTAGCGTTACAGCCCACTTACCTTCATTAACATCTCCAGCTCTAAGTGGTTTAGACGCCTGTTCATCTCTTACTCCACCCACTCTACCACCGCCAAACAGTTTGATTGACAAGGGTCCGCAACAAGCACTTCCTGTGTGTTAGCCCCGCCCTTTCCTCAGAATTCACAGTCTGTAAAAGTGTTTCGGTACTGGTAAAAGTGTTTCACGTCTTGTAAAATTGTTTTTGTTTTTGTAATTTTGTTTTCTGGAATGTAATTGTATTTTTCGTTTGTAAATTTGTTTTTACTTTTATAAATTTAATTTGTTAATTGTGTTAATTTGTTTTGCACTTCTTGGCCACTGTAAAAATGCAGTAGGTTGTGTCATCCGACAGGGCTGCAGTAATGTAGTATAGGCACTAAACCTTTAGTCTAATAATAATGTGTAAATTACAGCAGCATTCCAACACACCCAGACTTGCAGATGACGTAAAAGACATTTTATTTATCTTCTGTTTTAGTGTAGCGGTATTCTGAGTTAGTTTTCAGGAACAAAATAATACCTTCGGCTTCATTAGAAAACATCAGTACAGTACAGGTGATGGCTCTAATTCAGGCTGGTCTGAGAGCAGATCATTCGTAGATTAATAGTGAACTCTGGTTTGAGGTCTCGCCGCAGTATTAAGATGTGCAGCATGTGTCACCGTTCTCCAGCGTAAGTCACCGGGTCCTCCTGGTGGTGAAATCACATCATAACCAGTTCTGTTTAAAATCACAGACATCACCTCCTCTTCTGAAGGAGGAGTGTAAAACATCCTGTGTAATAAAACTCAGAGCCGGTTCGGTGTGTAGTGATACACGTTTACAGTGGTGGTGATGGGAACCGGGGGTCACCATGCCTAGAACATAAATATAGACCATCCAGAACATCAGTGAACCCACACGTGTCTTGTGAGTTTTATACGGAATGCTGATGATGGGAAAATCGTGGACAGGTTCTTTGGGGACTATTTTGGCCCAGCATGTATAAATGGGTTTTAAGGCTGATTACATGTAATGACTTTCTATGCGGGAGCTAGTAGAGGTGGACGTCTGGTTCCCATCACCACTGCTGTGGACAATCCAGATTTGTTTCGGTTGCTGACTGATAAGACGTGCGTTTTCACTGCAGCTGGGCTTAACAGTATAATCATGTACATGTACCATGATACAGACACTGTAGTGTGTAATGTGTTGGCTGGTGATGCATCGTAAGAGGTAACCCGGAGTAACCCAGAACCCACATTCATGACTAGATATATTTATGGCTGTTCAAGTGCCACTTCCTCCACTGAATACACCAGTCTACAGAGTGGGCGGAGCATCAGATCAGCCTATGAGATGTCTACATGAAAATGCTTTCCAGTGGTTAGATCTACTTACCTTCATCGGGTCTCCGTCAGGTTTAGATGAGTTTGACTGCAGAAACAATGGAATGGTTAATGACTGATCAGTTTCAGAGAATTCATGTTGTTGTTGTTGTTGTTGTTGTTGTTGTTGTTGTTGGCTAGTTGTAGCAAATCACTCAGTAGTAAGTGCAGATAGAATGCATAAAATTTACTAGAAGTGAACATGTAAAATAGTTTCACAAAGTATATTAAGTGTACTATATAATATATATTATTTTTAAAATAAATTAAACATTGATGTATATTAAAATAACACAAATATTTTCAAAATACAATGAAATACACATTTTTGTTTATGTAATATATTTTATGGTATGTGAAATCAAATCATGTACTGGTGGTGGTGTTTTTACCAGATCGACAGACTCCGGTAGTGATACCTTTTCCTGCAGGGAAACATTAAAAATGTTCAGGCAAACGAAACAAAACAAAACAAAACAAAACAAAACAAAACAAAGCAAAACAAGGAAATACATCAGTAGCCACATTTACATGCAGTCTGATCATCTATCAATTAATAATATCAATTATCAATTAGTAAACGGAATTGAATGTCCATGTTTCCAGCTCAGTCTGAGATAATCCAGTTAAGGCCATTACAAATACAGGTTCTATTTGATTGAACAAGGTGGGCAGTACTGCTAAATAACAGCCATGTAAAGGCCGTTATCTGATTGCATTGCCAATCGAAAAGTTTGAGTCTGTTCTGCACATGTGCGTTTGAGTCATGAGGTTCAACATGGCGGGAGTTTAGAGTCTGCAGAGTTTACACTCCAGACTGTAAGTGGTGATCAGGATGGAAGTAAAGCTGGCAGTAATGCGCTGTTCACACGAGCATGTGAGTAAATGAAGGAGAGTTCAGGCTTTGCACCAACTACAGAGCTCATCAACCACAGACGGATCCGTATACGGTCTTACAGAGCGCAGGTAACAGACTGGAGAAAGTCTCTGCCTGTACACACAGCCAGCTCGTGAGTTTGTAAAGGAAACACTGATACTGAAACAAATGAAGGTAGTAAAGCGGTTTACTGACCCACGTCCACCACCCGGTTCAGCCAGTTCAGCACTGCAACACAACACAACCACATTAAAGCCCACTGAGAACCTCATATGACCTTTATACACCCAAAACATCCATAATTCATTTCTACATGACCATTTACACCCTCTCTCTATCTCTCACACTCAAACAGACTGCACCTGCAAAACTGATACATGCAAATGAGCTCTGCTCTGATTGGCTGCACTGTGTTGCATCCATTCCAGGCTGAAATGTGCAGAAAAACATCCGCCTGTTAGAACATTTAATCTGTTATGAAAATGAAAGTTTTATTGTTTTTTCTTAGCCTGACGCAAAACAAACAACCAATCAAACAAACAGCTTCCACAAACAGCTAGAACCTGTTTCCACAAAGAATCATTAGTTAAAGGAAGTTCAACAACACTTTCTATCACAGTCTCCTACGTTCTAGATATTACCCAGCATGGTACAAACTCCAAAGCACTTTGAGTAACGTGATAATACATTCCAAAACTGTTTGAAACCAAAATGACAAAAATGTTCTAGATAGTAAGTTTGTAATACAGACTCTAGATCATAAGATAATTACTTAACATGACAGTAAGCTACAAAACAGGTTATGTAAACTGCCCTGAAATGCCCAACAGGTTCTAGATTAACATCATGTACCATCATGTTATTCAACATATTACCCCAGTACCTTGGAGTCTGTTAAACTGCCTTGGAACATACAATCCCAACTTACCATACCCAATTATCTAGTACTTTAGAATCTGTACCTTCCACTTGCTCAGATAATATTTGGCACCTGTTGGGCATTTCAGTGTAATATAGTTAGACTGCTTTGAGACATACCATCATGTTCCCCAAATTATTATCTAGAACTTTGAGGTTTTTATTGTACACACACAAACGGTTCACTAACGGACCAGGCTGAGAACTCACACGTTTCCTGTGCACCAGAAGTTCCGGGTATTTGGTTATTTTGTAAAGGTTCTGGTAAGTGCTCAGGAAGGAACCGGTTGTGAAAACAGATTTCCGTAATGGCAGGAACGTTAGTGTGACGATGCCTTCAGGCTGTTTCAGCGTTCTGAGCACTCTGTTCAGTTAGTGAAGCAAGCTCAGTTACATGTGGTCAGTTAGAGAAGTGGTCAGTTAGTAATGCATGGTCAGTTAGTGAAGGGGTGGTCAGTTAGTGAAGTGTGGTCAGTTAGTGAAGGGTGGTCAGTTAGTGAAGGGGTGGTCAGTTAGTGAAGTGTGG
>CM067496.1:11092728-11107468 GCA_034552555.1 Semaprochilodus insignis | reverse complement strand
TCCTGTGACTCTGCTGACTTTCTAAATGAGGACATCAGATCTGAACCGTATGCAGATTGATTTACTGATTACTAGATAATGTATATGGAGAAAAAACACGAACGAATAGTCGAATCGTCGGTCAGGACGGGCCAATCCGATTCGACTGATAGAATTCTGAGTCGGGTACAGACCTATAACTGAATGAATTCTAAAGATCTTTTCTCAAAAATGTAATATAAAATTTGTTCATTACTGAATATGAACTTGTGTCATATTGCTGAATCATCAGTGTACATATTTATCAGCAGTGGACGTATTTATAGATTGTGTAAATCATATTTTTACATAAATAACTTGTTATCTTATTATCTTTTATAGCCCTGGCTGGCTCATTGAGATTGTATTAAAAAGATATAACCCTGGTTTTTATAATAAGGGTCAGGTATTGATTCATACACCAACTGCTTGTAAAAACCAACAAAATGATAAAACAGCGTCTTACAGAATTGATTATGTATTGTTTATTTTTTCTTCACATTGAAAGACAGCTGTTATGATCTGCAGAGCATGTCTGGTTGCAGTACAGATCAGCTCTAGCTGTGCAGAGAGCAGAATGGACCACTGTTATCGTCCCTCCTGTACCTCTCAGAATTTGATGATAGGGTCATTCGGGGCCTTCCCACTTTGGGACGAAGAGGTCCTCTTTCTGTTTTATATCCGACCGCTCAGGTGAACAGAATCGCTCTCAACCACATGCACCTGAGACAGCAAACGGTTTGAAGGAACAGGCTGTTTTGGGGAAGGAACAGGCTAACAGGGGCTTATTGCAGTTTTATTCGCAAGTATAACACGGTTTATCTCTTTAAAACATACATAGGCATGAACATGTTAAAGACACTGTATCACCTGGGAACAGGAGTGACCGATAGTCAGGTAACCTAGCTAGTTAATTAGCCAGCAGCTGTGTTCAAACCTGTGCCCTAATCACCATGTAGTGCACTATTTTGGCAGGGAGTCCAAACAAATAGGGCTCAGTGCACTCAAATAACCCTACAGTGAACCACAACATGTAGTGTGTGACCGATGTGCCCTAGCAGACAGGGGATACCCATGGTGCACTGCTTCTCTTAGTTTGAAGATATATGCCCAGCTTCTCTGAGAGGAATTACCAAACACACACTTCTCTCTTCAGACTGATTACAGAAGTGATTGAGCTCCTCTCATGTGTGCCGTCAGATTTAGAGGTCATCTGCTGGTTCGGATGTGGCACATCAGCTTTCACGGCTAGGTCCAAGCCTCTACTGTGTTGGTGGAGTTTCTCGTTACCCAAGCGCCGTAGATCTCCCAGCGGACATGCACACATTGGCCCTTTGTGGGTTAACTGTGGACACTGTTGGCAGGGCCACCAGGCCCAACATGGGTTTTCTGTGGCCAGCCTGCACACTGGCGTTCCTACATGAAAGGCCACACAGGCTCATTGTGATTGAGCCCAAATTCAGCCTGCACCGTTTTTCGTCTATTTACAAAACAGCAATAAAGTTAATAATAAAATCTTAATGTGTTGTGGTTTGTACTGTTTTAAAATGAATAAATTAAGCTCATTTTAATTAATAATTTGCTAATCGCTGCTTTCTGTCTTTTTAGCATTTGACCTACTGTCCTCATTGTTTTGCATTTTAGGTTATTATTATTATTATTATTATTATTATCATTACTGGGAGGCCCAATGAGGGTGTGTTTTATTCCTGGCTTCTGTGAAGATCTTGCATGTCCTCTCCGTGTCTGTGTGGGTTTCCTCCAGGTGCTCAGGTTTCCTCCCACGGTCCAAAGACATGCAGTCTGGTGAACTGGAGATGCTAAATTGCCCCTAGGTGTGAGTGTGTGAGTGAATGTGTTTGTCTTTGTGTAGGCAGCCTATCGAGGGTGTTTCCTGCCAGCGTGTGCCTTCCTGAGCACCTGGAGATGAATGAATATTAATATTTTATTATTCGTATTAGTATTAGTAGTATTGGTATTATAGAAGTGTTATTGATAGAAAAGAGCGCCAGGATTCTTGATAAAGCTGTATGAATTAATTCAGCATATTAGAAACTCCAATTCATTGTATAGCGAGTATTGTATTTGCTGTGCATTTGGGATATGAGTTTTAAGTAGAAATGAATTTAGGATGCTATAGATGTTACCATAACAACAGGACTAGCATATAGAATTATTTTAGCTGTTTTCTGCCGCTAAATTGGTTTTATTGAAAACAGTGATTCCTAACTTAGTGTAAAGTAAAATAGTGGAGACAGACGCGGTGCTAGTGTTGGGGTTTAAGCCCCTAAACCCAACTTGGTTCCAGCAACATTGAAACAGCTGTATTCCAGGTTATTTGTGAGCAGCTAATTGTCAAATGCTGTTTTGCTCATCAGAGCAGCAGTGGGCCTTTATGGGGGACCATGTGCATCCCTTTAGAAAAAACACATTGGCCTACATACGTAGGTCCACTGTGGGCTGCCCATCATTTCCAGGTTAGTGTAATACTGAAATACTGATAGCTGTGTCAGAAACCGCATACTACCTTAATTATGTCAAAAACAGTACACCACCGATAGAAGTCCATTTGTATGGTATAGTTGTATGTGGTTTTGGGAGCAGCTTTCTGAAACAATGTTCTGAGCTCAGTTTTGCACTAGGCTGGAAACTGTGGGCAGCCTGATGTAGGCCAGTGTGGGTTTTCTACAGGGGCTGCACGTGGTCCACCCATAAAGGGCCAATGCCACACCGATGAGGGAATGGCCTGTGGCCCGATGTGGGCTGCACACAATGGAGCCTATGCCACAGCTATGGGCAAATCTTCAATGGCCTGATGTGGGCTGCCCACAATGGGCCAATGCCCGGGGGCCAACGCCGCACCAATTCTCCAAGGGTCTGATGTAGAGTGCCCGCAGTGGGCCAATGCAATGAGACCAGTGCCTTTGTGACCGATGTGGGCTGCCCACAACGGGCCAATGCCATGGGGCCAATACCCCAACGCTCTCTCCTCTGTGCTCATGTATGATCTAGGCCTGATGTTTTTTCATCCCTCCTCCACTTTGTCATGTGTGACTTGTATATCTCCTGTTTTCCGTCCCGTCTCTGTTGTGCGTTATTGTGTTTATGTGTTTGATTCCGAGCCCCGCTCCACGCTTACTGTTTTCCCTACCGTCAGGATTGTTTTGTTCCAGCTCCTGGTTCTCTGCTCTTGGCTTGTTCATTCTTTTGCTTTCCAGTTTACAGCTGCAAGTCATTTGTGTTTCTCCTTTCTGTTTCCCCTGACGGTTTTATCATGGACAGTGACTTACTTGCTTCCACTTCTCACTGCATTGACTCAGTTTTCATGGACACTCAAAATACCCTACATCTCGCTAACATGTCTCAGCCACTGCCCCTCTTACTTATTCCTCTACTTTCTGATATTTGTCTTTTTCTTTTATTTATTTATTTTTTTAACATCGTAAAAACTTGACTGAACCAACCGACATTTCAGTGGATCAGTTCTGAATTGATGGGTTTTACACCAAAGTGGAAAATGAATCATAGAAATATTATAAGTATAAATAAACTAATATTTAGCTTTAATGTTGAGTGGCTGTCTGTGTCCCTGACTGTTTGGGTTTGGGACACATTGTCTATTGTATTGATACCTGTATTTACCGCTGTCCACCTCTAGATCACACACTACACACCGTAATGCCAGTTTAAATGTGAGGACACTGTAAGAAAATTTGTTATAGTAAATATGATATGCCTTTATATGCAAGTTAATATGTTAGCAATTTATGAAACATTATGAAAAACTCTCAAACAAACAAACAAACAAACAAAATTGAGTGAGAAAAATCAGCTGTTATTGTATTTTAATACTAGAAGCTGCATATGATCTGGAGCTCCCCATGTGTGAGTTTCAGAAGTAGCTGATGGGGTCGCTGAGCTTCTTCTCAGTTTGGACTCCACTCAGTTGCAGGTTTTGACCAGTATGTGGAAGAGGCTTGTACACCCTCAGGTGAATGAAATCATTTCCACCTACATGCACCTGAGAGACAAAACACCATATTATTTGTCTAAACAGATCAATAGCCTTTTGAATTATACAGTATCCACAATAAATTATCTGCTATGAATTATTCAGTATTCTACTACTACTAATAGCTAATAATAATAATAATAATAATAATAATAATAATACCACCTGTAACAATACCCTCACAATAATTAACCTGTAAATAGTAAAAACTGTAATAATCTGAGATACGCTAAAACTCCTAGTGCTAATATGACACCTGTATGGCATAAAAGTGTTGTAGTGCTCTGGAGAGGAGAATGTCTGAAAGACACAGAGACAGGTAAAGCCACACCTTGATGAAGTAGTTGGTTCCTGCCACAACCTGGGTGGTGAATGATTTCGCAACAAACACTCCAAACTTCTTCCCGGTCTTCTGCTCCACCTGCGGCTTCACCTGTAACAAGATCAGCAACACACATCTGTAATACACTTACTGTGCCATCTCCAAATGACTTCGCATCCCAATAACTCCGAAGAGGAACGAGACCGTTCAGAAGATATACGGTGAGAATAACTACTAAAATATGAAACAGGTTCATTTGAATAATTCAAATAAAATTACAGCTAAAACTAGAAAAACATGTTTCCTGAGGAGACGACAGAGTGACCGCACAGCTTAAGCAGACTGAGAATGGTTGCTATGGTGTTGCAGGCAGTTCGTTATGGTATTTCAGGTGGTTGCTATTGTGTTGCTATTGGTCTATCCTATGTGGTTGCTAAGTCGCTGCTGTGGTCACCATAAGTTTAATACCTTGGTTCTCTTGTGTAATTGTGATTATAGCACAAATATTTTGCACCTCATTTATTGCTATAAGTGATGAAGCATTCCCAAACATTCCGAATTTGGAACAGTGTTGATCTTGAAAGCTATGTGACAGATTATCAGACCAGAATGCTATAAAAGTAATAATAATAATAATAATAATAATAATAATAATAATAATAGAAGAAAACAAGAAGAAGAAAATTACAATTTGAATGTATTTTAAAGAACACCATAAACACAGGAAAGAAGATTTTTAAGAAGATCTGTTTTAAGAGTTCTAATCGCTGCTGAACACTGCTGCACGCTCACTTAGATAAGCACTTAGTAGCGTTTGGAATCCTTGAGGTTTGGGTGGGTGGTGTATACACCCAACACACCCAGAATGAAGCAACACACCCAGATCAGCAGCATTCCCACAGCCGGTGGATATCTGAAGAGGACGGATCTGTGTAAAGCCTGCTGACAGTCCTATAACCGTTTATCCAAAAACCCGAGGGCGGAGACAGAGTGACCAATACAGTCAGCGTGAGAACTAAATTTCTTGCCCGTGACTCAGTACATCACTGCAATCCGCAGAAGTCAGCAACCCGTCCACCTTAACTGTGTTAAAGTGGAATTCCATGCTTTATGAAAGTCAGAAATGTTCACGGGGCGATGATTGGAGCCAGACATCCAGCTCTAAAAGCCCCTCACGCTATCTAAAAGCCCTCTTAAGTTATTACATGAAGTGCTCATGAATACGCTGCCCGTTGTCTGAGATGCTGTTTAAGACAGTTCTGAGAAGATCTTGAATCTGTTCATGGTGGAGAGATGCATGCAGAGTGCTGTAAGACAAAATCATCAATATCTCATAAAACTCCATTCCATATAAGACACGTGTAGGTTCACTGCTGGTATCCAGAGTAAGTAAAGTGTCCATATGTGTGTCATAGACATGGAGACCCCTGGTTCCCATCACCACCACTGTAAAGAACATCTGAACCACCTCACACCAAACCCGCTCTGAATGACTCAAACACTCAATTACGGAGAAATCTTGATAAAAATACAGTCAGTCTGTTTTTCTTCCAGTTTAAGTTGTAACATTTATAACATTTCTGTGCTTCTTATTTACTTTCTTTAATTATGTTCTTTATTAACATTTTCTAACCTATATACCATTTCATCTCATTCACACAGTTTGAAGAAAGGGCCCAAAATGCCTTGGAAAAAAGTCTGGTACCACAGACTATTATTAAATTACATATGTTTTGTCCTGCTCCTGTAATGTTGTCGTTTCTGTCCAATAACGGTGATATGATTAAGCTTGGTCATGATCTTACGCTTTGACACACAGTATGTTGAAAAAACTAGGCCACCATTCATTGTGCTAAACTCACTTAAAAGCTTATATAACAGTCTATAAAAAATGTAATTAATTTAGAATTTGCTAAATTTGTGGCATCTGCCCACTGACTTCAATTTTTTGGGTCTCATTCTGGAGCTTAGAGATCCAAAAAGGGAAGAATACAATATGATAAACGTATATTTCTTATTTTGTCTTATTTATTTAAAATATTAAAGTGTTTAGACAATAATAATAGAAAAATTACATAAATTACAAAATGTTCTGCTCAAGCAGCTCCTAGCTATGCTGGTGATGCAAATTTCAATCATGGATGGAGGAGAGATGGAGGTACATCATCTCACCCTCCAAACAAATGTTCTGTCAAGAACTCTGACGCTCTTATTGGATTCCAGAACTTCCAGCACTCTGGATTAGACATTGTCGTTGTTTGTTGTGTTGCGTGTGACACTACAGACACTTTCAAATCCAGTTTGAGCATCCAGACCGTCCACACTGACATGCATCTGTAAAAATCTGATTGGAAAAAAATTCAAGCCATATTCCAAGTTTGCAAAAATCACTCTGGATACAATCTGGCCAACTCTGAATACATCACAGTCACTTTGGATATAATATAGTCTGTCAGTCTGAATAAAGCCCAAGACGCGTAGCTGCAGATCTAGAAGTTATTTACTACTTCAGTAGCGTCTTCAGACGCTTTTAAATTCTATGATAAATGCATCCTGTATTTGATACATTCAGAATAATCAAATTCACATATTCACCTCATCGCAGATCTTCTGGATCTCAGGGGTGCTGACATGCACCGGTCCAGTTCCTCCAACAACTTTGGCCATGACGGACAACTACAACTACTACCAACAACTATTACGACTACAACTGCACATGCCCTAACAGCTCCACCTTAAATACTCTCAAGCTGAAGCTCCACTTCCTCATTTCAACAGACCTGGATCATCTGATCTGAGTCATCAGAGTGGAAAGTCAGGTTCCAGAAGAGTTCGGTTACAGTAAAATGACACATTTCAAACATAAAACAAACTGACATCACAACAAAAGAGCGGATCGTAAACTGTGCTGATTTATTATCCTCCCCCGCATGTCTATACGCTGGTTCATTCTGAGGAGTGGCCGCCCCGGCAGTGCCACCTGGTGGGTGTGGATCCGAATATTTGATCTCAGAAGTTCTGCTTCAGCTTTGGTGTTCAAATCCATTTGTTTTGTTGGTGAGCTCTTGCTTATCCAGTGTTAAGTGATTTATCATATCCGGCCTATGAAATAATGATGATAGTCTGTTAATAATCTCTTAATAAAGGGCAATTTCTGTGAAAATAGTTCATTTTAGACTCGTGCGTGTTTAACCTTTAGAATATGTTATTATCCCACCTCAAGCTGTCACATCTATATGAGCTGTTGATGAATGACATAACAGGGTAACAGGGTCGAACAAAGAGATCATATTCCCCATAAAGCTGATATTGAGTAAAAACATATGAAGTTTATGCATAGAGCAAAAGCTGAAAAAGTTTATCAAATTCTTAGTTTAATTTCATTTTCATTTTAAATAACTGAAGGTTATAATAAAATTGGCTGTGAAGTTACTACAGTTGTGCGGGCTACGGCATAGACTCTGTATTTATGGGTTCTAAGTTTTTAGTAGTAGTTTTAAGGAAACCACAAAGAAAGAAAAACTTTGCGGCCTTCTTAAATTTGCCCAAGACCGCCTGGACGCTCCATAATCTTTCTGGGAAAGTGTCCTATAGACCGATGAGAGTAGTGCATCTTTTTTAGCACAAATACACAATAAGTTTGGAGGGCACTTCCAACTCTGAAGCATGGTGGAGGGAGTATCACGGTTTGGGGCCACTTTGGTGCCTGAGGGTTTGGACGCATTGCAGTCATTGAGAGAACAATGACCCAAAACAAGACAATGACCCAAAACACACGAGTAAATCAACTAAAGAACATTTGAACGAAAAGAAGATTTTTACTGCAGCAGTTTTTCAGAAAGTCGGAGCCTCGGTGATCTCTCCCGCTCCAAAACCACTCCAGGACTGCTCCATCCCATGAGCCAGACAGTTCTACATTCCACAACTGACTACCTCTACACGACATGAGGGATATGGCATTCATACACAGCGTCTGCACTGCAGAGCTGATCAGACCCACATACTGGACTCCTCGCCATCACAATAAAGTTCTACAGCGGGGTCATTTCAGTGATGGCTCGTCTTTGTCAAAACCAAGTATGAGGAAAAAAGGAAAGGTTGATCTCAAACGTAGGAAATTTAACCCAGCATGAACCCAAGTACTTTTTTAATTAAATAAACCGTAGAGTTTTCTCACACCTGGTGTGTTTGGAATGCGTGGCCGTGGCAAAGAAATATAATTTACGGAGACTTTATAAAACACAGCATCCAAAACTCAGCGGTCTACAAGGTGAGAGTGAGGCACTACAAAGCAACTGGTGAGTCAACAAGGCTACTCGAATAGAGACGAGAAGAGTCTGAAGCATTTACCGTAGCTAGTTAAAGGACTGCTAAACTCGCCACAAAATCTGCTTTCCTCTTTCTTGATAGCAAATTTGTTAAAGACTGTATGATGGAGGTTTGTGATGTACCTGGCCATATCAAAAATGTGTCACAGGTGCCTTTAAAAACATTAATCTTTCAAGAACAACCATTCTGTGACATGTTGGGGGCAGTCGTGGGCTGGAGGTCAGGGAACCAGCCTTGTGACCAGAGGGTCACCAGTTCGATTCCCTGAACCGACAGTAACGACTGAGGTGCCCTTGAGCAAGGCACCTAACCCCCAACTGCTCCCTGGGCGCCATGGATAGGGCTGCCCACTGCTTCGGGCAAGTGTGGGTGTGGGTGTGGTCTTCTACGGGCCATCAGGCCCCTGCAACTGATCCAGAACGCAGCAGCTCGACTCATTTTCAATCTTCCAAAGTTCACCCATGTGACTCCACTGCTGCGCTCCCTTCACTGGCTTCCTGTTGCTGCACCGCATCTGATTTAAAACTCTGACGCCTACAAAGCCAAGAACGGACCAGCCCCTCCCTCCTTATGGCAATGGTGAAGAGTCGATCTGTACCTCGAGCCCTTCGAGCTTCAAGTACAGCTCGACTCGACCCGCCATCCCTGAAGTCTCATGGAAGACGAGCGTCCAGACTCTTCTCTGTCCTGGCTCCCAGATGGTGGAATGAACTCCCACTGGGCGTTCGAACAGCAGAGTCTCTCGCGGTCTTCAAACGCAGACTGAAGACCCATCTCTTCATAATGCACTTAAGTGAGTAAGCACTAGTAGAGGTGTAAGTTGTGTATGTACTTGTGTTGTGTTGCACTTATAATGACCTTTTCTTTTCTATAGGTGTGAGCACTGGGCTGGGGTTGCCAGGTAGTGCTCTTTTTGCTCTATATATGTGTGTATTGATCTATCTAGGTATCAGCACTGGCCCCCTGTTCAGGCAGTGTCCGAGCTCAGGGTGAGTTTTAGGCTCTGAACTTCCTGTACTAGCTGGAATATTATCCAGCGGAACACTAAGCACGGTTGTAAGTCACTCTGGATAAGAGCGTCTGCTAAATGCCTAAATGTAAATGTAAATGTTTCACTTCACGGATGGATTAGCCTAAATGCCCAAGACAAATTCCTCTCTGTGTGTAAAAGCACAAATGGCTCAAAAACTCTCTACTCAGAGAACGACTGGCCTCACAGAAATCATTTTTGATATGGCCAATAATTCATACTGCCAGTTCATTTTTACCGATTTTTGTGACTGCCGTATTTGTGTTTTGTGTTTGGAGGACAGCTCAAACAATACTGACACAGCACAGCTCTCACTATTCATCCGTGGTGTCACCAGCACATGCCGCGTCTATAAAACCCTGCAGCGGTAGAGCCCTCCTCTGGTAGAACAACTGGGCTTGAAATTCAGTGCATTCAGAGAAGCAGTGGAGGACGACGGAACAAGCGATCAGCCGTAACACTCAATGGTGCTCCCTCCATGACCGGTGAGACAAATGCCGTCATTGAATATCTCAGAATCAGAATCAGAATCAGGTTTATTGGCCAAGTATGTTGACACACACACACACACAAGGAATTTGGTTTCAGCAGTTAGTGTCTCTCTAGTACTGACAGTCTGAAGAAGCACCTAGAACCGGACCTCGCAGCACTGCATAAACACTACCACTGCACCTCCACTGTGTGGAAACATCTGCAGTCCAAACGAAGTAACGGGCTTTGTTGTTTCTGCTGTTAATGTTATCTGTGCCAGATCTCTAAACCACATCAGCGCAGTGTCATCTCTCATACAGGAGTGAGATGGTCATGGTCGTGGTAATGCTTAGAAAAGACTTTATGAGCTGCAAAATGAAACCCAGCTGCTTTTACAGCAGAGGGAAAGGACACTTCAGCCACGTCAATGGATCTGGCCTTTTTGACAGACCTACCTGGACACGGATTGATTTGCCTCGTGTTTGAGGCCATCTGTGCATTTGAAATTAAACTGAATCTTTTTGCAACCCAGTTAAAGAAAGGGAATCTGACACCTTCCAACACGCCAAGAGGCCTTTACTGACAAGGACTGGAGTAGACACAGCTGTGTGCTTGAAGACATGAAACAGGCGTCACTTGCCGATTCATTCTCTGTAGATCCCAAAACTGTACCAGGTGAACTTGAAATAATTGAACTACAGTGCTCTGCAGCCAGGAGAAGTAAGGACAGGGAGATGATGCTCCTGGAGTTTTATTAAACCCTGGGCAGGGAACAGTTTCCCAGTGTCTTTGCAAATGCACAGAAGTTCTCCATGTTTGGAATCACTTACATATGTGAACAAGTGTTTTTCTTAATGAAGCTGAATAAATCTCCCCTGAGACGAGACTAACTGATGAGAACCTGCAGGTAGTGCTCAGATCTCACTGCAGCATGGCATTAATCAGTTGGTGTCAGGTATCTCCCACTGACCATGACATTCCTTGTGAGTACCTGATATTATGTAGGCTAATAAAGGTATAGTAGCGTATTATTTACAGACTGACGTGGGAGAATCTAATGTAATGTAAAGGTGTGGCCCTCTGGTGCATTCATGTGCATTTGTTTAGCCCCTGAAGTTTTCTAGCCTGTGATTAGAGCCTAAACCTCCTGGAAAAAGCCTGTAGCACAGAACTTTAACTAATTAGGTGAGGCCAATCATTCCCTGAGTAGAGAGTTCAGGACCATTTTTGCCATTTGCACACAGAGGAATTTGTCTTCCACATTTAACCTATCCGTAAAGTGAAACACCCACATACACACACACACACACACACACACACACACACACACACACTAGGGGGCAGTGAGCACACTTGCCTGGAGTGGTGGGCAGCCCTACCCATGGTGCCCAGGGAGCTTTTGGGGCTTACTGTCAGGTCAGGGAATCGAACCGGCAACCCTCCGCTTACAAGGCTGGTTCCCTAACCTCCAGCCCACTACTGCCCCCTCGTTCTTCATCCATTAATAATATATGATTAGATATTAGAAATCTGTCTCCAGCTCCACTCCACTGTGATATGAATTGCAGTCCTCACAAGGATAGCAAGACAAGCACACACACAGAGTGCTTCTCACGGGAAAAGCACACAGACCTCTCTAAGGAGGAGATATAGAGGAGAGATCAAGCTTATGAGCTTGATAAAGACAGTGAGAGAGAGGCTCTGTCTTACTCTCTCTCTCTCACACATGCTTCTTAGGTTTGACAAATGAGAGTATGACAAAGCAGGCTGAACAGCAGGACCGGTCTCAGCTGGCCACCAATGTCAACAGACATCAATATCTGGTTGAATGTAGGCTGTGATATCGGATGACCAAAATTAATGACCTATTTATTTAATGTCGGGACGACGCCTAATGGCAAAAAGTCAATTTGACATCAGACACAGATAATTTGTTGGTTTTAAGTTGTGTTATGATTTATGTCTTCCAAATGTCAAATCCTGACATGATATTGATGTAAAATACCTAGATTTACCTGTTAGGTACAGTGACCAAACCCAGCATCTTTTAGACGTCATAATCTTGACGTCAAGTCGACGTTACATTCCAGCACCATTAGATGTTGATATTTTGTTGGTTTTAAGTCGGGATGTCGGGAAGTCCATGTCTTCCAAACATCACATTTTGGTGTCAAGCTGATGTTGAGTACTGACATTTAGCTGTGAGATATAGTGACCAAAACCCAAGGGCTGGTAAATGTCAAAATCCAACATCTTCCAAACATCACATCCTAAGCACACATTGGTAGACAACATTAGATGTTGGTATTTTGGGGAGGGATTAACATAATCACAGTTGTTCAACAAAACAAATACATTTATTCATATAAATATAAATAGGTTAAATAATATACATGTAACTTGTGATGTTATTGCAGATTAATTAATATATCCACTGTGTTTTCTTGCTGCTTCATGACACACAAACACACAAGATATAAATTTGGGGTGATATACAGCACTACTGAACCACAGAGGGAGTTGATTTGACTGACAGGTCACTCAAAATTCAAGTCAGAAAAGCTGCTGGTGATTGGGCTGCAGGAGGACCAGAAGGGCGGAGGACACTCGAAAACCAAAAGAGATGGCTGTTCAGTGTGAAGTTGAAGGTAGGTTTGCATTAGCGGCTTATGCTAGCGCAAGATTAGCTTAATAGTGTACTAGCCCACTGTACTGGAGCAGCGAAGCTGGGTTTCTGAGGGTCCGGCTGGGTTTGTAGTGTTTTAATTGGGCTATTTGAACAGATCAGAGACAGACAGACAGACGGGCAGCCAGCGTGTGCTGTGTGTGGCCTGTTTTTAAAAGCCTCCGGTGTGTCTGTCTGATGTGGTTTCCAACACTGTTTGTCTATCGACAAGTCGTTACTGGACAGACTCCGGCTGAATCCCAAATGTCTCCTTATGCAGTGCACTGTACTGATCATGTAACTTT
Organism: Semaprochilodus insignis; assembly: GCA_034552555.1. NCBI lineage: Eukaryota > Metazoa > Chordata > Actinopteri > Characiformes > Prochilodontidae > Semaprochilodus > Semaprochilodus insignis. The sequence goes on along the minus strand of CM067496.1, from coordinate 11,094,316 downwards.
GATTTCTGCAGTCCAAATAGCACTAAATGTTAATGGGGGAGTCATAACAGCTTATGACTATATATAATTGACTTTCTGATCAACTGTTTGAATGCAGATGCTTATGGCAAGCCGTTTTAGCCTAAAATCAGCGATAACTCTCTTTACAAGTAAAAACTCAAAGAACTGTAATGCAGTTTCTATTAGTGAAATTATGATTTCAGTCATTTACTATGCAATTTTTTATAGTCATTATATCAAGTATACATGTCTATGCTACCGGCCTCAGGAATAGTATAGATAATAATAATAATAATAATAAATAATAATCATCATCATCATCATCATCAATACAAGGTAACAAAAGCATACCCTCAATTAAATAAACTTAAGTACTTAAGTTGAAACACAACTGAACTCAATTGAACTCAAGAATAACCATAATCCAGAAAACAAAATAAAATATAGCCGCAAGCGGCGATGTCAGGGGGCCAAGCATTCTCATCCTGGACAGACCCCATGGCTAAGGCAGACCTTATCCATTATTGGTCTTTAGGCTCCATCTAGTGGTCAAAAAAGGAACTGTACCACAAAACAGATGAAGAAACATACTCACAATGAATGCAGCTGTATAGAGGCCCACTAAGGCCTTTTCAAGTCTAAATTTGGAGTCATGCTCTGATTACCAGTCTAAGCATATTTTTTCATACATGTATCCCAAGTCTAATCACAATTGGGCAATCCGTGATATAATTATAACCATTTATGGCAGATAACCCAAAAAAAAGGAAGTGACTGAAAACACCTCTCTCATGTCTTTCTAGCATACAGCCTAGGGGAAATTCGACATGTAAACCCCTCAGATTCAAAGGAAGGCAATGGACTCGGTACAGCCTGGTCACACTTATTAAATCACATGCTGGAACCATTTTGCAAAACAAAGTCATCCTTTACTATTAAATATTTAATTTCAGATATCTCAGATTGTTTCTAGATTAATCAAGATAATGAAAATTGAATTACTGGCTGGGTTTTATAAGAAAGGCTCAGGCAGCTTTCATGCGTGTTATTTGGCAGCCTGTCATTCATTTGTATTTGGCTCCATCTAGTGGTCAAAAAATGGAAGTGTTTGAAAAGGAGATAAAGAAATATATTCACTGAAAATTCTGCTCTGTAGAGGCCCACGGAGACTTATTCAAGCCAAAATTTGCAGGAATGCTCTGTTTATCAGTCTATTCATATTTTTAGATATTTTTTCCAAGTTTGATCACAACTGGTCTACCTTTGATATAATTGTAGCCACTTGTGTCAGAAAACCCATGACGCACTTACTGATTTATGTACTGCAGGCATATTATACAAAAATGTCAATGTTTTAAATATAATTATTTACTTACAGACTCCACCAATTAATTGTAGACCAGTTTTGAGACCATATCATAAAAACTCAGAGACTAGTTCGTTAATTGGCCTGATCATACTTTGTATAATTGGAGAAAAACTAAGAAGATTTCTAACAGACTTGTATTGGAAAAGTTGTTACACTAAGTGCACTGCATCACATGAATGCAATTTTATTGCCACTCACCAAAAGTATTTGGACATAAAC
>CM067496.1:11040046-11058223 GCA_034552555.1 Semaprochilodus insignis | reverse complement strand
TCTCTGTCTGTCTCTCTTTCTCTCTCTCTCTTGTAGAGCTCGCCATTACGCCGGCGGCTATGCTGAATGGGTCCAACTTGAAGAGCACTGACAGCAGCTGTTATAACAGCTGTTCTGGGATCAGGTTTCAGTCCTGACACGTTTTATTCCAGACCAGTGTTAGTTTGTGTGTTCAGTATTCGGATCAGAAGAAGAGTGTGAAGTCCAGTAGATGAGCAACTAAATAATTTATTGTAGTGAAGAAGCATGAAAACTTGCATTTGGGGGCAACACCAACTTTACGTTGCACCGCCTCGCTGAATTAGAGCTATGATGGAAAGAGATACGTGACAATGATAAGTGCTAAATCAGTAAATTAAAGGATTACTATATAAAATTGTCAAAAAGTGTTCTGCAAGGTTTCGTGCTACATCAGTGTGAAGGATTTGGGCAAGTTTTTCTTTGACACCAGAAAGAAACCTAGATTATTATATTTTATAAAAGTTATTAAGATAAATATAATATATAATATATAAGTATTTGGGAGCTGCTTTTTTGCACACCTGACAGGGAGTCTGTGATGTTTACACTAATCCTGGTTATTTGGGCATTTTCAGGTAAATTGTGAGGAAATTTCTTTGGAAATTGTTTTTGACTGATTTTTGTTAACTGATTTTTGTTTATTTTGTTGATTAGTGTTATTTATTAAATTCAGGGAAAACTGTAAATCGGATGCACAGAAAGGTTTCAGGTACAGTTTCTGTGTTGTATGTATTTTACATCAAAATAAAATTTTCTGCTTTTCAGTGCTATTTGCGTTTGTCTATAAAGTAATATCATAATGATGATTTGAAAAACATTCATACCGAGGATGAACAAAAGCAATGTGTTTTTAATGAATTACACAATTAGAGAAAGTCTCTGGAGAAGTGTTTCCTCCTCAGGATGAGTTGTTATGGATATGAAAGCCTCTTCACAGTAAAAGTCACGTGTAGTCTCTAGCTTATTCAGTCAGCTCGTAAACCTCAGTGGAGATTTACTGTATGGTGAAGGAGATGCTTGTATGGTTGTGAAGCAGCTGTTTCACAGACGTTTCAGGTGTAAGACATTATTAATTAAAATGTTTTGACCTCGTCCAGCCCACTTTCCTAAAACAGTGAGGCTAGTTAGTTTTTCTTCTAGCCTTATTTTAACCCTACAGATCACCAGTAAAAGTTGATTTTACAAAAACAGATTTTTAAAGCATAAAATTGATCACAAATTTGAAACAAACACATACTGATATAAAAAGAATAAGGAACGATAATACAGAAGATTGTGTGTGACCAAAAAAAAACATTTCCACTTTAAAGTCAGCCTGAAATGAAAACTGAATCCAAACTGACCTTCTTTATGTTGATACGTTGTTCCTATTAAGCGCAATTCATAATATCATTTAAAGACTGAATTCTTGTGTTCCCGTAATCTAACATGGAGATGAAATGACTTTAGCCACACCTTTAAAATGTCTTCTGATTTTTATGACCTCACTGTGTACCAGTGGCCGGGGCTAATTAATACCAACCAGCAATATTCACCCCGTCCCACCTACAGCTACAGTAATTATCACTGAGATTCACACAGACATCCAGAACACAAAAGGCGTTTACCATAGAACCCGAAGTACACTGAACAGCAGCTATCAAACATCATATACACACATATATAAATATATGTGTGTGTGTGTGTGTGTTTGTGTGTATATGTGTGTACATGTGTGTGTGTGTGTGTATATGTGTGTGTGTGTGTTTATGTGTGTGTATGTGTGTGTATATGTGTTTGCGTGTTTGTGTGTGTGTATATGTGTGTGCGTGTTTGTGTGTGTGTGTGTGTGTGTGTATGTATGTGTGTGTGTGTGTGTGTGTGTGTGCGCATGTGTGTGCGCGTGATTTTGAAATTGAAACATTCGAATAATGTTTAAGAACATCTGAACATTTTTGTATTAAATAGGGCTTAATTCTATAAATAATACTGAACTAAACTCAGATGTGACCAAATCATGTGAGATTTTATGATGCACTGAATTATTATTATTGAATAAGCTGAACCACACAGAATCAGGATGAAATATGAGACTGTATGATGTACTGAACCGGTTCCTGGAGGTTCTGATTGTGAAGGGTTGTGAGGTCACAGATCTTAACTGCCGGCTTGTAAGAATAAGAGAGTTCACTAATGTCCAGCATGCTGAGTGTCCATTAGCAGTCCACCTGTGGAACATTCAGGTACATTCCTTCATCATCATCTTCATCACACACCTCCACTGGGTCTCCTTTCTGCTGGGAGGGTGGGGGGTTCTGTGCTGACAACCCACTCAGGGAGAGAGCTGAAGCCTGCATTGGAACACGAACTGGATTACGCACCTTTCTTCTCCTCTGAGAGAGAGAGAGAGAGAGAGAGAGAGAATCAGTTACTACACCCTCAATGAGAAGGAAGAAGCTGGTGTAGATGATGTTCTACCAGCGTGTGAGGAGAGAGTGTGAGAAGGACCGTTCAGCTCAGCACTACCTTTCTACAAACCAGACAGATGATGATCCCCACCAGAACTACAAACCCTCCAGCACCACAGGAGATGTAGATGATCATCATCATGGGCAGACCTGAGGAACAAGGATAAAGAAAGGGAAAGATGGAAGAGCAGGGTGAACAGAAACGTACTGTCCAGACCAGCGTGAGCGGAGAGAACCGTCTACAACGTTTTAAGCAGTGTGAATGGTAGAGAATGATACAGAACAATATGACCTGTGAATGGAGGAGAACTTTAAGGAGCGGTGTGGTTAGAACGTTCTAGAACAACATTTGAAGTTAACGTTCATTTATTTGATACCACACGTATGAATGAAGCTGTTTTTATATTGTACACCTTCCAAATACGTGTCCGCTTGTGAATGTTGGAGAAAGTTGGGTCAGGGTGTGACATAAAGCTAACTCACTGGAGAAGTTCCAGATGTTTACATCAGATAAGACAGTATTTACAATCTCTTCAACTGAATAAAGATTTTAGAAAAGAAGAAGGAACTAAACTTCCTCATTTCTTTATATTGCAGTAGACTGCAGTAACATCCTTCAGCCACTTGGGGTTGTTGGCCACTTGGGATCAGGGTTCTACATTTCAGACCACAGGACGCTGAACAGCAGTTTCAGAGTTTACTAGCAGGTCCTAATAAATTACTAAATTTGTCGGCTTTTAAAAAGGGGATTGTTTGGCACTGCTATACAGTTACTGAATAATAAAAATTCATATTTCACCATTTAAAGAAAAGAAATGTGTATTTTGCCTTTTTATTAACGTTTAGTAACATTTATGGGTGCAAATAGTACAAATAAATGATGTAATAAATACCTGATTCCAATCAATGAATATGAATACCTTGCTTATATAAACGATGCAGGGGAGCATAGCTAAAAACAGCAGCCATCTGGAATCCTGAATTTACTCCATGTACTTCACTGTATCGTACAGTGTCGGGAACCACAACATCAAGTCTACTAGAGGTTATGTGATGATTTAAGAACCCTGCTAATTATCACCAACATTAGCCTTGTATCTTTAGAGCAAAACTACAGGAGCTAATATTTCATATTCATATCAATTCAGTTTTATATGTAAATGTATGGATGTATTAGCATTAGGAAGAATACATTTACTTAATAATTATTTACTATAAATTATTTAGGGTTACAAATGAATAAAATACAGATGTTTTAGTGGAGTAATGTACTGTCACCTATTGTGATAGGCCTAAATGTTATATCTTAAATTTGTATAGCCTCATTAAATCTCTCTCTTTCGGTCTTGTAGAACTCGGCATCATGTCAGCGGCTACGGCGAATGGGTCCAACTTGAAGGGCACTGACAGCAGCTTTTATAAAAGCTGAAGAGCCAGATAAGACAGTACTTTGGATCTCTTCAATTAAAAAAGACACATTTTAGAAAAGAAGAATGAACTAAATTTCCTAATTATAGATTTATTTATTGTTTCTAAAGTCTTTTGTAGTAACATCAGTAACATCCTTCAGCCACTTGGGGTCAGTGTTCTACATTTTAGATTACAGGCCGTCTTGCAAAATTCAAACAGCAGTTTCAGTGTTTACTAACAGGTCCTAATAAATTACTATGTTCTTTGACTTTAAATCAAGGGGATATAGTAAAACAGCCACATTTGCACTTATGCTATACAGTTACTGAATAATAAGAGTTCATATTTTACCATATACAGGTAGACAAAGTCACCCTGGAAAAAAAGAGGTAACGCGTTTCTGGTTTTCCTCTTTGCTTTACTTTCCTCTTTGTTTATCTGCTTGTAAACTTTCTGCAAAGTTCTAAAGCCCAAAGTTACACGCCAGAGGGAGAAACTGTATCCCATACAAACCACAGCATAATGGGTCACCTTTAATATCCTATATGAGCACATCAAAAGAAACAATAAGACCATCCCCACAACAGAAAATCTAGCTGCAGTGATGAAGGCTGGAGTGAGCTGACCTGCTTTGGACTGTGGGGTGGAGGAGGCAGATGGAGCCTTCGTTGTTCCTGTTCAAAACATGAAAAGAATGTTAAACTGTTACCTGTCGGATGTTTATTTGAAGAGTTTATTTTGAAGGACAAATTAATTGTGACTTCTAATATGGTCATGAAGACAACTACAGAATATGACCCGGCTTCAGAAGTCTGTGTGGACATATGAGCCTTTACTCCCATCTATCCTGAAACCTCTCCGCTGGATACATGAGCAGGCCACATTACACATTTCTCTGATTTTCGAAGATTAGTAAATACAACCTCAACTAATTAAAAACATTTCAGCTACAACGTTTAATGCAGGGCTACTCGTGGCATGTGCACGCAACGGTGTGGACGCCTTTTCAGTTGTCAAGTCTGAGAATTTAATGAACTCGCCTTAATTGGCTCGATAGACCTGGTGTTGTCATTATTCGTTGTCAGCTGATAAGGATTCTAGACTCTTCTCTGACTCTTTTGTCGACAATCAACAACCTTGTTCTCCTCTAAACAGCTTCTGAGCATCTTAAAATAAAGCCACTTATACCAAAAAGCAGGAGGAAGCTATGAACACTGTCAGTGCCTCCAGCTTGCTGTCTCAGCTGTCTGAAATGTCATTAAGGAATGAGAGTTAAAAGTCAAAGTCAGATCTGGAGCAATCAGACAGAGCCGCCCACCCTGGATGGAAACGGAAAGCAAACCCCCGCATAACCATAAAGGACGTGCAGAAAGGTTTAGCTGATAGAGGAGTGTTGGAGCACAGACATGATCTGCATGGAGGAGTCATCAGAAGAAGACCTCATCTGCAACCTCATCACAAAATCAACATCTGAAATCTGTGATATATCAAAATATACCACCAAATATACCATTAAATATAATACTCAATATACCACCAAATATACCACTAAATATACCACTAAATATACCATTAAATTTAAGGATTCTGGAAATGAATATTGTTTCGCCACAGTGATCAAAGTTGTGCTTGGAGGGAAAGAAGGAGCAGCATCTGATGAAAGGAACACCTTGCTAACTATGAATCATGGAGGTGGATTTATCATACTTTGGGGTCGTGTGTTAGCTAATTCAGCTAATCTCCTACAGAGGAGAATGATCCAAACCTCTTCAAAATCCATCTCAGCCTACTTCAGGAAAGAAGACAGAGTGAAAAGTCTACAACCCGAACAGAAAGACTCCAAGCTGGATACAAAAAGTATTTGCAGACTGTGATCTCCTACAAAAAGGGTCAGTACTGACTTAGTAGGGTGTGCAAACATTTGCACACGCCACAATTTTTTTTTTTTTTTGAAGATCCTCCAACGCCTCCCCCATGGCCTTCCCCAAATGTAAATTAAGTGTGCATTTAAATTAGTGTCACGTTTCGGGGTTTCCCCTCTGCCTCTGATCTCCCTAACTCCAACTCCCAGAACCCACTACCTGATGATGTCACATTTCCGTCATCGCCCAATCACACCCCGTTTCCTCGTTCGTCATCACCAGAGTACTAAGTATTCACAACTGCATCTCATTAGTCTGTTTGCTTATAAGCTCCTGGTTCACGCGTACCCATCGCCAAGTATTGCCACCTCCCGTTGCCTTACCGAGCGGTCTGTCCTAGTGATACTGATTCTGACTTTCTGGTTCTGACTCTGTTTGATCTCTGGTTCGCTCCTTCTCTTTTTCTACGCTCTGGTTTTGGTTGCCCTGTTCTGATTGCCTATTTGGTTTTGACTTCCGCCTGTCCCTTGTACTGTGTTCGCTTGGATTCTGTTTTTGAGCCTGACCGTCAACCTGCTAAATAAACCCAGCCTTGATTTTAGCTCAGCGTGTGTCAATCAGACTTTGTCCGGTGTGAGAATTAGCAGGAAAGTTAAACGTGTGTTGTTGTTGGTAAGGCATCTCGGGTTCTGCTTCTCGGCTAAACGGGGGGAATGAAGAACATAAAGTAGAAGACAGTCTGATTTGTTGACCATGTTTAACTTGTATAATTCAGTATTTATAATTTGTATAATTCGTGTTTTTTCACAGTACTGACATTTTAATTGTTATTTATAGGTGTGTCCAAACATTTGGCCACTGTGGTCACCTTTCGCGCTATCCTCCACCAGCCGGACATGCCTCTCCAGACTGCCGCTGGGGTATGTGGTCAGTTTGCAGCAGTAGTCTCCGAAATCCCCCTTCTGCACGTTTAGCAGGGTGAGAGTGTGGTCCTCCTGAATGGTGACGCGGCCTTCATAGCTCTGGTCATGCACATGAGGTTTTTCTGATGGTTTGTAGACGAGGATGATGTGGTCAGGACAGCGGCTCCACTGAGACTGGGAGACTCTATCTTCTTCTTTGGACTGACAGGTCAGAGACGCTGGGTGACCGAGCCGAGCATGCACGGTCTGTGAGGCCATTAACTGACTGTCTGCTGGACACTCTGAGAGAGAGAAAAGATACTATTATCAGATTATTACATAGTATGTTGGAGATATTTGCTGTATATACAGTGGCATGCAGAAGCTGGATGCCCCTTGATCTACATTTCTGTGAACAGTGAAGTGAGTAGAAGACGAACTGATCATCAAAAGGTGTAAAGTGAAACATGACACATTCTTTTTAGGCAGGCTCTGTGTATTATTATTGTTCTTTGGGCAATTTTAGAGTGAACAAAACAGGAAAGGAACACCATGCCAATGTTTGGTCACCACCCAAGCTCTTAGGTAACTGTCCCATGGTCTAGCGGTTAGGATTCCTGGATTTCACCCAGGCGGGTTCGACTCTCAGTATGGGAAGTTTTTGTTTGCGCTAGATGTCGGTTGGCGTGGCTCAGCGGCTAACACCACTACCCACCAGTGAGCTACCTCCCCATGTGGGAGATGGGGATTCGATTCCCGGTCTTGGTGACTGTGCTGTGCTACACCAATAAGAGTCCTTGGGCAAGACTCCTAACACTACACTGGTCTACCTGTAATATGAATAACCTTGAAAGTCGCTCTGAATAAGAGCATCACCTAAATTCCATAAATAACTTTCACCAGGATCTCAGGTCTTAATAAGGGCTATAACTTGTTTACAGCTATCGTTTGGAAATAGGTCCAGACCTCATCCCAACAATCAGCAGCCATGGGATCCTCTAAGCAGTATTAAAATACCTGACGCTCACAAAGCAGCCATAAGAAGGTAGAAACGTATTTCCAGGTAGTTGCTTCCTCAGTTTCTAAAGTAATCACATCACACCGTCTGTAAAAAGCTGAATTAAAAAAAGGACAATTCTACAACAAGACAATGATCCTAAACACACCTCAAAATCCACAGCCGACAACCTCAATAGGAGCAAGCTGAAGGTTCTACCATGGCCCTTACAGTCGCCTGGCCCAAACATCATTAAAAATCTGTGAATGGACCTCAAAAGAGCAGCGCACGCAAAAAGACCAAGAACCTCACAGAACTAGAATCCGTCTGTCAGGAGGAGCAGATGACGACCCCCCCCCCCCCCCAAAAGAACCGCAAGGCTCCCAGCTGTTACTAAAGCATCTGCTACTTAGGGTGTTACTAAGCACTGACCATGCAGACGCCCAGATTTAGCTTCAGGCTCTTTCCCTTTTTTGTTATTTTGAAACTGTAAAAGATAAACGTTAAAAGGTAATCTTGCTTAAAATATATTAGAGAATGTTTAATCGGTAGTGTTGGAATGCCGTTTGGAAATCAGGCCATCTTTTAATCACCTGGCTATTTACAGTCACATCATGGGTGCCCAAAATTTTACAACCACACTATATATATTTATAGACTCCTGTGCAAAAAAGCTTGGTCCAAAACACGAATACATGTGTTAGCATTAACCACAAAGTAGCTGGTTAGTGTTTTTCAGCTGTTTGAAGCCATCAGTGCTGACTGAAACACCGTCTACAGGTTTAACCACAAAACACTGTAGCTTACTGTATCTACTTTTTTAATGTTAACGTGATATAAAGACCTTTAAAAGCTTATGGGTTTGATGTCAACGCTCACAAACACTCTGCCCTGTGTGTGTTAATGTAAGTTAATGTTATAATGTGACTTTTAATGTAAGCTAATGTAAAGAGATTAAAGAACTAAATCTGATTCATCATGAAAGGTTCACATGATGTACCGAACCGCTGCCAGGTTCAAATACTGTAGAACATCAAATAAGATGTTTTTTTTTGACAGATGTTATTTTATAATGAGTAATAGTTTAGCTGTTACATAAATAATAACATATACAGTATAGATTGAAATACCATTAATATGGTATAAAATGTGATCATATCACAATAATGAATAGAGAAGTGATAAATCACTAAAGGAATTGTGGTGTGATTGGACGTGACGTTTTGTGTGTGAGGACGTGTGTTGGTACTGTAATGGCGTAACTCTGGCACAGTGTGTTTGAGTTAATCCTATCTCTTCGGTCATCGCCGCTTGAATTGTGTTCATCACAGACACTCATTTCACAATAACAGTAGAAATATGATTTATCATATGTTGTTATGATCTTATGTGGTAAGTTAATATAAATGTATAGCTTATAATAATATACTGTATTTGTACATTTTACTAACTGCTCCAGAATTTGAGTACTTTTTTTAAATACAGGTCACTCTATAAAAAAATAAAATTCATAACTTTCCAGATGTTGATTTTATTAGAACTATATTCCTGATGTTTTTTATTATTATTGTTATTTTTTCAATAAATAAAAAAACAGCAGCAGAAAAGATTTCTAAATGTTTGCTGTCAATAAATGTTAATAGAAGCTGGCTAAGTTTTTTTTTTTACAGGATAAATTAAACTATTTAAAACTAACTAAAACTTAATTAAATGAATATAAAAATGTGCTGAATGTAGTTAAAAACCTTCAAAATCCCTTTATATATATATAGACAGTGGTTGGACATTATAAGGGGAATTATAGCTCATTGACTAGATTCAGAGAATCAATATGGATATATTTATCAGATTTCAGCAGCAGTGTTTTTGACGGGTACACAGGCCTCCAAGCTTGTTCTGCTTCTTAGAAAACCAAAGTTAGAAAGACGTAAAGCTGGCAGTTTAAGTGTAACATCACTGAAACACTTAAACCAGCAGGAGCTCGTGTGGTTGGAAGTGTCTTTGTTTCAGCCCCCGCACATCTGTTTATCTGGGTTAGTCACACTTCAGCTCAGTTACCCTCGTCTGGGCTTCACATACTGTACAGAGATCTTTAGACACACGTTCTCTGTTATATAACCTACAAGATTAAATTACATTTGATTAGATTTATCTTTACAAGAATATATACAGACATCAAACAGAATAATATTAATATACTTCTCTATGTATGTATAACTTCAATTTCCCACTGTGATAACTACAGAACTTAATTACTGTCATAATAGACACTGAATAATTTATAGTAGACACCAAATAATTCATAGTAGGTACTGAAAAAATCTTATTAGATACTGAATACTTTATCGTAGGTGACAGTGTACAATTTTTACTATAAAGTAAATATCTCACATACTGAATAATTGTGGATACTGAGTTATTTATATTAGTAAATGATTAATACTTGTTAAGATAACAGTTTATGAACAGTCTGTACTATTTTTGTATTTTAATTAAATTAAATTAAAATTAAAAGGCAAGGCAAGTTTATTTGTATAGCACCTTTCATACACAAGGGCAATTCAAAGTGCTTTACATAAAAGGGAGAAAATACAAATACATAAAAACATAATAAAAGCAAAATAAATCATTTAAAAATCATTGAAATATCATTAAAATATCATTAAAATATCATTAATATCGTTACTCATTAAAATCATTAGATAAAATATAATAAAATGAAAAGCAGATTTTTTGTTATAACTACATTTCATGACATTCCATTTCACACTTATAACTGATACCACAGTTTATATAACTATTATATAACTAGACTCGTTATATAACTAACTCAGATGGCTGAGATGTTCAGCTGTGTTTGCTTGTTAACCCATACCTATAAATCCAGTTCACCAACATCACATCATAATTATGCACCCACACACACACACACACACACACACACACACAACACACAAAGACAAACCTGGAGTATTACCTTTGATGAGTGTGTAGAGGAGCAGGAGTGTGCAGGTCGAGAGGTGTGAGGCCGATGGTGTGAGTTTCATGGTGTCACTCTCAGGAATAATGTGAAAATAAAACACTGACAGGACGTTAAAGACACTGCCACAGAGACAGGATGTACACACAGACGCGCTGCAGGCTGGAAAGGGCCACTGTGGTTTTGCTTATACAGCGCTGCTCAAAAGTCAAAGACCCCCTTTCTTTTACCTACTCCTCAAAACAACATTTAAGAGCATTACCCACTTTAACATTCACTCTCACAGAGCGCTTAGCAACTAAACACACGCAAAAATAGGAAATATGTTAACACACCTGAATAAGGGGGTGAAAAGAAATAGGCTTCTCTGTGATTAACTATCTACACACAATTATTGATTCAGCATTACCATGACAACACAGAGATATCATAGCTGACCCAATATATAATAAATACACTACCAGCAGTGTACCAACACCAGCCACAAACAGAAACCAAGCCCTGCACAAACCCACAGAGCCAAATTCACAGACACAGGACGTCAGATTATCACAGTTACACCCAGCGGCCCTGCATGGTGGTGTTCTTTCCCCTCTCTTGAGAACTACAGCTCCCGTCCTGATGGAGCTCTGAATCTCCTCTGCTGTCTCTTTCTGTTTCCCGTGGTACAATTAGTTGTGAGCTTCAAATGATTTAGCAACTGTGCCATCTTGGCACATCCGGGTCTGGATTTTCATTGCTTAGAACCCAGTAAGTTTTGTTCTGTGTCTGTCATAATACTAATATTGCTACATGTAATTTAGTCATTTCAAATGGCTAATGCTACCGTGTAACAAATCGCTGAGCTNACATGTAATTTAGTCATTTCAAATGGCTAATGCTACCGTGTAACAAATCGCTGAGCTGTATACGTTCACACTAACAGGTGACAAGTCACTTACGATGCTTCAGGTGTGAGGCTTCTCCTGTGTGTGTGTTTGAGGGCACTCAGGTTGGAGCTTGTATGCGTATACCAGGTCCAGGAAAGCTAGCTAGTTTTTAAGAACATTTCTATGTGGAATTTGTATGGAAGCCTAACAGCTGGCATTCGTGGGTAGCTGTACTGGCCAGTAAGCATGCTGGCTAACCTATCTTATTAAAACATATTTCCAGCATTAAATCAGGATAATCAGGATGTTCTGATAGCTGATATCTGATATCTGTGGTGTTTCAGAGAGGATCAGATGAAGATTAATAATAACCCATATTATTTAACAGGGAAACAGCTTGTTTATGTTTCACTGTTAAAAAGCTTCAGTTTCTAAATAAATTCCTAGAGAAAACATCCTGACCCTTAGCCATCCATTGTCATAAGCCACTTTCCCACCACATGGTATGGTTTGACTTGACTCTACTTGTTTGACTCTACTCGCTTGGTGCTACTTGTGAAGGAGTCACATTTTGTTCAGTAGAGGCAGCGAGACAAAAGACTGCTGAAGAAACAGGAGAGTTTGGAAAAACTACATCTGAGTTCAGACCACGAGACCATTCGGGCTGCTGGTGAGCAGTGTGAGTGGGAGATCGGACTTAATAGAGTTCCTTGTAAAGAACATTTCCAGCTCTCTGTGTTGGTGATCACTATGAGTGAATATGAGAGTTTGGGTGAACAAGGTCAATGTGGTATCATTTTGGAGAATCGGGTTTTGTTTAAGTTGCGTAGAGGGCCTTGAGGATAGTACATTAAACTGATATACAGCATGTGAAGGAATTACTACCTAGTGGAATTACTGATCACCCCGCCCGGACCTGTGACGAACAGTAATGTGGACCAGAATATTCCAGAACCACATGATTCACAGAGAAGTGATGGAATAGGTTGAAAGATAACAGAGGAGCAACATCTAACAAACCTGAGCATGACGGAGTCCTCTTTACTGACCTTCCGTAGGTGAATCCAACATTTACCCCACCCTGTCTTTGTGGCACCAAGAACCCTTTCTTACAGGCTCTCTTATATCTGTGTGATCCACTACTGTCTACTGCAGGTACACTCCCTTACCTTTGTAAGACCAGTCACCTTCACCCAAAGGTAAAGTCTCTTCTCTTTCAGGTATACTTCCTTGCCTTTGTGCAGCCAGGTACCTTCTCTTGCAGATATACTCTCTTATCTTTGTGTGACTGTCCCAGAGCTTATCCTTACCGCCTGTAGAAGCTGGTAAGATGGTAGAAGGCTAGTGTCACTCACTCACATCAATCAAGCTGTGCTAACAATAGATACCGGGGTTTATACTGTGAATGCAATGATTTAATAAATGTGGAACTGGAATGATATATGTGATGATGGACAGACAGACTGTGACGCACGCTGAGCTAAAAGCAAAGTTATGTTTATTAAACAGGCTGGTAGCACAACACAGCAGCAACAAGATCAAAGCTGACATAACCAAGAGGGTAAGGACTGAGTCAGAGTAAGGAAACGAGCAGAAGTCAGAACCAGGCAAAACAACCAGACCAGCAACAGAATCCAAAGGGAAAAGACAGAAGAGTAAACCAGAAAGTCAAAACAGAGTCAAACCAGGGAAGCTAACGAGAACAACAACAGGGAGAAAACACTTAGTACGCACAAGAGGCAATACTTCGCAACGGGTCAGTCGGAGAGAGGAGTATTTGTACAAACAGACTAAATTAGCTACAGGTGAAATCAGTGTTCTGTCGACTTAGAGCTGAAAAGCGGAACGGGATCGGGCGATGGCGGACATGTGAAAGTGGCGTCCTCGGGTGGTGGGTTATGGGAAACGGAGTCCGGGAGATCGGGGATGAGAGGAGAGCCAGCAGGCGTGACAATATAGTTTAAATCACTTTGATGGGTTTTGGGTCTTTTTGCAGTGCAGGCTGCTGTTGGTGAGATGTTTAGATGTTTGTGGTGTTTTTAAAATTAATTCCAATTCTAAAAATAGAGTACTAATGTGCAAGCATGCTGATGTATTTGTTTATTGGGAAATGGAAGAGGAAGTTTTCTTTCCTTGTAAATATACACACAACCATATGTGTCTGTCTGTGCTTTCATGTAGTTGGATACAGCAACAAAAACTGCTACAGCTGCAGTTATGATTCTGTTACAATAATCCCTTATGCAAATTGCAGCAATGTGTTTTTAAAGGATTTCCTTCATTTATTAATTTTCCATTCAAATGTCTAGTTTACTATATATAATATTATTATTATTATTAGTAGTAGTATTAAAATTACATTTACTGTTACTGAGCATTAATTTATCAGTATTATTATTACTACTACTGGGCGCTGACTGACTAGCAGAACAGCTACTGAGAGCTGATATTACTGTGCACTGATTAGTTGGTACTCTTGCTAAGCATTTCAGTCCTAAACTGGCATCTCAGGGACTGTTTAAAGCCACTTTCCCACCACATGGTATGGCTCGACTTGACTCTACTCGCTTGATGCTACTCATGAAGGAGCCACATTTTGTTCAGAAGAAGCACAGAGACAAAAGACTGCTGAAGAAACAGGAGAGTTCGGGAAAAACTTTCAGACCAGGCCCAGTTCTGGTTGTTCAAAGGTACTGCAAGAGGGCATGTTAGATTCTCGTCTTTGTTTTGCCCGTCATTTAAATAATGTAAATAAGGTTCCAATTAATCATCTGAGGAATATCACTAAAGTCAGATCTCTTCTGCCTTGGAGAGCTGCAGAGAAACTCGATCACTGTATGCTCTAGTTGATCACTGTAATGCTCTAGTTGATCACTGTAATGCTTTAGTTGATCACTGTAATGCTTTAGTTGATCACTGTAATGCTCTAGTTGATCACTGTAATGCTTTAGTTGATCACTGTAATGCTCTTCTTACTGGAGAAGAAAATCCACCTACTACAAAACACAGAAGTATGGATCCTAACTACCCCAAAACAGAGACTCATATCACACATCTCACTCCTGTTCAGAACCTGCACTACCCACCTGGATCTTGTAGGGTATATTTTTAAGTTCTGCTACTATTTTTTAAATATTACTTTTTAAATATTACCTTTTAAATAAGCTCTAATGTTTATGTTCCAAACAGCTGATTTTAGATTTGAACCTTTTCCAGATTAAACTACAGAAATGGTGGGAAAGCTTCTTTCTGTTTTGTGCTTCTAAATTGTGGAACTCATTGTTACTAATTGTAATCTAGTTTATTTAAAATACGAACATAGTTATTATTAGAACATATATATTTATTTTTAGTTTTTATTTTATTTGCTTGTCATTTTCTCTAATTTAGATTTAGCTTTTTTATGCTGTTTGCTTTTAATACTTAATTTTACTGTTTGTGTAAAGCATGGGCTGCTTGGTGTACGTAAAGTGCTCTATGAATAAAATGTATTATTTTCTTTTTTATCAGTTCAACTAAACAACACATACAGAATACACAGGATTAACGTCGGAGAAAATTAGAAATGAGATGTAAATGAGTGAAGAAAATTCACAGCCTATGTAGCACCTGTAGAGGGTTAGGGTTAGGGTTCTGACCACAGCGGAAAGAACTAAGGGATGTGCAGGGAGAGTGTTTAACCACTGAGGGGCCACAGTACTAAAGTAGGCCTTATGGTCAGGTAATCGTGTGAAAGTAAGTGAACACATACTCTACATACATGGCAGATACTAACATGGTGTTAGGGACATGTAAAACGCGCTGAAGGTGAAGACCGAAGGTGGATCCAGGGAGTGTTTCACTTGAGCACATGTTAGCAATGAGAAATGGAGCAGGGTCAAGAGGAGACTATTTAAGAGGAGTGTGGTGGAAATTGGGCCCTATGGGCATGTTCTGAAACGAATGTCTTGAATTTGCATATGTGTTGCTGCCACAGCCGGTCAGTTGAATGTTCTTGCCTGCTGGACTCTCTAAGCTTCTTCTTGACCTTTTGCACCAATCCTCGGTCTGATGGTAGTCAAGACCGCTAGATCAAAGTCAGAGTCAAAACCAAGACCGCGCCATGTCGGGCCCGACTCAAGATTGAAACCTTTAGCAGTTGAGTCTAGATCAAGACCAGGAGTGTTCAAGACTGAGACAAGACTCAGTTTTAAGTTTTAAATTGTTTTTTTGTTTTTTGTTTTTAGAAAAATAGTTTACAGTAAATTGTAGATTCATTATCATTAATTTTACATGATATATACTAAGACAGAATATCACATTTAAAATAGATTTAGTAAAATGTAATCTTAAATAATATACAAACCTGGCGAAATGAGTTTGCACTAATGCAGTGTGTTAGGAAAATTGTGGGAGGCTGGTGATCACAGTCTGGCCTAATTCATCTAGCAAAAATGATTTAAATTATAATTTATTTCAGCAGAAATTGAAGACAGTTGGCAAACCAAGTAACTGTAAAGATGAAGACACTTGGAGCACAATATAACATTTTTTGTGGTATTGAATAATTACAAATAATCCAATTAGTAAACTAGTTACAAACATTCTCAATAAGTAAAGTAGCTTACATTAAAATATAAATGGGTGACGACACTACACAGATGGAAGTTAAAGAAGTAAATATTTGAGAAAATAGCCAAAGATTAAGTTCACCTAATAATGTTATATCAACAGATTCGTAAACAGTGTCATATGAATAGTAAACTTCAGCACAGTGTACTACAGTAGTATGTACTGCACACTGTATACACCTCCTGTGTGTAGTTACACAGTACAGTACAACACCATCCGGGTATCTCCGGTACACCATGAAGATAGCTCCCCCTGTACACTAGAACCTCTGACTGGAGTAGAACACCATCCGGGTATACTTCTGATTAAAATACGATATATACACAAATGTGTTCATCAGTCGTTTTACACTTCACAAGATGAAGATGAATTAAAGTACATGAACAACATTAGAACAAACTTTGCTCTCAACTTTCCACCATAGTATGTAATATTGCTGATTTTTTCTCCTTTGCGTCATACATGAACAGAGAATTGTGGGTAACTGTGGGCGATGAAGGCCACACCAGTTGCATTCTCGTAATCACCCTGAACATAGGCTGCATTTCTAGGCTGTGTACGAAGAGTCCTTCGCTCTGGAATATCCTTCTATGACGTAGCTGCTGAGAAATACAGCCTAGGCTAAAGAGAGGAATCAGAGTCTGTACACCGATAAGGACTGTTAATTCTGTTTAGCTGATAATCAATAATAAATCAGCTTCCAGTCACCTCAGACGGAGGAATTGACTGATCTCAACAGTAATTTCCGGTCCACCTCACCCTGAGACCGAGCTGAAACCAATTCCAAATTTCAAAACTGAGATGAGACCAAACCTCTAGTTTAGGGTCTCGAGACCAAGGCAGGAGAATGATAAAGAGCTGTATGGTTTTGATAGTTTGGAAGTACGTCCAGGGTTGACGGTGAAGGTAACTGATGCTGATGGAAGTAGGAGGATAGGTGAGGGACAGTGGAAAAGAGAATGACACACTGAAATGATATGACACATGAAGCGGTGTGAGTGGGAGGACTTGGTAGAGTTCCTTGTAAAGATGATGTCTAGAACATTTCCAGCTCTGTGGGTTGGTGATCACTATGAGTGAGTCTGAGATTTTGGGTGACCAAGGTCAATCAGGTGTCATTCTGGAGGTGATGTTGGTTACAGGGTCTTGAGGATGATGTAGTAAAATGATACAGAGCATGTGAAGTTTGAAAAATATGTCAGCATGGAATTCAGATAAAGATATATGGAGCTGAAGTACAAAGAAAGGAGATAATGACCGAGTAGAATTAATGATCAAACCACGCCCCCCATACACACACCCTGACCAGGAGTGATAGAGGGATGGGAAAACGAGCAGGCAGGAAGTGAGTGAATTATATGCAGAGTTGGGATCTGCATTATTGATGGCTAACTGTCACGCCCCCGGGTTTCCCTGACACTGCCGATCTCCCGAACTCCTT
The DNA here is from genome assembly GCA_034552555.1 of Semaprochilodus insignis. Classification (NCBI taxonomy): domain Eukaryota; kingdom Metazoa; phylum Chordata; class Actinopteri; order Characiformes; family Prochilodontidae; genus Semaprochilodus; species Semaprochilodus insignis. Next base: position 11,040,683 of record CM067496.1, on the reverse strand, counting down.
TTTCCAGAGTGCACTATGCGATGACGTCACCCTCACACATTCCCAGTCACCCAATCACACCTCATTCCCACACCCCGCCTCTCCAGAGTACTGACTGCATACACCTGCGGCTCTCTCCCCAGGCTGCCTTTAAACCCCACACACACACACACAGTGAAGTTTTCCCAAACCTCGTTTGCAACTCTGAGCGTTTCTCCGTTGCCTTTCTCGTTGCTATCTCTGATTTTGACTTTCCTCTGACTTCGACGTTCCCTCTTGGTTCTCCCTTGGTCCGGTTTGCCTGACTCTTTGCCTCGCTGGTTTTCTACTCTCCTTCTGTGCTCCTGACTGCTCTCTTGGATTACCCCTTTGATTCTGTTCGCCGGCCTATTGGATTTCCTGGTTTTCGACCTTTGCTTGTCTCTCCACCTATGACCTGGTGTAGCAGACATCAACGGGACGGAGAGACAATTCAGCACAGTCAAGACGGCCACACCACACACAGGAACATGGAAGTCTATTCCAGTTCAGCATTCACAATGCTTCACCCTGAACAAGAGATATGGGGTGGAATTAGTGCACACGCACAAATACACTCTCTCTCCCTTCTCTCTGTCCCTCTCTCTCTCTCTCTCTCTCTCTCTCTCTCTCTCTCTCT
>CM067496.1:11015027-11039646 GCA_034552555.1 Semaprochilodus insignis | reverse complement strand
CTCTCTCTCTCTCTCTCTCTCTCTCCCTCCCTCTCTCCCCCCTTTTATACACAAGACAAAAGAAAAATGTAGCCCCACTTACATAAGACAAGAATAAATCTAAATGAAAATACTGTTTGTTTACAAGGCAAATAAAGTGCTCACATTAAGACATGCTGTAATGAGGAGAGCTCAGACATTGGAATAGGACCCATTAGGCAGGTTTTAATAGGGCAAAACAACACAAAAACAGGAGAAAATGCAAAACACAAAAATCCAAAAACCACAAGCTCAGAAGATATTCAAAAATCACAGAGACCACAGCAGAATCAAAAACACAAACGCAAGAAGGCCAAAAGGAAAAACATTGGAAAAACTCCAAAAAAGATAAGCAAGCATGAACGGGTCAAAAGGTCCTTAAAGAACACAAGTACCTGAGTGCAGGGCACTGAAAACACAAGGTGACATTTGTTAATGCTCCACAATGCTAAATGGGAAGGAAGGGCTTTTTAAGGGAAGGTAACGGCAGGGGAAATTGGATGCAGGTGAGAAGGGCAGGAATGGAAAAGTCCTGGAGCTGTGTTTACAATTCTGGTGACGCCGACCTCTGGTGGCCGGTACATGAAGTGTCCTGGAGCCAACTCCCCTGAGAAACCCTGACACATGCATTCACACATTCACTGTAGTTAGCTAAAGAGTTAAACATAAGCAGAGTTTCAGCTGGCTCTCTCTCTGCCCTGCACGAGGCATAAAACTCTAACATGGAGAGAGCCTTTAACTTCAGGATTAGGAAAGAAGAAAGTTCATCTCCATGTAAAACAGCAATGCAACGGCACAGTACAGTATTTATATCCTCAAAAACGAGTTAAAGCTGCTTTATACTGTTCTAAAAGAGAAGTGTACGGGAGGGAGCGGGATGCCTGCTTACCGGCTCAGCATTTGCAATGCTCTGTGCTTTTTAACCGGTAAAACACGCAGCACATACGCGCCATGTTGCACCAATTACCGCCCCACCTACAACAAAAGTAAAGGGAACCCCAAACAAAGGAACCATATACATAGGATTGGCTGAAAGCTCAATATCTCACTGGATTTTCCCGTATTACTCCGTAAAGATTTTAGTGAAGCTAAGTGAAGTTCACAACTAAATAAAAATAATAACACAACAACGTTACTAATACGGCTACACCGGCATCGCCTGCTGTTATGGGAGCTTGTCCTTTGCTGTTGTGTTCAGCTATCAGACTGTTCAGTAAAACTCCTCTGACTTCTAGCTCTGCGCGTGTCGACCCGAGTTCTTTGTTCCCGACTCTAACTGACCATTCTGAGGCCGTTTCTTGGAAGGAGATCCATGACATTGAGCCCTGGCCGGTTAAGTGAGTCCATCTGCACATCTATGTTTCCGACTGTGACGGAAAGTACAGTGGACAGGAATATTCCAGAATCGCATCATTCACAGAGCAGTGATGGGATAGGTTAAAAGAGAACAGAGGAGGGAACTGCCTTTCCTGGTGTAATCAAGTTCCTTCCCATGCAGGATTGCCTATGTACAACTAGGTACCTTCTTTTGCAGGTAGACCCTCTTATCTTTGTGTGAACAGGTACTTTCACTTGCAGGTATGCTCGCTCTGTTGTGTGTGACCAGGTACCTTCTCTTTCAGGTAGACTCTCTTATCTTTGTGTCACATTAACCTTCTCCCACCAGAGCTTATAGTTTCCACCTGTAGGAGCTGATAAGAGGGTGGAAGGTGCTAGTGTCAGCCCACCCACACCGATCTCGCTGTGCTAACAATAGAAACTGGTGGAACTTTCTGTGAAGGTGATGATCTGATAAATGTGGAACGGTGTATTTTAAAAATCACTTTTTATTTTAGTTTTAAAGTACTAAAGTCCTGATATCTTACTCAGCCTGCTCAGGGCCTTTCTACTGTCTGCCATGCAGAAGAGGAAGTTGTCTTCCTGTGCAAACACACACACACACACCCACACACACAGAACCTCGTGTGTCATGTTTTGTGGTTTCGTGTAGTTGCCTGCTGCAGAAAAACGGCTACAGCTAAAACCATATTCTGATTTCCCATCTTTCTAAATTTAGTGGGTCAGTGACCACCACATACATGTACATAACTATAAACACCAATAATCTTTAACTTTTTGTAAAATTGTATTCTTGAAGGATTTCCTTAATTGAGTTACTTTGGCAGTTAGTTAAGTTAGTTGTGGGGACATACAGAAAATCAGCGGTACATGCGTTATCAGAAACACAGCAGTCTCAAAAGCTCAGTGTAACATCAGAGGTCTGGGTGTTTACTGTGTCCACTCTGTACCTTTATTACAGCTTCCATTCTTTTCACACCTTCAGTTCCACACCTCCAAAGTTCAGTCTGGGTTATCATTCTCCGCTTCTCACCACCGAGTCCTGACTGGGGCTGGCACAGTGGCACATTGGGTAGCGCCTCGCAGCAAGGAGAGCCAGGGTTTGATTCTTGGCTGGGGCACCTGAGGGCCTTTGTGTCTGGAGCCCCAGAAGGATAAGTGGCTCAGAAGATGAATAAAGGAGTGCTGATTGGTTAACATTACTGCTACTGAGTTATGACTGATTTTACAGATTACATTTTTCTCCAAACTGATATATATTTATATTAAATTACTCAAAAACCTTTTTTTAAATTGTGATACCTTTTTTGGGGGAGCTTGGAGAATGACAGCATACTGTGGTGTAACGACATCCTTATGAAGCTACAAAATAGGCTATTTACACAAATGACAATATACCTGCATTCTTGACAAAACAGCAGTATTATTTGTAGAAACTGACATCATCCCATAAAGAACTTCTATCCATGGAAACCAGCAGGATGAAGGAGCTGGATGGAACATTTCTCATTTCTTTGGCTACTAAAGCTGTTGGGAGGAGGCAGAGGCAGCTCACGAGGGTACAGATGAACTGGGAGGTGCACAAGACAATCTTCAGGCCCCAGACAGAAGTCACCACTTCAACAGGCTCTGAGCACTTATTCCACTGAGGGTTGTTTTTCAAATAACTCCCAAACCTGAGAGAGAGGGTGGGGGAAGTACTGAGAGTGAAATTATGACTTTAATGTGTATTTGCTATTTTATGTCTATAGAAATTGACAGACAGTAGAAAAGATGTGATGTGAATTTCTTACTTGTCGTTAAAAAGTGTTGTCCAGGTCCCATTTACTTTACAGCAAGGTCCGTTTATCAGCCCAGACCATGCAACTGTGAAACTGTAGATGGCACCAGCAACACCGAGTGCTTCCAAGAGTAAAGACTGACAAATCTATGATGTATTAAGGGAGCTGTTTAGATACATTCAATGGATACAAATGGTATTTCAGATGCTGTTACCTGCTAGCTCCCTCCGCCGTGACGGACCCTGCCTATAGAACTTTACACTGGTAACAATCCTGATGTTCCTTTAACTCTTTGGCCTGAGAAAACAACGTCCATTATCTCTAATCTGAAAGGCCGACCACCTTAGCAGCTAACTGGGATTTCATAGCAATGGCTTTGCACTCTATTAAAAATCAGTGATAATGCTGAACTTTGTTTTCCGTTGCCCCACCAGGCAAATCGGGTTCTATCTTTACAAGTTCTAATCCTCAGAACTGATCCAAAAAATCTGCATATTCAAATAAGCACTGTTGTTAAGTGGAAGCATTAATCACGTCTGTTTACTTATTTGTTAATTTGTATCCTGATTTCAAAGTGATCACGTAATTTAGGGTGGTTATTATCTGGAGTGTGAGCTCCATAGTGAACACAGGGTGCATACAGATCAGACAAGCAAGCAAAGCCAAAAACCCGGAAGCATGACAGTTGTGCTGTTAAGTTTTCCGTTAAACGGAAATAGACTGATCTGAACAGACTGAGAGAAAGATCGTGGGTTAAGCTGCTTCAGCCCTCATCACCATGGTCAGCTTCTGTCTTTGGTATTCATGGAGCTGCAATACCGGTCTGCCTCAGGGTGGCACTGTAGTAAGGTGGGTCACTCTGTCCTTCAAAGTCTAGCACTGTAACTATGCCTGTTGAATTATTACATATTTCCTGTTCTGCTGTACTGCACTTTTAATTTATCTTATTTATCTGTTTTATTAACAGTATCACACAACACCCCACCCTCTGTACTGACTGTCTCAGACCGGAGCTCCACCCTCTGTACTGACTGTCTCAGACCGGAGCTCCATCCTCTGTACTGACTGTCTCAGACTGGTGCTCCATCCTCTGTACTGACTGTCTCAGACCGGAGCTCCATCCTCTGTACTGACTAAAGGCTAGGCCTTTTCTCAATTAGCACTACAGTAATGACATGCTGAAAGTAAAGTTCTGAGTATTAAAGAGAGTTAAATCAGAGTTAAAGTCATAAATATTTTAATCCAGTAAAACTGAAATCAATCATATTTATGATTTACAGTGTTCAAAGATTATTCTAATATATAATTACATGTACAGCATTTAGTCAAACTGGATTTATACTGTACATCTCATTATAGAAGACAGAAACACAAAATGCAGTCACACCACACTTTACAATCGAAAACTTTCTGTCCTGTATCCTGGATGACATGTATCCTTTAGTCATTCTTTGAGAATTAATTTAATATATTTATCATTTAAAAGCCGTTATTCCCCTCGGGCAGGTTTTTGGTTATATCGGTGCAGCAGCAGCGTCTACACCATATTTATTTGAAGAATTTACACAAAAAACACGTTATCTGTATATGCAGATGAAAAATGAAAGTCATGCAAAAAGATCATTGATGAAATGTGAAAAAGTGGTTAAAATTAAAAAGGAAAATAAAAGAATAAATGAACGTATAGTCTAAAACGCTGAACGGTATTGCCCAGCATTCCTTTTCTGTCTGTTCACAAACACAGATAACGGCCTGATACTCTGAATCCAGCCACTCCCGCCCTGACGGCTGTCCTGACTGACCGTTCAACCCTTTTTACAACTGTATGTCGGTTATGTGCTGCACCACCGGTTATCTCACAGCCTGTTCCGGAGTTTATAAAGGCAGCTGCAACTTTTACACCAGTAAGAAACGCTAAACTCGCAGTAAATGTGGGAAAGTGTATTTCTGATGTGCTTCTGTAGGATAGAGGACTGTGTTCTGCCCATCTCCATGCTCTCTTTTCTCCCGAATGGTGAAGTCATATTTATTAGTTAACCATCTGGTACATGCACCTGTCTGATGAGCACCTGAACGCAGCATGAGACGTATATCACACCCTGATTATTTACAGTAATAAGGATTACGCCTGATTTAAAATGATCCAGTTGACAAAAAACAGGAAACTGGACCGAGGCTGTCACACTCTGCTAAACCACCAGCGGGCCGCCTGGAAAACCCTGAGCAAAACGCCAGTGGACCACCGGCTGTCCAAAAGTGGTCCGCTATCCTCTTCCTATCATGGTGGTTACTTTTCAAACGTAAGTGCGTGAGTGTGCGCACACGTGGCACTTACAAAATGTTCTATTTGTATTTTCTTTTGCCTGGTAGTGGATCGACAGGATGTGTGTGTGTGTGTGTGTGTGTGTGTGTGTGTGTGTGTAGTGTTGGTGTGTGTGTGGAAGGGTAGGGGTCCCAGTCACCAGTGGACCAGTGGCATCCCTACAGCGTATAGTGAGGACAGCTGAGAAGATCATCAGGGCCTCTCTCCCCTCCATCATGGACATCTACACCACACACTGCGCCCGCAAAGCCACCAGCACCCATCCCTCACGCAGACCCCACCCATCCCTCACACAGACCCCACCCATCCCTCACAAGACCCCACCCATCCCTCACACAGACCCCACCCATCCCTCACACAGACCCTACCCATCCCTCACACAGACCCTACCCATCCCTCACACAGACCCCACCCATCCCTCACACAGACCCCAACCATCCTCACACAGACTTTTTTCACTGCTGCCATCTGGGAGAAGGTACCGGAGCGCGCGCACACACACACACACACTCTACACTCTCACACACACACACACACACACTCTACACTTCAGCAGCATGGTGAGCAGCTGGATGAGGTGCTTCTTTCTTTGCAGCAGGCATTACTGACACACCGGAAGGTGCACAAGATGATCTTTATGCCGCTGACCACCACCTGTACGTGGAATACTGCAGACCGGTAGGTAAGCACTGAGCATGTACTGAAAGAGAGAGGGAGAGGGAGAGAAGGAGACGCACTGAGCAGTAGGAAACACTCTCTGAACTGAAAGCTTTCAGTAATGGATCACAGTCTGAATCTCTCACTTGTCCTTAACGTGTGTTGCCCAGCTTGTACCTACCTATCTTCACAGTGGTGTCCTTGCATCAGTCCATATGTCGTAACTCCAAAATTGTAGAGGGCACCAGCAATACCGAGGGCTTCCAAAACAACAGCCTGGCATCTCTATGGCACAACAAGACAATAGTTTTTATTGATTTGGGATCAAACTGAAAATACAAACTGCACATTATTGTGTTCTCCAGAATGTGCTCAGTGTTAATGCAGCTTTCACAGACATACAGATTAGTATCACCCGGACACATACTGGATTTAGACTTAACTTCATGCTGGTCACAGCCCCTTTTCTCCTTTGGCCCAGACGGACCACAAGTGTTTCTGGACGTTGTTACTATCTGATATCGACTGTGTATAGCGCAGTCTGAACCTGCGTTTGTGGACCCGGTGACAGACGATGTTTATTGACAACGCCGGTGACATAATCATAGAAACATGCTGGTTTTTAATGTAGGGGTCAAAGGTCACAAGCATTCAGCTGTGGTTTTCAGCCTTGCCCTTGCCCCCAGTCCCAAGAGCTAACATAGGTGTGATGGTGAGGTGTCCGTATAATTGTAGTATGGAAGCGTAACATTGATGTCTGGTGTGAACTAAGTAGTGATTATGATTATGAAGTATATTTGACACTCACCCCACAACAGCTACCACAGCACCAGTTCAAAACAGAGCCCTTTTGAAAAACTGCTGGAATCAAAACCTGAAAGAAAGAGAGTGGAAATAAGTTTCCCCCATTCTCCTAGCTCACCTAACAAGATTTAAAATGTAACATGAAGAATGAATTAATATTTGATAAGTGTGCTGATTGGTTAGCATTACTGCTAATGAGAGCTGATCGGTTAGCAGTACCACTACTGAGTGCTGAATGGTTAGCATTACCGCTAATGAGAGCTGATTGGTTAGCATTACCGCTACTGAGTGCTGATTGGTTAGCATTACCGCTAATGAGAGCTGATTGGTTAGCATTACCGCTAATGAGAGCTGATTGGTTAGCATTACCTCTACTGTGTGCTGATTGGTTGGAATTACCGATACTGAGTGCTGATTGGTTAGCATTACCACTAGTGTGTGCTGACTGGTTAGCATTACCGCTACTGTGTGCTGATCGGTTAGCATTACCGCTACTGAGTGCTGACTGGATAACATTACCGCTACTGAGTGCTGAATGGTTAGCATTACCGCTAATGAGAGCTGATTGGTTACCATTACCGCTATTGGGTGCTGACTGGTTAACATTACTGCTTTTAAGAGCACCTAGACCACACAATGGTCAGTCAGAGTTCATATATTCACCTCTGTTTATGATTATTGTTGATGAGGGTCTCAAAATATATTTTACCAAATAGATATGTCGATTGATAAACAACATCTTTTCAACAAATAGGGGAAATAAGAAAAACCACCAGGAGAGCAGTACAGGTTTCACACTGACTCCACCTTTCTGTGTTTTAGTCTCAGAGCTTTTCAGTGTTCCTGTTCAAATCGCTCAGTTCTGTTCCTGGAGAGCTGCACCTTTATTCCTGAACCTGTCACACCTTCACTGCACATATGTGGAAACATGCAAATTATGCTTTAATACAAATGTGTCCTCTTTATCTTTAAAATATTTCTGTTTATTGTTCCTCTTAGATTTTGATGTTTTGCTAATTCCCCTGAAATCCAGTTTCATAAAACAGTGCAGTGTGTTTGGCATGTGTTCACTCTTTCTTTATTTAATCGTGTGTTTTAATTAAAGACCAAAATAACAGAAAGTAATCAGGCTACGTTTCTTCAGTACAGCAGTTGTTTGGATTGAAACAAACCCCCCCAACCCTGGATTTACAGCTTACCACGAGACCTCCAATGAAACCCCCTGACAACTTCACCTCCGTGTTGATCTTGCCTTTCAACAAGAGAAGAATGTTGCAGATGATGGAGCTGGAGGACAGTATTATCAGTCCGTACACACTCATGAGCATATCTTTGGGGTTACACATCCTGACTGGAGACGTTCCAGAGCGAGCGCAGGTTAAAGAGTTCAGAAAAACAAAAATCTACAGTAAACCACATCCGAGAGCCCGTCTCTCCCGCCGATCCGTTAGGGCTCCTCTGATTCTCTTCTCTGCCCCTCTGTTCTCCTCCTGAGATGCTGCGGCCAAGTCAGAGAAAGCTGGCATGCGTGTGCGAGCAGGTGGGAGATGTGTGCTGTGGAGCTGATGTGGAGCCAAGGTTTTTCTCAGGATGAGGGTTTGGCGGGGTGGGTGGAGTTGGTGTTGGTGTGGCATCTCCAGGCACATTCTCACAACTACTGCTGTAAAGAGTCTCTACAGCCACTTTACACCAAACCACTCTGAATGACTTCTCAACCACCGGAATTACGGAGGAATTTGGGAAAACATGTGGAATTACCCTTTAAAGGTGCCATGTGGTGTAAAACTGGAGGTACATTATCATAGAATAAGAAAAAAAAATACATAGAACTGACATACCATGAACGTCAAACACTGTGGTTCATCCTTCAAATCCAAACCCTGCCTTCATAAACGAGGATGGTAAAACGGGACAATTCCAAAATCCTACACTGTTACATAACAGACCTCGACATTTACATACGACCACAACAGAGCAACAACAGCAAACCCGGTGGACTATGCGGGAAATCAGCTGTTCCGGGCTATGAAGGGACTTTTCCTTCCCTTCCCACGGAACCAAACTCTCAGTGGTACATGGTTGATGTTAATCTGTAAACACGGCCAAAGTTGCTCCCTACTTGCCAGCTTGTCATCTAATGTTTTGTTCCACCTTAAATGCCACAGCTTGTACAGGCAGCAGATTGTAACTGCAGCACCTTTAAGGTGGATCAAAAAATTCACCAAACATTACATGAACAATATCAAGCAGCTTCACCCAGCGTTTGACTGGAGAGAGGAGCAGCTCCACCTTTATTAGCATCACAACCCCAACAGCAACCTGTACGTAGCCCCATGCTGTGGAATTGTCTGAGTGTTTGCTGGTGGGAGCAGATCATCTTAAATTCAAAGGTTTCATAGTGAGGAGCAACTTTAATTTGCTGTGTGTCGAGATGGAAAGCGAGAAGCTACTATAGGGAACGTTAGCTACTAGCAGCTCCAAGTAACTAGCCTAGCTAACTAGGCAGTATGAGGGCCGAGTTAATAGAATGGGGGTTTCTTCTAAATAATTTTGGACCCTTTCTGGATTCATAACAGAATACTGGAATATCTAATGTCAGGACGGCCGTTCTGATGGTGATGACATGTTGTGTTTTAAACCAGAACCCTACCAGCATAGACCACCATTTAAATGTGTTTTACAGATTTATACAGCAGGAATTCTGGGAAAACATTTACAGTACATGGCGATTATACAGTATCATATTGTATATATCAACATGTACATGAACATTAAAATATGCAGCATCATCAGCTTTACTACAAAACAATATTTACTCTTTTAAAAGAACGAAGCATCTTCACTGCAGTTTAAATTAAGTTTAAATTTAGCGTTTCTGCTGCACCACTACGCTGCCCTTGGTTGCCTATAATCCTATCCCAATAAAAACACTGGATGAGTGAAGAGTTTTCCTTAGGTGAAATTAGTACTGATAGTTTACTACTTCTGTTATTTTTGCAATTTAAAGTATACAACTAGGTTTTAAATTAGATATAATATTCTATTTAAAATATACTTTTAACTGAACTTTACATAAACGTACCAGGGGACTACACATATAAACATAAACGAGATATACTCAGGATAAAAGACATATCTGCATTCTTTATAAATGAAAATTTCCAAACAAATATTAAGCTGGAAGGCTTTATGCCCAAGGCAAGAATATTTAATAATATTTAATAAGTCTCTCGATCAGCAGGTTAGGTACAAGTAAAGGCCAAATATACTTTTCTTCTTTTTTTTAAATAAAATTTTATAGAATATTTTTTTAGTTCACAAAAATAAATTAATTATATTAATAGCGCACATGAATGAACTTTTTTTTGTAAGGGTTATTACTAATTTCTCAAACTGAATAATAANATGAATTAATGAAAATGTAAATAAGAGATCCGACAGACTGGATAACTGCTTTGATGCCCCTCTTCACTTTAGGTTCTACTGCAGATACAACAACGCCAAACTCCGAGTACAGCAGAAGCTGATTCAGGACGGAATTAAGAATAAGGTGATCTATGAGGGGACGACTCTCGACCCCACGCGGAAAACAAGAGACCAGTAAAGTGGGCAGTTCAGGCTGGGCCCACTGCTTCTCGTCCAGGCTGTCGCCTTTACCTACATGTGATTGTGCCATCTGTTTAAAGATGAAGCGGATTTGTTGTATTAAAATGTGCTTGTTTTTAATCTGAAGCTGTTATTTGATGTGCTTTAATAAATATTTACTATTATTATTATTATTATTATTATTATTATTATTATTATTATAATGTACTGCTGGACAACAATAGTGCTGAGCTTTGCTTTGCAAGCGGTACTGAGCTTTGCTTTAGACACCTGCAGTCCTGGGTGGAGCAATTTTCCAGATCAGAAGGTTCCTTGGAATTCTGGCCGACATGCCAGCTTTCCTGAGGCTTTACAGGGAAATTCTTTCATAACCAGGTGTGTTGTGTTATGAACCCAGGTGAGGTAAATGATCTTGACACCACTCTCATATCTCAATCTCTATACTGCACTAATTGTAAAGTTAGTTAATATTAGCTTACTCAGTTAATGCTAGCCAGCCATCTATTAGCATGTTAGCTTACTTAGCACAGCCTGCAACAACACAATATAAAACAAACTCCAGTGAGTTCCTGGACTTGTTTGTCGTTTATGTCTTTATATTATTATATATTTCAGTTTTTCAGTGAATCTTTTAATAAACACTTCAGCCTGGTTGTGAGTGCGGTTAGAGGAGCCTGCTAGCTTATTTGCTTTTGAAGGAATTACAGTTTGTATTTTTAAAAGCTACAGTAAAAAACATTGTTTGGGTATTTGCAGATGCATTGTGACAGCAAAAACTTCAGATTTAAGTATTTTATTGTGCATATCACTGCTGTCAGAATTAAACCTCTTATCTCCATTTTTATCATTTTTTACAGAATTTGACCACCAGCAGCTCTTAACCACGTGTCAAAGTTTCATGATGAACAAACCAATAGAAATGCTCCAAAAGTGGAATGCTCCTGGAAGAAAATCTGGTTCCTGTAACTTTCGTTCGAAGTTCAGAATGTTTTTTTCTTCTTCTGCAGTACCGTTCTGGAGCAGCAGTGATATAAATCGTATTCAGGGAAGAGGACACGGTAAATTACAGTAAGATACTGCTCTCAGTATGTAGCCTCTTAATAATAAAGTTATAAAAGTCCTTTTAAAGGTGCAGTACGGTCATTACTGTAACCCAGCATAACACTGTCAGTGCTGTGAATGTAATCCAGAATGCAAAGCGGGCGCAGGAACAGGTTCTGTCTGCGGTGTTCTGCTCTGGGCAAGAACTGTTTTTCAAACCAGCCAAGTCAGACAGCTTTTGTACGTAGGGTCGTGGATGGGGATTTTTTACAACATGCGCTGACTTAGTGATTTCACTGTTTTTGGAATTCACCACAAATCCATCTCAACTGCTGCTTTGGATTTGCTAACAGCTTGGTAATCAGTGATGATTGCCCCCCACACCCCACTCATGAACAATTAAAAATGGTTATATGGGTTTGTCAGAAACAAAGAACTCGGACCAATGAGCGCAGAGCTAAAGATCAGATGAGCTTTACTGAACAATCGGAGAGTTGAACACAGCACCAAAACACCAAACATAAATGGAGGAAGCGAGATCAGAGTCGAGGGACAGGCTAAGGTCAGAACCAGGGTAGGCAGTCAGCGAGGCAACCTGAGTAGAAGGGGAAGACTAAGAGAAGAGTCAGAGAGCGGAGGGAGGTCGAATAGCCAGAGAGTAGACGAGAACGAAAAGCCAATAGGGACAAGGAAGAGATCGGTAGTCGGAGAACGAAAGGGGTCAGAACCAGAATAGAGAAATAACAGAACAGAACGCTCAGAATTGCGAACAGGGTTTGGCAAAACTTCACAATGAGTGTGTGTGTGTGTGTGTGTGTGTGTGTGTGTGTGTGCGTGTGTGTGGGGGCTTATATGCAGACTGCTGAATAAAGACAGGTGAGCTAACAGGACCTAGAGCAGGAATGATTGGGAGACTGGGGACATGTGGGTGTGACGTCATCGGGTGATGCGCTCTGGGAAGTTGAGTCCGGGGGAGCGGTGGGGCCGGGGAAACCTTACACTGAAAACATGAGACCTCCTAACCTCCGTTATAGAGTAAAATATTGAATACTGATATTACATGAACGAAGATTATCAACAGAGAAATAACAGTGTGACTGTGTGTCAGAGAAGTCTATGTATGGTGTTGCAGAGACTGAGACGCCTATGAAATTTAGCATGCTAATTAGCTAGCCCCGACTCATCTCGAAATACCACTAGCATGGTAGTGTGGAGTGGGATCAGTCCGACATAAGAGGATGAGGAATAGCGCTGCCCCTGACGGTGTAGCTCTTGTTAATCGTGTTCCAGGTGCTGCTCCTGGTTAGATCATTTGAGGAAAGGAAAAATGGCAGATGGTCTGCTTAAACAGATATGTGCACTGCTACGGGCCAGGTGTGACTGACTACCTATCTCGTGGGAAAGGGGCAGTAAGAGAAGCAGAAGATGAGACAGGTGAGTTAGGAATTTAATAGGAATTCCAAAGAAAACGAAAGCAGCAAGCCTGCGCATGTCCTGGTAACACAGATGATGTTAAACCTGCTGTCTGTGATTTAGTAGAGGATCGTGTATACACAGTTTAACAACGTTGCTCTTTGACGGTTTTAGGGCTCTTATATAGCACCAGAAAGGTTGCTTGTAACAACAGCAGAACCCTTTTCAAATAGGTTCCCAATAGAACCATCTACAGCACATGCTCCATCAATCTGAAGAACGCTTTCACAGTGAAAACGGGTTCATGTTCTTTATAGAACCATCTTTTCAAGTCGGTATAGCGTAACACTTTTGGGTACTACATGGAACTTTTTTCAAAAAGATTTCCCTTAGAACCGTTCTCCATCAATCTGAAGAACCCTTTTACTATGGAAAGAATCCTTTAATCATTTATAAGGATTTTTCAGTGTTTTTCAGTTTTCAGCTTAAAGAACCTTCTTTTTAACAGGGTAGGTGTTATTCAAGGTCTTTTCAAATTCAAGGTCTAAAAAAGTCTTAAAGCGTTGGAACTGTAGGAGGGGAGGGATGGAGTTATATCTGGGGCCGAATGAATGAGCGTGCTTTTGTTCTATTTTTAAATTTATTTTACCGCCTTTTTTATATCCCACATCAGCGACCGCAACATCAGTACATACAGTATTGGTTTGTATGTTGAATAGGTAGCGTACGCTCCGCTTGGTAGGTGGCAGTAGCATGTCTTGTTTGAGGGTGTGGAACTATTAGAAGAAGAACCTGTAGCTACATTTACCATCTGAGTCCTGCAGCGGAAACAAACAGCAAGATTAAACAAGATTATGCAGATAATGAGAAGCGGTTGGAGGACAACAAATACCGTGACTGGCTGAAACTAGGGCTGCGTGGTACCTAAGATATACTGATATATGTTTCAGACAGGATACGGTATTTCACTATACAGTTACATATACTGAAATACATGATCAGTTTCCTCCGTAAAGCCATACCAGGGCATTTCTCCTCTCCACACTCCCACCTTCTCCTAAACCGCTTGCCAAACGTGAACACCTGAACCGCAAACACATAATCAAAAGAATGTTAGAAATGCCCGCAAAACTTCAATACAAAACTCAAGTGTGATAAACTGGAGATTAAGAATATTGAGAGCCTGTACACTGCTGTTTATCAGAGCGCTGTCGCTTCTTACTTTCTGTTTCTATTTCCACAAACGCTTTAGCTGCTGTGTTAGCCGCCGTGTTTGCTGCACTAACATCATTTCTCTTAATAAACAGCCGCACATTCAGCTCTGTCTCCTCATCACCTCCTCACCTGTGCAGTCTTCATCAACATTAACACAGAAAGGTAATAAGACAGGAAGGAAACTTGGTGGGTAGGTTTGACATAGTGAGACATGCTGATGATTCAAGTTTCATGCCCAGCTACCCATGTGACATAAACAAGGACAGGCCTTATCACTGTACCTGTATATATATATATATTAGATTACAACCATTCGGCCTAATAATACTGAGATACGATTTTTGGTTTTGGTTAGCTGAAGCCACACAGCGATTCGTATGAGGCCTGTTGAGAAACATGCTAAACATTCAAATTTGGGACAGTTAGTTGTAAAGCTCTGGAGTCTCATATGAAATCTAAGTGCACAAGAGCTATGCAAGCACGGAAAGTCGACCTAAACATAAGAAGGCTGCAGCGACATGCAGAACAAGCAGAGAATACTGCAAGGACCATAATGGCAATACTGTTCACATAATCAAACACACAAACACAAGGCTGCCGAGCGGCGTCACATGGTAAACGTGTTAAACAATTAACTGTAAAGATTGTTTCTGGTATACGTTTTGTGCTTATTGATTGAAAAATGAAACACTGAAAGCATAAGGATTACTGATCCACTGTAAGGGTTCTTTGTATTTTTGTATTTGAGCTGAGATTGTCTTACGCACATAGTTTGGTGGTTTGTTGAGTTGTCTCAACAGTGCCTGTTTAGTAATGCAAGTCACTGACACTGACGTGGTGGTGGTGTGTTAGTGTGTGTGGTGCTGGTGTGAGTGGATCAGACACAGCAGTGCTGCTGGAGTGTTTAAACACTCTGTCCACTCACTGTCCACTCTATTAGACACTCCTACCTTGCTGGTCCACCTTGTAGATGGACAGTCAGAGACGATAGCTCATCTGCTGCTGCACAGTGCAGTGTTGGTCATCCTCTAGTCCTAGGATGCTGACCACAGGATGCTGATGTCTGGTTTTGATTGGTGGACTATTCTCAGTCCAGCAGTGACAGTGAGGTGTTTAAACACTCCAGCAGCACTGCTGTGTCTGATCCACTCACACCAGCACAACACACACTAACACACCACCACCACATCAGTGTCCCTGCAGTGTACCTGCTCTGTGGCAGCCCTGACACTGAAAAAGGTGATGGGGACTAACAAAGTTTACAGGGAAACAGATGGACTACAGTCAGTAATTGCTGAGCTGACAAAATGGATATAGCGTGTAGATATATTGAAGTGGTCATAATGTTATGCCTGATCACACACACACACACATACAACACATATATGAACAGAGCTGTGATATTGCCCTGCTTCCTGGGAAGTTCCTGGGAAGGATAGGATAGTAACATTCCAACCATAACACTGCAGACCTTTTCCTGTTGTAACGTGCCTGGTTCGGCTCCAGAGCTCCTTAGCTGGGTAATTATGGGTCTCAGTTTCAGGGAAATGCGGGACTACTGGAGGTGGAAGACACTGGAACACGGAGTAAAACACAGTTTGTCAGACCGCCAAAACACCACTGCAGGGCTTTTACTCTGAATACAGGTATACAGGTTATAGTTGTTTATGTCGCCATCTGGCGGCCAACGAGTGGCGCTACAAAAACAATGCAGCTCATCTCTGCGTCTTTGTAAAGTCAGAGCATAGTCACTAATAAACTGCTCAGCTTAATAAACATACCCTCGTAAGAAGATGCTCTCTGAAAGAATAAAGACCCATCAAAAGCTTCATATTCCTCCGTGTAAATTACTTCTGAGCAGCGGATCAACACTTCTACCCTGCTCGCACCCGTATTCAGACAAGCCCCGCCCCTTATACGGATATCCCAGCCTATCCCAGGTCAGGTTGCGTGGACACTTGCAGCCAATCCCAGGCCAGGACTGGAGCACAGTTGAGGTGAACGCCTCTGAATAATGGCCGAGTCGGGAGTAGAGCAGATTTCCGCGCTCAGATCTTTAATTTTAACTTATTTAATGCCTGAAAAATGTTACGAGCGTTTCTTCCACCACCTGGACTTCACTCACGGTGAGAGCCTTACCTGACCTCCCTTCACTTACCGAAACTCTGAATTACTGAACTGCTGCTTCTGCTGCTACTGATCAAATCCAGCATCATTATCTTTAGACACTTCACTGAGTGAGAAAATGTTTAACCAACAAAGTTAATGAAGCCGTTTATAGTCATTAGCATTAGCATTAGTCAGGCCAATACCTCAACAAATAACAGCACTTCAAAAGATAACAAAATAGCAGTTAATGAAGTTAAATAGTGTGCATTAATAATAAGTTAGCATTAATAAAGTTGGTGAGCTAGCATTAAAAAGTCAATATGTTAACGTTAAGTTAATCAGTATGCATTAGTAATGTTATCACTAATGAAGAGAATACGTTAGCATTAATAAACTTAATAAATTAGCATTAATAAGTTGCATTAGGAGGGTTTATACATTAGCTGAATAAAGTTAATCATTTAAAAACTGACAGTGTAGAAACAGAGACCACAGACCAGAACCTTATGATGGAGAGTTATCAGAGAGAACTGCTATGATGTTCTGATCCGGTTCTCCCGGGTTCAGACCGATGAGGGTAATGTGAGCAGGTTCTCGGTGTGGTCATGCTGTAGTGGAGTGTGGTGTAGTGCTGTGCGTTGTGTGTTTGGGTGACCTCTGCTCCTCTGAGTGAGCTTCTTGTTTGGTTTGTAAACAACACTGTTACATGAGTCTGCTCTGTTGAGGTCATTAGTGGTTCTGCTGGTTCTCCTCCTCAGTGCCGTGTCTGAAGATTGTTCTGAGTAAAGTGTTGGGTTGGTGGATGATGGGAACTCTGCTGGGTGAGTTGAAAGTTCTGTTTTGTTCTCCTGTTGTGCTCACTGTAATGTTCTGAGATGTTCTTGTTTAGCCCTGCCTGTTCAGCCTACAGCAGTTTAACTCCACCCATTCAGCCTACAGCAGTTTAGCCCCACCCATTCAAACAGCATATATATTCTACCATACACTAACCTGCTCCCTCTCCCGTTTTTAGCCCCTTTGCCTCAGATATGGAAGATGATCCGGGCAGGCAGTTCTGAAGGCATCAGTCTGGTTTCAGCTCTGCTGGACCTGCTGGCTGTTTCTGCACGTGTTGCTTTCTCCATCCACCACAACTTCCCTGTCGGGTAACACTGCTCTGATCCGTTCACCCTGCTGACTCCAAATGTAGTAGATCACATAATATATTTGGAGTCTGAAGTTTGCTTCTTTAGTTTTAGCACCTGAGCTTTGCTACAAGAGCTACTAATATACACTGTGGTGTTAACTTAGCATAGCTAGCAAAGCTAACACTCATACTTGAGATGTATATCTTTAAAGTCCACCCGAACTATCCAGACAGTGTGACGTTTCACCAACATACCAAATAAATATTATTAGAAATGTATAACGTCGCGTTCTACAGTTTCTCGTTAGGTCGAGTGTATAACTCTAAGCTCTAAATGTAGGTATTGTGGTATAAACCGAGTCTGTTCTACGGTTTCTCGTTAGGTCGAGTGTATAACTCTAAGCTCTAAATGTAGGTATTGTGGTATAAACCGAGTCTGTTCTACGGTTTCTCGTTAGGTCGAGTGTATAACTCTAAGCTCTAAGTGTAGGCACTGTGATATCTGTGTGCAGGGCGTGGGGTGAGAGTCTGTTTCTGGTGATTCTGCTTGCTCTTGTGATGTTCCTTATTCAGCACTACAGAACAAACACCGTTAAAGGTACTGACCTAGTGTGAGTGTATAAATGGATGAATGGATGAATGGATGAATGGCTGGGTTAATGAATGAATTAATAAATGACTGTATGTATGAATGAAGGGTTGACTGAATTGATGAATGAATGAGTGAATGGATAAATTGGTGGATATATGGATGGATGGATGAATGAATGAGTAAATGAATGAATGAGATACAGTGTGCTGTGTATGGACTGCAGTAACTGTGCTGTGTTTGCTGTAGCTGGAGTCTCTCTGGCTGCGTACTCAGCGTTCATGTACCTGCTGACGTCACCTTTGACCCCTCGGGCGGCCATTAAGGCAACGGAGGAGTGGAATGTGCTGCTCATCATCGCTAGTCGAGTGAGTTCGAGTCGAGACCTGTCAGACTAATGACAATGAAGTGAACGACGGTGGTGGACAGTAACTCAGTAATGTAATTAGTTTCTGTACTTAAGTAGTTTTTCCGTTTATCTGTACTGAAGTATTTCCATTTTGGACTTTGTACTTTAACTCCACGACACTTCAAACTCTAATATCTGACTGTTTACCCCACTGCATTATGGGAAATCTGTAGTTCCTTTCGGCTCATGTGGAGTATAAAGGTAGTGTGTCAAAGTGAAACAAGCTTATTCCTGGATTCTTAGCATCCATGGAAATGTCCATTTCAGGCCTGGACTACATCCAGGACCACCTGGAGGAGGGCAGGTAAAGCAGGATGGGGTTAGTAAACAGATCAAACAGATTGTTCCCGACTTTGTGGGTAAATAGACACAATATAGAGACATGTACACATGCCCTCGTGACTGAATTCATATAAACTCTGTTTCCTTTATAGTACATGTGTTTGGGCTGGTTTGTGTTTATGAACTGAGACCCACAGATGCAGTACAGTAAACTCATTAGTGATCCGGTTTAAATCAAGTTCTTATTAAACTTAAACTGTAACTAAGTTCCAAATAAATCTTAAACTGAAACTTTACTAGTTTGATAAAAAGTTATTTTATGGTTCTAGCTAATGGAACCTGTTCTCCTTCAGTGTTCTGTGCTGATGATGATTGTAATAGACGTCAGTGTCAGACTAATTACTGATCTTCTATTAAAGACTGGTGGACTGAGAGACACTCGAGTCTCTTCACCTACACTGAGCTGATTAAGAGTCTTGTTCCAGAAATGATAATAGGACATTAGAGCCATAATAAATCATGCTCCTGTTACTCTCCATACTTAAGTACATTTGAAGGTACATACTTTAGTACTGTTACTCCAGTGGAGGTCTAAAGGGAGACACTGACACTACCTTGTTACCTTGGGTATCTCCACTTTAACTCAGGTACATGGTTTGTGTACTTCGTCCACCCAGGTGATAGATTGACACTAGAACTCTCTATTAGACCTGCTGTGGTGTCTGATATGGTGTGATCTGTAAACAGGCACTGAGGTCAGTCTGCTGATGTGGGTTCTCTTTATAATGTCGTATCTGAGTGTCAGAAGATTGAAGATACATGTCCATCACCCGGTATACCCACTTCATGCAGTAACAGAGTGTATGTCCACTAGAGGGCAGTACAGGCTCACATTTCCGTTGTATCCTGTATGTGTAGTTGGTGCAGTTGGGCAGTAATCTGAGCGCTGGATCCACAGGACAGGTATCTGCAGCGTGTGTGTTTCTGCTATTCATGGGCTCTCTGGGACGCACCTACAGCTCCATACAGGTACACACACTCTCACACACATACACACGTGTTTGTCTTGCTGTACTTGTGAGGACTTCCCCAACTTTTTGTTAGTTTTTGTATTACTGTAACTAAATAATGTTGCACCCTCAACCTGACACCTACAGCTTAATCTCTTAATCACCTACAGCTTAATCTCTTAATCACCTACAGCTTAATCTCTGAGTCTAAAGGCAACTTTTCTGTGTTTTACATTTCCAAAAAATGTAATTAGTGGTGAAAATGACCAGCAAAATGTCCTCACTTGAGAAATAATTTCATATTGGCTTCTACTTCTCATTAGAACCTTTAGAACCTCAGGAGAACCTCACAAGTATAACAAGACAAAAATCATATACACACAGTTTCTGTGTCATGTTGCTGCTGCTGATGGTGATAATGGTGATGGTGATGCCAGTGATGATGATTATGGTGATCCCGGTGGTGATGATTATGGTGTTGCTGGTGATGATGGTTATGGTGATGATGGTGATGATGATGGTGATGCTGCTGCTGATGATTATGGTGTTGCTGGTGATGATGGTTATGGTGATGCCACTGATGATGATTATGGTGATGCTGGTGATGATGATTATGGTGATGCTGCTGATGATGATTATGGTGATGCTGCTGCTGATGATGGTGATGCTGCTGCTGCTGATGATGATGGTGATGCCAGTGATGATGGTTATGGTGATGCCAGTGATGATGGTTATGGTGATGCTGGTGATGATGGTTATGGTGATGCTGGTGATGATGGTGATGCCAGTGATGATGATTATGGTGATACTACTGCTGATGATGATTATGGTGATGCTGATGATTATGGTGATGCTGGTGATGATGATTGTGGTGATGATGATTGTGGTGATGATGATGATGGTGATACCAGTGATGATGGTTATGGTGATGCTGATGATGATGGTTATGGTGATGCTGGTGATGATGGTTATGGTGATGCCGGTGATGATGGTTATGGTGATGCTGATGATGATGGTTATGGTGATGCCGGTGATGATGGTTATGGTGATGCTGATGATGATGGTTATGGTGATGATGGTTATGGTGGTGCTGATGATGATGATGGTTATGGTGATGATGGTTATGGTGGTGCTGATGATGATGATAGTTATGGTGATGATGGTCCAGGACAGAAAAAATATACTGTTTATTTAGATTAATTTAAAATCTGTATAAAAATAAAACCGCTAATGTCATGATTGTGTTTCACCACAGGAGGAACCTAAAACACACACACTCTCTCTCTCTTTCTCTCTCTCTCTCTCTCTCTCTCTCTCTCTCTCTCTCTCTCTCTCACCCCCCCCCCTCTCCCTCTCTCTCCCTCCCTCACCCTCTCTTTCTACAGGATTCTGGTCATTCTCTTCATTCTCAGGCATGTGTTTTGTCCTCCTGTTGTTCTGCGGTGCTCCTGCTCCAGGTTCTGCTGTTCCGGAACCGTCAGTCAGTGGATGAAGACAGAGAGAGACGGAGGGATGGAGAGAGGAAAAGAAAGAAGGAGGAGTAGAGGAGAAAAGCTTGAGCGTAGTGGTTTTATTCAGCCCCATGTGGTACTAACCCATTGGATTGTTCAGTGCCTCGGCCACCAGGGGGCTCTTTAAACACGAGGACCAGCTTTTCTTTCAGCCGTTTCAAAGTTCTCGTTTTTTAAATACAGTCGAACCAGACTGAGATTCCGAGATCCTGAAGCTCTGCCTCACAGTCTGTTCATGACAATCATACCGACAGTGTTACAAACACTAGTTTGTAGCTCTCTGTGGCAAACAGAAATAACAGTTTTGAGTTTGTTTGTTTGTTTTTTGTCTAATTATTCAGTGAAGGAACAATAATGTGTTTTTTGTATTTCATGGTCATATTTCTGAAATGCACACATGTGCTCTGTGGTAATAAAGAGAGTTAATGTTCAACTCAGGTTCTACCTACACAGCTATAAAGAAAAGTAGCAGAGAATCATAGACTAACTTCAGATTTTCTGGAATACAGAAAATGAATCCCAGCCAAACTGAGGAGTTAAAAGGAAGAAAGAAGAACTGATCGAGTGTTTTGGTGTACTCTATGGACACTGTAAAAATTATGCAGCTTAATTAACTTAATTAAACAGTATTTAAAAAAAGGAAATTAAGAAATAATAACTGGGTGAACCTGAATTAAATTAACTTCAGATTATGAGTCAAATAAGGTAAAACTGTTAACTGTTAACTTAATATTTCAAGATTAGATTAGATTAGATTACCTACTGTTTTAAGTTTAAAAGCTGCAGCATGTTTACAGTCTACAGATCCTTTAATGTTGTACGTCTGTGTTTGGCCACTAGAAGGTACCGTGTTTATGTTCAGACTACAGCCTGAATCTGATTTTGTTTTTCAGGTAAGATCTTTTGGGTCGACTGTCTGCACTGTTATTTACACGTGATTAGATCAGACAGTGTGTCCAGACAGTGCCCACCTATCTCCACAGGGTTGCTGTTATAACAACACAGTCGCCAGTAACTATGTAACTACGCTGGTTACAGTCGCAAATTGTACCAAAGAGCGTACGAGTAGGAATTCTCTGGCATAAGCAGGGATATAGGGTGCTCTTCTTGAATCCCAACTCCCAGCAAACACACAACCTTCCCCACATGATTCTACAATGTTGTCAAAAGGTGTTGCAGTTTGAGTTGTCTCAACAGCATGGTTACAACTTGACTTCTAAGCAGTGTCGTCATGTGGTGTTATATCTATCTGTTGGCAACTTAACAAAGTTGCATGTAGAAATAGAAATAGTGGAACGTATGAAGATTCCAGGAGCTTGTGACGGTGTACTGACAGCGTTGCCGCCATGTCAGCGTCATCACAACTTTCTGAGGAATTACGTTTCAGTGTTGTGACAACGTTGTGAGCACCAAAACAGCAGATAAGCGAAATCTGACTTGTGCTGCCGAAGCCTCCAGACGGAGGTGCATCTGTAAAAATCAGATTGGAGTCACATGGTTATTGTGTTGATAGTAACATACTTTCTAATTACAATAAACTGATCAGCCTTATCGATCTGTATGTGGACCAAACCTCTGATGCTGTAATTCTGTGTTTTCACCATGTGTCCGTTATTTCCTCCAAGGTTTTGTCTTTAAACACGACCAGCTTTTCTTTCAGCCGTTTCAAAGTTCTCGTTTTTAACTACAGTCGAACCAGACTGAGATTCCGAGATCCTGAAGCTCTGCCTCACAGTCTATTCATGACAGTCATACCGACAGTGTTACAAACACGTTAGAAACTATTTTGTAGCTCTCTGTGGAAAACAGAAATAACAGTTTTAAGTTTGTTTGTTTGTTTTTTGTCTAATTATTCAGTGAAGGAACAATAATGTGGTTTTTGTATTTCATGGTCATATTTCTGAAATGCACACATGTGCTCTGTGGTAATAAAGAGAGTTAATGTTCAACTCAGGTTCTACCTACACAGCTATAAAGAAAAGTAGCAGAGAATCATAGACTGACTTCAGATTTTCTGGAATACCAAAAATGAATCCCAGCCAAACTGAGGAGTTAAAAGGAAGAAAGAAGAACTGATCGAGTGTTTTGGTGTACTCTATGGACACTGTAAAAATTATGCAGCTTTTTAACGTAATTAACAGTAATCAAAAAAAGGAAATTAAGAAATAATAACTGGATTAATAATAATAATAACTAAAGTTTTGTTTCCACAGACAAATTCTGGTTTCTCCTCTCGACTCTCAGATAATTAAAGGAGGCTTAAAGCGGAACTCCACCCATTTTCCCAACCTTCTGTGTAATTCATTGCTTGAGATGTTAAACAAACTCATTCCGAGTGGTTTGATGTGGAACTCTACAGAAACCGTTAGAACAGGTTCCCTTGCAAGAAGTGATTCTGTAAAATGGTTATGAATCGGCTCCCCTGGCTCCAGCAGCCCCCGTGTAGAATCATCCGTTGTCGCGCTGTGACGTTGTGGTTTGTAAGTTTGAACGTTTTATTGTTGGTTTTAGTATGTGATTAAGAAGTGCTCCACCTCCGAAGCCTCAACGAGTTTTAAAGTGATAGTTCAGTAAAACTTTGGTGGGGTATGAGCTTACCTGTTAGCTGCATTAGCTTTATAGGTCCAAATTAAAACTACAGAAGACACTGATTAGTACCTGAGCTGAACTGAACTGAGGTGAGTAGGTGTTCAGCTGAACTGTTGCCTGGGCTGTTTTGAAGGGGGTGCCGGGGGTGGTGATGTTATGTCTCACCTGTCCACTCTGCAAGAGGTCAGACCTGCTCAGGCAGCTACCTACAGATCAGTATCTTGTATCAGTGACATGAGGGACTCTCTGTGTTTGTGTAGGGGGTCTGCGTATCTACCTTTCTGCATTGCTGAGATTCCTGGAGTGACTGGACCTGGGTTCATAGACACATTGTACAGCAGCGTTCTCTAGACTAGGCTT
Organism: Semaprochilodus insignis; assembly: GCA_034552555.1. Taxonomy (NCBI): domain Eukaryota; kingdom Metazoa; phylum Chordata; class Actinopteri; order Characiformes; family Prochilodontidae; genus Semaprochilodus; species Semaprochilodus insignis. The sequence continues at coordinate 11,015,465 of CM067496.1, read as the reverse complement.
TTAGTTAGGCTAGTTTTTGGTCTTTAATTATTGTAGTTTATTAGTTTTAGCTAGGTTCTGTTGTTTTTAGCTAGGCTAGTTAGTTGGTCTTTAGCTAGGCTAGGTTTTTGCTCTTTAAATAGGCTACATGTAAAGACTAATGTTTTAATGTCCCAAACTGAACTAAATAACCGGGTGGTCAGTTTGTGGAGTGTTAACTACTAGTCGATCCAGCTAAGGTAGATCTTACCCTGTCCTGTCCTGTCCTGTTCTCTCTCTGACACTGTATGTTTATATTCACAACACACACATACAAATTCACATAAATGTGTTTGTTTATATAACACATTCATAAACACATATCCCCTGGGCGCTCTCTCTCTCTCTCCCTCTCTCTCTCTCTCTCTCCCTCTCCCTCTCCCTCTCTCTCTCTCTCTGTCTCTCTCCCTCTCTCCCTCT
>CM067496.1:10980677-11005056 GCA_034552555.1 Semaprochilodus insignis | reverse complement strand
CAGTATGTATTGTGCAGTATACAGTATGTATTGTGCAGTATACAGTATGTATTGGCGCAGTATGCAGTATGTATTGTGCAGTATCCAGTATGTATTGTGCAGTATACAGTATGTTTTGGCGCAGTATCCAGTATGTATTGTGTAGTATACAGTATGTATTGTGCAGTATACAGTATGTATTGTGTAGTATACAGTATGTATTGTGCGGTATACAGTATGTATTGGCGCAGTATGCAGTATGTATTGGCGCAGTATCCAGTATGTATTGTGTGGTATACAGTATGTATTGTGTAGTATACAGTATGTATTGTGCGGTATACAGTATGTATTGGCGCAGTATCCAGTATGTATTGTGCGGTATACAGTATGTATTGTGCAGTATGCAGTATGTATTGGTGCAGTATCCAGTATGTATTGTGCAGTATACAGTATGTATTGTGCAGTATGCAGTATGTATTGTGCAGTATCCAGTATGTATTGTGTAGTATACAGTATGTATTGTGCGGTATACAGTACGTATTGGCGCAGTATGCAGTATGTATTGTGCAGTATCCAGTATGTATTGTGCAGTATACAGTATGTATTGGCGCAGTATCCAGTATGTATTGTGTAGTATACAGTATGTATTGTGCGGTATACAGTATGTATTGTGTAGTGTACAGTATGTATTGGCGCAGTATCCAGTATGTATTGTGCGGTATACAGTATGTATTGTGCGGTATACAGTATGTATTGATAGAAGGTCTTTTTTCTAATCAGCTTCAATAGTGAAAGTGTCCTCATTTGAGAATGCAGAGTATCACCAGCACCAGTACGTGGGGTTAGTGTCCACTGTACGTACTGAACACTGAGTAACTGAATAATTAGCTTGAATTTGATGCTCACCTGTACGAGTTGCCTCCGTTCATGTAGCTCTGTGCGGTTGCCATGGCACTGGGGTACTGTAGGCCCTGTAGCTCATAACGGTGGAGCTGCTGACCATACCCCAGAGCGTCCGTCTGCATGGCCGTGTACCCACCCGCTGGACCCCAGCCGTACCCATCCATCCGGGGGCTTCCACCGGACCCCTGCATGGGCATCAGGCTGGTGCTCCCCAAGGGGTACTTGGCCCCAGGGTTCTCCTTCTTCAGCGCCGGCTTGCTCTTGCGTCTGGGCTTGTACTTGTAGTCTGGATGCTCCTTCATGTGAAGAGCGCGGAGCCGTTTAGCCTCGTCGATAAAGGGCCTCTTCTCCACATCGGTCAGAAGCTTCCACTCAGCTCCCAGGCGCTTGCTGATCTCTGAGTTGTGCATTTTGGGGTTTTCTTGTGCCATCTTACGCCGCTGACCCCGGGACCACACCATGAAGGCGTTCATAGGCCTCTTGACCTTATCCATGGGATCAGCATTCTTGTTGTGTTGGTTGTTTAGCGTTGGTTTGCTAACACCATGCGTTCCTGTGTGCGTTCCTCCAGGTCCAGGAACCATCACACCACCCTGTCCAGCTTGCTGCTGCTGCTGCTGCTGCTGGTGGTGGAGCGTCATTGGGCCTTTCATGGAAATATCGTGCTCCAGCATGCTGTACATGTTAGCCGCAGGATCAAGGAGGCTAAGTGTTAGCGCAGGAGTTGCTAAATAACTAAAAAAGAAGTCAATCAGAAACTTCTGCACTAGCAAACTTGCAGTGATGACCAAAAAGCGCCCTTAGAGCTGAAGTTATTGAAAAACTTCCAAAAAAAAGGTTCCTTCGAGGTTTAGCTATCGGAGAACTGCCAAAAAGCTCCCAGTTCACTCAGTGGAGAACTTGACCAAAACGAGCTCCCTGAGAGGCGAAGTTACTGAAGAACTTTGCCGTAAAAAGCTCCCTTAGAGGTTTAATTGTTTGTATTTAGCGAGTGCATCTCAAATTTGCACATAAATGTAAAAAACTAACAGACGAAGGATACCAAACAAGTTAAAAACAGAGTGTATGTTCCTCCAGCAGTAGTTCTGGTGTCCAGAGTGAAAGAGCTCCCAGCCCTACAAACTCAGAGTGAAGAGTTTCACGCATTCACATAGGCAGGTCTAAAGAGGGGGGTGGCCTAGGGGGCGGGGGAGGTGGTAAAAGGGGGCAGTAGGAGGATGGAGGGAAGTTTCTACTCTCACCTGCAAACTCAGCACACACTCATTAAAGCGATAGTTTGGGGGAAAGTCTAATTCCCCCGACTCCTGAAATGTAGTCGATTGGCCTAGATGTGGTTTCTGGTAAAGTTCTAACACGAGCTACCAGGCTAATATAGCTAACCAGTAAAGGAAGCTTATACCCCACCAATTAGCATGATGCTAACCGCATGTCTAAATTCTCACACACTCTCCTGAAATGTGTTGGCAAAGTTGGTGTCCTATTTATCAGCATATTTTCATTCCACCTTAAATGATACAGGACATACATTCCGGCACCATTTAAGGTGGAAATGTGGTATTAGGGTTTGTAGATATGGAACTTGTGGTTAAGATCATCGTCTATCAGATCTTTGATCCGGTATTTACAGGGAAGTAGAGCTGCTTGTGCTAAGTGTAGTAAAAGTATAGAAGTATTTACTTTTTGGACGTCTGAGTGACGTTATAAACCCAGTAGTTCATGCCTCATTAATGGGGGATATACATATACTCGCTGATGTTACGCCCACTGAGTGTCAGAGAGAGTGTTAGTGTAAATGCAGTGAACACACAAACACAACTAAACCAGTAAAGCTGTTCGTGTGACTGTACAAATAGATTCAGTTAGAAGTCAGAGTGACCTTAAACAGACTGACCACAAGTACGACAACAAGCATAACAAACATAAGGCTGAAGTCGCCCTCCTATTCACCAACATCTTCTTGTTCCACCTTAAATGGTGCAGCGGTTGCATTCAGCTGCCTTGTCAGTTTGTGACTGCTGTACCATTTAAGGTGGAATGAGAAAAGGCTGGAAATCTGACTTGGCTTCATATAGATCTGCAGTTTGCAGAAACAGCTGGAATCCAGGCACTGAAACATGGATCTGGATCTGCCACATCTGTGTCAGGAATGCTGGAATTCGGGATAAAATCATTTGGAAGCTGTAAACTGTATTAATGCTCGCTAATTAAATATTCAGCAGCTTTCATTTCCATTCTGTGTGGCTGTAAAGTTTTATTTACATCGACACCCACAATGATGATCCTGCGTTCCACATAGGATTAGACAGTGTTAGCTAGAACAAACCCAGTTTCCCTGTAAGGGAGAACTCCACATAGCAGGTTTAGACAGGTAGCCAGATAACTTTGTAGACTTGGAAGTTCTGCTTGGAACGGAGGAACACATCACTCGCAAGAATGACCCCGAGACTTTATCTGTACCTACAGGTTCCAGCTCCGCTTAGTTTGAGCACATTCTTACTGTTCTGTTCCTAAGTAGTGAAGGTTCCAGAGAAACTGGGAGAACAAACCGCCCTCACTGAGAGAGCAGAACACCCCAGAGACGCTCCACTTTCGCTTCAGAGCTGACACCATCCACAGGTATCTCTGTCCACCCGTCCACTGTGAGAAGACACCTCAACACCATGGGTCTGAAAGGATGTAGCTGTTGAAGAAGCTCCTCACTGAGAAAAGGAGAGAAACACGAAAACACGGTACATGACCTGAGATGTGCAGTAATGTTTGTTTTGGTCTGCGGCCCGTTCAGCAGGTGTGATCTGACCTGCTAATGCGGCTGCTGTGCTACACTCAGGTGTGATCAGCTCCTCCTTAACACCTCTTATGTTAGTTTCTACGAGCGTCACTTCACACCTTCATTGTCTCAGGTCGTCCTCGAACGAGCGGCTATCAGCCCTCCAGCCCCCACCCCCCCATAGCGCCACTGTAAGTGATGTTAGTGCTGTAATGTGGCGAATCTGACGCTGGAACAGCTCCGACTCTGTACAGCACCACCTCTCGTTTATCTACACACATCGAAAATCTACAGTGGAGAACATGTGATATACGTGTAGAGGTATCAGTTTCCATAGTGATGAGCAGAATAACCCACTACCACACGGTTATGGCTCCTTTCATGCTTGATATATACCTCCATCACTGAAATGCAGCCAAAACAGTGAAACACAGCTACACGAGATTAAACAGCGGAATAGAGGCCAACATGAACGTTGAAGGTCCAGTACGCTGATGTAACCTAGTTTAAAGTTCTTCATGGTGGAAATCAGTGTAGTCACGCCTTCTTTACGTTTTACAGTGGATTGTATTTAATTCTCACACAAATTCAGCAGTAAATGTTCTAAACTTTCCCTCATGTGTTGTTTCTATGTTGTCCATTGGTTAAGAGGTCAGGCGCCGGTGAAACACCGTAACAGGGATTTCCGGTTTCCGTTTTGGCTGGTGTTCTGAAAGGGCCCATGAAGGAGTGAAGTGGTGTGTGACTGTATTCTCGATGTCCACTGTAATCACTGTCTTTACAGTTTGGCACAATGTTTGTACAGGCTAAGCTTAGCGGCTGCAGGCACCACGCCATCAGCGGGGACGGGTTACTGACCGGGCCAATGGGACCAGTGCCCAGGGGCCTCAGCAGGCTTTAGAACACGAGGAACAAGAGTCTGCAGATATACGCATTAGACAAACAGATAAATGGCCAAATAAATGAAATAAAGCTAAAGGTCTTATATGATCCAAGCAGAGAAATCTCCATCTGGCTTCGTCTTTAGACTCACAGACCTGACGCGGGTGTTAAGGTTTAGACTACAGACAGAACAGAACGTTCCATATTTCATTCTCAAAGCAGAACAAGAAACATTCTAGAAATATTCACTGTGTAGAGATGTTTATAGTACATTCAAAAACAAGAACCCAAACATGAATCCAGAACCTAGGGTTCTAACATTCTCCACCTGCTCGAGAGACACAAGTAGTAGAATAGATAAACGATGCACTCGGTTCTCCTGGTTCTCCTGTAACTAACTGGAAGCTGGGGTGAAGATTTTAGAACTGGAGTGATGTGCTCTGTTCTCCCGGTTCTCCTGTAACTAACTGTAGATTTTAGAACTGGACTGATGTGGTCTGATGTGGTCTGATGTGGTCTGCTCTCCAACAGCATTCTGAATGAGCTGTAGATGTTTAGTGGTCATTATGGGAAGTCCAGTTAGGAGACCGTTACAGTAGCCCACGCTGTAGGTCTGTAGGTCTGTGTTGTTAAGATGATAGAAGACTGTTCTGGTAAAATACAACCACAGGGATTAAACTCCAGCTCATGCACGACTGCCACGTTAAGACCCGCCTCTGAATGGCGCAGGACAATTCTAAAGTGTTTGTGGACAGTGGATGACCCTCAGATGCACGCGGTCAGCTCAGTGGTTTTACAGCCTCAGTGACCTTCACCGGACTGAAAGTCAAACAGCAGCTGTTACTGTGAGATTTAGGGGTTAATCTGGAGCAGCGGAGTCCTCACACCCACACAGTACAGCGCAGAAACAGTTCATCAGAGTCGGACTCAGAGTCGGACTCAGAATCTTTATTATTAAGTTTTTTCACCTGGTGTAAAAACAAATATGAGACAGTTCAAAACAGAAATACACAAATAGAACCACACTTACAAGAACATACACATACAAAGAAATAAAATTAGAATAGAAATAAACATAAACCGTGTGTGTGCGGTTGTGTGTGTAGGTGTGTAACACTGCTGTCCGTGTTGTATGTCTGTGTAGTGTGTATGTGTATATAATTTGTGTATAGTGTCTCAAAATGAACACACAGACTAAAAGGCCAGTTTGGGTATATATCACGGTTCAGTTTATTCATTTCTATTTTTAAAATTAAACCATTTTAGTAAACCTGCTTCGTAGCTGAACACTGCTTTGTAGATCAGTGGCACGTTTTTTTCTGGGTGTCCTTAATAAGAATCATATGTAACAACTGATCTCAATCTGAAACATTTCTACTGGGGGAAGCGATAAAGACACGTATAGGTTTCGCCTTCTAACACTAATGAGATAACGCATGAGATAACGTAGGTAAAGCCCACAGCAGCAGAAGTCCTATGGGCCTGAAGTTCTTACTGGAATTTTCCCATTCCACCTTAAATGGTACAGCAGTTTCTTTCTGGTGCATCAAGGTGAGAGGAAACACGGACTATCTGATGGCAAAGAACTGATACAGACACATATACAGAGGGGAGGGGCAACAAAGAGAGATACATATATATATATATATATATATAGAGAGAGAGAGAGAGAGAGAGATTGATAGAGAGATATACAGAGAGAGATAGAGAGATACAGAGAGAGAGAGAAGCTGGCTGACAGATTGTCCTGTCAGGAGTATAAAAGTTAAAGAGGGAAACGCAGTGAAGGGGTTAAAGGAAGAAAAGAAAGACGGATGGACGAGAGGGAGGAGAAGAGGATGCCAGTGGAGAGAGAGAGAGTGAGAGAGAGAGAAAAGAGGGGGTGAAGAGGAGAGAAGAAAGAAAGAGGAGGGGAGTAGCCTGAGTTTGGAGGGGGGTGAAAGTTTTAAAGCTTTTGAATGACTCTCGGAGTGAAAAGGCTTTTATTCAGAAACCCTGCGGAACCTGTTGTCATGGTAATGGGCCCTCGGTCTCCAACACATCCATCACATACACGGCCCAGACCAGCCCCCGCTACCACACAGGCCCCACCAACGACCAGCACGGACCACCTGCACCACACAGCACACAGCATTAAAGCGATAGTTCAGCAGGACACCCCCCACCCCCAACATTCTGACCAACCCAAACTGCAGGGGGAACGTTTCCATTCTGAAGCTGGCAGCGTCGGTGAGCTGCTGTAGCCTGGACACACGGAATAGTGTTGGTTTTTGTGAAATCACAAAACAGTGAACTTCAGTTTAGTTCTCATCCCTGGACTGTACCGTACGGTATGGTACCGTTACTTGTGTTGTGTCGCACTTATATTGCACTTATAATGACCTTTTCTTTTCTATAGGTGTGAGCACTGGGCTGGGGTTGCCAGGTAGTGCTCTTTTTGCTCTATATGTGTGTATTGATCTATCTAGGTATCAGCACTGGCCCCCTGTTCGGGCAGTGTCTGAGCTCAGGGTGAGTTTTAGGCTCTAAACTTCCTGTACTAGCTGGAATATTATCCAACGGAACACTAAGCACGGTTGTAAGTCGCTCTGGATAAGAGCGTCTGCTAAATGCCGTAAATGTAAATGTAAATGTAAATGTATGGGCCCTTTAATGTTCTCTTTACAGTCCACATTTGGCCCGTTCGGTCTGACAAGTAAGAGGAGGAGAACAACATCAGGAGGAGCGCAGTTAGCTGAGAAGTTAACAAGCTGGCAAATAACTAACTGTTTATAAACCATACGATAAAAATGAACAATATAATGAACAGGAATAATAATAATAATAATAATAATAATAATAATAATAATGTATCTGAGGAATCATATTCTGTACATCAGCTTCTTGATTCATTTCACTGTTTGTGTCTGAAATACAGTGAAATAAATACTCTGTCTGATCCGCAGGGTGTGATAAATACTTCAGAGGAGCGCCGTACTGGACAGGGATGACCTATAAATTAATGCAACAAGTCAGCAAATTATTACTAACTACGGAGAAATAGTATAATATAGTTTAGTTTAGTACAGTTTAGTATAGTATGATGTAGTATAGTCTAGTAATAGAATAATATAGTATAGTACAATATAGTAATAGTATAGTACAGTAATACTGTTCCGTTTATATTTAAATGAGAACACAAGAACATCAAAGTATCAGGTACAATAGTAATATTAAATAAATAAATAAAATAAAATAAAATAAAATAATAATGATAAAAATAATAATAATAATGGTCATAAAAGTAAAAATAACAGAATCATGAAAACCAAAGTTTGTAAATACCGGTGCGAGCCTGTGCTGATCATTCTTTATGATCTTCTGTTAGTAAAACTCCTTCATAGTTTATTATTAATTTATTAACGCAGGCAGCCCAGGCCCTGCACGCTCCACCTGAGAGAGTGATTCAGGACATACAGTCATGAAAAGCTTTTTCAGTTTCGTGGCACAAAATGACAGAACTCTTATCACCTCTGATATCTGGATCAGTGTCTCTCAAACCCGGTCCTGGAGGCACCCGGCTCACAGCGAACCCGGTTCAGCTTATCAGCTCCTTAACGTGCCCTCTCAGAGCTGCAGTGTTAAAGCGGTGACTCCAGTAGACGGTGCAGGGCAGGGCGCCTGCAGGACCCGGGTGGAGAGACACTGATCCGGGTTATTAAGAAGAAGCCTTTTCTTTGGGTGCTGTAGTTAGCGGTGTAATGGCGCCCCCCTGTGGGCTGATGCAGTACACCCGCTATGAGGAGATGCTCAGGGTAACAGGCACCAGCTGGACGTTCTGACCAGGGAAAACGAGGAAACACCGGATCAAAATGAGCTTAGATCGTACTTATTAGCTCATCTAACCACTTTAGTCTGATGCGAACACACCTGCGGGTTAATGTTCACGTTACAGATATAAATCGTTAATCGTTCTAGTCCACCGTTTTCAGCTTCTAGGTATGTGACCGTAACAGAAAAAATGCAATGAGTAAAATTAGTAAATCTCATTAAACTATACATACGGGACACTGAGGGGGCGGGAGTCCGATTTCAGTTGGCCAATCAGAGAAAAGATCCATGACTATGCATTACAGCACGTGGATTACAAAGCCCAAAGATGTACACACACCCATATATGTATATATATATATAGTAGACCCTAGTTGTCAACAAGGCACTGTGCAGGCTGGTGGTGGTTCCGTACTGGTGTGGACTGTGTTCTCATGACATGGGTTGGGTCCACTGGACCACTTAAACGCGTTATTGGCTAGTGCTCACTGTCTTTCACTGCTTGATGATCATTTGCAGCCCTTCCTGAACTTCATGTACTCCCACAATAATGTTATGCTCCGGCAGGATACGGCACCGTGCCACCGGCCCCGAGGAGTCCAGAACCGGCATAAGCAATGCAGGTCAGTGTTCAGGATTACAAGAGAACACCGCATAACCGCGTAGACTAACACAGTATGAGGACTGAGCTAAATTACACAGGTGGACAGGTGTCTCTCACATACCTTCTACGTAGAACATCAGAGACTCATTTAAAAATAAATTATACTAAATAAAAATACAGAATAAATAATTCTACATCCGCTTTATTGTTCAGGTGAGGACAATCACTCTCCGGGTAGAGCTTACATGACATTTTTTGACATTTGTGTCTGTAATTCCGTGATGTGAAACGCCAACACGCGCGCACACCTCCACATACATACATACACACACACACACACCCACCCACCAGTGAACACACCCACCCACACTAGGGGACAGTGTGGAGCGGCGGGCAGCGCTATCCACGGCGCCCGGGGAGCAGCTGGGGGTTAGGTGCCTGGGTCAAGGGCACTTCAGTCGTTGCTGTCAGTTCAGGGAATTGAACCAGCGACTCTCCGGTCACAAGGCTGATTCCCCGACCTCCAGCCCACGTGACCACCCCACATAACCATTAATATAAAACGAGGCAGTGTTATGATTCAGTTTGGATCTTTATTAAAGTCACCATCTCCCCCATATGGAAAAACATGTATACATGTATATAAAAGAACAATAAATAGCTTCTGTTGCTGTGTGAAAATCATTTGCAACCAAAAGTAAACCTCCTACCGCTAGAGGGCAGTACTGTTCCACCTCAGGACTCCTCAACATTAACACTAAAGGCTTTGCTTGTCTTTATTGCAGAATTTATTTATTGTATATTTCACTTAGTCAAATTGATCAGTTCTGGCTCCAAGTTAGCATGCTAAAACATCTTAGCAACGATTTTAAAACTTTGTTGTTGTCACGGTGACCACTTAAGTGCATCTGTAACATGAACCTCCTTTAAATGCATTTGCAGGGGCGAGTGGAAAATGTAGTTCAACTGCCAAGCGCAAAAACACGACTCCCATCTGCATGCCGAATTGGATGAGGGCATTTGTTTAGATGTGCTAATGCTAATCCTAGCCTGAGAGGAAAGTGGCCAGGCAATTACAGGAATAGTTCAGTCAAAACAAATGAGAGCATACAGCTACCAATTAGCATGATGCTAACTGGCAGCTACTAGCCACATTAGCTTGTTTGAGCTACTCCTTTACTTCATGGTGGATTAAGAAGAGGGGAAAAAGAACGTCGACCTTAGGATGCAAAGTGACCCAGAGGGAGTAAGCGGTGGGAGTATTCCACAAATCAGGGCTGAGCCAGATCATTTAAAGTTTGTTATTTGAATTTTAGCGCTGGAGCTACAAGGCTAAGGCTAATGTAATTAACAAGTAATGGAAACCCGTACCCCACCAACCATGCCAAAAACATGTCTAAATCACGCTTGTACTTTACTCCCATGCACGTTTCCCATTCCACCTTAAACGGGGTGCCAGACTAACTGTTGCAGCATTTAAGGTGGAACAGAAAATTTGATTAGGATCAGCAGTCAGCCTCGTAGCTCCAGGTTTAAATTACCCGGCTGTCGCTTGAAAGCCTGATTTGTGAAATAGCCCTTGGGATGACAGGGAGGATGGAGACTTTTCTGCAATCTGATTGGCTCTTCAGATGAGGTCAGCCACGTTCATGGGCATTTCCTCGACGGTGGTGTTGTAAAAGGTCTCGATGTCGCGCAGCGTGCGCTTGTCTTCCTCGGTCACCATGTTAATGGCCACGCCCTTTCTGCCGAAACGGCCTCCTCTGCCAATCCTGCCAATCCGAACACAAAAAGCTTTAATTAATACACGGATATGCAGTTTACTGAAAACGTCCATATTTGGGCTTGACATAAAAAAATAATAATAATAAAAAAAAAATAATAATTTAAAAAAACAAAAAAACAAAAAAAAGGCTGGAGGTTTTGGGGGTAGGACCGCAGAAATGGTGCAGGACTGTAGGAAACAAGCATCAACATGACAGCAAAGCCAAATCCTAGACATTTAAAGGTTCACCTGCACACACTACCTGGACAACCAGCAACAGGTGAGTCCATTTAGAATGCGGTGAGCAGCAGTACAAGTTGACCAAGCTTTGTTTAAACCTCTGAACTCTGATCTTCTGTGTGCGGTTAAAGTTCGGTACTGTTGTTGTAAACCCTGAACGGTCCTTCATTTACTCAGACACGCGTCTGAATGAGCTCGTCACGTCCGTCCTGATCACTCCCTGAGTGTTTGAGATATGACCGTCTCCTTTGCTGATCAGTTTCTGCTCCCGCCGTGTTGAACGATATGACCGGAATGCACATGTGCAGAACAAACTTAAACGTTCTAAATGGGAATGTAATCAGGTACAGGTGATCACATGACTATTATTCTTCTATTTAACAAGTTATTCACAGGACCATCACGGTCCACTGGAGAGAAAGTTTCAAATCGCTTCAGTCTGACTGTTCTGACTGAGGTGGATACAGACGTGTTCCAATCGAGCCATAACCGATTATCAGGCTGTACACATGGCTACTGTTCCATATCCTTCAGTGGAGGAGCAGAGGATTAAAAAATAAAAATCTATTTTCTCTATTTTTATCTATTTTTTCTATTTATTTATTTATTTATTTATTTATTTATAACCAAAGGGTTTACCTGTGGATGTAGTTCTCTCGGTTGGTCGGCAGGTCATAGTTGATGACCAGGGACACCTGCTGGACGTCAATACCTCTGGCCTACAGAAGGAATATTTTAAAATGTTAGTTACAGACACACTGCTATGAAAAATGTGCTCTCTGTATCCCGTCGCTGTCCTAAGACAAACAAGTGTCTCCAAAATGGCAAAAACCTGATTTAGCTTTAATGTAAGTCAATGGAACTGGACTTTTTTTCCCCAAGCAGTTTTGGGCCATTTCTGTTGGTCCATTCAATGTGAAGTGTTTACACAATGTAAATGGCAGCTGCTGTGTTCAAATCACAAAAGGACATACATGTTTTTCTTTGGACAGCGACGATATAAGGGGTGTAATAATTTTCATTTTAGAATATATCCGTAAATATCCTACAGGAATAAGAAAAAACTTTACTTCAATAATTAAACCAAAAAACAAAAATCGTACTATTGTCAATTAATAAAACTTTAAAAGAACACAGAGTAATAAAATAACTTTACTGCTGTTTACTAGTCTACGGGATCCTGAGCAGGTTACTGAGATGATGCTGGAGAACAGCAGGAACAGAGTCTTTAAACACACCGTCCTAAATACTGATACTTTGTTCAGGTGTGGTCGGTGAGCGAGGTGGTGCCCACGGTTTACGTTCTGTATTTTTTATGCTGCTCAAAAAAAAATAATTAAAAAAATAAGCCTTTATACCCGAGTATTGCTAAACTCCATTCTCTCTTCTCCAGATAGATGCCTCGCTGACCAGCTTGCTTTCATTCAGCCTAGTGAAAAAGGCAGTGGAGAGCAGCAAGCCAACAACAGAGCGGCAGGAAAGGGATGTGGACTTAAATAGCGAAAAACACATTTTCTCTTCGGCTTGCACCTTCTGGTCCACATTAAGTGACAGTCTGGAGGACAGAACTGCTGCACCTTTTAAGGTGGAGAGGAGGATTTGAACAGGAAAACCCAACATCAGCTCCATTATAGGTCTACATAACGTTCGGTTATAAAGCGGACCTGACCTCATGACTACTGCTGCGATTATGCAGACTCGAGCATCACAGTACATACAAACATGAGATTTAAAGAAGCGCCTGGTACCAAAACTGCAGTTTTATTTTCGAATATTTCAAATATTCATCGTGACCCTTCGTACGGTATTAATTGTAAGAGTAATTAATTTTAAATATCTCTTCTAGAACAGCACATAAAGAGTACCACATACAGATCAAGTCAGACGCACTCCTCAGGACACAGTGAGACTGGATGTGTTGGCTGTGTTTAAGTTGTGGAGAGGGAGAAACAGCCCAGCCACAGTGGAGAACAGCCCCTCACTCTCCCAGACACAGTTACTCCCCTCTAAAGCATTAGGGGGCGCTACAGAGGCAGAGAGGTCTGGACACCTGTACTGATGTGTTTGTGAGTAAGTCAGCTCTTTCAGGTGAAGGCTTTTTTTATGTGTGTGTTTATTTACCACGGTTCATTTCTACATGATCATGTTCCAACCTTCTTATCCCTTCGTTAATCAGACTGTACTTCGCCTTTTACCATGTAAATGAGGTCTGTTCTGATGTCTTCAGTGTGAAAGGGCGGAGCTAAGCTGTCGTAGGCTGAATGTAAATGTAATTTTCATCACGGTGAACTGAAAACGAGTTAAACGAGCCGTTTGTGCAGATTTTCCACATATTCTTATTACGTATTTTAGAATGCAGTGAAGCGGGAACGTCTGGGCCCAAGAGCCTGAGTGCGTGCACTCACCAGCAGATCAGTTGTAATGAGGACTCTGCTGGATCCAGAGCGGAATTCCCTCATGATCACATCACGATCCTTTTGGTCCATATCACCATGCTGAGAACAGAACGTGGGAAAGACAAACAGACGTGAGAGAGAAAGTGTGTAAGAGAGCAGAACAAGAGAGAGAAAGAGAGAGAACGAGAGAGAGAAATAGAGAATGAGAGAGAGAAATAGAGAACGAGAGAGAGAAAGAGAGAACGAGAGAGAAAGCAAAACAGAGCAAGAGAGAAAGAGACCATAGGAAAGCAAGAAAGAAGTGACAGGAATATAGAATGTGTGGGGCAACAGAGCATGAGAAGGAGAGAGAGAACAGGTGAGAGAACAGAGAAAAGACATGTATGAATTATATAGTGTTGGTCTCACAGTTCACTCTACTTTAACCTACAGTGCTGTATCTCAGAGAACAGTTTAAAACTACTTAGACATTAAATATCACTATTAATTACAGTTATGTTATTTATAATTGATGTCCGTATAAACAATTACATCCAAATAAACAGTTTTAAATACACTTTAACTGGATCCAAACAAAACTACCCTAACTATTTAAAATAAAGCCTGACTGACTCGGTAGAGGGCATGTAGTGTGGATGTGTTGGCTGTGTTTAAGTTGTGGAGAGGGAGACGAAGCCCAGCCACAGTGGAGAACAGCCCCTCACTCTACCAGACACTGTTACTCCTCCAAAGCTCTAGGGGGAACTAAAGAGACCGACAGTTCTGGAGACCAAGGCAACAGGATGCTGAAGAAAACGTCCAGCCAACCGTGGCTGCAGAGCGGGCTGCAACTAAACTTTACTGATAATCAAATAATCTATTAAATCAACTATTTGGATTATACAACATACATTTAAACAACAGACATATGTCATGCAAATAAGCAACTTTTACTTATTAACTTTTACTTTAAACTTCATTAAACCGTGTTATTCATTCTGGAACCCCGTGTAGATACTGAAATAGGTTCTAGATAGGTTCTAGACTTTCTGTATGTCCAGTTTCAGAATAACAGGAGGTGTGAGTTATTGGGTATAAACTCATGATCTCCTGATAACACTGTTGCACCATTCAGAAAAGTCAGTATCCTCCTGAGAGCAGGAACTGAAACTCCTCGTCGGAGTAAATGAGACAGGACTGTTACTCAGTGTGCTGTTCTTGCATTTTCTCACCAGAGCAGAGACGGTGAAGTCTCTGGCATGCATCTTCTCGGTAAGCCAGTCCACCTTCCGGCGAGTGTTGATGAAAATCACAGCCTGGGTAATGGTCAGCGTCTCATACAGATCACACAGCGTGTCCAGCTTCCACTCCTGAATAAACGAATGAAGGAATAAATAAAAAATGGCTTGCAAGCTTTGGAGCTTTGGTCTGCGGTCAGGACGAGACTGAAGGGAGCCTCCTATTCACCAGCTTCTTGTTCAAATCAGTCATGTTTCCTGTAGTTGCCTTAAACACATCACCAGTGTACAGTTATAGCTCCCACAGACGAACTGGTCAAAATACAAAGACCTAAAGTAAACAGACATTATGTTGAAGTGGAGAGGGGACGCAGAATTAAATATTTTTCACTAATCCACAGCATATCTAAAACAATAATAATAATAATAATAAAAAAAAGATTCTGCCCTCCACGTGGGTTTTATGCCACTGGAATCATGTGACTGAAAACCTATCTGCCGCACAGGCATCAAGTCAGAGGGTTAGGCAGCACACTCTCCAAACAGATTCTCTAACTTTGAGTTTGTAATCGTTCTGACCTCTTTCTCCACGTTGATGTAGAACTGACGGATACCCTCCAGAGTCAGCTCATCTTTCTTCACCAGGATACGCACCGGCTCACGCATGAACTTGGTGGTGACCTCCAGAACCTCCACAGGCATGGTGGCAGAAAGCAGCACCACCTACAGACCCGGAGGATTGAAATACAACCACCTCTTACCTCCTGATACAGACAGTCAATGAATAACATCACACATTCAAACGGCTTGAAATGACTGACTGATTAACGTGTCTGGTCTAAAAAAGGTAGACTGAAATAAAACTCCAGAAAAGCTGAATTTTGCCATTCACAAAAGAAACTGTAGTGTTGTAGGGACTGTATAGACTTTTCTCCTCAACTATGATGGTAGACAACAGGTGAGAAGCCTGGTGATTGTGCTCCACATCTCAATCCAGGCTTAAAGGACACATCTCGCTCTACTGACCTGTGGATTTTGGCTTTGTTCTAAGATTCTCCACCAACTTAGAGTTTCAAAGATCAGATATTGAAAAGTTTTAAGCCAGTTACGGTGCACTAAACTTCCCTGACTTCCCAGGATCTTTGCGCTGGGCAAATGTTTTAGTTAGGCCTCCGAAGTGGGAATACAAATTTCAGAGGACCCGGGGTCTATATCTCCAAGTTCCCTGAAAGCTGGTGATGCAATCCAGAACACATGGGAAGGACACACCACACGCTACCTGAGGAGTTTGGCTTCGTCAGATTTGGAAAGTCACTTGTTGCTTTCCTTCTCCTGTGGTTTTATTCAAGACGTCAACCGCGATTAGCCGATGATCACTTTACTGTCAACTTTTTAAAAGACATGCAAACCCCTCAGGTGTCGTAGACGCGGGGTAGCGTGCACTTTGAGCAGTTACATTACTTCAAAAATAAAGCATGATGTCTGCTGTGCGCTGAAATTAACTTGCCTAGTAAACCGGCCAAAGGTAATCTATCCAACTTGTGGCACCAAACAATCCAAGAAAACGAGTAAACAATATCCTCAGGTCAGTATACCCAAATATTACTCCGTCACAAACGGGTGACACAGCGGTGCAGCTGTGCATAACATGCATAAACACAGAACAGCCTGACACGCCTTTCCTGTTTTTACCTGTGTGCTGCTGGGAAGCTTCTGGAAAATCTCGTAGATCTGGTCCTTAAAGCCTCGACTCAGCATCTCATCCGCCTCATCAAGCACAAACATCTTAATGTTTTTGGAAGCTGTGGTGGAAACACAGACAGGTAGCGTTAACAGAGAGAGCACGATATCACACTCGGGTGTGCACGGTTAACCCCACTGACAAAGGCTACAGCAACCAGACACCAATGAAAGAAGACGAGGCAGTTTACACGTGTCTTTACAGGGGTGGTGACGGGAGATCAAAGCCCAAAAGGTGGGCATTATATTTACTATACAAAACTAGCCTCATAACGCCACACGTCTCCCTCAACCCTGAATCAATCTTAAGACCATCTACTATCAAAACATCTGACATCAGGCAGCAGATTCATGAACATTGTGTCAAAACTGAGGTGGACTTCTGAATCCTATTACCACCACTGTGAACAATTCTGACTCAGCAAATTCCTCTAGAGTCACACTAAATCTGTTTAATTATGGAGATTATAGGAGGAAAAAACATTACTGAAATTCTCTTTACGGGGTTCATATCATGAAAAATGTATGCTTTTTCAGAACAGAGTTCACTCGTCGGCAAAAAATAGTTGCACTCAGAAGGAAGTGTCGGGAGGCAATGCTAATCGGGAGGAAGATTATCAGGATCAATAAACTATAAAAAGTTTAGACTGATATGATCAATATTTATTGAGCTACACATACAGAAGTAGTGTCTCAGTATGGCGTCGGGTCGCCGTGTTTGCTAACCCAACATGCCAGACGTCTCGGCATGGAGCTGTAGAGGTTCCTAACGGTGTCATGTGATAATCCATCCCATGCAGCTTGAATATCCTCACACAGTTCCTGCAGATGGTGCGGTAGGGGTGGAGCGTTGATAGCACATCCAACAGCATCCCACACATTCAATCAGGGACAGGCGTGGTGATGCAGCTGGCCATGGCATAGTACACACACGTATCCGTGGGCCGTCTCTACCAAGACAAAAGCGGGACTCGTCACTGAAGATGACCCGCTGCTATTCTGAGTCACTCCATGACAGTCTGGCACGACACCATTGCAGTCTTTGGCAACACTGGCATGGTGTAGTCCTGCGTCGTGCAGCTGTCTGCCAACGGTGCTGGCACTAACAGGACGACTTATGAAGGGCATCACGGCTCGCTGAATGTCCGCAATCCTAGCTGTTGGGTCACTCCCCGAATGTTGGACAATCCGTCAGGATCTTCCTCACCGTGTTCATGTCTCCCAGATCCTTCCACTTCGCAGAGCCCTACGACGTGACCCCTCTTGAGCTCTTCCAACTGCTCGAACTGCTTTCAAACTCTTCTCCAAGGCACACTTCACCTGCAAAGGGTGCTACCAACACAACAGCACAAGTCACAACGGAAACCACATGCAATAGTAAAGCCTTATAGTCAGTCAGGTACAGTGCTAAGGTCCGTCACTGGTTACGTCAAACGCGCGGCCGAGCGTGAAACTTGACTCATTCACATCTCACAAAGTCAAATCTACCCACCAAGTTTCATTCCTGTTGGTGGGCTCCCTCTGAGCGCAACTATTGTTCTGACGATGAGTGTATAACAGTCTTAAGTTCACAGTAACAACCTGTTTGTAATTATAAGTGATAGGTCAGAAAACTGTCTTGTAAAAATTAATTATGGCTGTTTTGGTCTGTAAAACCACACTAATGAAGTGAACTTAAATATACAGAACACGTGTAAATTAACGTTCATACTGTTGAAGAGGTAAAGAGAAAGTAACTGAAGCTAAAGGAGCTAGAATCTTCGAGTAATAGCCAAAAGATTAACCAATTACAAAAACAGCTATTATGCAGCTCTAGTGAAAACAATAAATATTAAGAAAAGCACGCATACAGAGGAATTTGCGGCTCAGCATGTCAAAGACGCGGCCTGGCGTTCCTACGACGATATGCGGAGCCTCCGCCTGCAGCTTTGCCACCTCGTTACGCACGTTAGTACCACCGATACAAGCATGGCAGTTAGCGCCCATATAATCTCCGAGGGCCATCACCACCTTCTGGATCTGCACACAAACACAGGACAACAGTTTCAAAAAGCAGCTACTACTACCACCTTCTACACACACATACATCATTACTTACAAAGCACATTTAAGCAGCAGCTGAAACTTTTCATTGTCATTGGGGGGGTGCAAACCAATTGTGTTCAGGTAAGTCTATTACTGGCACAGGAGACTAAAGAAAACCCTTTGATCACCATTTGTCACTCTAATCATTCAGATTTTTTTGTGACGTGTCTAAAAGTTGTTGACTTATTTAATCTTCTGCTTTTTCGGACATTTTTTGTTTTCCTTCAGTGAAAGTCTGAAGTTCGACTTTTGACCGACACAACAGTAAAAAACAGAAGACACAATGATTTTGTTTCTCTAATGAAACAATGTATTTAAATTGTACTTATATTCGGCATGAAATGTTTCAAAACATTAATTAGAAACAGCATAAACTGCTTTATACTTTATATACGGGTCTGATCGATCAGAAAAAGGTAATGTTAAACCCTACAATAAGTCACACATTGTAAATCCATCTGTCCTTTACTTTTGAGGTACTGACCTGCTGGGCAAGTTCACGGGTGGGGGCCAGAACCAGGGCTTGTGTGGCCCTCAGCTCTGGGTCCAGCTGCTGCAGGATGGAAATGGCAAAGGTGGCAGTTTTACCTGTACCAGACTGGGCCTGCGCGATCACATCATAACCTAAAAACAGAGATGTGCAGCTGCTGCAGTAAATTAGCTTTCCGAATAAATGAAGTAGTCCTGAGACGTATGTGTGTGTGTGTTTCACAGCTGCAATATGTGCTCTTACCCTTGATACAAGGGAGGATGGCCCTCTGCTGAATAGCGGAAGGCTTCTCGAAACCATAAGCGTAGATTCCCCTGAGCAGAGTCTCACGCAGATTCATATCGTCAAAGGTGTCCACGATCTCATGCCAGTTACTCTGAGCACACAAATGAAAAGCAACATGGAGGAATCGCACACATTTGACACTGCTGAGTAACAGCTCCCTTCTCATCACTGCTGTCTGTACCAAACTGAGCCTCTCCATTTTTGACATTTCTTAGTTAACTTTCTGAGGAATAACCTGAAGGGGCTTTTGCTCCAGTGACATACATTTGTTTATATTTGTGTAAATTTTTTGCAGATTTTGGAGAAACTAGTTCCAACAGCACCAACATACACAACTGTCATAGCATATTTAGGGGTTAAAATTAGAGATGTGACATTTACAAATGATTTTTGGGTTCTATTCACAAAGGGCTCTTTTAAACATTAGAACAAAGGCAGCTGAGTCAAACTTAGGAGCTGTTCTTTTAATCGTTGTATCCAAATTTCACTGCCTGCCCTAAACCCACTCCGCCCTCCATTAACAGATATAGATGGCATCATGTTAGGTTCCTTAAAGACAGAATGAGTAAAATAAAAATAAAATAATTTGTTTACAATGTAGATCACCGACAACTGGTTGGGCGATAAGCATAATGAAATGCTGCTAAGCCTGTTCCACACAGACAAAATTATTTTGGTAGGATGTATAACTTTGAATTTCTCTCAATTTCCCCTTTAGAAAGTTGTTGTTCCCAACACTAGATAAAAGCTCAGCTTAAGGGACAACACACTAAAGTATCTGTTCAAAGTCAAACAGACATGACAGCCAAGTGTTAGTGGCCGGTCAGGGGTCAAGCCCTTTCCTGGACAGGCAGCATCAATGCAAGCTCAGTTCAAACCTGGAAACCATTAACAGCAAGAGAACAGAAGTAATTATAGTAGTAGTGAAAAAGAAACAGAAAGTGGCTCACCTCAATGACTCCATCTGGCTCCATACCCTCGGGCCCATTGTCCCGTTCTCTGGTTCTGTGCATCATAAACACCAGTTAGTAACGTAATAAGCCAATTCATTACAATGAACTGATTCATCTACATCCATGGCCGACATTTTCTCCACATACAACTCGTAGAAGCTTTTGAATGAGTAGTGCCCGTAGTGAAGGTGCTATTCGCCCTTCCAGCCTCTAGAGGCGCTGTCACATAAATGACTGCATGACCAAACGTGAACTTGACAGCGAGCCCAGTTTTTCAACGTTACTTTGACTGAACTGTGCGTTTAGGCCTCTGCTTAGATGGCGGTTTACTGTTCGGTGCTAGTTTTGAGGAATACTGGTGCAGAGTTCAAGGTTCATGGCTCAAGATGTCGCGGTTACGTGAGGAAGATATATTAGCTGTAAAGCTAACGTTTTTATCTCAGATGCTATTGACATTTTCTCCCTGTAAACCAATAAAGCGGATTGAAATAGCTACCAGATTAAGCAGTTCAGAGCACCCGGACAGGAAATGGGCGATTTGTTTAATGTAGTCTCTTCAAAATGTGCCATATTTTAGAGCTCGCTTTCGTTAGCCTGCTAGCTTGGTGGCTAACTCCTCCCTTTTTTCCCTCGCGCCGCCAAGCAACCGCAGCCAATCTCCACATTTTAGTACTTTGTGACAGAAACAAAGTAAGCCACGAGGGAAATCGTCATTTCGGTCGACGTTTAAAGCGTAAAGGTTCACGTCAAACCCGACAAAGTCCAAAACAACACGCGTTTTTTGCTCTCCTACCTCTCTTCATAACCTGCCGACATTATGACAAAGGGCGAGCTCACCGCGAAATGGGCTTATATACCGCAACGTCACGCGCAAAAACCGCAGCTTTGGATTGGAGTACAGGGCCATCAGTCAAGTTCCGCTCCCGCCCGCTTTCGTCTCTCATTGGCCGATACGTTGTTCAGCGGCTGATCGCCGCCTTGGAGGGCCATAAGGGGGTAAAGGGGCGGGCCTTAGGACAAGACAGCCTCCCATTGGAAGAAAATGTGAGCAGACGAATAGTGATTGGATGGTTTCGCTGACCTAGTAAATGACGATTGTATCTCTCTTGTCGGAATACGGGTTCCATAACGCTATCGAACCAGCTGATCAGATGTTCAGTTCTGAAGGTATTATTTGCACATATGAGGAATATTTGATTCAGAATAATCTACCTGTAAAGATATTTATTATTATTATTTCAATAATAGTCAATAAGAACCAAAATTATATCATTATTATTATTATTATTATTATTATTATATAGTTGCTTTGAAAACATAGATGAAAATTTATATTGAATCAGTACAGCCCTCTTTAAAGTTAAAGCATGTATGTACTTTAAGATATTTGTGTAGTTATATCTCCCTAGCAAATGTATTTATGTACATTCTTGTATGTGTAGTTTTATAGGCATCTTTTGTGTGTACCATGTACACACCTAAATACTTTCGAATTATTTATAAACTAATATCAAGTGGCCACTTCATTAGAAACTGAAACATGGAAGCACAAGACAGCTTTTCTCTCTCCATCCTTCTGGAAGTTTGTGTCCCCTCAGCAACAGCTTGCATTGGCTCAGCTACTTTTACACTTCTCATACACGGTACACATTCAGTCACATGAGCATTTGTGCTGTTAGATACACGTCCCAGTTCTTCCTAAAGGTGTTCAGCAGGGTTGAGGTCAGGGCTCTGTGCGAGTTCCTCCACACCAGACTCCTCCAACCACGTCTTTATATGGAGCTGGCTTTGTGCGCACTGACACAGCCATGTTGGAACTGGAAAGGATCTTCCCCAAACTCCTGCACAAAGTTGGAAAAACAGAATTGTGTAAAATGTCTTTGTGTGCTGTAGCATTAACATCACCCTTCACTGAACTAAGGGTCCGAGCCCAAACCCTGAAACCCAACACCCCAAGACCATCATAACCCCCCACCAAACTTTACTGTTGGAACTTTGCATGCTGGTAAGTAGGTGGTTCTCCTGGGATCCTCAGAACCCAGATTCATCCATCAGCGTGATTCATCACTTCAGAGAACACGTTGGCACCACTCAAGGGTCCGGTGGCCGATCTTTACTCCACTCCAGCCGACACTTGGCATTGCACATACTGACCTTAGGTTTGTGTGCCTCATTTCATGAAGCTTCTGGTGCACAGTTCTTGGCTGATGTTGCTTCCAGAGGCAGTTTGGATTTTTTAGTGAGCGATGCAGCAGGACCAGAACTTTTCATGTACACAATCATCTACTGCTTCCCGTGTGAGAAGTTGCTCCTAGATGCCTGTTTCACACCGAAAGCAGTTGTCGAGGACAGCTCCACCAGGAAACAGATTCATGGAGGTTTGGTTTGGGGGTGAAGGTACCATTACAGGGCCATGCTGAGCTTCTCAGTGCGACCCGTTCCACTGCCAGTGTTAGTCTATGTAGATTACGTGCTTCCCTGCTTGATTTGATTTGATTTGATATACCTGTTAGCAATGGGTGTGGCTAAAACACCTGAACTCAAAAATGAGTTTATTGGTTGGTTAACTCGTGTAGAAGGTGTGGAAGGTTTGTTTTGGTGTTTATTCTGATTTTATTACACCGTATGCATCTGAAAAGATATAAAATGCTTTTAATTTACAGCTGCTCTTTTTTGCCACTTGGAATCACACCAGTACAGCGACAACAAACGATAGTAACCATATGAAATCAGGACTATACTCTTATACCAAGCCAACTCTCATTCCGAAGATGTCCCATGTGGTGGGAGGCATATGGGAAGTGATGTAAAAACAGTCTGGAGCTGCTTAAGTGAAGAAGAAAACCAAGTTGAGGTGGCGATGCTAGTACGGCGTATTGTTGTGTACTAGGCTGTACATCATATCAGAGACCAGAATGTGATCATCAATTTCCCCAGCAACCCAGACACCCAGCACCAGAGGATGGAGAAGATAAAGAGAGGTTCTGGACCTTACTGTCGGGTAACGCGTCACCGGCTAACATAAGCTAAGCTTACAAAATCATTACAAGCGTTGTAACCTCCCAAATTCCTCCCACCACACCCTCGATATCACACCGGACATTTTCAGAACAGCGAGTGGCAAAACATAAGCCTATAGCGTGGTGGTCCGTACGGTTCTCTTGGAACATGAGTTTACCTCTTCATTTTCAGAGTCTCTCCCCAACACCTCTGAGTATTTAGCATACAGGTTATACCAACATCAAGAACAAGAAAAAGACAGAGGGAAAAAAAAAAAACAATCATCAAAATAACAATAACAGCAATAATAATAATAATAACAATAATAATATCAACAATGATAACAAAAAAAAGAAGATACAAAAACTGGTAAAGAATTGTCCGGCACCAAATAAGACAGTCCACTTTCATCTCCCGCACAGGTAGAGAGCACCACGTCCTGCTGGAGCTCGACCCGAGTGGCCAGACAGGGGAGCAGAGCGGGCTAAAGGGGGGAGTGGGGTCACCGTACGGAAGTGTAAGACACCGCTCTGCTCTTCTCTCCTCACTCGACCGATCCGTAGGTCTGGGCGCCCTCACAGTGACAGTCTGCAGTGACAAAGCTCCTTATACATCAGCCTGCGCAGCTTCGGCATGTCCTGCTGACCAAAACAGAAGGGCTGCTCCAACGCCAGGCACTTACAGTACTGAGAGACAGACAGACAGACAGACAGACAGAGAAACAGTTATCAAATAGACAGCAATAAACTAATAATATCTTATAGGTATATAATTAACAACATCACAATTCTATTTATTTATTTTAAGATACAGCTCTGGAAAAATGTAAGAGTCCACCTGAAAATGTTTCTGGGTTTGTGTTGGACCAAAATGAGCAGTTCTGTTTGATTCTATACCCTACTGGAAACACGTCTCCCAAATTCCAGATCAAATATTGTATTTAGATCTGTTTATTTAGAAAATCACTAATGACCCTCCAGAAGCCTGTTTTTAGAACCATGCTCGCTGTGCGTTTCACCCCAGCCACCGCTCGCCAGTCTCTCTGTAGGTCACTTGAGGTCATCTTACGGTGGTTAAGGGACACTGGAATGAGGTGGCGCTCATCACGGTCAGTAGAGAGGGGTTTTGGCCCTCTGCCAGTCTGTAGCTGTGTTGTCCTGTGTGTTTGCTGCTTGACCTTGTTCTTATGAACCGGACGCTCACTGTATCTGCCAGTAAAGCTAGAACCCAACCTTCTGTTCCTCACTCAGAACCTGCTGTACA
>CM067496.1:10935817-10958088 GCA_034552555.1 Semaprochilodus insignis | reverse complement strand
ATCGAGCTGTACTGAGTTATACCGAGCTGTATTGAGTTAGATCGAGCTGTACTGAGTTATATCGAGCTGTACTGAGTTAGATCGAGTTGTATTGAGTTATATCGAGCTGTACTGAGTTACATCGAGCTGTACTGAGTTATATCGAGCTGTACTGAGTTACATCGAGCTGTATTGAGTTATATCGAGCTGTATTGAGTTATATCGAGCTGTACTGAGTTATATCGAGCTGTACTGAGTTATATCGAGCTGTACTGAGTTATATCGAGCTGTACTGAGTTTTATCGAGCTGTACTGAGTTATATCGAGCTGTACTGAGTTATATTGAGCTGTATTGAGTTATATCGAGCTGTATTGAGTTATATCGAGTTGTACTGAGTTATATTGAGTTGTACTGAGTTATATTGAGTTGTACTGAGTTATATTGAGTTGTACTGAGTTATATTGAGTTGTACTGAGTTATATTGAGTTGTACTGAGTTATAACGAGTTGTATTTTACTGCATTAAGTTGTATCGAGCTAGAATCGAGTTGCAGTACCTCTTGCAGACAGCAGGGACAAAAGCAGGAAGTACACTTGAACGGTTTGACGAGGTGAATCACTTCTTGTTCGTTGTGGTCTGTGATTTTGAGCTCGAAGCTCCTCAGTGAGCCACAGCAGTTCCGGTTACAGCAGTCATTCAGCTCTTTAGCGCCGTAGATCTTCTGACCCATACTGTTCTTTATCTCATACTCGTTATTCGTCTCAAAGCCAATGATAGCTGCACATGAACACGAGGAGCAATGAGAGAATGAAAGAATGTTTTAATGTCACAATTGTAAAGTTTGTTTAAAATCTTTAATTCAAGTGTCAAAATGTTGTAAAAAGGAACCAGCAGAAATAGTCCAGAGACCTGTAATATTAATGTACAGTAAAGACACAAATGTTTTTTCTTTCTCTGAAGAAGTTACCATGTCTTTGTTCCTTCTTATCTATAAGTTGCTCCCCTTAATTAGCCTATAAATATAACATATTGTGTACAGTTCTCTAACTATAAATGAGTAATAAATTATAAAATTATATTGTTAATACATGATGTTGTTACTATATGTACTATTATTTCTTCTGAAAAATATATTGTAGAGTGCACACCAATATTTACCTTCAAGAAGCTCAATTTTCTGGTGGACCAAAATCTGATCAATCTGCAAAATTAAAAAAAAAACAAAAACATTTTATTAGAACTTCATTCTGGACATTTTATTGTTTTTAATATTAGATATTAGAAACATATTAGAACCATATTAGAATCTGACCCACCAGCCTTAAGGATATCTATCTAATAGATAGATAATATTAACATATCATATCTGAACTCTCCTCGTCTTTACAGGTATGTTAACAAAAAGATCAAATGTAAATATATATATATATATATACTGTAAAATACTGCTGTTTAAAAGGTAAACGTATATAGTTTATGTAATAATAACACTCTACACCTCAACTAATCAGCATAAGACAGTAAATTAAAAAGATGTGTTGCCCCGAACGATGAACAGAACTCTACAACATTCTAAAATACCTGAAGAAGCGGTTAAACATTCAGAATGAAATTCTAATTAAATTAATATCCTGAATGAAGTTATATTAACATGTAAATAAGTCATTTTACATGATAAATGGAAGAACTCTAAACCTTAATAACGAGTGACGTTACTAAACTCTCACCTGTGTGAGGTATTCCAGTCCAGGTGGAGCCGCAGGTGAGGGGTAAGCTGGAGCAGCATAGCCATAAGCTGGTGGGTTATCCATCACTCTAGACAACTAGACAAACACACTGACAAAGATTTTAGAAATGTATTTATAGCCCAGTGCTGCTGCAGAAAATCATAAATAAATACAGGTAATTTGTTGTTACAGTGAAATATATAATGAGGTATATATTAAGTGTAATGTTAAAATAAATCAATAAAAACGTCTCTGCTCTGATGTGACTCTCTTTAATAGGGTGATGTCTTGCCCACCCAGTTCCCAGCAGGTGACTTTTTTCCCAGGAAGTTGTGATGCAAACAGTTCTTTGGTTATTAATTATTACATTTTACCTCACAAGGTTATTAATTTAAATACTGAGTTGAAGAGTTTGCTAAACCAATGAACTGAGCTAAAATATCAACTGAAACATTAACAATAATATTTCAATTCAAATCAATTATTGCCATCTTCATTTATTGAAGAAAGTTCTTTTTATGCCAAAATGTGAATTTGTAAAACGTAAGTTCAAGTAAGTTTTCAAAATGTAGGTTTATGTACTTCTAGCATGACTGAGATCTTGTGAACCATTTAGAATTTTATTTTATTTAATTTGACTGAATTTGACCTAACACGTCATCAGATGTTCACACCTAAAGTAGATGAGAAGGATCAAATTAAACGAATGAGATAAAAATATTAGACTTGGTCGTTTATTTACTGAAGAAAATGATCCTGTACTACATGTCTGTGAGTCTGTGAGTCTGTGAGTATGTGGACCTGTAGGATTAACCCATAACCTGAAGGTGAAATTAGAGTCGGGTGTTTTCAATCAATGGGATTATAGTCAGGTGTGCCTCTAAAGAGTGTGGACTCCACCAATTCACAATCAGAAAGATGGTGTACAAATGGAGGAATCTCAAAACCATTATTACCCCCCGGGAGTGATCCCCCAACAGAGATCACTCCAAGAACAAGCGAGGTCACAAACCCAATGTAAGAGCAACTAGAGGCGTTTCTCACCTTGAGTAACGTCAGTGTTCATTAACCCACCGTCAGACAACATTAAGTAACAATGCTGCGCAGGGCGGAATAAAATAATTGCTAAAGATCATGTGGACAAACCAGAAGACGCTTGGAACTGTCACGCTTCCGGGTTTCCCTGGCTCCGCCGCTCTCCCGAACTCTAATTCCCAGAGTGCATCGCCCGATGACGTCACACCCACATGTCATACCAATCATTCCCGTTCTAGGTCTCCTGAGTTTTAGCACACCTGTCTTCAATCACCCAGTCTGTATATAAGCCCCCCCCCCGCACTCACACACGCACGCATTCACACACGCATTCACACACTCACACACGCATTCACACACTCACACACGCTGTGTTTTCTCGACTCGGTTCTGACCCCCTTCGTTCCTTGACTACCGCTCTCTTCCTTATCCCTGTTGGCTTTATCGTTCTGATCTACTCTCTGGCTATTCGACCTCCTTTCTCTCCTCTGACCACTCTCCTAGTCTTCCCCTTCTGCTCTGGTTGCCTCGCTGTCTGCCTACCCTGGTTCTGACCTGTTCCTCGACTCTGATCTCGGTTTCTCCCTTCATGTTTGGTCGTGTTTTGGTTCTGTGTTCAACGATTGTTTAATAAAGCTCATCTGACTTTTAGCTCTGCGCGCGTCGGTCCGAGTTCTTTGTTTCTGACAGGAACAATGCTTTGTGAACGGATAAGACCGTAATAGATCTTTCTGGTGTAACTGAGAAGCGTTACATTTGGAGACTGTGTTCCAGCATAAACGCTTATTCCATCTGTGAAACATGGTGGTGGTAGTATCATGATTTGGGCCTGATTTGCTGCATCTTGGCCAGGACCGCTTGCCATCATTGATGAAACAATGAATTCTGAGTTATACCAGCAGCTTCTAAAGGACAATGTCAGCACATCAGTGCGTGAGTTGAATCTCTAGAGAACGTAGGTCATGCAGCAACACAGTGACCCTAAATATACAAGTCGTTAAGTCTACTAAACAGGTTAAAGAAGAACAACGTTAACGTTCTGGAAAGGCCAAGTCAAAGTCCAAACCATGATCCAATAGAAATGCCGTGGAAGGACCTGAAGAAGCAGTTCATAGGAGGAAACCCACCGAGTTAAAGCTGCTTAGTACAGAGGAATGGGCTAAAATTCCTCCAAGCTGATGAGCAGGACTAATCGACACCGGATATACTGAGTACAGTTATTGCTGCACACGGGGTCACATCAGATACTGAAAGCACATACTTCTCCCACTCTCAGATATATAATATTTGATTAGTAAATAAATGACCAAGTCTGATATTTCTGTCTCATTTATTTAAATGGTTCTGGTTATCTACCTTTAGGTAAAATCTGATTCAGTTTTGGATCAAATTTATGCAGAAATATAGAAAATTCTAAAGGTTCACAAAGTTTCAAGCTGCAGATTATTATAGATTATTAGAGGCAGTATCTCAAGTAAGGAGCATCACGAGCTCAAAATCTGTTTTGTAGGAAAGATCAGATGACAGGAAATACTTCAATCTCTGAGACATTACTGAGTGATTCTTTTCACATGAAACAGTAAAAGTGATTTAAAGTGGGATATTTATACCCTCTTAGTATTTCAGGCATAAACATTTACATAAGATAAACATTTATGTAAGATCTGAATAAGATCTAACTGATAAAAACAGCTTTAGAATCGATAATTATTTACACATAGCGTAAAGAAGGCTTTGTTGTACAAAGATGTTGTTAACCTGACGGCCTTAAAATTTAGATTTTAGAAAAGCCTAATTAACAAGTCACCAGATTGTTGTTCAGTTAAATTAATATATTATATTTAGTGAACTCAAAATGCATATTTACTTGGTAAGTATAAACAACAGGTTTTACAATGGAATATTAATTATTTAATTATATGAACACACAAATGTACTGCCTGAATATATATATATATATAATTACTATTAAACATTAAACTAGCTACAGCTGTTAAACAAAGGTGGAACTGTTCTTCTTTTATAACGGCTTACATTTTAAATATAAGGAATAAAATTATATATGTGTATTTTTAACAGTTTTAGTTTAAACTGCACTAGTAGATGTGGATGTTGAAATACTTTGTTTCTGCACTTACACTGACCAGAACCGGTCTCCTCTCTAGGTACGAGCGCTGGGTTGGGTTGCCAGGTAGTGCACTAATGCTTTATATATGTCTGTGTATTGTTCTCTCGAGGTATCAGCACTGGACCTTGTTCGTGCAGCGTCTGAGCTCAGGGCGAGTTTTAGACTCTAACCTTCCTGTACTAGCCGGGAAACATTATCCAACGGAACACTAAGCCCGGTAAGTGGCTCTGGATAAGAGCGTCTGCTAAATGCCTTAAATGTAAATGTAAATGTAAATGTAAATGTAAATCCAGAGTAACTTACCTGTGCTGTGTGGAAAGCGGAGCTCTAACAGGAACACGGAGGAGTAAAACTGTAAAACAGCGGAGCAGTCACTAATGCAGGTCTGGGAGGAGCATCAGACCCTAATAAAGCTCCACAAATTACATCAGGGCAGCCAGCAGCGGGTTTCGCAACGTCATAGCATAGCTTGTCCTGACAGAGGTGCCGCTATCAGCCTACCACACTTCCGACCCCACGGGATGAAAGGTTTCTTAAAGGCTGATTTAAATTTACATGATTTAACTGTCTATATTAGATCGACATAGATGTAGTTGGTGTAACATACACTGTATGGCCAAAAGTATGTGGACACCTATATGACACACTTATATGAGTTTTTGGTTGTCCGATTACAAAACATCAGCATACAACACTGTCCACGCGTCTGAGACACGTTCCACAAGATTTTGGCAGTTTGTGTTAATTTGTGTCCATTCAGTCAAAAGAGCATTTGTGAGGTCCGGTACTGAGAAGACCTGGCTCACAGTTCACCCCAAAGGTGTTCCGTGGGGTTGAGGTCAGGGTTCTGTGTGGAACACTGGAGCTCCTTCATTATCATAAATAAATAAATAAATAAATATTATTTCTCCATTTCAGCTCAAGTTAATTCAAATCAGTCACACATTTTAAGGTGTACTACTCATTTATTCAGTCGTCACTGAAGCTAAAACACTGTTCACTGTTTTACACAGCTGTACATCATCATGTATTTTATATATATATTTAGTTTTATTAAGAACTAAGACATTTTTACTCCATTTAAAAACACCAGCTGTTCTTTACGCTGTATAAACAGACCAACAGAAACAGTTCCAAATGATCTGGAATAAAATCTGCTTCTACTGAAGTTAAGGTGGTTTTCTTTCGTCTCCTGTAAAGTTCCTGTTTATCGGTGACGAAGTCAGTCTAAAGACAGTGACTAACACTCTCACTCATCCTGCCGACCTTCTGACCCACAATAAAACCTTCATATTCGGTAAAGTCATGTGACTAACACTAAAAGTGAACCTGTCTTGTGGATGGGAACAAAATCCATTCAATTCAAAAATTCAAATTTCAATTCAAATCAACTTTATTATTCAGTTTAACTTTAAAGGTGCTGTAGAACTCATTTTATGAATATTTATTCAGTATTTAAATAGTTCTCTGATTTTCTGTGTAGAAGGTATGTGAGAAACAGGTTCACAGATATACTTTTATTTGCCCATTTGCAATCCATGTCATATACTCTGTAGTATAAATATCATATATTATATTATATTATATTATACATATGATTTGTTATTAAAATTAAACAAGTTTGTTTTCCTTTTTTTTGGTGAACTCATGAATAATTAGATGAGCTCTGCTTTGATTGGCTAGTTTACAGCAAGACACCTTGATGATCACACAGCGGCAATATAAAATAATATGATCCTCTGTGTGAATAAGCCTGGTCCTTACACTATTTAATTAGCTATGCTAGGTACTTGGAACTTGCTAGTAGCTAACTAGCTACCTGCTTACCTGGACATCAACACGGAGTAATTTAAAGCTGTTACTCGCCATAAACCTTCCAGTTTAAGATGATCTGGATGATAACGTCACACAGCATGACCACTACTACAGGTCGCTGTTGGGTCTGTGGTGCTAATAAAGGTGGAACTGCTTCTCTCTTCACTCTCTTCAGTGCCAAACACTGAGTGAAGCTGCTTGATATTGTCCAAAGGTTTGAGAAACTATCTGGAGTGAAAGGTGCAGACTCTGAATTACAGTCTTCCAGGATCCTGTTAAAGATCTGGGACCTGAAGTTCTGATTTACCTGCATGTTTATTGTAATTTTCTGTTCCACCTTAAATAGAGCTGCAATTATATTCTGGTGCCTGTACACACTGTAGCATTTAAGGTGGAACAGAACATTCGATGGAGAAGCTGGTGAGTAGAGATCAACTTCAGCCTCGTTTAAAGATGGACATCAACTGTGTACCGCTGCCAGTTCGGGACCAACATCCCTCTGCAGCCGTACGGTAGATTTCTCCACATATTCCACCAGACTTATTAATGAGTCTGATACATAACAGCGTAGGGTTTTGGAGTCAGCTTATTTTACCGTCCTCTATTGTAAATGCAGGATTTGTATCTGAAGGAGGAACAACAGTGTCTGAGGTAGTTTTATCAGTTCATGCTACCTTTAAGGTCAGACTGGGCTGTTTTTACCTGGTTTAAGACTAGACGAGTGAACTGCTCTTTGATATATGGAATATATATATATATATGGAATATGTGTTCGTGGTCACACTACCGTCATTTATGTCCTCTCACCTTCAAACCCAGAAATGAATAACTGGTATAGATCACCGTGTCACACCTTTTCTCCTTTGGTCCGGAAACACAACGATCATTATTTCCATAAACATATGACATATGACGAAAGGTTGACTCGTCACACCACAATAAACTCTTCCAGCGAGCGTTTCCGATGAGCTGGAGTCCAGAGAGGTCAGCAGTGTTACTAGGCGTTGTTGATATATGACTTCCACTATGTGTAGCTCAGTCTTAAAGGGAAACTGACTGTTAAGATACAGCTCTGTAAAAACGTAAGAGCCCACCTGAGAATGATCAGTTTCTCTAGTTGTACAGGTTCTGGGTTTGTGTTGGACCAAAATGAGCGGTTCTGTTTGATTCTATACACTACTGGAAACACGTCTCCCAAATTCCAGATCAAATATTGTATTTAGATCTGTTTATTTAGAAAATCACTAATGACCCTCCAGAAGCCTGTTTTTAGAACCATGCTCGCTGTGCGTTTCACCCCAGCCACCGCTCGCCAGTCTCTCTGTAGGTCACTTGAGGTCATCTTACGGTGGTTAAGGGACATTGGAATGAGGTGGCGCTCATCACGGTCAGTAGAGAGGGGTTTTGGCCCTCTGCCAGTCTGTAGCTGTGTTGTCCTGTGTGTTTGCTGCTTGACCTTGTTCTTATGAACCAGACGCTCACTGTATCTGCCAGTAAAGCTAGAACCCAACCTTCTGTTCCTCACTAAGAACCTGCTGTACATGTGGAGATGCTGATTTAAGAAGGAACTGGAGTGGGCTCTTATTTATTTACAGAGCTGTACATGGGCTGATATATGTATATGTACAAACCAAACAAAATACTAAAGACTAAATCCTTTTATATTATCTCTCTCTCTCTCTCTCTCTCTGTCTCTCTCTCTGTCTCTCTGTCTCTCTCTCTGTCTCTCTCTCTCTCTCTCTGATCCACCGAGTGAGGAACCGTGAGGTATATATCTAATTATATCACTTCATGCACATATTGTAGTGTGAGTGTACACTGGAGTCTAACAGTGCTTTCTGTATACTGTACAGCCCTGTTGTGTTGGTATAATGAGAGTAAAGCTGAACTGAATTGACTTTAGAACATGACATCACTCAGAAGAACAACTTTTTAGATCTTTTAGGTCTTATTTTTCATAGGACTGACCATATGACATCATCAGTGTGACAGTGGTGGCGTTGGAGGCCGATTTATCCTGTTCTTATAATAAACCAAACGTTCACGTGTCGTGTATATGCCTTATTATACCAGTATTGGACACGTACACTGTTTTAAGGCCTACACGTCTCACACTAAGGGATCCCTTTAACCTGCATTTGTGGACACAGTGAGTTTATTGCTGGAGTTTATTCAGGGCTGTCTGAGGGGTCGAAGGTCATTCTGCTGTGGTTTTGGTCTTGTCCTTTAAACAAAGGGATTCTCTGGATTCTTTGAATCTTGTGTTGATGATATTCTGCACTGTAGAAAGCAAAATGAACATCCTGTTTTTGGACATGTCATATTGGTCCTAGTCTTAAATTCCTCCTGCCCCATCTGTTTTGGACCATGTCACAGGGCTCAGTTTCAGAATGAGCGTATATTTGTAAGCCCCAGTGAAGCAGATCAGATAAAACATCACGTCTTGTCTTTGTACAGGTTTTGTTAGATTTGTAAATCACTGCTTTCCGTTATCGTATGTTATCGTTATCGTATGTTATCGTTATCGTATGTTATCATTATTGTATGTTATCGTTATCGTATGTCTCTTTTCCCTCTTTTTGGTGCTGGGTTTGTAGTAAGACCTGCTACACCTGTTTCCCTTTTTCAATGATTTCTGTTTGCATGCTCCGCCCTGAAGACCCCTCCCCACAGGACCGTACACGAGGCTGAAGTCCAGACAATAACACATGGCTTTAAGAACACGTGGATGTAACCAGTTAACGTATGGCCTGCACTGCACAAGGCTTATTGACAAACAGTGACACTACCAGTCGTTACAGCTCAGACTGATTCATTCAGTTACTGCTCTGTATATGACACGAGACAGTAAATGAGATTCACCATCCACATCTAGAAACATTTCAGATTTCCACTGGATGGAATTCTATATTTGTATGAATTCAGACGGATGTAGTTTCCAGTATTTTGTATGTATGAGCATGTCTGAACCTGAAGAGTGCCAAGGTAAATATGCTGTCGTACCTTGGGAGTGTCCTGCTATCTGAACATATATATTAAATGTTGACTGATCTTCACAGATAATCGCCTGGCTGTGTCTGGTATGAATAGCGACCTCTGTGCTCTGGCTGATTCCTGTAGGCTGGACAGTAGAGGTGAAGTTGGTTGTGATATTTAAATCCAGCTAAGGAACAAAACATAATAAACGGCACTTGTGGAGATAGGAGCCATAAAGTTATATGACTTTAGAGGCTGTTCCTGCTGGACAGATGTGAGTCTTTATCTACCCTGTACTGCTCTTTGAACAAGAACCAAAGCAGCATTGATCACCTGTGTGGCTAAAATAAACATGTACCTGCTGTAAAGCTGATACTACACTCACAGTATAAAAAGGATTCTTCAGAATTCTTTAGTAATGGCGAGAATACTGAAATGTAAATATGGCAGGAACGCTTGCTGTAAATATTTATGTGTTATGTATATAATTATATATACACAGTTGAGTCACATTATTATGACCATTTCCTACTTTCGACAGTGGCAGCACGTGAAGCTCTTGAAGTAAGTCATGTTTCTGTGGCATTCTCTGAGCCCACTCATCCATGTGGAAGGTACTCTCTGATCTGGGTATGAATCCATTCTTGCAGACCACGTACACCCATACATGCTGATTGTCTTCCCTGGGGTAGTGCCACATGTCACACAGCTAGAAATGTCCAACACTGGTTTGAAGAGCATGACCAAGACATCCATGTACATCCCTGACCCCTAATTCCTCAGACTTGAACCCAGTTGAGCATCTGTGGGACCACCTGGATCATCTTGTTCACTCTGTGGATCCTCCCCCATGCACCCTCCAGCAGCTGTGGGATGCACTGCAGTCAGGATGCCAGATATCTGTGACAGCCTAGCAGGACCTTAGTGAGTGACTCCCAGCCTAGCTCCTGTCCGTGCTGCACACAGGGGTTACTCTGGATATAAACTGGTGGTCATAATAATGTGACTCGACTGTGCAGTTTTATACATGTGTTTTATGTATAGGTGGGTGGCACAGCTGCCTCACAGCAAGAAGGGTCTGGGTTAGATTCCCCAGCAACACATCAGTGTTTCTCAACCCTGGTCCTGGAGGCTCCCTGCTTTAACACACCCCTGTAACTCTGATGGATCTTCTCCAGCATCAAACAGGAAGCAGCAAAGCGGCTATAGGAGCATCTCTGGTGGGCAGGTGAGACGTGGCACAGAGTCATATTGTATGGTTGAACATGTCATGAGAATACTATGAATTACTGAGCAGCTGTCCTAACTCACCTCCAACTCCTTTTGTAGGATGGACAGATCTGTCCCTGTTCATTTCACCAGGTCCGGTCGGGGTCAGGTTTGACTAAACATAATGACAAATTGTCTTTAGATGTGAGAAAGTGTCAGACTATCAAGGTTCTCTACACACTTCTTTTACAAGTGGGTGCTAGCTACCTTTAGAACACCCCGGCATCAAGCTTTGTTTTTCTTCACTGGTGAAGGAGTTGTAACTCACCTCATCGACTGCAGCCGTTTCCTCTTCTCCTTCTCCTCACGAGGAAGCGCTATAATGAGAAGGTTACTGAACTCAGATCCGAGACCCTCAGAAAGTACAGTAGCGGTTATAGGACCCGGACATTAAGATCTTAACAAGTGGATCCTCCTAAATATGAACAGATATGAACACGCTCTGCTGACCGAAGTACAGATATTTAGAACGTCCTGTTGAAGAGTCATTTATATTTATTAGGCCAAGCGGATCACAGTTTGTAAATCATATTTGGACATACGGTCACAAAATTCAAAATGTATTTTGACATAATTCATATGTTTTTCGGCACAGCAAGAATAAGGAGAGCCTGTAAATGTGCCTTATGTTAATGTGCTAACGCTAATATGTTAGTGTTTTTAACAGGTGCAGTTTCTCAAAGGCCTTTACAGGTTATGCCCCAAAACTACACAATGATCTCCCCACCGACATCAGACTTTCAGCACCGGTTCATGTTTTTAAGACTTATTTTATTCACTTGCGTTTACTAGTTTTTGAACTTTGTTAGTAAGGACTTTGGTATTTTTTTCTGTGTATTAACTGTTTTTTATTATTATTTTTACTAATGTATTATTTTACTATTTTTACTTATGTACTATTTAATTATTTTTACTAAAGTATTATTTAATTATTTTACTAAAGTATTATTTAATTATTTTACTAAAGTATTATTTAATTATTTTCCTTATGTATTATTTTTATTGTTTTATTATTTTATTTTAAAAAACGCTATATAATAAAGATTTATTTACTTACTGACCTTCTTATAAAAACATTGAGAGTAAAATATTATGGAGTGAAGTTTAGCCTTACACACTCTGACTGGTTTACTAACAGCACATCAACACAGCACATCAATTGAGCTTGAGGTATTAAAATAAATCACAGCGTGTGAGTACTGTGCATTAGCTGCTTTACAGTGATATGATATGCTGTATTGTGCGGACTGCTGCATCATTTAAGGTGGACTGGAAAAACAGATCGACATTAAACACAGATATCTGGAGTTTCTAGCAGGAATCACATGTTTTACCTGCAGCAGCTTCACAGTGCAGCTGCCACCACTGTTTTCCATTTCCCACAGCCCAGCTGCTGCTTATACTCACATTCAGTAATGGATCTAGAACTTCCAGAGAGCATAGAGGGACTGCTCTATCACTAAACCTGGTCCTGCATATTGGAATCACTGGACCGTGACTGGTTGATTCATGTGTCACTCGGTAATTCTGATCTAATCTAGCTTGTTAGAAAAGTTTTTTTTGAGCTCCTAGAGTCGAGAGCATCAGTTTAGCTTGTTATGAAGGCCTGAAGGTTCCGCTCTGTTCCCAACAGTTCTGAATGTAATCCTTCTTATTTAACCGCTTGAGAGGTGACTGAATTTTCGGTATCTCTGCAGTTAACAGAGTTCTAGATAAAGTCAGTCTGTTAACAGTGGTAGTGATAGGAACCAGACATCGACCTCTAGAAGCTCCCTCACAGAAAGTTATAACAGGAAACGTTTATGATGACTCACTTCACAGAGGAGTTAAATGCAGTAGACAAATTCCTCTGTGTTCAAGCGCAAATGGTCTTAAATTCTAATTCTAATTAAAATCCATTCGTGGTGGAGGGATACACACAGGACGCTGTAACACACATCTGTCACCATAGAATTTTCACTATTTCGTCATCATCAGCATTCCATACAACAACGTTTCAGCCCTGGTCCTGGAGACACCCTGCCCGGCACTGCTTTCCCTGCTCCCGACACACCTGATCCACCTTATCAGCTCATTAACTAGCCTTTTCAGAGCTGCAGGGGGTGTGACAAAACAGGGAACCCTCTGAAATGTGCAGGGCAGGGTGCTTCCAGGACCAGGGCTGAAAACCACTGCTGTATGAACCTCAGTAGATGCGTCCTCAGGGTCACTGGAGGTTTTGGATAGTAAATTTAACATTTGTGTTTGACTCCTGTAGTCCCCATCACCACCACTGTACAGACATCCCAGCTGGAAGTGTCTCTACACAGAACCATCTCCACACTACACCTCTCTGAATGAAGCTGTTCGCCCCATAATGGCTGAATTACAGGGTTATTTTTATTTCGGTGGATTTCCCCTTCGAATTAAACTCTCTTCGCAGCTGTCGTGTCGTTGGTTGTGCGGAAGTGACGTAGCTGGAGTGTCGATGGCGGCTCGCAGGTCCGTCCGGGTTTCGCTGTTCTGATGCGGCTCGGCGGTGGTGGACAGGCGCTTATGCTGCACCTCAACTCCCAGAGGTTTCCACGAACTTTATACGAGCTCGGATACCGTCCATATTTTGGAGTCTTCTTTCCGGACAAAGTGTCCGAAAGGCGCTAAAAGGGGCGCACTGACGAGCTGAGCTAGCCGCTAATATAAAACAAGCTAAGCTAAGCTAATTAGCCTAGCTTAGCCGGCTCCCTCCACTGTTGTATTAGCTTAGCTTCTCGTAGCTCAGCTAGCAGGGCTTTTTGCGTGGCTGCGCTTTCAGATATCACTCCTTAAAGAATGGCTGGTTTTAAACCCAGGTTTTAATCGCGTTGGTAGCTGGTCACTGCCTCCGGTTGGTCCAGCGCTTGTGGCTGTCTGTGGGACTGAGAGCCCGGGCAGCTCCGTTAGCCGAGAGGGGAGGACGCTGTGGGCTGGCCGCTGTAGCAGCAGCTGTTTTCCCGACTCTAAACGGGACAGGACCGGTCCCGGCGTGTTTTCGCTTCTCCAAAGCAGGTCCTCGGCCGCCAGCATGTTGAAGACACGCCAGTGTCTGCTGGGGATCCGCACTTTCCTCGGAGTGGCGAGCAGAATCTGGGGCTTCATCCTCTACATCCTCAGGAAACATCTCAGAACGGTGAGGAGATGCTCGGAACACAGAACCATGGCATTAGCACCAGTGGTGGAGAACCTCCTTAAAGCACAGGCTAGCTTCTCATTAGGCTGCTTCTCCAGTGAGTTAAATCTGCTGCACCATTTAAGGTGGAACGGGAGCATGAGAACAAGGCTTCGACCTGTGGTTTGTGAAAACGCAGGAGTATAGTAGTTCTGTTTCTGTTATTCATCAAACTAACATCAAAGCACTTAAAGGTATGCACCTCTACAGGTAAACTCGGATATGGATATGGTTCTTCTACTTTCACTCTTGAGTGATGTCTGTACTGGGAGCTGTGGTGGCTTCGTTCAGGCCTATGAAGTTCAGGCTCTCCTGTAGAAGAGCCCTTCTGAGATGGTGTAAACCCGTATGGTAAATATCTGGATTAATAGCCGGATTGGGAGGGTTACCTTAAATGTATTCTGTCACAGATTACAGATTATCTGATGTAACTGTAACCTAATTCAAAAGATTACTCTCTTAACGTAATCAGATTACTTTCTGCTACTTCTGGATTACATGTATTTTTAAAATTGTATAATTAAATAAATAGAAGAGAAAAATAAGACTTTTAATTTAACAGAACACAAAAAAACGCACAGTTTAAAACAGAATTATAGATTATAGGTGGTTTCAGTCGCGGATCATGTTCAGCAAGGTTAGATATGTATACTCAAACCTTAATGTTCAGACGTTCAGAAAAATCTGAGTGATTTTAACAGGAGTTTTATTTGAGCTACAAGCTCTTAGACACGGACAGTCGGTGTAGAATGATCCGGTACGTTGGATCAAATGTAGTACAGGTAAATTTACACGGCTGTTCTGGGACACTTCTTTATCGGTTGTTGTCATGGCGTCCTCAAACGATCTCCTAGATATCTCCTTCTGAGATCTCTCAACACGAATCATAAACAGGTCAACCTGAAAGCTCAGACTGGACATCGTGTGTGTGTCTGGTAAAAGGCTGTACTGTCTCGTAAGGGTGTGTGTGTCGGTGCTCGGACTCGGCAGCTCTCGGAGATCAGCGTGTTCTACGGGTTTAACATGGATTCGTTTTATTCCTGACTGAAGGCCTTTTCACTCCGCAGTGTGAGTTTTAAAAATGGGTGCTTTTTTAACGCAGTGCTGCTTCAGACCTAGTCTCGGTGTTTTTAGTCTAAACCCTTTAAAGACCATGTAGTTTGAGTGAAAGTGGGAACGTCCTGTTCTACAACACAGAGTCACCGGCCTGGAGATCCCCACGGCCTTTTACAGTAGCTGAAGCTTCTGTAGGTCGGTGGTCAGATTTGAGGTTCCACTTTTGCTTTGTCGTCTCAGTTTAGTGACCTGCGGTTATATGCAGTCGCTGTAACAGTCATTCGTAGCTTCTCGGCTGCTCGTCATGTTCAGTTTATATTCAGCTACTTGTTATTTATTACTGTTGGAGTATTTAGTAAATTAATAAATAATCCTAATCTGCGCGACTCATTTGACACATTTATCATTAAAACAGCAGATTTTTGGCGAGTTTGGCGAGTGAGGATGTAATCCTGCTGGGAATCGCCCTCTTTTATAATGTACCTGTAATCTGAATTTATTTATTTATTTATTTATTTATTTATTTATAAACTGTTGCTGTAACGGAATGCAGTTATGTTTTCTGTATCTTGGTTACGTAGTGCTGTTACACATGTTCTGTAATCGTACAGGAGTTTATACAGCATTTCCTAAAATAGATACATTTACATTTATACACATTTACTGCAGGATTATTATACATCTACCAAATGGCCCCAAAGGAATAGAGCGATGATGTAATAATGTGTAGAGCGCGGCAATACGACAGTATTGATCATCACAGTGGGGCTTTCTGAGCATGTTGTGGGCGTAATTAGCCTTAAAAACGAGTTATTTTTATTTATATAGAAGGTATGTGAGTATTTTGGTAAAAATGCCCAGATGTGGTTTACACACCCATTTACACCCTGTGATTTGGTACTGGAATTAAAGAAGCTGATTTTAAAATCTTTTTTAGGTGAACTTATGAAGACTATGATGAGCTCGGCTTTGATTGGCTGGTTTACAGCGAGACACCGAGATGATCACACAGCAGCAGCGTGTAGAAATGGACTAAATTAAAACTAAACAGTCTGTGTAAATACGTCATCACACGGTTTAGTCAGCTGTGCTAGTCACTTAGAGCTTGCTAATGGCTAACGATGCCTGTACTTGAGACTTGCTTTGCTTGTGGTCTCCGCGTGGCTGCTGCTTACAGGCTGCTGTTGGGGTTGTGATGCTAATTAAGCTGGAGCTGCTCTTCAGTGTCAGACACCGAGTGAAGCGCTCGATGTTGGTTTGAGGTTGTTCACCGTGTTAATGTTAGTGTTAATACATTTACATTTATGGCATTTAGCAGACGCTCTTATCCAGAGCCACTTACAGCTGGGCTTAGCGTTCTGTTGGATAGTATAAGTAAGTTAGGAGTCTAAAACTCACCCTGAGCTCAGACGCTGCCCGAACAAGGGCCAGTGCTGCTACCTAGAGAGAACAATACACAGACATGTATAAGCATA
Organism: Semaprochilodus insignis; assembly: GCA_034552555.1. Taxonomy (NCBI): domain Eukaryota; kingdom Metazoa; phylum Chordata; class Actinopteri; order Characiformes; family Prochilodontidae; genus Semaprochilodus; species Semaprochilodus insignis. Next base: position 10,941,443 of record CM067496.1, on the reverse strand, counting down.
AGTGCACTACCTGGCAACCCAACCCAGCGCAAAACAAAGTATTTCAACATACACATCTACTAGTGCTCACTCATTTAAGTGCTTTACAAAGAGACGGGTCTTCAGCCTGCGCCTCGTAAGTGCTTTGTGAATTTTCAGAATCAGAATCTCTTTATTTCACCAAGTATGTTACACATACAAGGAATTTGTCTTGGTGAGAGCAACACGTATGACAAGTAACAAAAAAACAAATAACAAAAACACAGAACACAGATTATTTACAGTATTAAACTTAAATCGTGCTTTCGTTACACTCTAGTGCCTGTGTGAAGTGTAGCATTTAAGGTGGAACCGAAGTTTCGATAAAGGAGCTAGCGAGTAGGGAGTGATTTCAGCTTCATTTGAACATCAGCCATGTACCGCTGACGGTTCGGTTCCCTGGGAAGGGAATAAAAGACGGCACTGCCCCCTTCACAGCCCGGAACGGCAGATTTCCACACACAGTCCACCGTTTCCGTTGCTGGTGCTCCCTTGTGGTCGTATGTAGATGATGTGCTGTAAATATTAATTAAACCGTTTATCATCAGGAGTTGATCCGGACTTGCTTTTGGGCCGAAACCAAATATCTGTAGTAACAGCACCAACACGTGCAGAACGTTGGTGGACTCCGTCATCGTGTTACTACTGTTCACTACCATGTGCAGTTGTCTTTGTCAGTGTCCTTTGGGTTCTAATAAAAACAAACGCAGGCTGGGTCCACCAGTAGCACCGAGGTTCTAAAAAGCCTGAGGGAAACCGGTCCAAGAACCAGGGTTATTTTTGATTAAGAAAGGACTGTGTATGTACTGTAGTTCAGGTTCTCACATTTACAGCACAGTTTAAGTGGCCGTTGGAGCCACATCCAGAACCTACACTAGAACTTCACCTCTTAAGCTTCCATGTTATTCTCCACCTCGGAGTTCAGCTGGATCCTAGGGCTGTTTTTATGGTCTGGTATTTCTCCTGGACTCTGGACTCCTGCGGGTCTGACTGACCCGAGCACAAGCACAAACACTTTTCAGTGTTGGGTTGAAGTCAGAACTACAGCTTAGTGTTGGTTACTTTCAGGACCCTTTTAATTAACATACACCTTATATTGAGCTGTACATAAATAGATCTAAAATAAAATTAATATTCTATATAAATGTCATGATATGAATGAATATGGTTAGAAATGGAGTGAATGATTATTAGTCCAGTTGCTGGCGCTGTCCAGTATTAATGTTTCTAATATTACTGATATTTACATATAAGCAATGTTGTGCAAGACCCATCCCTCCACAGTCACAGTGTAACCACAGACTTGGGTTTTGTTAAGAGAGTAGAACTTCTTAAAAGTCCCCCACGGTTTAAACTCTATTCGTAGAGAGGAATACACTCCTGGACTTCGTTTTACACCAGACGCTCTTATATTTACTAATAGTGGGTTTCCATACACCACCTTTTTATTGTGAATTAAAATAAAAATAATAAAAAATAAAAAACCCAAAAATCCAAAAGGTCCTTAAATGTTTTACAGTAGAACTGAGTGGAAAATGTCTAATATTTCTAAAGCTGTAATGTTAAAAAGGTTTTTTCTAATTTAGTCTCATGGTTCTGTTCTAACTGATCTTGTTGCTCAGCACAAACACAGTGGTGAGCTGCTGTTAGACTCACGACCTGCGACCCGACTCCACGACTCTGCACAGTGGCCCGCTCGCATAACGCGAAATATGAGTGCAGAAATATGATCAGATGTCTGAATAAACAGATATTGTGGTGCGTCATAGGTTGTGGAAGTATTGCCGTATCGCCCACCTGTAATAATTGAAGATCCTAAGAGAAGGATACTGGCACAGGTGGCACAGGTAATCTCAGACCGCGATAAGGATCATTTCAGTACCTGTTCGTTTATCTGGCTATCACTTCGTTAACGTGCTGAGTCAGTCTAGCTACACTGTTGAGGGTGATTGTAGCGTACAGTCCAGCTGTTTTGTAAGGTGATGTGAGGCTGCAGCTGTGTGTGTGTGTGTGCGCGCGTGCGTGTGTGTGCGCGTGTGTGTGTGCTCTTGGGTTGTTGGGAAACAAAGCTGGTAGATGATTCAGAGTTGAGCTCTAAAGGATCTACTGTCAGAGGGGAAACTTCACCTCCTGCTGCTCCTCCTTACAGTGTTAGTGTTCTGCAGTCTGTAGGTTCTGTCTGTGTGTGGGGGGTCTAGATAAGGGTTCCTCTGAGTTTCTGATCAGTGCCCTGCAGCTGTTTGTTTGTGCTAGTGCTGACGTGATGGAGGGATTTCTGCTGATTTCTGGCTGAGGCTCGTTTTGGGTCTTAGTTATTACTCGGTTCTCTTTTTGGTTCTAATCGTGAGGTTGCAGTTTTCTCACACTGGCACCTCTTCTATAACACTTTCTGAGTTCTCGTCATGTCGTTACGGAGCTTGACCGATAGATTCGTCTGAGGATTACTTTCTTTATTTCGTTTATAAAATAAACACAGCGTGAGGTGCATGAGGTGTTACTCCTAAGGAGCAGCCATAAACTGATGTAACCCCCAGGCTAATGCGCTAGCCACAGGCAATCAAACCCCCAAACTAACGAGCCGGTGATGAGCTACAGTCCAGTGATGAGCGCTGTGTGATAGCTGCACTGCTTTGCCGGGTTGGTGTCTTAGGACACGGTCTCGCGGTCTGTGAAGTGTGTTAGTCTCGGTATTTACTGGTGTTCAGGTTCTCCACCTTGATGACCTTTGTGGTGGTGGGTCTGTGGGTCGGTGAGCCCAGCAGTGACTCTGTACATGTGTTTTAATGCTGAGTCTCCTTGAAGACTCTCCTCTTACTCAGACAGCCTCTGACAGCTGATGGGGGGCCGATATAAATAGTACCGTAGTGGTGGGGGGCGAGGGGCGGGGCCTGTAACAGTGTCTGCCGCATATTAGACTTGCTTCGCTACAGCGATCGAGAAGACGAGGCAGACCGTGTGTCTCCTTCAGGACAGATTTTCAGAGATGTTATAAATGAAGAGACTTGAGGATGAAATATGATTGTGAATGTTTACCGTCGTATCTGTTTCCGTAGAAAGCCCCGCCCTTTAAGAGAAAGATAACCAGCTTGCTTGTTACGCCATAGAACAGAAGAGATATAGATTTAGAGACTCGTAAGTTATAACAGCATGAACCTAAAAAGAGTAGATCTGGTGATATTGGCGGATCGCTGTGTATGATTTACGTCTCTCTCTTCATTCCATTAGCTCAATTAAATGAACTAGTTACTGGTAAACAGTATTTAAATATGAAATATAAATTATGCCTGTCAGGCCTCTGTCCACAAATGGTTAAACTTGAATTGACTTGAAATAATAATAATAATAATAATAATAATATATTTCCTACCTCTGAAGCAGGAAGCGGATGCGGGATCAAGCAGTGTGACTGTGTGAGCTGAAGCTTAAACTTTATTAGATGAAACAACATCATAATAAATATGATTTGACGCTCATGTAGTATCATGATGCTTATAGACGTTTTCACGATGCACAGTATTGATAACAGTGAACCTATAAATACAGTGGTGTTCAGAGTTTCACTGCGCTGCGGTCCAATTAAACATGACTAATCATGCTCTCTGTATAATGAAACAAGGTGTTGCTAAATGTTCTGTACTGCCGATAATAATAATGTTCTGAAGCACGTTGTGATGTTTTTCACAGTAGTGATAAAATATCATGTTGCTCAGCCTTGTAATTAGGGTTGGGTATTGAAGCCCGGTTCCGGTTCAGAACTGGTTGCCTGTTAACAAATTAAAAAAATAAATAAAGAAAGAAAGAAATCGTACGGGAATCGTACGGTCCCACCTGTCTGGGAGAGAACCCAGGAGCGGTCACCTTTGTGTCAAAAGGCTGTATTGTTTCTCGGTTGTGGAGTCAACACCAATTAGGTAGGCAAAGTACGGATATCAGACCTCCTGCGGCGTTCAGGTGCTCTTCAGAAGGGTGTACCAGCCAGATGGATGACAGGTAAATACTGTACTCCGTTTGGGTGCTTGCTCACATCCAGTTGATGTTCCCCCGGTTCAGACCTGCTCGACCGCAGCATCAGTACTGTTAGCAAAGCTGCCGTGACAGCTGGACAAGCGTTTCTGAAGATCAGTACCTGGCAGTGACGGCACCCTCTGGCAGTGAGGTTGAAATGAGCCTGAAAGTTCTGAAACCACAAACAGGACGATCGCTGTACAAATTAATAACAGAATAACGGATAAAACGGTGCCTGTTAATAACGCTGCAGCAAAAACAAAAGACTGCAGTGAATGAAGCTGAATAATAAAAAGTAAAGCTGTTCTTTATATCTGAATATTTGGCTTTTAGACCGTACTGGAATCGAAACTTGGAATTGAAACTTGGAAACCGTAATCAGGCTTGGAAATAATGAAGCATCTTTAATATTATAATCTTCAATTTCATCACAAAATTCTAGGTTAGTACAATAACTGCCGTATTAAAGGGCCCATATATCATCCCTGTGTTCTGTTTTAGAGTATCTTATTGTACACTGCACGTTTAAGACTGATGTATGTAACTGAGCTCTGCTCTGATTGGTTGCCCTATATTGTGCTTGATTCAAAAGGCAGCCAAGGCTGAAACCCCTCCTTTTAACTTCAGCTTGAGTGGGTGTCACGGGCCGAATGGGTGTCACGGGCCGAATGGGTGTCACGGGCCGAATGGGTGCCGTTTTTTATGGCGTTGCTCACCAGAGCACCCAGACTGCCTGGAAAGGGGCGATTTGAAGCTTTGTGACTGTGTTACCTGTAAGCTAAATTCTGTTTCTGGTGATATGGGCCCTTTAATGCCAGTTCGTTCCTGTTGGTGTGGTGATGCTGGTGTCTGACTGCTGAATCAGCCTTCATTATTTAATCTTAATCTGTGTGGACCACAGAACCTTCATACGCAAGACTAAATAAACATAAAGGTTCGGACCGTATGTACAGTGAATGTGTAAAGTGACCGAGTGCACTTGGTACTGAAGGTAATATGAGCCCGGTGGTGGGGGGTCGTTGGTGGTGTTGGGAACGTTCCAGATTTCCAGGGATCCACTGTGTAATCTGTGTGACTGTTAAGGACACAGCTCAGACGGGTCAGTCTGAGGATTTATTAAAGCGATAGGTCGTAAACGTAGTTGGGCCTTTGTCCGTCAGCTAAGACGTGTTTGATGCTTGAGTTTTAGCACTGGAGCTAATACCTTCGCTATGAGTTAGCATGGTGCTAACTGCAGCCTAAGTAATCACATCCTCGCCTCAAACGTGTTTGTGAAGTTTGACGTTCTGTTTCAGAATGTAACTGCTGCACCATTTAAGGTGGAACCTAATGTTAGACTGGGAATCGCGCTTCATGCCTCAAACAGTGAATATTAAGAAATCTAAAAATGTTAATTTTTCGTTTTCTGATTTTGTATTCAACTTTATGAGGATTTATTTGCTTACTTTTCAAAATTTCAAAATTATTTGTGGTATGATTTTCCATTACCGCTGTATCTGAATTGAGCTACGTGAATATTTAATATTATTATCACAATAATAATTCTCTCTCTCTCTCTCTCTCTCTCTCTCTCTCTCTCTCTCTCTCTTCTGCTGAGTCGAGA
>CM067496.1:10916679-10935317 GCA_034552555.1 Semaprochilodus insignis | reverse complement strand
GGATACACTTATACCTTATAGTATTTACAATAATAATGTATGTATAATATAATTAATTATAATAATTAGTTTCTGGTAGTTAAACTTTAAAGTCTGTTAATCTGAGGTGAGTATTTCGGTAGTGAGAGTGAGGCTGTGCTGCCTCTCTGGTGGAACTGGAACACGTTCTAGATCAGCTCCATTCTTCAATAAAACCTTACCTGCAGCGTATATATCTCCTCATCACTGCTGCCGCTGCTTTTGGCCTTCTTGCTGGCTTCAGGGCGAGAGGTCGTGTCCTTCAGGGCTGAGGGGTCACAGGTCAGATTAAGGGATAGTTTAACGGTCAGTGTTATCGTCACAGAGCTCTCATTACAGATCACTCAGCATTAGAGGTGTAAACCCTCGTCAGTCCGAGGGAGGTTAATTAACTACAGTACTGGACTGTTTTTAATTATTACAATATTCAAAATACATTTTAAAATTACATTCGAAATTATAAAACAAAGCAAAAAGTAACCTCATCCTTTCTGCTGGATGTATTATAATAGTGTTAGCAGCTGATATGTTCTTTTTATTCAGACTGAATTGGATTTGTGGTTGTGCAGCGTGTTTAAGGAGACACCAATAACAGAACTGTGGGGTGATGCAGAAATCTCATCATTTATGTGCATCTATAAGATTTATGAAATGTAATCATTCCAGCCTTTAGTGATTCACTGTGATAAAATACTCTCATATCAGCTCAACTGAGTTTATATTGAAAATTGACCGTAACATGTTCACAATGAATGAGTGAATCAAAACTGCACTAAACCGCTTCCAAAACACTCCACACTGAACTCCACCAGAATAACCTTCTCCTACCGCGCTTGTTGGAGGCGGGCGTTTTGTTGATGTTTCTGGCCTCCTGCAGTTTCCTGAAGTTGCTCTCTTCCGTCTTCCTGTCCCGACCCGGACAAGCACAGACACGCACCTCAAACGAGCGCCGGCCCAGCAGCTGACCACTACAGGACACACAGAGATACATATATGAACATTATAAAGCATTTAAATTAAATTAAATAAACAATTAACAGAGTTTAGAGTGTTACTCACTCCTGCGCCTCCAGGGTGATGATGGTGAGGATGGGTCTGCGGTTCATTCCACCCATACAGCTGCTGTTACACATGTAGTTATACAGCACAGTGGTGTACTCCGCCCCAACCTACACACACGCAGACAGAGACATCACCAAGATAAACACTCCACACACAGTGTTCTCCTGAGAGATGAGACATGAGACATAAACAACTGACAGAATTCTATCATTTATCATATATAGACACATCGTCACTGTCCAAAGAAAAACATGTATCTCCATTTCTGTTGATTTTTATTTTTATGCTGACATTTGTATGAAAATGTGATGATGAATGGACCAACAGAAATGACCCCAAATCACTTGGGGGGTGGGGGGGGGGGGTGTCTGGTTCCATTGACTCACATTAGAAGTAAATGAGGTTTTTGCCCTCTCCTGTAAAGCTGCCACTCTGGAGATACACGTTTTCTTTGGACAGCGCCGATACGCTGATACCGACCACTAATGGTGACATGATCCTACTGTACTACCTAACAACATGTATCATGATGTGCTTACGACAGGGTTTGGTAGCAATGTGGGGTAACAGGGTTCAGTGGAGCGTTACTGTGAATACAATACAACCCACATCATTATAATTCAGATTTTAATGTTAAGACCAGGTAACTTTAACCAGGACAGAACACATCTGTAGACTGATCGCTTTTTATTATAGCACGTGGGAAAAGTCATGAGGAGGTCATGGGTGACGTACCTGTGGGGGTTCGTACGGCACCAGCACGCTGTGGCGAAGCGTGTTATCATCCTCATGATATGTGGCACGGGGGTTCCCTTCCACACGCAGCAGATGACCAGGAGGAACCAGGCCTGGAGACAGGACACAGACTACAGTTTATAACTAGCTCCATGCTCTGGGAATCTGGAGCTCTGAGTCTAAACCTAAATGCATCTCACTAACCACGTTACTAAAGGTGACTAATCTACCTGGTACAGCCATCAAAATGAGAAGTCATCATTAACTAGCTCTCATGTCGTGTCTTATGTCTAAAGGTAAACACCAGGTGTGGCTGACGTGGCTGCCATGTTTTAGATTAATCAGTGAAGCTCTGATCATGTGGGCTTACTGTCATTGTTCTCAGGTGCCCTCTCGTGGTGTGGACAACGACGGACCACTTCCGCCACATGCTCCGGTTTCTTATATACCGCTGTGGCCCTCAGCACTGCCCCCGGTGGAGGTGCGGAATCAACCTCCATCTGCACTGGACACGTCCTTGCCAACTGACAGTACATCTTATTCAACTCAGGAGAATACTGCAACGAACAACAGTACATTAAAAATATTAAATAAATAAAGATCATTCCTGACTGGCAGGTAATGGGCAAAAAATGAGAAACTGTGTGGAATAAGTATATACTTCAAAGAAAGAAATAAATCAGAGACCTGAACCAAACACAGAGAAAGAAAACTAAACGGAAGTGGAATTTATTATGTGATGGTCCATTTACGCTAGTCTACAGCTGTAAATCATACAGTCTGATATGCACGAGTCAGGAATTCAGTCAAAAGGTCATTTTATTTTTAGTCAGTTATGTTTTTATCACGATTTAGAAAATTACACTAAACCATTTCTGGCCATCGCCTTAAGTACTTCAGTCCCAGGTTTACTGCACACCAAGGTCCGGACGATTCCAAGAGGTAAAGCCAAAAGATAAGTCCACCCGATAAGAGGAGAGGTCAGAGACAGTTCTATCAAACAGTCCTCTCATGAAGCATACGGTACCCAAAATATCATAAATACAGATAAAAACTCACCAGCTCATTTTAAGAAACAGGACTGTTTAAATAGAATAAATGTAAATAATAAAGATGTGGCTTCTTTATGTCATTATTCATCTTAAAACGAGCAGTACCGGGTTAACATGCAGCACAGCATGGACAGAACTAGAGTTGCAGTAAATAACTAAACAATACAGAGTAATAATAAAGAACCTGAGAGGTTTAAGCTCATTCTAACGTGAAGAAATTACAGAGCATTATAAAGTTATCTCCACAGCAAGAGCTTCAGCCTTCAGCCTTCAGAGCAGATCACACAGTTAGACCTCTCTCTCTCTCTCTCTCCCTCTCTCTCTCTCTCTCTCTCTCTCTCTCTATTTCTATTAAATATTTAATGTAATTTCTGTTCTTACCCTCCTGATCACATACAGTCTGCTGATCTTCATTTCTCCATAACCCCCTTCCCCCCCCAGTCTGGGTTTAACTCCTCACTCACTCCGACTGCAGGAGACTCCACCATATTCACTCCCTCACTTACTTCCTCACTCGCTCGCTCACTCACACCGCTCAGCAGGCATGTTCAGACACGTCCCCACACACTCACACAGACATACACAAAGCATTTCAGTTTATTTACCAAGTTTACCATGAAAACAAATAAAACACAAATATAAATAAGGTAAATAAAATATAAAACATGCCAACACTTTTACACAGGCTGCATGTTAGGTTTAATTTCAGGTTAAATCCAGTAAATACCCAGAAATCGTGTATTAAGGTGGATCTCTTAATACATGGATGACTTAACTTACTTACACTTAGAACATAAAAACATACGTGGGATTTAATCAGGAGCACAAACGTTTATCAGATTCCATCACTGAATACCATATAACACTGCACGATGCCATAACAGCACCCGAGCAAGCTGATTATCAGAGCAGTACATGTGTCTGTACCAGTAAAACCCTATATGACCTAAAATACACATTAATACAGTAAAATACAAAAAACTGACAGACAGACTGATCGATCGATAAGAGAGATAGATAGATAGATAGATAGATAGATAGATAGATAGATAGATAGACAGACTGATTGATCGATAAGATAGATAGATAGATAGATAGATAGATAGATAGATAGATAGATAGATAGATAGATAGATAGATAGATAGATAGATGGATCGATAGATGGATCGATAGATGCAGTATGCCTTTATTATGAGGTCATAACCTCTGAGAAAGACACGCCTACTGTTATTTCTAATAATCTTATTATTTCTCCTATTACTAGTATCATCAACACCGTTAATATTGCTGTTACACTGTAATGAAACTGATATTGATCTCTGTACTGCTGGAGCATTTCTGGTTCGTATTTTATCAGGAACTGGTCACGCGTGAAGCGCAGCAGGAAGCACACTAAACAGATAAGTAAATAAACGCGGGTTGGATCTGTCAGTAAAACCTGAGCAGTGTCGGAGGGGCCGAGCGCAGGGTTTTGGGGGGGCGGCGCTTCATTAACCCCGTCACTACTGGAGGAACTGATAGCTAGAACATGCCCATTCATGCCTTCGGTGGAGGCACGCCAGAAAAAAACCAAAAATTAACTATCAGAACCCGACCGGCGATTTGGAGGAGAACCGGTCATCACAGACGAGTGGACCAGCTTCAGCTCGCTCATTCAGGATTCACATCTTAACCTCAGAACGAGGAGGAGACCGAGAAACCTGCAGCTCTGGAGAATGAATGAACTTCAGGAGAACAAAGAGGAGATACAAGCCTGAGGGAGAACATGGGACACGTCTGCATCCATCTGAAGGTGATGATGCACCAGCATCAGTCTAAATTAGAATACTGAACTACACCATGATCGATACTAACAACGACCACACACACTTACACACACACTTACACACACACTTACACACACACTTACACACACACTTACCACATCCAGGGAAGACACCTGAAATGCCATTTACTTTTTATTTTAACAAATAATTCTATTTATTTATTCAGTTTACGTTAACAAAATAGGAAAAAACACCAAATACAAAATGTACTGTATGTTTTTTGTACAGAGCTCATGTAATTATCTTTAGAATAAATTCAGTAAATAAACAGTAATTGTGTATTAAAGGTGTAGAGGTGTTTTCTCTACAGGATGTGTAACCTGTTCACTCACTTGTTCAGACCACCAGTCCAAATCTGATTTTGACCATATGCAGACTGGTTTCTGAAACGTGATTCCAGTCAGTTTTTCATGTCTCAGACTGGAAGCTGTTCAAATCAGATGTCCAAGTGTCTTTTGGGTATTTCATGAAGCTTATGGTGAAAGGGCCAGTGTTTGGAGTCTGTATCACCAATCCACACGACACAACCCAGATTTGCCTTAGCAGCATTAACACTACACCTACTGAACACCACTGATCTACTAATTACCAAATAGCTAATAAACAAAGAGTTTGACTGTTACTCCACAGTAGGCTACAATTAGCTAACAAGACTAAACGTCAGTGATCATTTGGTGGTTGTACACTAGCTGAAACATCAAATTTAACACCGTTCAGAGGCGACGTGATGTTTCGGACGGACCACCTTTATAGAGGGTATGTAATGTGAAGCTAGCAAAGCAAACAGATCTAGCTAACTCGGCTACCAACAGCTGGCCAAGATAAACTTTAGCCAATAAGCTTAGAAACCCCAAATGCCACCCTGATACTGCCCTAACGAAGTACAAACACTCCCCTAACGAAGTACTAACACTCCCCTAACGAAGTACTAACACTCCCCTAACGAAGTACTAACACTACCCTAAAGACAGCAAGGCAGACAGTTTGAGTTAGATTCTCCAGCTTGGCAAACCTAAGCTAATGTAATGTTGGCTAACTCTGCAGAGGAGCGCCACTGCAAGCTGGAGGTGATGTCCGCTAACTCAGTGCCGTTACAGGATAATGTAATGTGAGTTACCTTTGCTAACACAAGATGGAGTAATTTATGCTAATCCTGTGAAGGAGTGTCATTACAAGCTGTCAGAATGTTAGCTAACTCAGTCAGCTAACTAATCACCCCGATGTTCTTGTGCTTCTCCTTCTAACCGCTTTCTGAGGCTCTGGCTCAATGAGGAACAGTACTCACGGTGCAGGTGACGCTCTTAGCCGTTCCCGACTGCTGGAAGCGCAGCGTCAAGTTGTGAGCTCCGGGGTAGTCGGTCGCCACAGGAACGGTGGGAGCAGGTGGGGACGTGGACGGCTGGGGAGGCTCGGCCGAAACTTCACCGAACAAAGGCTGATCCAACATGCTTTGAAGGTCATCAGGAAGCTGAAGTAAAACCATTCAGAACATCACATTCTGCACTGTTCATATCATCATCATCATCATCATCATCATCTCCATCTCCACAAAGACCTACTCACTTCAGCGTTTAGTGTAGAGGAACCTTAGGAACCTGATTTTTACACAATGACGATGCAGAAAGATGATTCCTGATTCCTTCAGTAGAACGATGATGAATTTATATTCGCCATGTAGAAGAAACGAGGATCCGCCAGCATAAACAAACAGCTGGTCTTGTCCATCTAATGCCGTATTCAAGCTGCTCCGGGGAGTCGTTGAATGTGTACGTCTGCTGTTGGCCAATATTTAGTAAGTAATGTTTTTATTTTTTGGATATTTAGAATTCCAGAGCAGTGCGCATCATTAATATTATCCCAAGAAGACAGTAAGATTAACCCACTTAAAGATCAATTAGGGTTATCACTTTGGAGGTAAACAGTGTTCTACCTCGTCACGCAGGAACATTTAAAGAGTCGTACATACACTGAGCTGCAGACAGGACTCATGCCAACACCACCTGCCTCCTGATGGAGCAGACGCATTGCGCTGTTAGGATCCCTCTGCCTAAAATTCAGCTCTCAGCTCCTCAATGCACCACATCCATCTACACCGGACTGTTGTACCTGGCGGAATCGCCCTTTCCCCCCAACATGACTGGGATGTGTTCTGGTGCTCTGATGTGCTAGACAGTTTAAATGCTGTGTAAGTGGAGCGTGAGGGGGCGTGGCTAGCTAGAGAAGAGGAGGAGTTTGTACGGTTCAAATTCAAGAGAGCAAAACGATTTCTGTTTCCGCCAGAGGACACGAGAATCTGTTACAGCTAACACTGACACAACTAACATCTTCAGACGCTGGACAGGGTGTCTTCTCTGTGCATGGGACGTTCTGTGATCAGACAGAGCTACCTGAACCGAGACATGTGGGGCAGCGTTTGAGGTGCAGAATCACCAAGAACATAAAAATCAGAAGAAAAAGAAAAAACAGAAGAAGGACAGAGAGTGAAAGAGGTAATAGAAGAACATAGAGGACAGACGAATAGAAGAAGAAGATACAGAAAGAAAGAATAAAGAAAGATAAAAGAGTAAATGAGGACTTACGTCATCAGTTCCCCACGGACTATCATCAGGAGGCACCCTGTGAGAGAGAGAGAGAGAGAGAGAGAGAGAGAGAGAGAGAGAGAGAGAGAGAGAGAATATAACCTGTCCATATCATCCATAATCTGTTATACAGTCAACACCAAAGTCACTCGCTCACTTTCACTCATTATTAATGAACCCGGACAAGCGGAAGTTTCTTGGATAATTCTGGGAAGCACATCTCAGCAGAAAGGTATAAACTGATCCAGATCACTCTCCGAAGATAACCCTTCGCTCTTAGAGGAGTCCGGTCACTAATCCAAACCCACAGCTATTCGTATCCTCCTCCAGTCCGTCCGGTTTCTGTTTACAAGTACACAGTGGTCCCCATGAACGGGGGCGGAGCTCTCTAGAGGCCTTGTGATGGATCACATGATTTCTCTCACAACAGTAAACACAAACAACAGCAGCAGCAGCAGCAGCATGTCGGATTCAAGCAGTGTTCAGCCTCAGAAGCTGGAGCCAAACTTATACAGGGTGCCTGACCTTACGCACGTTAAACTGGCCACAACGATCAGGACTCCGCTACACCATGACCGGATACCGCACACCCGTTCAAGCTAGTTTTATAAATTGAGATGCTAAGAAGCTTTGCAGACAGTTCCTCACGCTACATGCCACGACTGAGCTCTTTAGAGTGATGTATGGACTGAACAAAAGTTTGTAAAGGTGACATCACCACATCAAACTGATGCATCAGTCTGTTTCCTGTGGGTTCGTTTTTGTCGTGTCACCATTTAAACAAAAAAATGGGCACTACCAGACAAACGGCCCTTTCCTGTAAACAAACGCAATCTCGGCCATAATAAGCAGTCAAGTGCACCAGATTCCCTGGCCTGGCTGTGGTCCACTTTGCCTGGCATCCCAGCACGTAAAGAACCTCCACACTTGCCTCCTGTTACAGGGTTCCATGACACAGATCAAGCCTGACCTTGGACTAAACTGTAACATCAGTGGCGGGTTCAACACTTTAACTCCATGAAGTGATGTAGTTCCGTTTTTGGTATTTACTCCTCACACCCTATAGGTCTAGTTTCACTAATCCTGGTAGAGAAGGCTCTAACGTCTCAGAGCTTACATAAGGTTCTGCAGCCACAGCTCAGCGAAGTCCTGTCTCTCTGAAGGTTCCTCCATGGCGGCCTGCGGCTCCATCTGCAGTGGGCTGGAGCTCAGAGGCCCCACAGAGCTGAGGAACGAGGGAGAGAGAGGGGGGGGAAAGGAGAAAAAGAGAGAAAGGAAAAAAGGAAGTGAGGATGTTAGTACTGTAAGAGTGACCAGACACACAATAGGGGACCAAAAATAATAAAACAAACAAACAAACCTCAATTACTATACGCACCAAATTTCTTTATAACAGATTGTTCTGAACCATTTCAGCAACTCAATCTTCTGAACCATTTTAACAATACTGTACAATTTTACTAAATTAATACTGAAGTTACATAATTTAATACACTACTCTACAAACCTGATACTTTAATAACTTAATACTAAAATTGATGCACTACTGAAATTACTGCAATAATGGACTATTTCACTAACCTGAAAATGAAATTACTGGAATTATTGCACCAATTCACTAACCGGACACTGACATTACTAAAATTAATGTACCATTTACTCATTACAGGCACGTATTTAAAGCTATGCTAACTGTTAGCTCAATATCCTCAATGGGGGGTTAACACTTGCATTTCTGACGTAAACTTAAAACATGTTACAGGAAAATTAATAAAAATACTCCATACTCTGAGACTAATGTTAACTAAATATATTGAGGATATCACCGCTAATGTGTAATGTGTGTTTCGGGGAGCTAAGTTAGCTAAGTTAGCATAGCTAGCTGTTTTAGAAAACGCCGGTTCATTTAAACACGTTTAGCTGCTGAAGTGTATTGCCTGAACTCGTAAAACTCCGCCTGAACTTTATACTTATAACTATAATATGACTGAAATATATGAGAAATCTGCCTTTTAAAGTGTGGCTAGTTACAGATGCTAACTGCATTTCCTGATCTTAACGTCACTTCAACGTTCACGTCAAGGCCTCAAACCCAACTCACAGTATGTATAACTTTCCTAAAAGTCCTGAAAGCCGGCTAAAATATCCCATACAGTCGTAAAACACGTTCAAACGTTAAGCTTATCGAGGCACACCTCACTTGTGTCTATGAATCTACAGTTTCGTTAGCCTTCTCGTTCGAACTTTACCATTCCACCTTAAACGGCACCAGTTGTTATTATAACGCCTCAAGCGCCAGAATGCGATTGCGGNGGGGAATTCCCCGGGGGGCGGGGCGGGGCGTCACGTGACGCGAACATGTGACCAATCGGGTGCCGGTAAGTCTGAATAAATTAAATCCGTTGCACAAAACATGACACCAAAGCTCAAATAAAAGCTTTTATAGTCGTGCTTTATATATAATCCTGTTTTCTTCTATTCTCCTAATTCTTTTAAATATTTATTTAAATTATGTCTGTATTTTATTAATATTTATAAAGCACGCTGAGCGGCCACCATGCACAAAAGGTCCTCGATAAATAAACTTGTCCACTGAAAACAATAACATGTCATCTGATTTCACATCTACAGATTTTTATGCATGATAAATACATCGTCTAGTTCATTCATTTTTAAACGTTTTATATAAACATTACATTTAAATTTGCTACAGATTTTTAAAAATACGGATCTAGATTCTGTTTTTTTATTCACCATCACTACTGGGTAGCATTTATGACGCCAGGACCAGCAACACACTCCACGTTCTGGTTCAACCATTAAATAATTTCTTTGTTCATTTTGGTCACTGTAAGGCATCTATGCTAACAAGGCTAATTAGCTAACCTATATATTACACTAACTCTCACACAAAGGTCTACATTTACCCAGAATCATGTACAGGGCCAAACAAAGCCTTTATTTTTCTTAGTGTGAAAATATGAACAAACACTTGTTCAGCAGCCGCTAGCATAAACGTTATCAGTGTTAGCATGTAAACTAGCTAAATCATTTTTAAAAAATCAATGAACACATCAACGTAATGATCTAGTTTAAATAAAAGAATTACCTAAATTGTTGTTAGTTTTAGCTGTGAGTGTTAGCAGAGCAAATAACGTTTGTAGACATAAAGGTTGGCTATACTTCTAAGTGGATAATGTGCATCCAGTCGCCATTTATAGTAAACATTAACATAACAAAGCATTGCTGTGTTTGCGGATGTAATGTCAAATATAGCAGAAATGGATCTGACATCATTCCACTGAAGATGCTTGCTAACCCTCACAGATAAAACAACAATTTGGCAAATAATTTACTCTTCTTAGTCTATTTTAATAATAAATAAAATTTATTTCACTTGGTTTAGATGATACACTCTGAGAATCACAGACAGTTGTGAAGTTCTTTATCTGGGAAGACTTTTTTCCAGTATTTTGGTTAAGAACTAGTACGTATCCTGCTGTATCAGTGCAGCGCTGTCTGTATTATCCACCCAGGAAGTAAGTTATTTGCTGTTGTGACATAATGCTGATTTGTCACTTAGGAGCATCTCTCAATAAAGCCTGAAGAGTAATGTGTAGCTTGGTTCTTTACTTTTGATGTTTACAGTCACAAATACACTAATCTAAACTAATAAACACATTTACAGATTGATCTTCGCATCCATAAGCAATGTCGGGGGTCCTGTGGGAACTGATCTCACCCTCTCAGCAGCGCAGATGGAGTCTGAACTGTCTGCAGCTGTTAAGGACACATTAAAGGATAAAGCAGAGAGACACGCAGCTAGAGAGATTAGCTTGTAGCTTGGTGAAAGCTTGTGAAAGGTTTAGTGTTTTAGCCATAGCTTACCTTATTAGTAATTAATTGACTCTCTACTAATGTAAACAAGGTGCTGCATTAAAGGGGGGTGTCTGCATAATTAAGAGGCCAGGATGTAAATAAAGTCATTCAGAGTGGTTTGGTGTGAAACGCTCCGTTCCCTGGAAAATCAGAATTGTTCACAGCTGTGAATGTTTATATTTGTGATGTAAACATGGACCCCTGGCTCCCATCACCACCACTGCACAGAACATGTGGATCATTTCACATCAAACCCACTCGGAACCAATCACCTCAGAAACTCAACTATGCAGAAAATTTGAAATATCGGCGGACGTCCCCTTTCAGCTAAGCTTGCATTAGCCAGGCCAAAAACCGAGTCACAAAGGACCACAGGCAGAATGTTAGTTCGTTTTAGAGAAGGAAGAGAGAGAGAGCGGAACAGAAGCCAGAAAAGCGCCGAACTTAGCTAATAAGCTTCTCACAATTCTCAAAATTATAGTATCTGTCAACATAGATTAGCTTTAGCATAGCCCAGCTTTAAGGTTCAAAACACACAATGATCCTCTGCTATAGTATTTATCAGGAATAGAACGTCATGAGTTCGATTCGGTGTAAAAGTGGGTCGTGTTGGGTATAAACACCGTTAGCTTCGCTCACAGACACAAGCGCAGAAAGCGCCATTTGGTTTTCTCTACCCGTATTCAGAGAAGCCCCGCCTCTCTCGCGCTCTGATTGGCTATCATCTTCAGACTGACAAGCAACTATCCGCGTTGCCGCCAACGCTTTCTCAGCCCGCCGAGATTCAGTTTGAAAGTGATAGCCAATCAGATCATAACAGGGGCGGGGCTATCTCGCTCTGGATCACATCAGTGCGAGTTTGCAGCCGCTGCTAGCCAATCAGGGCGCAGGAGGTTCGCACCCGCTGCCAGGCAGCGGCTCAGGGACTGTGCGGTTGTGAAACAGGTTCTCAGCTGGTTCTGTTCGCGTTCGCTGGTGTGAAACTTCTGAACAGTCAGAACGGCTTCCCGCAGCACTTCCACAGAGACTTCACTTTCTTTCATCGCGCGCTATCCCCCATTCAGACCGAAAGAGCCGTGAGCACAATTTCGGAGGTTCTTCATCATCTCCTTCGCCACAGAGACCTCACTGACCTTCACACACCGGGTTTACTTCTCCTCAGCTTCCTGACATCTATATGACCCATATAATAACTGATTTACACACGAACCGTCAGAGAGGTAAAGGTGGAACGCAGGCAGCTCTGCGCAGCATCATGGGGTATACATGTATATACAGGCCTATATATCCTCAGTTATCTAGAACCTTTAATTTCACACGTAACTTTATACTATAACATGTAACGATACATTTAATTCACAGTGCATACCGAAACCAGCTGTACTGGGAATAAATTAATATTAATATGCATGTAGTATAATATATGTTGAATTATGGAGCACTATATATTATCTGCACACCTAAATACAGCAGTTTTCACTTTTTAGTGAAATTTTAATGTACAATTTTATTTATTTCCTACATTTAAAAAATCTGGGGGAAAAATAAAACCTAGAAAATACAAATGTGCCATAACGAAGAACAGCTTTCATTCTCCTGTGTGGTTACCATTTAGGACAGATGGAGTTTTCAGCAAATGCACATGTTTTATTACATTTGAAAATAAAACTGCACAGTAAACATTTGTTTATTCACTAACAATAAAGAGTAAACAGCACTAATAAAACACAACACGGTGAAATCAGAAGATTAAAACCACCTGCTTGTATCTGCATTTTATCAGCTCCACTTACCATACAGGAGCACTCTGTGGTTCTACAGGTACAGACTGTAGTCCATCTGATTCTCTGTATACTTTATTAACTTGATCTTTAATGACCAGGACCCCCACAGGACCCCCACAGGACCCCCACAGTATCAGTGCTGGACTGAGCATAGCCCACCAACCAAAACTATAAATAGATCAGCCTCCTGTGGGCAGCGTGCTGTGACCACTGATGAAGGACTAGAGGATGACCAACACTGCACTGTGCAGCAGCAGATGAGCTATCGTCTCTGACTGGACATCTACAAGGTGGACCAGCAAGGTAGGAGTGTCTAATAGAGTGGACAGTGAGTGGACACAGTGTTTAAACACTCCAGCAGCACTGCTGTGTCTGATCCACTCACACCAGCACCACACACACTAACACACCACCACCACGTCAGTGTCACTGCAGTGCTGAGAATGATCCACCACCCACATCATACCTGCTCTGTGGTGGTCCTGTGGGGGTCCTGACCACTGAAGAACAGGGTAATACAGTACACAGAGAAACAGATGGACTACAGTCTGGACCTGTACAACTACAGAGTGTCCTGTATGGTCAGTGGAGCTGATAAAAGGACACTGAGTGTAAATACAGGAGTTGTTTCTGGAACCCAGCTCTTGTCACTCTTTACTATCTTCACATTTATTTTCATTATTCTAATGATATATGGTGATTTTATTTTAAGAAATGTATATATAATTCTGGGCCATTTCTTTAAACCCATTTATCATGAAACTTCCACACAATGTAAAAAACCACCAGTACTTCTGTCCAGTTTACAACAAAAGTGGAGAACAGCAAACATGAGGATATGGGTTTTGTTGTGACAGCAGTGAGATACATATCCAATACAAATGTGTGTTTTGGCACTACAGCGAGAATATATGTAGTTTGTTTGTTTTTGGGGTGTTTTTGCATAATTTGTAAATAGTTGCCTTTTACATCGTGTAAACCAGAGCAAAGTTAGTTTTCCAGAAAACTACATATATACACACAGTCAGCTGCATAATTAGTGTATAAGCTCAGTCTCACATTCATAAAACATATCTGACCATCTAGACTGAAGTAAATTATATATTTAAAAATAAAAAACTCATGTTGTTTTACCCTGAATTATATTACTGTATTACCATTACATTAATGTCGTACTGTATTAATGTTATATTATGTTGTGTTAGTGTTGTATTGTATTAAAGTTATAGTAAAATCTGTTGCATTCATATTAGATATTAATGTCATTATATATAATGTTATATATGTTAAACATTATATATATAATTTATATAATGTTTAATGTATTATTTGTATGTATTATGGTTACTATGTTGTATAAGATACGTTCAATATGTTCAACAATGCAGCACCTATAGTACTCAATGCTTCTAACACTCGTTAGTGAAACTGTAGCACACAGTGTGTGCTTATTTGCTGCCTTTACGGTGAGGGTGGGGGTGGGGTGGAGGGCGTAGGGGCAAATAATTCATAAAATATCAAAATGTACCATAACATCTGCAGATTATGTGTTTTAGAATTTCCCCCCGTTTGTTAAATTCAGTAAACAAACAGTACTTGTGTTTTATGTTATAGCATCTCTGTAAAAACTTTTGCATGCATAAAAATAAAGTCCATAAAAAGAAGTCCCCCCGAGTCCGCACGCTTCTACAAGAGCTCAGGGAGTTAGTGAAGCTGTATGTGTTCAGATCTTCACCTAACGGGAACCTTGGTGGAATTCAGGGACTCTTCATGAAGCTCTTCTCGTGCTCCTTACCTTTCTGATCTTACAGACAAAGCAGACGAAGGAGCTCAGAGGAGCAGAGCCACACCCAGACCCTCTTTCCCACCATGTTCTTCTTCTCAGAACTTTTAAATAATAATAATAATAACAATAATAATAATAATAATACGGTTCCTATGTGAGAGCGATGATCTCACCAGACACTTTGAGCTACCACGATTTCAAAGTTGCACTAAATTACACCAACACTGCACATTATGACTGTCACACTGCAAAATCACAATAGAACAAAAACACAACGCGACACGCTGATTACACAATGAACCTAACAGCTAATATGCATATTTTCCCCAGCTCGTTTCTATTAGTAATATTTACACATTGCTGAATAAAAATGAAACAGTTTGATCTTCAGTGTGGAGTGGAACTTCACCTATATTCCTGTTGTGGGTTTACAGTTTACAGCCTAAACTCACAGCCATGAGCCAAACTATGTTTGGTCAAAATATGATTATATTTAAAATAAAATAAAAACTACAACTACTTATTTTAAATGAACTTTTACCTTTTAAAAAAATAACATTTACCTGCCTGACAAATCTGGCACCTCTGCACATTCCAAAAGCTTATTCTAAAAAGTTTCAGCACCACTAAAATGGACTAAAATGATCAATATCAAATATCCAAACCTAAATATTAACACCGCTAGGCAATAAAATCCAAATATACTCACTCTTAGTTTTATTCAGTAAAAGCAGCACAGCAGAAACTCCATTTCATGTACATTTCCTCACTTGTGTTCCTCTTTGACCACATAATTTGACTGAAATTCCATTAAAAACTCATTCTCCAGCGTGGAATTCTCTAATTCCTCTAAAATAGAGGAAAAATGTGTGAAAATCGCCCGTGTATTTATCTAATCACAGCAAAACATCACAGACCTGAGCTCTGTCTCTCTGCAGCACCTTCATAAAATGGCTGACCATGTGAGTCAGAGGACTTTGATAAAAGTTTTTCTTCCGGAATTGGACAGAAATCCGTGATTTACTCGCCAGTCACGCTCGCAAAAACGTTAAAAAGCGGAATTTATGGTTATTATAAGTAGTCGTGCCTAACTAGCGCCATGTTTAATCTTTATATCTGCTCAGAAGAGCACATGCCTTCTAGCATGTAGCAGCTCACAGCTGCAGCATCAGCCCTGCCACATATTTCTGCTAAAACGGACGAACGTGGCAAAAGTTTACCAAAACGAGCCAAACCGATGGAAATGTGTCCTCGATTTTAGAAAACAGATCAATAAAACCGAATATGAGCTATTAAAAACACCGAGATGGAGCAACTCACCTGCAGCCGAAGTCCCGAGTTTCTCCATCGAAAAACGAGCAAAAAAGGTCGAAATCGGAGTCCGACGTCGACGGCAATCCCGCGTCCATTCCGACGAAAAATATACGTCCGTATCGGTCAAGTTTCCGCAAATTTGTGTAGGTTATAGGCGGCCACGTGAATTTATACTGCAAAGTTGTCAAATAAGAAGCAAAAACGTCACAAAACGGACGTAAGCGGCGACCAATAGAATTTCGTATGCGTTTCGGACAAACGGCGTCGCCGAAAATGTTGTAAATTCGTCGGGAATTCGGAATTTCGGGAGTAAAATCGCCTATAGATGAGCCCCGGAGCACCTCCATGAAAAGGAAGACAGTCTCCAAACAGGACTGCTGTGACATTTTCAGCATTAAATTAGTTAACGAGGCGAAACGAACGTTACTACGATAAAAACGATCACTTATTCGGGCGAAGTTGACAAAGAAAAACAGGAACAAAAACAAACCTCCGGCGCACGGAGATGCGGTAGTCCCTTCAGATGATGATCTCCAGTTCATTCATTTCAGACAGCTGCACTTTCATTTTGAGTCGTCCTCTTCCGGACAAATGAAAACAGAGGCAAACAAAACAGTCCAGGTGTCCAGAAACTGTCCGCAGCTCTGTTTATTTTTATGTATTTTTAAAAAAAAATATTTCTGGGAAGACGCATCTTCTGATTCACCAGCGTTCTCTTTCTCCCACCCCCCTCTCTCCTCCCTTCTCTCTCTCTCTCGCTCTCAGAGAGAGAGAGAGAAAACTGCACAGTCAACTTCCGCCTTGCGCTGCTCACAAATGGCTGCCCCACATACGAACCTGTCACTGAATCTGAAACTGAATTAATGTCTGTGTATATTCAGAATTGCTGTGGACATCGTGGGCTTGTTTGGCAGCCGCTCTGACTGGCGTTCTGCCTTTCATTCTCTCGTTATCATCACCGTCTTCCCGCTTTCTTTACCACACGTGATCTTTCATCATCTAACCTTATATGACTGCTGTGGATCTCACACCCACATTAACCAACTGTCAGTGAGCGGCCGCTCGAAAACAAACAGCCGACGGTAAGAAGTTCCAGAGAATCAAGGACTGAAGCCGCAGCGCAGTCGCGGGATTACTGCTCTGCTCTGACTGCAGCGAAGGTGCAGCTTAGGACTCAAGTGGCCCACAAGTGTCATACGGTGCTGTGAAGAAGTATTCACACCCTTCTATTTTTGCAAATGCGTCACAGATTCAGATCTTCAAGCTCGTTTTAATGCAAGGCACACACGAGCTGGACCGATAAAAAACTGTTTTCAAAAGAACAAATAATAATAATAATAGCAGCGTGGCTCGCAGTCACTCCATCAACCAATTAAACCTGTTCAGGTTTAGCTGAACACTGTGATCAGTGATTAACACACAATCATAACGCTGTCAGTATAGACTGTAAACTGTATTTACACCATCACTGTAGAACAAACGGAGTTCGGTACACAGAGCTGACATACCATGAACCTCAAACACGGCTGCTCCTTCAAATATGAATCCTGCATTTACAAAAGAGGGCAGTAAACCGGGCTGATTACAGAATTCTGAACTGCTACATAATAGATGTATTAATGATTACACCCCAACATTTACATACAACAACAACAAAAACAACAACAACAGAGCAACCAAAATGGTGGACAATGTGGAGAAATCTACTGTTCCAGGCTGTTAAGGGAATGTCGGTTATTTTCATTTCCTTCCCATGGAACCGAAGTGTGAGTGGGCATGGTGTCCATCTTTATAAAGGGGCTGAAGTCACTTCCTATTCACCAGTTTCTTAATCAAACGTCCTGTTCCACCTTAAAAGCTACAGCTTGTACAGACACCAAAAAAAAGGAAATTTCCAGACAGGAAATTCTGCCTGCTTCATTCTAGGTCCAAATCATAGGGTGTAAATGGGCATACAAGACCGGATCTGCAACCGCAACTAAGTAAAAGTCTTCTAGGGCACCTTTAAAGACCGTTAGACTGTGGAACAGTGCTGTATGCAGTAAGTGGAGCTAATAAATAGGACAGCGAATGTATATATGAGGCAGGTGTGCTCAATAACGGGGCCGATACACGTGGGCTTTACATGTTAACACACTCACCGTCAAAAAAATAGTTGCACCCGAAAGGAATCAACCGACGGGAATGAAACTTGGTGTGTAGGTTTGACATGGTGAGACATGCTAATGATTCAAGTTTCATGCTCGGCCGTGCATGTGATGTGTGCAAGGACGGGCCTTATCTCTGTACCTGACTGACCCAACAGCCACGATTACAGACATCCAGCGAGCAGTGATGTCCTCCATGTGGACTGGCACCACATCAACGTCGCCAAAGACTGCGATGGTGTCGTGCCAGACTGTCATGGAGTAACTCAGAATGGCAGCTGGTCATCTTCAGTGGCGAGTCCCGCTTTTATCTTGCGCCAAGACAAACAGTTTGTTGTCACACGTCCAGAAGGCCTGGTGTCCCTCCACCTCCACCCCTACCGCACCATCTGCAGGAACTGTGTGAGGATATTCAAGCTGCATGGGATGGATTATCACAGGACACCATCAGGAAC
>CM067496.1:10908375-10911680 GCA_034552555.1 Semaprochilodus insignis | reverse complement strand
GTGTGTGTGTGTGTGTGTGTGTGTATATATGTGTGTGTGTGTGCGCGTGTGTGTGTATGTGTGTGTATGGGAGAGAGGGTGATTGTGGTTGAGTTTTCTAAGAATACAGGAACAGAGAGCTTGATTGAAACAGGGTGTATGTGTTTAAACTGGTGCACTGTGTGTGTCTGTGTGTGTCTGTGTGTGTCTGGGTGTGTGTGTCTGGGTGTGTGTGTCTGTGTGTGTTATTATTTTCCATGTTTTTAAAAGATATTTTTGATTATTTTAAAGTGAAGCTGAAAGATTTAGATTGATCATGAATCTATTTTTTAATAAAGAATGCTGTCCCACATTTAAAAACCACTGCTGAGTCTTATTTTAGCCACGGCACTGGGAAAAGATCTGTATCCCCGTCCCCCACGGCCGCACGGCGAGCTGTTAGATCCCATTGTTTTGTTGTTTTGTAAATTTGCCCCAAAGTCTGAAAATCAATGTGGAACATTAAGAACTGTCATTACCGAAACGAAGATGTTCAACCTTGTTTGTGTTTTAAAGCAACATGTAAACATTTAATGTGTGTACAAATGTTTAAAGCTGCTAATGAGTAATGTTATGATTGTTTAAATGTGATGTTGAATTATTATTTTGATAAAATAAACATAACGAAGGTACACAGTCACTCAAAACTGAAGGAATTTAGTCTTAAGTCACATATTCCATGTTATTGTTGTTGATGTTCTAAGTGTAAATACGCTACCACGTCCTCCACAGAGACACACTTAAATATGGAAAAAGTTCTGCAAGTGTTTCTGAAACGTGTAATCATGTGCTGAGCTTATCTGACCAGGCATGCAAATGTTCACACGAGACTGCTCGTATTATACAGAATTGGGCAAATGTTTTAGCCATCTAAGAAAATTAGAGGTGTAAAGCTGTTTATCTGGTCAGTAAGTGCTTATTTGCTCAGTGGAACACTAATATTAGAGTATATTAGAATTAATATTAGAAAACAGAATTTAGTTTCATACAACCACTAAATTCTAAATTCCATCAGGAGCTTTAATATGTTTAATATAAGGACGTATTGATTAGATAAACCAGTACTGATCAGCACTGTCAGTCTGTCAATCAGTCTCTCTCTGTTCCTGAATACTTAGAAAGCTCAACCACAACCACTCTCTCTCTCACACACACACTTATACACACACACACACACACACACGCATACACACACACTTATACACACACACACACCCACATACACACACTTATACACATACACACACACATACACACACTCACACACATACACACACACCCACCCACATACACACACACTTATACACACACACACACATACACACACTTATACACACACACACCCACATACACACACACACACTTATATATACACACACACGTGTGTATAACACTTATTAACACAGAAATTTGCCACAGAAGGGGCTTTGACATTCAGGTAGGGGGCTTCCATTACAAACACACACATACACACACACACACTCTACAATCTCTCTCTCACACACACACACACACACACTCTACACTCTCTCTCACACACACACACTCTCCCCTCTAACACCGCCGTTACTGATTTAGCCATGAGCACTGTCACGGCTGTTTGTCTCCCCATACCCCAGACGTACCACTAAGGTCTATGTACTGATATGCATGTACACGTCTGTGCATCAGAAATTGCTTTGTGGTGTCGGCCATACTGCCAGAACCGGTGTGGTACTGGTATTAGTGCAACGCTAGTAACAAAGTTCAGAGAAAAAATACTGTTTCTGATTTTGCTGGGTCTTCCTGTCTTCACTCGGTTGTTGGTTTACACTTTGGAGCTTCAGCACTTCATTGTAGACCAGAAGGATCCAAAACAGAGAAGAACAGAACCGAACAAACTTCCGTCCCTATATGACTTCTTACATCAGCTTGTATATTCAATTTTTCCAATCCACTTTACATGGTACAATGTAATAGTACACTGAACTGATGAACCATTTAAGGTGGAACAGAAATTTCAGCCCAATTTCAGTCCAGTAGTTCCTGCAGCTGGTTTTACTGTATTACTGTATTTTAATATGATATGTATTTCTGATAATGGGTCCAGGATACCCAACACTTGGACATCATGCAGCATGAAGCTGATAATCTGTGGTGTGATATTCGTATCGGTGTCTGAGTGTGTGATCTCACAGGCGGAGGACTGACTTAAATAAGTATCTTTGTCCCTCCACCGGTTCAAACCTGCTGAAACCGACACGGCGAGTTCTAGCCCACTCTGCAGTAAACACGTGGAAGAATTCTGGTGCTTACCACAAACTTCATGGTACTTTCCGACAGGCATTCTCACTGACTGATCTGAGAGCAGTTACTGTACCACAGTTCAGCTCTCTACCCCTGATTTACAGAACACACACACACCCATGTTTGTTTCTGTGAATTGTTGGGCCATTACACAGACTTTCATTCATTTCCTGGAGCCTTACCCAAACCTTAACCAGAGCTACTACTAACCTAACCTTAACCTTACCCTGACCTTGAAGCAAAGTGTGTAAGATTTTGCGGGGGTGTTTTCGTTTGCTAAGAATAAGCCTTCATTTCCACATACGAGCGGCTCGTTTTCCAAAACAGCCTGCCACCGCCATGTTTCTACAGAGGCCCAAATTGGACACACCACACACTGCACCAGGTAGGACATATTAAGTTTAATTCTACTTAATCAAAAATAACCAGCATTAAAACTACAAGGCTAAAGGTCAGCTTCTTGTTCCAATTTTCTTGTTCCACCTTAAATGGTGCAATATTTACATTTTGGCGCTGACATTCAGCTTCTTGTTCCAATTTTCTTGTTCCACCTTAAATGGTGCAATATTTACATTTTGGCGCTGACATTCAGCTTCTTGTTCCAATTTTCCCGTTCTACCTTAAATAGGGTAAGATTTACATGTCTGGTGCAGGCATTCAGCTTCCTATTTGCCAGTTTCTCGTTCTAATTTTCCTGTTCCACCTTAAATGGTGCAGCAGGGACTGTCTGGCAATGACATTTAGCTCCTCATGAACCAGCTTCTTGTCTGAAGTTTCCCACTCCAATTAAATGATGCAGCAGGTATTACTACCCCATCATAATTTAACCGTAGCACCATTTAAGGTGGAACGGGAAAAGTGAAACAAGAAGCTTGTGAATGTCCTCATAGGAAAACGTGTCCAGCATTGAAAGAGTAATTAGGATGTTTTGATGGTCTAAATCCGTATCTCAGGAGGGGAGTAGTCATTATTAAGCTATACTGAGTCTGAACTGAATTAAC
>CM067496.1:10898375-10903375 GCA_034552555.1 Semaprochilodus insignis | reverse complement strand
ATGTTGAGATGCGTCTTCTACTTGAATTCTGTGTAGCTTTTACGTGGGCTCTCTAACTCCTGGTCTTCCTTTCCTGAGAGCCAGTTTGATCATAGTGTTTGATGTTTTTCATGACTGCACTTGATACACTTAGGCCCAATGTCACAGCGCGGATTAGGGTGTGGACCCAAGCGCAGGGCGGGAACCCATTTGCACCGATATAAAGGTTTATCCACTTGCAAACGGGCTTCCTGGATGTGAAACGACATGTAATCTGTTTGGAGGGAAGTGTTTTTGTGAACTCGTCTGAGGCGAGGATCGAACCTCCGACCTCAGTAGTGATAACTCCACGTGCTACCGCTGCGCTACGCACTAGTACACGTGAGGCGTGGCAGATGGGGTTGTGTGAGTGTGAGTGTAAAAAGGGCGGGAAGCTCAAACAAAGGAACAAACAGGAAAGACTCAAACAGATGGGGGATATCTCTTCTCTTCTGGGTCTCCACGCTTCTCTCTTTCTCAGTTAGACCCACGTTTTCCTCTTTATTTATTTATTTTTTTGTTTTCCTTTTCTACGTGTGTCCTGTCTCTTTTCTTTTCTTTTTTGCTAATACTGTCACCGGCTACCCCTCTACAAAGTTGCAGCAGTTGACAGCTGCTCGATGGAGGCTTATATGGCCAGCCCATCAGGTGCAGCTCGTTGGGTGATTAGACCGGGGCATTCTGGGGGTTGGAGTTCCGGGCTGTAGTTGCCTTGTGGAGGCGAACCCTTACAGGAACCCCTCCCCTAGGGGCGGCTCCTGAAGCCCCTAAGCCGGCAGCACGATCGTGCCGGAATGTCGGAATAAGCTCGGGATCCAGGATGTGCTGGGGCGGGACCCAGCACTTCTCCTCGGGGCCATACCCCTCCCAGTCCACCAGGTACTGGGTCCCGCCCCAGACCCGCCGAGAGTCCAGAAGCTGGCAGATGGTATATGCCGGCGCACCCTGGACATGGCCAGTGAGGAGTGCCAGAGGGTATTGTGGGCGTATTCTGCCCAGGGCAGGTGCTTGGCCCAGGACGAAGGGTTATCTGCCACCAAACAGTGAAGGGTCTGACCTAGATCCTGGTTGACTCGCTCTGTTTGACCACTGGATTGGGGGTGGAAGCCCGACGAGAGGTTTACCGACGCCCCATAAGATCGCAGAAGGCCTTCCAGTAGCGGCTCGTGAACTGGGGTCCCCGATCAGACACCAGGTCACTGGGCATCCCATGGACACGCACGACGTGCTGTCTAGTGGAGGGAAGCCTGGGAAGAGCCACTATCTTGCAGGCCTTCAAGAACCGGTCAACCAAGACCAGGATGGCCGTGTTGGGATGCTGGCAGGCCTGTGATGAAGTCCAGGGAGACGTGGGACCAGGGACGGCTAGGGATGGGAAAGGGATGAAGGAGTCCGGCCGGTTTGATGCGTGGGACCTTGTTGCAGGCACAAACCTGACAAGACCCAACGAAGGCTCGGACTTCCTTCTCCATCCCTGGCCACCAAAAGCATCTTGGTAGAAACTCCAGGGTCCACCTTACACCAGGGTGACCGGTGAATGAGGACACATATCCCCACTCCAGGACCCGCTGCCGAGTAGTGGCAGGAACAAGTTGGCTTGGTTGGGAGTTGGTGGGTTGGGCTCCCGTCGCTGGGCCTCCTCAAAGGCGGTCTCCAGGGCCCAGCGAAGGGGGCCAACGATACAGGTTTTTAGGTTTTTAAAGCCCGGTCTGTAGGTCAGGACGAAATCAAACCAGCCAAAAAGAAGGACCAGTGCGCCTGATGCAGGTTGAGGCGCTTGGCCTGTTTGATGTAGGCCAGGTTCTTGTGATCCGTCCAGGGCACAAACGGATGTTCGCCCCCCTACAGCCAGTGCCACCACTCCTCCAGGGCCAGCTTAATGACAAGGATCTCCCGGTCCCCAACATTGTAATTTCGCTCCGCGGGTGTCAACCTGTGTGAATAATACACACAGGGATGGAGCTTGTTGGGGTCCCCGACCACTGTGAGAGCTCCACACCCACACCAACATCAGACGTGTTGCAGGACTGGCACGGTGGTGAGGTGCCGCATGAGCTCCTCAAATGCCTGCTGGGCCTTGGCAGTCCAACGGAAACATCCTGGGATTTTGCAAGTAAGCACAGTAAGGGGCGCAGCTAACGCGCTGAAGTTCCGGACGAATCTCCCGAAGAAGTTGGCAAACCCCAGGAATCGTTGCACTGCCTTTACGGGGGATGGACGGGGCCAATCGTGGAGTGTGCGGATCTTGGCCGGGTCCATGGCCAGGGTTCCCTTGGAGAGAATAAATCCCAAAAAGGAAACCTTGGGCACATGGAACTCCGACTTCTCCAATTTCACATACAGGCGACTCTCCAGCAGTAACTGGAGAACACGCCGGACGTGGCCTATGTGCTCCTCCTGGGTGTGACTGAATAGTACAATGTCGTCCAGGTACACGTAGTCATAGCGGTCCAGGGCCTCCCTCAGGACCTCGTTAATGAACCGCTGGAAGACGGCGGGAGCATTCATCAACCCGAAGGGCATCACCCGGTACTCGTAGTGTCTTCCACTCATCCCCTTGCCGTATGCGGATGAGGTTGTAGGCGCTGCGCAGGTCCAGCTTGGTGAAAATAGCGGCCTGCTGTAGCGCCTCAAACGCGGTGTTCATCAGCGGCAAGGGGTAGCGGTCCTTCACCGTGATGGCATTGAGGCCCCGATAGTCAATGCAAGGGCGGAGTGTCCCGTCCTTCTTCCCCACAAAAAAGAACCCTGCCCCTGCTGGAGAGGTTGAGGGCTGAATGGACCCGTTAGCCAGCGCCTCCTGAATGTACTCCTCCATAGCCACCTTCTCAGTAGCTTGATGGCACAGTCGTACTCCCTGTGTGGAGGTAGTACATGAGCCCTGTCTCAGCTAAAGACCACTCTGAGGTCGTGGTACTCCACAGGAACCCCCAAGAGGTCGGGGCCCAGCGGTGGTGCTGCTGACCCCTCAGAGCGGCGGGAGGGCTACTGGCTTAAGCATGCCCCCTGGTACTGCGGACCCCAGGTCACTATCGACCAGGTGGCCCAATCAATGCGAGCGTTGTGTGTGAGTGTGAGTGTGAGGGAAGGGCGGGAAGTTCAAACAAAGGAGACGCCAACAGTGGCGTACTCAAACAAAAGGGATTATTTATAAAAGAACAGAAAGAAGGAAAAGGGTCAAACAGACGGGGGATATCTCTTCTCTTCTGGGTCTTCACCTTTCTTCCTCAGTTAGACCCACGTTTTCCTTTTTATTTATTTATTTATTTATTTTTGTTTTCCATTTCTATGCGTGTCTTGTCTCTTTTCGTTTGCAGCACGTGTCCCGTCTCTTTTCTTTTCTTTTCTTTCCTTTTCTTTTTTGCTAATACCGTTACCGGCTACCCCTCTACAAAGGTGTAGCAGTGGACGGCTGCTCGGTGGAGGTTTATATGGCCGGCGCATCAGGTGCAGCTCGTTGGGTGATTAGCCCAGGGCATTCTGGGGGTTGGAGTTCTGGGCTGTAGTTGCCTCGGGGAGGCGCCGTCGCTGCCACCCTCTGCTGCCCTCTGCTGGCACCACCCGAACCCTTACACCCAATCCCATTTATTTTCACTCCTACCCATAGTGGTTGAAATCTTCCCCCTATGAAACGGGACAACCCTTCAAGAACCGGATACGTCATCAGGTGTCATCAGCGGCTTTTACGTAAACAGACGAAAATCAGGACTTCAGTTTTACACATCAATCAATCAAACGAGTCACTGAACAAACAAGAGCACAAACAAAAACTACATGACTTCATTAACAGGCTACTAGCGGTGCTCTGTAGGCGACCCTGCCAGTCTGCAGTCTCCTCAACCGGGATCCACCTGAGGAGGATAGGTTCCTCCCTCGAGCCTGGTTCCTCTCGAGGTTTCTTCCTCTCACTCTAAGGGAGTTTTTCCTTGGACCTGGATTTCCCTTCCTACGTCTGTACATGGACTTCTTTATATAAACTGCTTTTCTGTGAAGCTGCTTTGAGTCATCGGCAAGATGGCTGCACAAGCGACCAGAGAGACCCATAAATATGAGTACTGTCTCTGTTAAAAGCCGCTGTACTGTAAGACCACTGTAGAAGAGTTTAATGGTCATTTTCTTCATATCACGTGTACAAATCACTAGTAATTTAATTTAAGCAGTGAGGAGCTGAACTCCACCCTCCTCTGCTGTCACTGCAGACCGGCAGGGTCGCCTACAGAGCACCGCTAGCAGCCCGTTAATGAAGTCATGTAGTTTTGTGTTTGTGCTCTTGTTTACTGGGTGACTCGTTAGACTGACTGATGTGTAAAACTGAAGTTGGATGTAATGAATCACGAGCGACCAGGTTTTTTGTCTGTTTACATAAAAGCCGCTGACGACGATTTCATAGAGGGAGGATTTTAAGAAATGGGGTTGGGCCCTTGTACATATTTATGTTTATTGTAATATAGTTTTACTGTATTTAATCAGGCTACAGCTTGTGTAAACATGGCAAGCTTTACAGGCTGGCGTCCAGCTGAACTCACCGCATGTGCCGGCTGTTGGGGGGCAGTGTGTGTGAATGCTCCCGGAGAGGCCGGCCTGGGAGGGTGCGCGTACGGCAAGCCACTCTGACCAAAAACACACAAACAGAACAAACAAATCCTCAGCATTGGGACATCACAGCAAAGTAAACAGTCAGGCTGACGAGCGGAATGAGACGGCAGCTCCTTCTGGGTCCTGCAGATACAAGCGTTATCAGCCCACAGCACCACTCACCATTAACGCCTGCGCACTGTCATGTCTCACTGACGGTTTTCTGGAATCAGCAACTCTCACAGCAGTGATACTGATCACGGTGGAGACTGAACAGAACGAACACCTGCACTGATAATAAACAACTCACTACATGTAGGCACAGTGCTTTAAACTCAGTCTGTTCTACAGTGTCTCGTTAGGTCGAGTGTATAACTCTAAGCTCTAGATGTAGGTATTGTGGTATA
>CM067496.1:10876356-10888576 GCA_034552555.1 Semaprochilodus insignis | reverse complement strand
GAGGAGGTTAAACAGCACTGGAGCTGCCTTGGTTGAACACAGAGATTTTCCGAGTGCTCTCAGTTTCCTTTACATGCTGACTCGCATTCCTGATCTTGCACAGTATAAAGAGATGCTTTTATCAGATCCTTCAAAAGGGCTTCACATCCTTTGCCACGTCCTTCATCTACAAAGTCCAGGAATTCAATCAGGGTTCAGCCGTAAGAACTCTCGCTTGGCAGCAGCGTCAGCTGGCATTCCAATGGCATCCTCAAACCTCCACTTTCCCAGACACTCCTTGGTGTTTTATCCCCAGGGCAATTCTTAAATAACTTCATTTGCTTGGCATATCAGGTTGCTGTTGTGTAACCACCTAATCTGATCTACCGTTCAGCCAAAAGGAATGGAGTTCAACCTCTGTTTCAATGTGGGAGAGGCCTGGAAGACGGAGGCTTTTAAAACGGCTCTTTACAAAGAGCTACACTTTGCTCACGGGTCACCTTGTGATGTAATCATCATGGGATACCTTTTCAGACTGAAGTGGTATCAATAAGACCATACTTCTGAGAACTTTCAGATTTTCCTAGGCAATCCCCTTATTCCTGTGTTAACCTCGTTAAGGACAGACGGGTTACATATCTCTGGTGAGGAGTAAAATAGCCTTTATCTTTCTCTCATGTGAACAGGAGGGGGCGACGCCCTTTGGTGAAAGCAGTGCCACTGAAACAGGAAGCTTGACCTTCTAAACATCACGCGCCCACTGCCACAGTATGAGGGATGATACCGTACCTGTGTGCTCTGACAGAGCGGCGGGATTCCACCTGTGACTCTCTTTCGGGATCAGCTGATTTGGAGTCTGTGTTGGAGGGCGATTTTCTAGGTCTCTTCAAGCTTTTCCTCAGTGGGACTGTGGAGCGGGGCTGGGCTCCGGGGTCTTCGTCTTTTGACGTTTTCTGTTCCCTGTCTGAAAGCCTGGGTCTCACCGGGACCATTTTCAAGCGTGCCACGGATTCGGCTCTGAACTTTCGACCCTTCAGGAGTCGGGATTTGTCCTTGAGGGACAGGCCGCGACCTCCAAACCCCCTAGGGGGCAGCGGTCGAACTGAAAGCTCCCTGCGGAAACGTTTGGGCGGTCCGTGCTCCAAGCCTGTGGACGAAGGAGGCCGTGCGAGCCTCTTCAACGGACGCATGGCAGGCCTCTCCTGAGGCCGTGGAGAAAGAGGGAATCTGGAAGACGAATCGGAGGAAGACGGTGGGCCCGTTTTCCATGAGGGCGATCTGAAAGGGGGGCGAGGGTGTGGGGCGCCCCCATCCCGCTGTGCCCATTCTGGGGCATAGTGCGCAGGCCTTTCTCTCCCACGCTCCCTTCCAAATTCTCCGTGCTGCTTCCGTGGATCTCTCTCTGCAGACCACCTGCATACCCATCACAAACAATACAAACATGTGGGTTACAATGCCAGCTTCCTGCCGCTGTAGCAGGGTAGGAAATTGACTTGACTTTTTGAGACGTTTAACTTTTATCATGCTACATCCAGCCCCAACCCTGCTGAACGCCATAACCCTCCTGGGCCCAGTATACCTCTTTTACAAAATGCTTCAAAGGGCGTACATAACATTTTCTCCACACCGAATGGTTGACTTTAAAGGGACGTCTACAAATCAGTCGAGCTTAACAATTTAGATCCTGCTGCAATCTTTACCCTCAGTGAAACACATGAGGTAAAGGCGGGGTAAGTAGCAGTGCTGGGGTTAATTTATCTCCCTGTGTTGATGACTTTTGACCCTAACACTGCACATTCACATGGCCTCTTATCTCTACCATTCATTTCACCCAGCGTGAACGGCTTCATTCCTGTACCTCTCTGGATATGAGCTCCTCTCATGAAACTCCCTGGGCTTCCTCTGGGGGGAGCCAGAAAACCTAGCTTCCCCATTGGGGTGGCGGAAGCCGCCTGGGCCATTCCAACGATGCCCTCCGCGAGCCGGCCGGCTGTAGGGCCTCTCCCTGGGGCTCGGGTGCCTCTCGGGGCCCCAGCTCCTCTCCTGCTCATGGGCAGGACTTCTGTGTCGTTGAGGGGGTCTATAGTTAGCATGAGGAGACGGGCCCCTTCGGTCTGAAGGAGGGCCATGAAAGTGACGGGATGAAGGAGATATGTGACCAGACTGGTTCCCGTGGAAGGACGGAGGCCTGTGATGGCCTGGGGATCCGTGTGAGGGACCATGAGGGGACATCCTGTGTTGGACCGGTGGGGGGCGGTTTGAACGGGGCGGGGAGGGCCTCCTTCGGCCCCGCTGCGAATCCTGAGGGTACGATCTGAAGCCATCCTGGTTCTGTGATGTCCAGTGTCCGTGTGGTCTCTCCCTGGATTCCCCCATTAGAGGTGGTCTCTTGTTGTAAGGGTGAGGTCCTCCAGTGTTCTGTCTCCAGCTGGGAGGGGCCTTACCTGAGGGGCCTCGAAATCCCCTCTGACTCCTAGAAGAGGGGCCAAATCGATTGGCATGATGATCTGTGTGGTAGCTGTCAGAGAAGGGCCTAAAAAGCAGAAAGAAAAAAAAACGAACGGGGGTGAAAAAATACGGGGGTAAAGACGTACATTTGTACTACTCATTAACATTAAGTTGGGGTGAATATTTAATAAGAATTACAAAGTTAAATTCAGCTGGTCATGTGTTTTTTCTCCCTCCCACTGCACTACATACAAATTGAGCTTCAAAACGTCCACCAAGCTAAAGACTGGTGGTGTGTATGTAGCGTTAGACTGAATCAACGAATAGTCGACTATTCTGGGTCACCCCGAACATCACAGCACTGAACTAAAGACAAATCAGGGTTCATAAATGAAAGAGGGACTAACCTCGGTTTAGAACGTGGAGAGCCTGAGTGAGGTCTCACCATCTTTAGGCCACTTCAACTACCTGGAGAAAAATAGTACAAGGTTAAAACAACAACAACAACAACAACAACAACAACGTATGGCAAAGGACATCACATTACAAAGAACAGCATGTCTAATACGAGCGTGTTTCAGTCACTTGACTCCGTCCATCCAGATAAGACGGAGAGAAGCCTAGCCGTAAACAGCCTGTACTAAAACCAGGCCGCATCTTTATAAGTGATCCATAACACACAGTCCAGACCTTAAACAGCCCAAGACGTAAACGGAGCTTAAGTAAGCTTACAGAAAAGGAAAAGCAAGATCAGATCAGCTGCAGAGCCACTGGGAGAGGCTCATCTTAGGTCTTCTGTGGAAGTGGTTATGGAAAATGAAGTGAAAATGAAAATACGTTCCAGCTAAATAAGGAGCTGCCGAGCCATCTGTATCTCGAGATAAGCTAAAATACAAACACGCCGTTGGACTACAACCCCCCCAGGACAAAATGATCCCACAACTAATGTACCTACATATCAAACAGCATAATAACCAAGACTGAAATATAAAGTTTTATAACCAACATAAATTACACTTCACCGTGTTCGAGCTGGACAACAAAACGAGGTCGGGCGCGATGGTACAACCAAAAACAGGCCAGCTATGCTAACGCTAAACAGCTAGCTAGCTACCAAGCTTAACAAACTCGTAAAACTAACCAAGACATTTCGACGTAAATATCAGACATTTAATTCTTGTGACATGTTATAACCGATACGAGCAAAAAAGATCAAAATACTCACCCGAATTTCTTCTCAAAACGGGGGTAAGATACTGCTAGCCAGCTGCTAACAAGCTAGCAAGTTCTTACAACTCGTCGCCTGTTCGTCGGTTCTTGTTTATCCTTGCGTTGGTAGTCGGATAAATAAACTGAAATACAGATTACCACACTATTAGCAGCAAATCTGACGTGTATTAGCAGGATTAACTCGAGCACTGCTGCGCCTTCTTCCAGTTCATAACGCGCAGCCAACGAAACAGCGACGTTAGCGAGCTAAGCTAGGCTATGAAGTACCCGACCACTAGCTACATACGGGGTACTGGCTTCAGGCGAAGGGGGCGTGGCTACAGCAGGTCTCAGACCAGCTTCTCAGTTTGGGCTGCTCTGGTTAAACTTGGAAATGCGAGTCAGGCTGATCTCAGACCGGTGTGAAAGGGGGAGGGGCGCTAACGCTGAAGGAACAGCTTCACCTGCTGTCCTCTGTCACTCAGCAGGACTCTAAATAAACTTTACGAGAAGCTGTGACTGATTAGAAGCTTACTGTCCTGCCTCTCTTATCTCAGACTGCGGTCTGACCAGCACGGTCCAGTCACGTATAAGCATTTACTTTAAACGGTGTATAACACCAAGGTTTATGGAGTACGTGTATTTATGTTGGAACTGACATCTGCACTAACAGTCCTTACGACCTGGTGAATAAAGATCCGGATTCAGACTGTCTGCTGTAAAGTCAGCTAAGTAGAGTAAAGCAGAAATACTGGCACCTCCTTAGTGGCAACAAAGAAAGAGAGCATTTACCCAAATGTGTTCAGAATTTATTTAACTTTTTATTTTATTTTACTTTAACTGAAATTAAAAGTAATGCAAATATACTTGAATGTATGAACAGGACTATATATATCGTCACTGTCCAGTTAAAAACATGTATCTCATTTTTGTTGATTTTTACTTTTATGCCTCATTTGATCACATGAGCTGCTGTTTACACTGTGTATGAATTTCATGAAGACTGGACCAACAGAAATGGCCCAAAACTGCTTGGAAAGACGTCTGGTTCCATTGACTTCCATTCAAATTAAATGAGGTTTTTGGCCTCTCCTGTAAAGTTGCCATTTTGGAGATACTACTCTTTGGACAGCGACGATATATACACTCATCATCAATAGAAGAGTTNACGATTCAGCAACGATATATTTCGTCACTGTCTAGTTAAAAACATGTATCTCCATTTTTGTTGATTTTTACTTTTATGCATCTTTTGAACACGGCAGCTGCTGTTTACACTGTGCGACAGTTCCAGAAATGACCCAAAATTGCTTGGAAAGACGTCTGGTTCCATTGACTTCCATTACAATCTCATAAGGTTTTTGCCCTCTCCTGTAAAGCTGCCATTTTGGAGATACTTGTTTTTCATTGGACAGCGATGATATACATATACATATATAACTTTCTGTCTATAGTGTAATACAGCTTTTACAGCAGACCAGGTGAGCTGTACAATAAATGTGATGACTGGATGATACAATGAAAAATTAATTAGCCGAATCTAACTTAGGCCAGGCTAAAGGCTATATTATTGTTAGCAGTGTGAAACAAAATATATATACATATATACCACTTAAGCATGCAAATAGTTCTATATAGAATCCATGGCTCTAAACAGAACCATTACCATTACTGAAGAACTGACTGAGGTGGGAGTTTCGTCTTATAGTAACATTTAAAATAAAAGAAATGAATGATTGGTAAGAGTTTATGTGTGTATGATCTGGGCTTCAAAATAAAGCTGATCTCTCTGGAGAAAACACAATAAAGAGCACGCTGCGGAGGGTTTATCTTCGGTTTTATTATTATAACCATAGCACGGCGTTCATGCCAATGAGGACCCATGCACATCATCTACAGAAATGACATCTCAAAGTCACTGCAATATGCTGCTCTAAAGGAGAGAAGGATAAGACACTAGGCTTCACCCTCTTTTCTGACCTGATGTGGAAGATCCCTGGGCGTCCATGACGTTTCAAGTAAACACTTTTTTTGGTGTATCCCCCGACTCCCAAATACAATCAGAACAGGAAACAAACAGCTTCACTCATAAACCCACAACAGACACGCCAACAGCAGCATTACAGCAGAGTTAATGTACCACGGAGCCTGTGAAGAACAACAAAGCAGCTGTAAGGAATCACCTTCTCCAAGATCGTCCATAGCTGCTGCTGTGAGGTTGGATGAGCTTCGCAGTCGTGTTCTACAGTTTCTCGTTAGGTCGAGTGTATAACTCTAAGCTCTAAATGTAGGTATTGTGGTATGTACTGAGTCTGTTCTACGGTTTCTCGTTAGGTCGAGTGGGATTTATTTAACAGTGCTCTGTGAAGCTCATCCAACCTCACAACAGGAGCTTTAAACAGGTGAGCGAACACTGCTGTCCTTCTTTAATACCAAGTTTAGAGACGAAATACGCATCTGACAAGCTCCACTATCTGTTTATACAGAAGGGTTGTGGATGTGCAGGTTGTGGAACACTTCAAAGCATCTTTTACTCACACCCCAAAGGAAAACTCACTCAGAATAAACACTGTGGTCTGGAAGTCTTCCAGTACGTGACTGATTAGCGCTCAGTATCATGATACACATCTGAGCTACTAGTTGCAGTCCCAGTGAAAGGAATAGCCCGGCAAAACATGCAAACATGGCACAAATGGAAGGTTAGCAAGACTCCGTTTGTGCAATGCTAATGTTACCTACTGGCTATACACTTTAGAGCACTGTCAGCAACAATTAGCTAGCATTTTCTGACATCACTATTCCTTTCGCTGGCTACATACGATACAGCAGTAAATATTCCTGTCCAGGAAAACAAGCAGTTATTAGCAAACTTGGGTGGCTACAATGCAATGCAATGCAGGGAACCTATTTTTTTGTAACCTATGAGCATGAAATACGGCCTAGCTACCCTATATTTAGAGTTAGAACAGTTTTCATACACTCTCGAGGGTTATAATCTACTACTACATGGATGATCTCTAGCGCTAGTGGGGGTGGATGGCGTACACCTCCTCAGAATAGAGTTTTTTTGTCATTTAAAGGTGAATCGCAGTCTGCTAATCCTATCCAGGCTAATTTAGGAAAGAGTAAAATGTGGTTTAAGAAGGTATTGCTCCACAGAAAGTCCCTTGTGAGCACTTTAGCCAGCCATACTAGTACAAACATAAAGTACCGCACGTACGCACATACAACACGCACACATACTTACCCAAAGCTAACAGTTAGCTCACACTAATACCTGCTCTCCGTTAGCAATAAAGAAATAGCACATTCATCATCATCATCATCATCATCATCATCATCATCACTGCGGCTGTGCGTGTGGTAGTATAAGGAGCACGAGGCTGATGGGTAAATGTGTTCACTGAAGATATTCACGCAGGATTGAAAGTACATTCAGTATCAGTCAGTTATCAGAATCTCCTCTTTGTCACTCGTCCACTCCGCTTGTTTCATCCACATCTCCGCACTCTGTCATTCACACTCAACCTGCCCGAGTGGAAGTGACAGTGGAAGATCAGTATTATTGCATAATTACACATTTAACAAATCAACAAAGTCAGTCTAAAGTGAGTTGGTGTGAAACGCCCTGTGCTACAGAAAGTCAAAACTGTTCACAGTGGTGGTGATGGGAACCAGATGTCAAACTCTAAAAGCTCCCTCACATAAAGTTATTACATGAAATAGTTATGAATTGGCTGCCCGATGTGTCGAGACAATGTTTTACAACAGTTTTGAGCAGATTCCGGCCTTAATCCATTCATCGTAGTGGGATACATGCAGGGCAGTGTGAGGGCATCACAATAGCCCCAGTAGAAAACTTAATTATTATTATTATTCAGATTTTTCACTATTTTGCCATCAACAACATTCCATATAAACTCAGAAGACCTACGTAGGTTCACTGGTGGTACAGTATATTACATTATAGTGCAGTGTAGTACATACAGTGAAACCTGGTTCCAATCACATCCACTATAAAGAAATCTGAACCACTGTAAACACTCTGTTTATATCTCACACATGTAATTATGGAGGAATATTGACCAAACTGGTTTGATGAAAGCCTCCTCATCACAAATGTATAATAAATGTGAAGAAATCTGAAGAACAAACACTCACACTTTCTCTGTATGGTGTAATAATTCCTCAGACTGATGGAGAATGCGTTCTGTATTGTTCTATATGGGCCTATATAGAAAGTGTTGGACATACAGCTCTGGAAATAAATAAGAGCCCACTCCAGTTCCTTCTTAAATCAGCATCTCCACATGTACAGCAGGTTCTTAGTGAGGAACAGAAGGTTGGGTTCTAGCTTTACTGGCAGATACAGTGAGCGTCTGGTTCATAAGGACAAGGTCAAGCAGCAAACACACAGGACAACAGAGCTACAGACTGGCAGAGGCCAAAACCCCTCTCTACTGACCGTGATGAGCGCCACCTCATTCCAATGTCCCTTAACCACCGTAAGATGACCTCAAGTGACCTACAGAGAGACTGGTGAGCGGTGGCTGGGGTGAAACGCACAGCGAGCATGGTTCTAAAAACAGGCTTCTGGAGGGTCATTAGTGATTTTCTAAATAAACAGATCTAAATACAATATTTGATCTGGAATTTGGGAGACGTGTTTCCAGTAGTGTATAGAATCAAACAGAACTGCTCATTTTGGTCCAACACAAACCCAGAAACTGTACAACTAGAGACACTGATCACTTCAGGTGGGCTCTTACATTTTTCCAGAGCTGTATGTTCTATACACTCCTGAAAAGGGGTTTCTATCGTTATAAGCTTGACACAGTAACAGTAATAGAATGCTTTTTGGTGCAGTATAGAGCTTATTTCAAAATGATTCTATATAGGCCGGTATAGAACAATGTAGAACTATTTCACCATACTAAGAAACGGTTAAGCATTCACATTGTTCTCTGATTGTTCATGGTTCTACATATAATCACTGTCTTTACTAAAAACCCCTTGAAGAAGCATCTTTATTAAGAGTTTGCAGCCACACACCTGTCTGACAGGTATGTTTTACACAGGTATTTGCTGATGTTGACATGATTCTGACGTCACCACACTTCATTATCACGAACAGTTTTTATTTGGACACATTAAATACGTACCTCAACACGTAACTCCTCTCACTCTGGTTTACTGAATGTTGAGTTTGGAGGTGGGGCTGGTGGAGATGATTTTGTTTTCACCACTTGGACTGCAGACCCCCTCAATCAGGTTCTTGTTACAATCTCCCAGTGTGGCGCCCTGTGGAATTCTGGGATATGCCACATGGCCAGTCAGGTCCAGCAGGTCCTCCAGTGCCCTCGTGTTACTCACTCCGTTCTGCTGCACGTCCGCCACTGGAGAAAACTCTGGGATGGAGATCAGCTCCTCCTTTGACACCGGGCTGATGGGATAGGAGACAGCATCTCAGTATTAAAGTAATATCCCAAATTCCCCGTCCCAAATATAGTCAATCAGTCAGGATATGTTTGGCGTGGGGACATATATCCGAGTTATCCACTGCACCTTAAAAGTTGCTTTCTACTCGCCGGCAAACGTTCCACTCCACCTTAAAAGTTGCTTTCTACTCACAAGCAAATGTTCCACTCCACCTTAAATGCTATACCTTGTACAGGCACAAGAATGTAACTGCAGCACCATTTAAGGAGGAACGGAAAATCTGCAAAACAAGCTGATGAACAGGAACTAGGGAAATAGGAACAGCTCCCACATCTCTAACAGGAGCAGTTCCACCTTAACTAGCATCACAACCCTAACAGCGACCTGGAAGTAGCAGCCATGCTGCGTGATATCATTCCACTCTGGGATCAAACCACAGGGGCGTTTTCTGACACTGTACGACTCACGGTATCTATAAAACAGCCTGAAGTATGAAGGAAGAGGAGATCGGTTTGGAACACGTCCAACTAGCTTCCTCACCTGACCTCCATCGACTGAACACCGTCAGCTGTCTCTTCATTTGCTCCTCCCCTTTTCTCCATAGGCTCCAGGTTAATGAGAGGCGGTGGAGCCCGGGAAACAGGTAAAGTGGGGAGGGAGGCGGGGCTGCTATCTTTCGATACGGGTTTTGATGTCACTTGTGATGAAGTCTGTATAATAATAATAATAATAATAATAATAATAATAATAATAATAATAATAATAATAATAATAATAATATTAAATATTTTTGTTGATAGTTAATAGTGAATAATTTATGGGGCTACACAAATTGGGAGTTTATTGGGAGTTAATTACGGGATGGACACCTGTGAGCTCACCTGGTTTCCCTGGCCATTCACTAGGGGGCCACATGGAGCCTTCACAGAGCGATCCTGAGCGGAAGACTGGACCCTCGCTTGCTCAGTCACTGGGCTTTTTGCCTGGCTGCTGGGCTCCTGCTTCACCACCTGTGTGACTGCCTTTACCTGAACAGGTACTTCTGCCTTGGCAGGTGCTTTTATCTGAATAGATGCTTTTATCTGGATAGGTGCTTTCACCTGAACCGGTGCGTCGACCTGGACAGGTGCTTTTACCTGGACAAATGTTTTTACCTGCGCAGGCGCTTCTACCTTGGCAGCTTCCTTCTCTCGGTCTTGCGCCGGAAGCTGGCTGTTCTCTTGTTTTCGTGCACTGTTTTCACTTGTCACCTTCAGCTGGGTTACCTGCACCTTCACTGCGGGGCACTCGTTTTTTCTCACCTGGGCACTGGTCTCCTCCACCTGACCTTTCTCCTCCTTATGCTCTTTAAGCTTTTCTCTGTGTGTCTGTCCATTTGATGAGGGACTCTTCAGCTGCACCTGCGCAGGTGTGTTTGTTCTC
This sequence comes from Semaprochilodus insignis, assembly GCA_034552555.1. Classification (NCBI taxonomy): domain Eukaryota; kingdom Metazoa; phylum Chordata; class Actinopteri; order Characiformes; family Prochilodontidae; genus Semaprochilodus; species Semaprochilodus insignis. Next base: position 10,878,079 of record CM067496.1, on the reverse strand, counting down.
TCCACTCCCTTCTCTGCACTCTCCTGCTTGGTGACTGGCACTGGAACCTGAGGGTTCACCCGCGTGCTGCTGGGCAGAGTCTTTGCCTCACCATTCACCTTTGAGTTCACCTGGATTTCACCTGCAAAAGCACACATTCTCATTCATTACACTGGTCAGTAGAGCAGATGGTAAGCGTAGTGCATTACAGTCTGTCAGAATGACTCTGTTCATCATATGAACATTATATACGCTTTAGATAGACATCATATCGCCCCCTACACTTCCTGTAGTGTATTACAGTCTGTCAGAAGGACTCTGTTCATCATATGAACATTATATATGCTTTAGATATACATCATATCGCCCCCTACACTTCCTGTAGTGTATTACAGTCTGTCAGAAGGACTCTGTGGATCATATAAACATAATTTTGTATATTCTGTGGACTAATTGTTAGAAGCTGGGGAAGCAGTGTCAGGAAAGACACCTTAAGAACAGGAAGAGAACCAGAATTTTGTCCTCCTCTGGACTGAACAGCAATATTGCTCCCACAGGAGGCTCAAAATAACCCCCAGATCGATACTGCTGACCACCTGCCTCTCCAAGGTCCTTCCAGTTGTTCTGTTGTGACGACTACCACCGTATTCATTCACTGTGATCCCTGCCTTCTATCTATCCAGCTCTCCTCCCCCTCTTTCTCTCTCACCTTCTGTCGACCTCAGCTTCCTGTCTCTCTTTCTTCCTCTCTCCCCCTCTTGTTCTCTCTCCCTGCTTTCTCTTTCTCTATGGCCCCTTTTCCCCATCTCTCNTCTGTCTCTCCCTTCATCTCTTCTCCCTCTTTCATCTTCTCTTTTTCTCTGTCTCTCTCTCCCCTCTGTCTTTCTCCCCCTCCCTTCCTCTCTCTCTCTGTCTCTCTCTCCCCTCTGTCTTTCTCCCCCTCCCTTCCTCTCTCTCTCTGTCTCTCTCTCCTTCCCCCTCCTCTCTCAGTCAGGGGGAAACTGAAAGTGCTGTATGGCAGTCTCTCCTTTTCTCTTTCTCTCTCTTCCTTGTCGTTTGCATCCCTTTCTTTCTCTCCCCCTCCCTTTCTTGTGTTTCTCTCTCTCTCTGCTCCCTCTCTCGTCCCCGACCAATCAAGGGGGACCTGCTGAACTGAAAGTGCTGTGTGGCAGTTTAAATATAGTCCTAAATGTCCTTGGCTGGAAGGCCTTCAGCACACACTGCTAAACACTGGGAATATGATCCGGCCGGTTATCAGGGGGCTGCGGCCAATCAGCACTGCGCAAAACTACAACTGCACCCCGCTTACACACCGCACATACAGACTGCAGCCAGCAGGGGGAGCTGTCTTTCACACTAAAGCTGGCTCCCTGTGTCCAGTGGCCAGAAAAGCTGGACAGGCCTTGAGAATCTGAATTTGACACCTGGAAGACCTGGCAGACCATGAAAACTGTCCCCATCAGATAAATAGCACTCAGCTCTAGTGCTGCTTCAGATTTGAAAACATCCACAGATGTGTCTGTCCATTCTTTCACTAAAAGAGAGGAGCACCACTGCACTGGGTCTGAAAGGACATGAGTCTGTCCAGAAGCTCCTCACTGAGAAAGGGGACACATCAAACAAAGGAGCTGCTGGTGTTCTCAGAACAATGGACTCATCACCTCAAAGTCCAGACCAGGGAGAGAGGGAGAGAAAGAGAGAGGGAGAGAGAGAGGGAGAGGGAGAGAGGGAGAGAGAGGGAGAG
>CM067496.1:10868460-10875856 GCA_034552555.1 Semaprochilodus insignis | reverse complement strand
AATTAATTGGTTAATCTGCAGGGTAGAGTGACGTGTGAGGAGGAATTGGTGAATGAATGAATGAATGAGTGAGTGAATGAATGAATGAATAATCAATTTAATAAATGAATGGATGGAGGGATGAATGAATGAATGAACGAATGAACAAATGAATTAATTGGTTAATCTGCAGGGTAGAGTGACGTGTGAGGAGGAATTGGTGAATGAATGAGTGAATGAGTGAGTGAATGAATGAATAATCAATTTAATAAGTGAATGAATGAATGGAGTGATGGATGAATGAACGAATGAATGAATGAACAAATTAATTAATTTGTTAATCTGCAGGGTAGAGGGATGTGTGAGGAGGAATTAGTGAATGAATGAATAAATAAATGAATGAGTGAACAATCAGTTTAATTAATTGAAGAATGGATGGATGGATGGATGGATGAATGATTTAACGAATCTTGCAATAAATTGTCAGGTAATCTCCGCAGGGTGGAGAGATGTGTAGGCATGTGATATGAGTAGGAATTAGTAAATGAATGAATGAATGAATTAATGAATAAACAAATTAGTTTTACGGGACACATCATCAGATAACCTCCGGAGAGTGGAGGTGTGAAGGTAAGCCGGAGTAAGTGAATGAGTGAACGAGTAATCTCCGTAAGTCGAAGGGGCATGTAAGGAGGAACAACTGAGCAAGTGAGTAAATGAATGAATGAATCTTACAGGAAATCATCAGGTAATCTCCGCAGGTGTCAGAATCGTTCTCCCTCTCCTCCACCAGCACGTCTTCAGCCATCTCTGCCATGGCGACTCCCTCCTCATCCTCCTCCTCGCCCTCCAGAGACATTACGCACGTCTCCACGGCAACACCCTCGTCGTCATCAGCGACCACGTCTTCCACAGCATCCTGGATGACGAGTTCATCCGAGGAGAACCCTCTCACGGCCTCTGCCTCCACATCTCCATCACCGTCACCGTCTCCCTCAGACACCAGCACCGTCTCCTGCAGCTCCACCACGTACTCCTCTCCACACAGCCCTCCATCATCTGACACAGAGATGACCAGAGAGAACAATAAGAACGAAAGAATAAACAAAAAACATAAACACAAACAGAGAAAACGATCAGAACCGAACCGCAGACCAAAACAGACCAAAACAAAGACCGAGAGAAAAAATCAGCAGCAAACGACAAAAAACAAAATTAAATAAAATAGAAACAAGAAGCTTTATAAAAACACTTTCTACAGAAAACACAAAAAAAGACGAATAAAAAGAAAAGAAGGGAAATCCCAAAGGCTGAGTGACACGACACGCTGTTTTTATATATTACAATATTTAACATATAAACAAAAAAATAAAAAACGTAAGAAGAAAAACTGACGGTCAGTCGGCCGACCCTGGAGAGCACACCGTACCTGACCCGTGGAGGATGATCTTCGGCTCTTGGGAACGGAGTGCAAGTCTCGCCACATCTTCATCCATCGTCCTTACTCTTCATTGGCCTCCCTAAAGCCTAGAACAGCAAACCCAACCAATCAAAGAGCTGCTCCACACACACACGCAGCCAATCAAAACACTCCTAATGAAACACCAGTTTCCACTTCCTGTAGTGGACTACAATGTCTCAGAACAGCCGTGTGGATCATATGAACATTCTGGTGCCGTATGTTCCCAGGGCCCTATGCTCCTAGGGTTTTCTGTGCCCATGGGCCCCAAGTTCCCAGGGTCCTACGTTCCTAGAGCCCCATGGCGCCAGGATTCCCACAGTTGTATGCTTCCAGAACACCATGTGCTCCAGACCCTTCATTTGCTCGGTCCTAGATATGCTTCCAGGGCCTCTTGTTGCCATCACTGTCACATTAAGTTACTTCACTGGCATTTTGGTTAGCAGGGTTAGCAGGCTCGCTAGCTAGCTACTGCAGAGACTTTAGAACGTGAGGAGGAGACTGGTTCAAAATAGCATGGGTCAGAACCTTAACACTGTACTGGGGTCCTTCTCTGGCCTTAAGTTACCATGTCAACTGTTTAGTGATTGTTCAGTGCAAGCAATACACAACACTGCGGTGTTATCCCGCGATATGTTCTTCTTCATGGTTCATATGTTCGTCTGCTCGTCATACCAATTCCGGAATGTTCTGTCTGATCAGGAATGATGTGCTTGGATTTTTCCCACAGGAATAAATGAGATTCAAAATTCATCCATTATTAACAACCTATTAACCACAAGGGGAACTATAGCAACAATAACACCCTGGGATCCCATAGCAACACCCTAGCAACAACCTAGGATACCATACTAACCACCTAGCATCACCCCAACAACATCTTGGGATACCATGGCAACCGCCTAAAAACGCCCTGGCAACAACCTGGGATACCATAGCAACCACCTAGCAACACCCTAACCACAACTTGGGATGCCATGGTAATCATTATCAACTCTTTTGCAACCACCCAAAATACTACAGTGACCGCCTAGGAACAGATTGGCAACAACCTGGGACACCACAGCAAACACATAGCAACACCGTAGCAACCACCTGGGATACCCCAGTAAGCTCCTAACACCCTGGCAACAACCTAGGATAGGACAGCAACCATCCAGCAACAACCTGAGATACAACAGCAACCACCTAGCAACACCCTGACAACAACTTGGCATACCATGGTAACCACTTATCAACACTTTTGCTAACACCTGAAATACTACTGTGACCGCCTAGGAACGCCCTGGCAACAACCAGGGACACCATATCAACGCCCTAATAACCACCTTGGATACCACAGCAACACCTTAGCCACCACCTGGCATACCCTAGCATCCACCTGAGATAGCACAGCAACACATCTAGCAACACTATAGCAACCACCTGCGATACCAGAGCAACCACTTAGCAAATCGGTGTAGCACCTTAGCAGGTAAGCTATTAGTTGCTTAACTGCTTTGCACATTTCAAGTCACCCTAGCAACCACCTGGGATCCCATAACAACCACATATCAAAAACTTTACCATAGCAACAGCTCGACAACTTCCTAGAAACCACCTGGAAACAGCTTAAGCTGTCACTCTGTTCTTCTGGAAATACACGTTTCTAGTTTGTTGTGTTATTCAGTGTTGTGTGTTCCTCAATTTGCTAAACAACCAAAAACACTTCCAGCAGTCCTCTTGCCAAAAGTCCTGGCACCCTCAAGATCAGTCACCTAAAGGGGGTTTTCCCAGTGTGTAAACGGGACGCTCTCGGGAGACACTGCGACATGGATGCAGGAGGAGAGGAGGCATGTCCACAGATGTAGTGAGGGGGACGATCCATTCTTAATGCATTACTGCACTACTCTGTAAGGACTCCGTGGTTACTATCAGATGCACAGGATGCGCTGCATCATAGCCGGGTCCAGAGGAGGACGGGACCTTCTTTTGGGTCTTGGTCCCTCTCTGAGCTTTTAGAGAGTTTTCACTGACACGCTGTCTCCCTCGGCAACCCTCAATGGGGGGGCTGCACCCGCGCTACTGGACCAGCTGAGAGGGACGATGCTGTAGAGACCACTATACAGACAGAACTAAGTGGAACTGAACTGAGCTGAGCTGAGCTGAGCTGAGCTGGACGGAACATGCACATGAAAGCTGTGCAGCGGGAGCGCGGAACATGGCGTCCCTCCCTCCCCTGCTGCTGCACAAAAAACAAAAACCTTCCCGCGAGCGCCATTTTGAAGGGGGGAGGAGAAGAAAGAGGAAGGGGGGACAATAGCGAAAGCGCTCGTGCACGCACGCTCACAACACATGCATGCACACACACTCCTGCATCCACCTATATACGCAGAAATGCAGCCATGCATCCCCGCCTTCTGTTTGTAAGCCAGCGCGCGCTTCTGAACACACGGTGTTTTTTTTTCTTCATTTACTCTCTCTCACTCTCACTCACTCCCTCTCTCACTCACTCCCTCTCTCTCTCAGACACATACACACCCCTCCCCCCGTTTTTCTGAGGCCTCGCGCGCGCGGCCTTCTCGAGGCCCGGGCCCCGTTTAGGCCTCGCGCCTGCTCTCCGCGCGCATTAGTGAGCCAGAAACCCCCGCCGCCGCCTGCAGTGCGAGCCTCGCCGCATGCACGAACCGCGCGAGCCCAAAGCGAGGCGCCTCGCGCCCGTTTCCTTACCCCGTGTTTCGGCGTGGGTGCGCGCGGCCTCCGTCTCGAGCCGCAGGCCGCTCGGGCTCTGCGCTGTGTTAGCGCGCGCAGGGAGGAGGAGGTGGAGGAGGAGCGCGAGGCTGCAGAAGGAGAGAAAGAAACACAGAGCGAGAGAGAGAGACGGAGACAGAGAGAGGGAGGGGGGGGGGAGAGAGAGAGAGAAGCCTGCAGCTCAGCCAGGGCGAGCGCCCGCCGTCAGCGCACCACGTCACAGCGCGAGAGGAGCAGGAAAACACGGAAGGAGTCGGCGCGAGAGCACGGACACAAGGCCACGAGAGAGTGAAAGAAAGAAAGAGAGAGAGAGAGATTGTGAAAGAGCAGCGAAGGAAGCTCAGAAATGTTGTAAACAGCAAAGCAGCTAAAACGCAAAGCAGAAATAAATAAATAAATAATAAATCAGTAATAAAACAGAAACGACAATCCGCCGAACATTGACGCTGTTCAAAGCACATCAGATAACAGAGCTGTTAAAATCACAGGTGCAGAACAGGCAAGCACCTGACAGCTAAGCTGTTAACAAGTGTTACACCCATTTCCAAGGTTACACTGCAGCAATTTCGATGCTTACACTACTACTTACTCATTTCTAGTTACACTACACCCATTTCCATAGTTATGCCACACCCTTGTTCCATAGTTGCACTACACCCATTTCCATGCTTACACTACACCCATTTCTGTAGTTATGCTACACCCATTTCCATAGTTGCACTACACCCATTGTTCCATGTTTACACTACAGGCATTTCTGTAGTTATGCTACACCCATTTCCATAGTTGCACTACACCCATTTCCATAGTTATGCTACACCCTTGTTCCATGGTTACACTACAGGCATTTCTGTAGTTATGCTACACCCATCTCCATAGTTGCACTACACCCATTTCCATGGTTACACTACAGCCATTTCCATGGTTACACTACAGCCATTTCCATGGTTACACTACACCCATTTCCATGGTTACACTACACCCATTGTTCCATGGTTGAACTACAGGCATTTCTGTAGTTATGCTACACTAATTTCCATAGTTGCACTACACCCATTTCCATGGTTACACTACATTCATTTCCATGGTTACACTACACCCATTTCCATGGTTACACTACAGCCATTTCCAAGGTTACACTACACTAATTTCTAGTTACACTTCAGCCATTTCCATAGATATGCTACAACCATTTCCAGTGTTATGCTACACTCTTTTCCATGGTTACACTACACCCATTTCCATAGTTATGCTACACCCTTGTTCCATGGTTACACTACAGGCATTTCTGTAGTTATGCTACACCCATTTCCATGCTTACACTACACCCATTTCCATGCTTACACTACACCCATTTCGAAGCTTACACTACAGCCATTTCCATAGTTATGCTACTCCCATTTTCAGAGATATGCTACACCGATTTGCATGGTTTCACTACACTAATTTAATTGTTCAGTGTTTGCACAAGTAATAGCAAGTTTTGATAAATTAATTTGAAAAATGAATAGAATTTAATTAATGTAAGATTATTATGAGGGAGGTTGATCCATCTTGTCAGCTCCAATTTCAGTTAAAAGTGAAACATGGTGACTTACTTAGTTAACAGCAACTAGTTAACATCGTTACCTGTCAGACGTACTTGTTACTCGTTACTTGTACTTATTTTGGGTACTATGATGAAATGAAGACCGTATTATCGACTTGCTTTATGAAATATTGATTACACGAACACACTCTTATCTATTCATTTATTTAAATCTCAGTTCAGACTGTTCCTCGCACTTAGGTCCGTCTTCGCTCCAGAAACCAGCAGTCAGTTTGAAGTTGGCTTTAATTCTTATCATTACAAAGTGGTCAAACGTAGTCCAGCTGGTCGATAATGTCCAGCGTGAGCTGACCGGTCCAGCAGCACAGTTCCTCAGCTTCTTTTTCCCACTGAGAGTCCTCTTCAGTCTCCAGCGATAAGGACAGGTCAGGATTAATCAGTTCCTCAGCCGTGTTTTCCTCATTCATCTGATTTCTGTTTACACCATGAGTCGGTTTCTCCCCCTGATCTTCACCCACCGCCTACAAACACAGACTGACGGTCAGATAAACCGATAGACAGAAATAGTTTCTGTTATTGCTGCTCAATAATCATTTATATATATACATGCACATTTGTGGTCTACTGCGTTACGCTGTGCTGAATTTCTGAGCTTGTGGTGAACGCGTCCTCACCCTCTGCTCCTCTCTGTGCATGTAGAGGAGTTTCATGCGGGCGGAGAGGCTTTGGGCCTGGGCTGACCGCCGGCTGGACACTGCAGAGGATGGTGGAGCAGCAGGGGACCTGAGGGCAGAGGAATGTTAGGGGTTCTACAGAGACAGTCAAGTCTTTGAGTTTGCCCACCAACTGGGACTCCTAAAACTGGTCAGCTTGAGATAGTCTTGAGTTCTTCGGTTCTCCTCACTCACACTTCCATGTTCTTAGTACAGAAGTACTTTGTCACTGGTTTTCTCCTTTAGCTGTCGCTCTTACTATCCATCCAGGGATCCACTCACAGAGAGTGTTTGGTAAGCTGGGAATGTTGGTGCTGTCGTCCCGCTGCTCTTCACGTTCACTCAGGTTTGTTGACGGTGGAGCAGGGGGGCGCTGACTNGGGCCTGCCGGAGTCACTGCTGCACTCTGTTAACACCGTATAGTGTGTTCAGTTCTTCTGTCAGAGCTAACAGTCTGTCTGTTCTCTTTGTCTGAGCTGAACTGCTGCCCATCCTGTGCGGTCTGATGCTCTGCTCTGACTGGGTGCCACTGCTTGCCTCTAACCACCACGGAGCTCCTGGCTGTCCTGCACTGTGGAAGCTTGGCCTGCGTCCCGCTGACCCATCCGATGACCCGACTACTTAATTACGAACTAATCAGACTTTTATTCCTCTACCTTACAAACACTGAACGCTCCTTTCCTTGCTTGTCCTGTTATCTGGTGTTGACCTGAGGAGGATGGGTTCCCCTTTTGGGTCTTGGTTCCTCTCGAGGTTTCTTCCTTTTGAACCGAGGGAGTTTCTCCTTGCCTCTGGTGCCCTTGGCTTGCTCACTGGGGGCTCGGACACCAGATTCTTTGTAAAGCTGCTTTGTGACCACATCTGTTGTAGTAAGTGCTATATAAATAAATGTTGACTTGACAAATTATCACACAGTCCCATCGGGCATTGTCTCTACTTTGGCTTCCTGATAGGGACAGCTGTGTA
>CM067496.1:10858460-10863460 GCA_034552555.1 Semaprochilodus insignis | reverse complement strand
TGTGTTGTACATGGTTCTATATAAAACATTTTAAAAGGATTCTGTGTAGGACATATAGCACCAGAAATGGTTCTTCTATTGTTAAAATATCATGCTTGTAGAAGAACCCTTTTTGGTTCTGTATACCATTGCATATAATGTGGTTCTATATACCATATGCCCTGTGTTTGGTATAGGGGAAGGAGAATTTTCAGCCTGTCTGAATAATCATTTCACCTTGCAAAGAATCATTTAAGCTTGCAGCTGGTTTTTTGAGCGTTCATGGTCTTTACTAAAGAACTCCGTCTCTTAAAGAACGTATACAGGGAACTTTAACTCCACTGACTGTCAGGGGTGGAGGAAGTACACAAACCATGTACCTGAGTTACAGTAGAGACCCCCAGGGTAAACTCCTCCTCCAGTGTCAGTGTAAGACCTCCACTGGAGTAACAGTACTAAAGTATGTACCTTCAAATGTACTTAAGTATGGAGAGTAACAGGAGCATGATTTATTATGGCTCTAATGTCCTATTATCATTTCTGGAACAAGACTCTTAATCAGCTCAGTGTAGGTGAAGAGACTCGAGTGTCTCTCAGTCCACCAGTCTTTAATAGAAGATCAGTAATTAGTCTGACACTGACGTCTATTACAATCACCATCAGCACAGAACACTGAAGGAGAACAGGTTCCATTAGCTAGAACCATAAAATAACTTTTTACAAACAAGTAAAGTTTCAGTTTAAGATTTATTTCCAACTTAGTTACAAGTTAAAGTTTAATAAAAACGTAAAAACTTTAAACAGGATCACATATGAGTTTCTCCTTTACTATATTGGATCCGTTTTTACGGGCACATAACCCGGAAGATATTTGAGTCTGAAATGTCGTGGAGTTAAAGTACAAAGTCGTCCAAAATGGAAACACTTCAGTAAAGTACAGATACACGAAAATACTACTTAAGCACAGTAACCAATTACATTTACTTATTATTTGAAGTAAATATAATTACAGTGTTATACAGTGTTAATAGTATATTCAGCATCGGCTTTATTATAAGTATGTTTTGATCTTTTTACAAACAAGTAAAGTTTCAGTTTAAGATTTATTTCCATCTTAGTTACCAGTTTAAGTTTAATAACAACGTACCTTAAACAGGACCACAGGTGAGTTCCTCCTTTACTGTACTGCATCTGTAGGTCTCAGTTCATAAACACAAACCAGCCAAAACACGTGTACTATAAAGGAAACAGAGTTTATATACATTCAGAATCATATTTCTATACTGTCTGTTTCTTGTTTTACTACGTAAATACAGTGAAGAAATACGTTTACTTCATCAGGGTCCATCACTGCTGACTGTATATACATGTACTGTTTAAGTGCTGTTAGAAAGACTTCTAGAAAGTTCTTTGGGATGCCAAAACAAACAAACAAACAAGCAAATAAACTGATCCAGCCATTCGGAATCCTGAAGATCCAAACAGAGTACGAGAGGAGCACTACCCGTATGGTCACCAGGAGAGGGAAGTGACATGACGGCACTTAATTGACTCTGGTTTCTTTACAGTGGTGGAGACGGGTCACTATATATACAGCACATGTCTAGAACCCCCAGCGTTTGGAGTTCTGATTGAGTTTGTGAAACTTGTGAAAGGAATTATCCATGTCTGATTTCCGGATCCCTTTCCCATCTGTTCGTGTTCATTGAGGTGACTCGGCACGTCACTGTGATTGTCTTTCTGTGTTGTGTTTCCACACCCATGGCGAACGCGGAGCAGGTGGGGGGTCTAGTCGGACTCTCGGGGACTCTGGGCCTGTGGTCGGCGTCTGTTCTGGCTGCAGAAAATGAGAAGCCCGGTGAAGGAATCAGCATAGACGAGGTAAAACACCCAGCGCCAGTCACTGATCAGTAAGAGCTCCTTTACAGAGACAGGTCAACCAAAAATCACACGTCCACCGCCTTCACCTTCAGAACATTATCAGATCAGAGATGTTCCGTCTAAACCTGACCTGGAGAACCTCACCCACGCCTTCATCTCCAGCAGGACTGATCACTGTACCGGTCTTCTAACAGGTCTCCCAAAAAAGACCATCAGACAGCTTCAGCTGATTCAGAACGCAGCTGCCGGAGTTCTCACCGAGAGTGAGAGAAGGGACCACATCACTCCCATTCTTAAATCACTACACTGGATACCAGTCTGCTACAGGATAGACTTCAAAGTCCTGGTACTGGTCTATAAACGTCTCAGTGGCTCCGGACCAGCTTATCTATCTGACATGATGCAGCAGTATGAGCCAAGCAGAGCTCTCAGATCATTAGGAGCAGGTCAGTTAGTCCTGCCTAGGGTAAAGACTAAACATGGAGAGGCGGCGTTTAGCTACTATGCTGCTGTTAAATGGAATCAGCTGACGGAGAGTATTAGAAAAGCCCCAACGGTAGATAGTTTTAAATCCAGACTGAAGACATTCCTGTTTGATCAGGCTCTCAGCTCAGTCTAGATCACTGCTGTTCTCCTTTAACGCCACTCTTTCTCATTCTTATTCTGACTTTTTCATTTTATTATATTTTATTTAATGATTTTAATGATTTTAATGATGTTTTAATGAGTTTTAAATTATTTATTTTGTTTTTATGTCTTTGTATTTTCTCCCTTTTATGTAAAGCACTCTGAATTGCCCTCGTGTATGAAAGGTGCTATAACTTGCCTTGCCTTCACCCTCACACCGAATGGACTTGAGTGTGTGGTGTCTCATACTACATGACAGTATGTGACCGAGTGTTGGCTATACACATGAAGAACTAAATTCAGTCTTCCAGGTAGTTGCTACTGTGTTAGCTGTGCTAATGTACTTTAGTGCATGTTTGTAGACAACAGTGAGTCATAATGAACAGCTCCACACAGTCTGAGAAGTATGAGGTGGCCGTCTCTGTGGAATTCCGTGCCGCCTTCAGCTCTCAACAACACTCCGGCAGGTGCTTTCATGGAAAACTCTATTTTCTAGAAGAAGTGAATTCTATGGCCCAAATAACTTTATAGATTATAGAGAAATAGAAAATAATCACAGTTTAAACCACAATAATGCAATAATGGTCAGAAAAATCGTTCAGCCCTACTCACATTATTAATTATGTCCATTTTCCTGGTTTATTTTAATGGTATACTGGTTATATACTGAATTCTTTACAGCACGTGAAGAGGTTTATGAAATAAAGAATAGGAACCAAAAAGTTCTCAAGTTTTATTGTCAATACTTCAATATGTACAGACATACAGAGGATTGAAATTGCGTTACTCTCCGTCCCAAGGTGCAGCACATAAACATTTAACTATAAATAGATACAACTAAAACAAGAACAGGAGTATACTGAACGCAATAAACACTAAACATAAAATAGACTGACGCAGACATACGATATAATAAAATAAGGGCCCTGAGAGAGATAATGAGACAGTGAGACACTGAAGACAATAAGGACGATAGAGTGACGTGTGCACTAGCAGATGTAGGATTAAGGTGGATGTGACGGGGCCAGTATAAACAGCAGTGCAGGGTGAATAACATTGAGGCTGTTTGAAGTGATGAGTGCAGACCAGTTCACAGGCCCAGTTCGGTGTTAATGGGGGGATTAAGTGGGAACGCAAGGATAAAATCCTAAAAGCTGTTTAGAGTGTGTGCAGCCCAGTTCGGTACTGATGGGGGGTTCAGGGTGCTGAGTGTGTGTGTGCAGGGGGCAGAAGTGGGAGGCGAGGTAGAGCAGGGAGAGAGTTCAGCATCCTGACAGCCTGGTGGATGGAGCTGTCCCTCAGTCTGCTGGTCCTAGCCCCGAGACTCCGCGGTCTCCTCCCTGATGGCTCTGGTTATGAGCTGTGTAGATGTTCAGTTACCATATTAGGATATATTTTAGAGTTTTATAGTGTATTTATGTTCAGCTGAAACGTATAGCTTATGCTAATAGCTTGTGTTATGTTTGATTTAATTTTGAACAGTTTTGCTGTTTGCTAACTGTGTAAAATAGCATCCTGATTTTTATTGTATTTAATTTAATTGTGAAAAAACACACGTTTTTACAATAAAATCTACTTTAACATAATAATATCTTCAGTTATATAATTATTACAGTCCTAAATATGTTGCTGCAGCCAGTTGAAGGCACCGTACACTTGTGTGCACATGATCAGGGTGGTACCACTTTCACCTGATTTTGAGCCATAATTGCCTTTTTTCATTGCATGGTACTGGTTGGACGGTTTTGGTGTCGCCTCCATGCTGGTTCCAAGTGAGCTGAGCTGGAGTGACTTCAAAATGCTGCAGGCTGCTGATCGCTACCGAGTTAGCGCGATGAGGGATAATAATAAAAGTCTTATTTGATTTTAGCTTTAAAATGATTTTGCATCCTTCTCCACACATGAGGTTCATTAAAACAGAATGACCTTTGAACTGTAACGATGTTGCTGGTTAGGCTGCAGTCGTGAGTTTGAAATCGTCAGCTGTAACTAATTTATTAGATGTTTTGGTATTGATAAGTCTGTGAGCTGCTGATAGATCATTGATCAGTGTAGGAGTGTTTGTGCAGTAACCGTGTCTGTTCCACAGCTTTCCCTCTACACAGCCCCCCCGCAAAACCTCCACTATGTGGAGCCAGAGAAAGGGCAGGTGGAAGAGGGCGTGTCCACACTCAGGAAACTGGCAGAACCTTATACCACCTGGGGACAGGTATGTGCACGCTAATTCACTTGGGGACATGTGACCAGGGGAGAGGTATAGTCAAGTACATGCACACTCACGTTTGGGACAGGTATATGCACACTGACCTGGGGGCAAGTATATACACACTCACCCTGACCTGAGGACAGGTACATTTACAACGACCTGGGGACAGGTGTATGTACACTGACCTGGGGACATGAGGACAGGTGTATGTACACTGACCTGGGGATGTGAGGACAGGTATATATACACTGACCTGGGGACGTGAGGACAGGTGTATGTACACTGACCTGGGGACGTGAGGACAGGT
>CM067496.1:10846486-10857960 GCA_034552555.1 Semaprochilodus insignis | reverse complement strand
GATGCTCAGATTTACTCCTGGTTGTTATACGGAGATATATTGTATTATATTTATATTTATTTCTGTTTCTTCTGTCGTTTGTGGAACAGTATATGACCTTAGCTAGGTCGTCACCAGACGGTCACACGCCTCCGGCCGGCCGAAGCAGTAAACCGTTTTGTGTCTGACCTGGTCGCGGATCCACTGTCCTACTTCATCAGTACACGACCCGCCTTAAACTCCACACGTGCTGCCTCTGACTACCAGCGGTGGAGGTTCAGAGGGTCCTTCACCATCTCCAGCAGTGTTCTGAATCTTGGTGCTGTATTAAAGCCTGGTTCAGCCAAACGTGCTACGAATGACAGGAACCTGCCACCCGGGCTGAAAGAGGGCATTTATCTAGAACCGTTTTCAGACGTCTGCCTGCGCTCTCAGATACGTCGTCTTAGATGGGCTGAAATTAGAGTCTGAAGAGATGCAGTTTTCAAATCCCAGGAACTGCAGATGTTAGAATCGCCTCCACCATCAGCGGCGTTGGCGGAATAGATTGGAAGTGGGAAAACCGAGTTCACGTGGAGCTGGTGAACCCGCCGTAGAACCACAATCAGAAGCAACACGTGTACCGTACGCATGAACACAGCCATCGTTAACCGGCTGTCTGGCACGGTACCTGACTCCGTTCGAGCCTCGAGCCAGAGAAAGTGGATATTCGAATTTTCTTGGATTAAAAAGTAAATTATAATCGCAGTGTTGGTGATTTGCCCACATCGTTCAGCCCTACCAGTTAGCATTGTGCAAATGGTGCTAATTGCCGACTCCTGGTTTCTGTTCATTGTTAGCCACGTTAGCATGTTGGTTCAAATATCATTTTTGCACATTTTGTATTTTTGCCGCTCGCCGGGATGAAGAACTGCTGAGGGAACATGCTATTGTTGGCTAATCGCTACTTCTAACTTCTAGCACTTTACTGGTAACTGGAGAAGTTGGCTAGGTGGTCAGGAACACGAGAGGTGCGCGGCTGGTGGAAATTTTGAAAAATGAAAAAGGTGTTTTGATCTCTCTTACCCATGATGCTTTGGGCTAGCTAGATGTTTGCTAAGTGGGTGTTTTGGAAGTGTTAGCAGTTAGCATGCTAATGTTATGAGTGGAGCATCGTTTAACATGCATGTGCACAGATTATGAGATTATGCTAACTGGCCTTGACTGGGCTCGGTTTACTGTTAATCATGTTAGCGTTAGCATTCACGGAAATGTTTTACCTCAGGCATGGGCTCTCGTTTAGGCCGCCATTCCATGTTTTCTCCGTCATTTCATGTTTTCGTGTCTCAGATTGTACTTCGGGCACCACGTCTGTTCAGTTCGGAGTTTGGGGGGGGTTGCGCTAGTCTGAGGCTAGTTTCCTGTTGTACCGGTTGCTGTATTATGTTAGCATACAATATCATCGTGAGTCACTTCTGGGACGATTTTTGCAAAGCATCATGGGACAGAGAAGCGTTTTTTTCAGTTCCCCTTTGTTTTTTTCTTTTTCACGTCTGAACAGCGACGTCTGAAACAAACTCCATCGTCACGGTGCCAAACACACCTGCACGGTCAGCGAGGAGAGTGTTTACCTGCAGTCTGTTAGCCACCACCTCAGTATCAGCACTAGCTCGTCTCGTTTAGCAGCGTCCACCTAGCGCAGTACGCGGTAACGGCCTGCTGACCGCGTCTGTGTGTGTGTGCAGAAGTCGTGCTGAATGCATGTTTTTCCTTTGTCACCGAGACCCCCACCTCTCTGAGGGACCCCCCTGTTACCATGGCAACAGTACCAGCTGGCTGGTTTTTGTGGGGAGGAGTGTCTGTGTGTGTCCTTACGTAGCCCCCCGTATGTGAGCGCGTGTGTAAAAGGATAATCTGGCTAAAACAGCGCTGGCCATGATGGCACGTTTCACTAACTAGCCCCTTTAAGATAAAACTGTCCGTCTGTTAGGATTTCCCTGCGACTGAAAAATTGCTAATTTGGCTGAAAGTGAGCGGAGAAGTCCACCTCTTGACGCAGGTTAGCAGGTTTTGCTAACGTTTGCTAACATTCCCCTTTTAAATGAGTGTTTGTGTCATGTTCGGACATGCTATTTGTGTACCCACTGTTAGCCGTGATAGCAGGTTTTGGTAACTAGCCCCGTTAAAATGAATCTGTCAGTCTGTTAGTAAATAACATGGCAAAAAAACGCTACCTTAATTAAAAGTAAATGGAAATGTCCCTCCATGGCTAGCCATGTTAGCGGGTTTTGCTAACTAACCCCTTAAAATAAAACTGCCAGTCTGTTGGGGGATAATGCAGCGGCGAAATTGCCCTAAAAGTCTGTGGAAAAATCCACCCTTTTAAATGTGTGTGCAAATAGCAAAAATATGCGCTTTGGCTAGAATGGAAACATGCACCCATTGTTAGCCATGTTAGCAGGTTTTGCTAACATCCCACAATTTGAAATGAAATTGGATTTAATTTTTTAAGTGATAGGCTAATGCAGCTGAAGGCATGCTAATTTGGAATTGAAACATGCACCCATTGCTAGCCATGTTAGCAGGTTTTGCTAAATTTTACTTTAAATTGAAATTGTGTGTCTTTTGAGGGGATAGAGTGGCTAAAAAGATGCTAAAATGGCTAAGGTGACTGAATCGCACCTCTTATTGCTAGCCATCTTAGCAGGTTTTGCTAAGCGTCCCTTATAAATGGGTGTTTGTGTCAATTTGAGGGGTAATCTTTTCCAAAATCATACTATTTGGCTAAAAACTGAAATTTGCAACTATGGCTTCCCATGTTAGCAGGTTTGCTAACTTTCCCTTTTTTAAAAATGTGTGTGTGTGTGTCCTTTGTAGAAATCACTCCTTCTGATGGCACTTTGAGGAACGCACAACATAAACTTTTAAGAAAAATGTGGTCGGCCAACTTATTGTTATTATTTTTTTTTTATTTAACTGTTGTTATACCCTATAATGTGGATAAATATCCATATTCTTTGTGAATTATCAAATCAGTGCTGTTGTGATTTTATCACATTAGCCTCTACTGTTTGATTGGACGAATGCCGAATGAAGCACTGAGTTACGTGTGTGACCCCGTTGGTCGAGGCGTCGTGTCCGTCTGGATTTGATCAATGCCGCCCCCCGCTCAGCCCTTCCGCCCCTGTGGTCATTTTATAGTAAGATTATTTATTTGGTCACCGTTTGAACTTTGTTGTATAGTTCAGTGTAACTTGGATTCTATGGGACTGTAACTTATTGTTTTGTACACACATCTGTAAAGAGAGAACGAAGATGTAAACACTTCTTAAAACGGATCAGAACTTTGTGTTGTCATGGGTGTAACTTGACATTTGTTTAAGAAAAAAAGAGTTAAAAAGGAAATAAAGGCAAAGTATTTTCCTGCACTGCTGTCTCTGTTCTGTGAGCCGGTCTGTTTTAAATCTCTAGTTTTTGTTTTTATGTATTTATTGACTGTATAACTGTCATGTTGTGTTATAAAGCATTTTGTCTGTATCGTGGTTGACATGTTATGATGACTGATGTGTTAGCTCTTGTGACTAGCGTATTGGATTAACATATTAGCTTGTGGCTAGCATTTTAGATCAAGATTGACATATTAGCCTGTGGTTAGCGCATTAGATCAAGGTTAACATTATTAGCCTGTGGCTATTGTATTAGATCAAGGTTAGCATATTAGCCTGTGGTTAGCGCATTAGATCAAGTTTGATGTATTAGTCTGTGGCTATTGTATTAGATCAAGGTTAACGTATTAGCCTGTGGTTAGCGCATTAGATCAAGTTTGATGTATTAGTCTGTGGCTATTGTATTAGATCAAGGTTAACGTATTAGCCTGTGGTTAGCGCATTAGATCATGGTTAACATATTAGCCTGTGTTTAGCGCATTAGATCATTGTTAACATATTAGCCTGTGTTTAGCGCATTAGATCATGGTTAACGTATTAGCCTGTGGTTAGGGCATTAGATCAAGGTTAACGTATTAGCCTGTGGTTAGCGCATTAGATCATGGTTAACGTATTAGCCTGTGGTTAGCGCATTAGATCAAAGTTAAGGTATTAGCCTGTGGTTAGTGCATTAGATCAAGGTTAAGGTATTAGGCTGTGGTTAGCGCATTGGATCAAGGTTAAGGTATTAGCCTGTGGTTAGTGCATTAGATCAAGGTTAAGGTATTAGGGCGTGGTTAGCGCATTAGATCAAGGTTAAGGTATTAGCCTGTGGTTAGCGCATTAGATCATGGTTAACGTATTAGCCTGTGGTTAGCGCATTAGATCAAAGTTAAGGTATTAGCCTGTGGTTAGTGCATTAGATCAAGGTTAAGGTATTAGGCTGTGGTTAGCGCATTGGATCAAGGTTAAGGTATTAGCCTGTGGTTAGTGCATTAGATCAAGGTTAACGTATTAGCCTGTGGTTAGTGCATTAGATCAAGGTTAACGTATTAGCCTGTGGTTAGCGCATTAGATCAAGGTTAAGGTATTAGCCTGTGGTTAGCGCATTAGGTCATGGTTAACATATTAGCCTGTGTTTAGCGCATTAGATCATTGTTAACATATTAGCCTGTGTTTAGCGCATTAGATCAAGGTTAAGGTATTAGCCTGTGGTTAGCGCATTAGATCAAGGTTAAGGTATTAGCCTGTGGTTAGCGCATTAGATCATGGTTAACGTATTAGCCTGTGGTTAGCGCATTAGATCAAAGTTAAGGTATTAGCCTGTGGTTAGTGCATTAGATCAAAGTTGAGGTATGAGCTTCAAGTTTATTAGATCATGGTTGACGTTAAGTTCAATTAAGTTTGATGTATCTTGTCTAGCCTGATTAATTAAAGTTAACGTATTAGCTTGCTAATTTAGCTGTTTAGTAATGCTAGATTCTCTATAAAGTGGTAAGTGGAAGTTAAATGGATATTAAAGGAGTATCAGTACGAGGCACGGTGCTCTTGGTTGTTGCTATACTGAAAGAAAATCAGTAGTTTAGATTTAGACTTGATCTGCAGCAGAACAAAGAGCCTGGCTGTGTCTTAGAAGTACTAAAATATTTTTAAAACATAATAAATATTAATAAAATGCTTCAAAGTTGCGAGTCAAAAAGGACAGAAGCACGTCAGATGAGCGATATTTCTAATTTAGGAATTTGTCCAGCTGGAGGTCCAGAGAAGTCGAGGGTCAGCGGTCTGGACCGGCGGTTAAAGGACAAAGAACAAAGGTCAGCAGGGAACCATGGAAAATCATATACAGCTGGCGTTAAACTCCTGCAGGGAGCAAGAACATGGTCTCTGTGGTCTATGATATTATCGGGGGTGTATTGATCAGTGAACGGTGTTCCAAAGCCGATATCGGATAAATGGCAGATGGACATATCTCCCAATGGCATTCCATTTTAGTACATAGAAATTAATGAATTATTGGTGAAATATAAACATCTCGCCTGATGCTGATAAATTCTAGGCGAGTTTTCGCTGATTCAGAATAGAGGTTAACGTCTCTGAGCCTACACTGTTAATGCTTCGCTACAGCAGCACACCTTACAGCTTAGCACCACAGCTGACCCAGTTAACCCGCTGTTCTCCAGCTGATACCGAGTCCAGTGCTTACTCAGTTTGAAGCCCCTTAAACTCCCTGTATATGGTCTATAGAAATATTTAATATAAACATATAAATGATCCTTTTATAGTCTTTAGCGGTCATTTCTGAAGAGGTGAGATCTCACAGGCACCGCACTGCACATGTGCACCGGCCTTGATGTGAGTCGGTGCTGAAATACCGCAATACTAACCCACAATGTAGCAGCAGAAACTTGTAAACCAGGAAGAACTTTACCTTTAAATGAAACAGTGACGTCTGAAACACATCCCGTCAAACGTACAAGCTATTAAAGAACCGGAATTTTAAATTGTACATTAAGTTAATTTAATGAGATTCTGACAGGATAGAAGTTCACCGGAGGGTGTGCGGAGGCAGAGCACAACTATAGCTCCACACATAGTGGTGATAAACAATAAACAGCCACAGCTAGTAAGTTAGTAATGTCTGGTAACACGTCAGGAATGTTAATAGTAAAATCATGGAAAGTCGAAAAACAGCCAGTTCTCCGTTCTATTTTCTTCTGTCTGTGAGGACAACGTTGCCAACCTGTAACACGGACAGACGAGGAGACGGAAATGGAAAACCAATAAGAGCAAACAAAAACCAAAGACCCCAAAAATAAGAATCAAACACTACCAAGAGTCAAGGTTCCAGAAAACAAGAAGAACGGGAACAGCAGGGAGGATAAACGAACAAGGACTAACGAGGGATATCTGGGAAGGGGCGGGGCTACAAACTAGGGACAGGTGAGGGGCCTGACAAGGGGGCGGAGACAGGAGGAGCAATAACCAAAACACCCCACCCCCATCACGTGCACCTTCTACAGAGGGGCCATCGAGAGCATCCTGACCAGCTGTATCACTGTGTGGTACGGGGCCTGCACAGCATCCTGCCGCAGGACCCTCCAGTGCACCGTGAGAGCAGCTGAGCAGATCGTCGGCACCTCTCTCCCCTCCATTCAGGACTTATACAGCTCCCGCCTCACGCGTAAAGCCCTCCGCTTGGCAGGAGATCCTACCCACCCACTACACAGCTTCTTCAACCTGCTGCCGTCAGGGAGGAGACCGCGGAGTCTCGGGGCTAGGACCAGCAGACGGAGGGACAGCGCCATCCACCAGGCTGTCAGGATGCTGAACTCTCTCCCTGCTCTACCCGCCTCCCACTTCTGCCACTTCTTTTGATCATTTTTCAGTTTTGAATATAAAGTTTAGTTTAAAAGTGTCTGTTTATCTCAATATTGTGTGAGAATTTCATTATGAAAATAAAATATAAATGCTTCAAAATTACATGGAAAATTCTGGTTACATTTTTGAGGTAATTTCCATCTATTTTACATTTATTTGTGGAATGATGAAATATTTATTTATTTATTTATTTATTTATTTTGAGCTATTTCCTGTATATGTGTCATATATTTGTGCAGTATTTTTGTTTTATTTGGGTACATTTCTAATTTATTTCTGAGCTACTGTATTATATGTCCAAGAAGAAATGTCCCAAAACAACTTGGAAAAAAAAAGATTACAAATATCATCATTTATTTTTGAGAAATTATGCAGTAATTTCAAATTTAAGGACCCTGAAAGTTCATTCTGACGTGTTTGCTGACTAATCTGTGTTTGTGTTTACCTGTAAGAGTCATGACCGATTGTAAATGGTGCTACATGAGCAGTAAAGAGTGACACAGGGTCTGCAGAGCAAGAGAGTAAATATCACTCCAGAGTGACTTTATTAGAAAACAGAAGAGCAGTGCACAGTCCTCGCCAGTGGAGGGCGCTACTGTTGAAGGCTGAAAGCAGCAGCAGCGCTCATAATGATGATCCAGCTTCAGTAGAATCTCTCAGAGTCGTTCTGTGAATCTGGAGTGAGTGAGTATCGGCAGTTTAAGAGCACACGCCTGCAGAGAGAGGAAAAGGAAATCGTTCATGGACGTAGTTTTTCCTTAAATGTAATTTTTATTTATTTATTTATTTTATTTATTTTTTTTTTTTTACAGCAAATGACGATAAATACACACATACAGTATATACAGTATATATGGAAGTATGTGGACACTGAGTATATAATCAAGTCATACAGTCTCCACCTACAATCAGGGGCTGCAGAATGAAGAGCTGAAAAGCGGCCTGACTTCAAACACGGCCCTGTAGCAGGATGCCGCCTTTACCGCACGTCAGCTTGTGAACCTTCTGCTCTGCTAGATCTGCCTCAGACGACTGTAAGTGCTATTACAGCTTAATGGAAGTGTTTAGGAGCAGCAACAGCCGACCTACAGACTGACTCCGCAAGCACCATCAGCAGTCGGGTGTACACACGAGTGTACAATTAGGAGCTTCAGCTGGAGTGGTATACGGGGCTGCCACCGGACCCTCGATATGGATATATGAGTATAACTGTAGTGACTCACTGATAGATAAATAAATAAATATATAACTGAAGTCCTTTATTTACCGCTAGTGCGCAGGATGGCGATGTTATCTGGCAGGATGCCCTGCTCCACAGAGAACTGAGTGAACTTATCCAGAATAGCCTGGCTCGGGTCCTGAGTACGGCCTGGAGAACACAGGACAACACAAATCACCCCCGTACAAATACACACCACATATACTCACCTAGTGGAGCTACATAATGAAATAAGACTGAACAGAAGTGGGTGAAATTAATGATAAATAAAAATAATAATCATAATAATAAAATTAACGGATTTATTAATTGATTTAATCTAAATAGACGATGTAAACTGTGAACTGAAAGAGCCTCTGTCTTACTGTAGAGCTTGTTGAGAATGTAGGAGGATCCGTCTTTGGTCTTGACGGTGTGAACGAGGGCGTATTCATCGTATTTCACATCCACCACACGCATGTCATTATCACTTCCCCACCCTGAGAAAAGGGGGTAAGGTGTAGGTGAAAATAATTGTATTTATTTCTAGTTTTATGCTCTTACTGTACACCTTCCAGTGTGTGTATTCGGAGTTATGTGCCTGTATGTTCATTTTCACTCTTAAAATCCTTTTATGTCTTTACGTTAAGCTATTTTAAACAGGCGTGCTGCACATACATGTTTCTCTGTAGTTACATAAAGCTGAAATGTCCCACATGTATTAACATGGCTCATTATAAGTACGTTGCCACATATGGCCCATATATGTTCGCATGACAAGTAGAAGTTGGACATACGTACATTTAATACATTTTAAAGCCATATACTTCCAGATAACAGACGTAGTCGGTGCGTAGTCAGGTACCTAGGTCACCTGTTAATCAGATCATTCACCAGAAGACCCCTGAAAGAACTCAAACGCTTCTGAAACACACTGAGCCCCCCTGAAGAGGTCCGGGACTGGTAAATCCTGACCAGGAGCCGTAAATTAGCCACCAGTATCATCGTTTACCCCTGTGCTCGTGTGTTTTGCAGACTCACTCTGGTTGCGGTAGCGGAATTTTCCTGGAGTGTCAGTCTTTTCAGCCAAATGGTTTATTGTCTTGCAGCTTCCGTCAGACCTGCACACAGATTTGAAGATTTTAGTAACGACTGGGACGTTAGCTTCTGAAGAAGTTCGCTTTTAAAGAGGCAGTTTAGCCAAAATTGACTCAGTTCCCTCTCAAAAATCGATCTACAGCTGAGGAGTTTGCTTCCTTCGTTTTAGCCTGAGGCGACCATGTGGAGATGTTCAGTATCTCTGTTAATCTTGGTTATGTGGTTTTCCACACACTATTGGGTATAAACATGGACTAAATGAACTATGGACTATGGCTATGGAATAAAGACCTATGGCTACGGAATAAAGACCTATGGCTACGGAATAAACACCAATGGCTACGGAATGAAGATGTATGGCTGTAGAATGAAGAAATGTGGCTACAGAATAAGGACTCACGGCTACAGCCCAACTGCCAAATCCTAATCACTGACGCTGCATGCAGCATGTGCCATATGTGGCACAGTTTAAAAATGCTGCACTGTTTGTAAATGGCATGAAGCTACGTTTAAGTAGACTTTGTGTCTGGACAAATCAGAGATCAGACATCACCTGGTAGTATGATTCAAGGTCAGTAAGCTCCAGGTTTCACGCTACAGTCCTGGGTTTTGGTAGAGATCTGGTCACCTACTGTCATATACTAACCAAATGAAGGAAAGCTTACTTGAGGCTGGAGTAGTCCATCTCCAGGTCACCGTTAGGTTTTGCGGTCAGAATGGCCATCCCCATCTTCATGTCTGGCTTACGGCTCACAAACCATTCGGCATTGGTGGCAAAACCGACCATGTACCACTTCCCTGCAACCTGGAGCAAAAGCAAAGCCTTAACAACCACCTGCGACCGACTACTTGTTTCTGAGTGACGCTTACCAATAAACCAAACAACCAGATAAACCAGATCAATTTGTATATGCATATATCAGTTTTTAAATAGATGTTAGTATTATGTATTACTGTTGAGTGTTCTACTACTGTGGAACTGTGGTTCTAGTTAATAGAACTAGATCTGCTCCCCGTTCTTACCTTCTGCACATCGAAGTCGGCCTGAGGCATCACGTCGGCCCTCACGGCCAGAAGACACAGGAACACCCCCAGCATTCCCAGCATTACGTTTGCCATGGCTACTGCGGAGCGAGTCTCGATGTGGGTCTGTGTGGAAGTTGAAGTGAGCAGTGTCGGAGCGGAGGCCTGCTTATATAGTGTGCTGTAGCCCCCCGGCCCCCCAGTGTTACACAAACATGCACATGCGTATCTCCAAACCCTGTAATCACGGTTACACAACAGACTGATGTTTTCCTTTCGCACGCAGCCCGTTTGCACGCTTCGTTATGTAAGCCCTGGCACTGGACTGGTAAGATGGTATGCATGGTACCCTCTTGTTTCACGCTCAGCAGGACCCTGCAGCTGGAACCTGTTGAGACAGGAAGAGAGTTTAGCTGCAGTCAGCAGGAAGACTTTGGCGAGAGCGGAGCAGCGATGAACAGGGACTGGATTTTGTAATCAGTTTTAATGATAACAACATTTTTGATTGAACATGCGCCGGGGGTGGAAAATACTTCAGTGATTGATTCAGATGTGGTCGATCAGCCAGGGCATGCTCCGGAGTTTGTTTAGATTAGCACTGCAGCTAACAGCAGGCTAATGCTGCTAACAAGTCAATACTTCTTCTGAACACACCCCCCAAAAAACTTCTCTCTAAGTGTGGGGCTTCGGGTCTTCGTTAAGGTGGCACGGGTTTGGGATGCAGGGGCTGATCCCCACCTCTGCCCAAAGACGCAAGAACCCGCCATATTTAAAATTTGAAATATCTGTTAATACTGAGGCTTGTATTTTTGTACATAACACACTTTGAAGAGATGGTTATTCAAGGTTCTTTAGTAAGAACATGACTCTACGTAGAACCTATAACTCCCACTGCATGGTTAAAGGGTCCGTTACGTCTTTACCTTCTGAAAGTGTTCTTTTTAATGGTTCCGTATAAGATAAGATAAGATAGTCCTTTATTAATCCTGCAGTGGGGAAATTTACAANTTTGTACATTCCACACTTTGAAGAGATGGTTATTCAAGCTTCTTTAGTAAAGAACGTGACTCTACATAGAACCTATAACTCCCACTGCATGGTTAAAGGGTCCGTTACGTCTTTACATTCTGAAAGTGTTCTTTTTAATGGTTCCGTATAAGATAAGATAAGATAGTCCTTTATTAATCCTGCAGTGGGGAAATTTACAATGTTTCAGCAGCACAGAGGAAAGAACAGAAGTGTCTGGAAATATACAAATAGTAAATAAGATCTATATATACAAAAAATACAGAAAATATAAACAAAATACTAAAAATTTAAATCTAGAAGACTGAGATCAGAGGAAACACTGCACATGGTGATGGTAAACAGATTATGCTATGCATGGTGAATTT
>CM067496.1:10814353-10836673 GCA_034552555.1 Semaprochilodus insignis | reverse complement strand
GAAGACTGGACCAACAGAACTGGCCCAAAACTGCTTGGAAAGACGTCTGGTTCCATTGACTTCCATTCAAATTAAATGAGGTTTTTGGCCTCTCCTGTAAAGTTGCCATTTTGGAGATACCTGTTTTTCTTCGGACAGTGACGATATGTTCTCCGAAACATGTTCAGTGTTAACGGATCTTTCACAGATGTTCAGGTTACCCACTAATACTCCCTCATACCATGGCCTTTAGAGCTTAACGCTGGTAATAGTCTGGATGGTCCTTCTTTGGCCCGGGGACACGACTTCCAGTTTTATAGTATCAGTCCATTTCAGACGAGCTTGAGTCCAGAGAGGTCAGCAGTGCTTCTAGAGTTTGAAACACCTCAGTGTCGCTGCGGGTCTGAGAATAGTCCACCAACCAAAACCACCCTGCACACGGCGTCCTGTGACCACTGATGAAGGACTAGAGGATGACCAACACAGACTGTGCAGCAGCAGATGAGCTATCGTCTCTGACTTTGTGTCTACATGGTGGACCCAACACCACCACCACATCAGTGTTACTAGAGTGCTGAGAATGATCCGAAATAATACCTGCTCCGTGTTTGGCCTTGTGGGGGTCTTGAAGAACAGGCTGACAGAGTGTACAGAGAAACAGATGAACTACAGTTTTGTAGAGCTCCTATATGGTAAGTGGAACTGATAAAATAAACAATGGGTGTAGATACACGGAGGTGTACCTAATGATGTGGCCGGTGGGTGAACCAGCTACATCAAAAGAGGTTCATTGCTCCTCACAACACAAGACAAACCATAACACTGGCAGTTTCCATTTTGGAAAAGTAAGACGTCATACAGGAGCTGAAACTCACAGCTGGGGTCTCAGCTGAGCGTGAACCGATGTTGGAGGCACGACTCCACTAAATGAAGAGCAAAACGAATGGGCTGAATGTCTTTAAGTGCAACTTAGATCTGATTCTGTACGTGCAGCAGGATGGCCAATGGGTGACTCTGGGCTACTTCTCATCCTGGAAGAGTGAAGTAGTGTAAAGATTAGACCGAGTGCCGCGAGGGGACCAAAAAGGGGCTAAGCAAGCTGAAACACTCAGTAACAGTTAGCCATGGCGTGACGTAGGTTGTGTATTGGCTCTGTATAACTTGCTTTGCTGGTTTGTTCTCTGCTTGTTTTACATGTAACATGCTTTAACCGGACATTAGTGGACACAGCGATGGACGGTGTTGGATGATAACAGTTTACTACAGTGTTCTGAGACCATCTGGTGACATCACCACAGAAACATGCTGCTTTGTAATACAGTGCTGTCTGGGGGGTCAAATGTCATTCAGTTTTCAGTCCAGAGATTCTCTGGATTCTTGGAACCTATTTTTGATATTTTGCACTGTACATGGTGAAACACCTAAAATCCTCACAGTTGCTCACTGAGGAACATTGATCTTAAACAGGAAGTGAAAAAATAAAAAATAAATAAAACCAAAGTTTCCTAAAACTTTAGGTAGATTTTTTTTGGTAAATCTTTTCTAAATTCTAGATACCAAACAGATGTGAGGTACAGTCTCCCAAGTACTAGATAGTTCTTTGGGTGATAGTCTTAGTAAACTATAGCTTAAAACTATCACCCAAAGAACTATCTAGTACTTGGGAGACTAAAGTGTCAGGATCAAAGAACTTGGCTGGATGAACAGAGCTAAAAGTCAGATGAGCTTTATTTAACAATCGGGTAATTAAACACAGCAGCAGAACACGACCACATAACAGAGGGAGAGAGCGAGATCAGAGTCGAGAGACAGGCAAAGGTCAGAACCAGGAGAGTCAGGCAACGAGGCAACCAAAATAGAAGGAGCAGACAAAGAGGAGTCAGGAGAACGGAAGGAGGTCGGAAGTCAGAGAGACGAGCAAACACGTAACCAGAACAAGGGATAAGGCAAAAGAGGAAGTCGAATACAACGAAGGAGTCAAAGCCAGAGTGGAGAGATCAGAAGGACCCGCTTAGTGGTGCTAACAGGGTCAACAAAACTTCGCTCTGTGTGTGTGTGTGTGTGTGTGTGTGTGTGTGTGTGTGTGTGTGTGTGTGTGTGTGAGTGAGTGAGTGAGTGAGAGAGAGAGAGAGAAAGTGAGTGAGTGAGTGTGTCTCTTATAAACAGACTGGGAGATGAGCGGCAGGTGGAACAGGTCAGTACTCAGGCGAGCTAGACCGTGAGTGATTGATTGACTGGGGACATGTGAGTGTTACGTCATCGGGTGATGCACTCTGGGAAGTGGAGTTCGGGAGATCGGTGGCGTCAGGGAAACCCGGAAGCGTGACATAAAAGTAAAACTGCAATAAAAATGTGACATCACCACAGAAACATGCTGTTTTATAATGGAGCGCTGTCTGAGGGGTCAAAGGTCATTCAGTTGTGGTTTTCAGTCTTACACACAGAGATTCTCTGGATTCTTGGAACCTGTTGATGATCACTGTTTTTCATTTGTGTGTCCCAAGGGTCGAGGAACATCAGCTGTCACTGTGTCTTCCTATAAACACAGTAGTACATGAGTACTGAACAATCCACGTTTGTCTCTGTCTGTCTATTGTGTTTGGTGGTCCTATGGTCATATGTCCTGTGATAGATGAGCATGTGAGGGGGCACATTGTCCAGAATCAGATTTAATGGCCAAGTATGCTGACACATCCAGAGGAATTTGGTTCTGGCCGTTCGTGTCTCTCTAGTATATCCAGTACGCAGACAGTGTACTAATAATTTACAGACAATACGCAACATACACTGTATACCCAGTACACAAAATACGCAAGCGGCGTGCAGGCAACAACAAGTGATATACCCTGTACACAAGATAGGAAATTAAGTGGGTCTTGGGGGAACCGGGACCCCAGTTAACCTCTAACCCTGAAAGACACAAAATCAAAACTCTGGGGTGCCTGAAAATAATCCTATTATGAGGTTATGCTGTCGCTGTTTAGCTGCTTCACCCACGATCAGTGAGCTTCTGTCTTTCTGCCGCAGCACAGGTCTACCACAGGGTGGTGCTGTAGAAGACCGGTTCACCGTAGAAGTTGGTTCTCCTTCATAGTCAAGCAACTGTAACTATGCCAGGGTCACCCTGCACCTTCCTAACTGTGGTAAATGTACTCAGAAGACAAAAACAAACCACAACTTCAAAGACGAACAATGAACCCAAGTATTACAGGAAGTGATCAAGAAATACACAGTACCAAACCCAACACCAGTATTTACATATATACACTCCGTAACCCGAGGCGGGTCCTGCACAGCTGAAAACAAGAGTCTTTTGGTCCTGAGGTCCGATCAGTCTTACCAGAGCACTCCAGGGGTGGTCTTTAAATGGGGATGCCTAAACAAGGTGGAAAGGAGGGGTAGGTATCCTTATTCCGAGGGGGCTTTGAGTCTGTAACTCCACTTTGGTTGTATGTGGGTATATTATATATATATATAAACTCCTTGTCTAAGACAAACAAGCAAACAAACAAACAAACAAAACATACATGCAACACCATTAGCCCCTAGAGCTACATATAGAGCCAATACTCCGGTATTTGAAACCAGGTCTGTTACAAAACTAAACCATTTAGTTGCCACTGAAGCATCAGCACCGCTATCGTTTGTGAGCAGTCGGATTAGTAATTCAACATGTGACCTCTCCACCGAATACCAGGGGGTATTTTCATTCACTTTTCAGCCACTTAATGTATATATTGTATTTATAGACACATACATACATACAAACATATATAAGCAACGTTGATCAAGTCAGTATGGTGATGAACATCAGGTGTGGGAATGAAACGTGGTGTACAGTACGGAGCAGATGTGACGCAGATCATATTACTGGTCATACTTTTATAAGGCTGAGCTCGAGGAGAGAAACTGCTTTCATGTTTGGTTTGTTCAAAGTGATGATATACATACAAACGGCTCATTTAAGGTCTCTTCTGAAGTGAGCATGAAATTCAATTGGCACTCACCCCACAGCAGTCAGCACAGCATCCCTGCTTTGAGGTCAGATGAAGGGCCAGGACCAAAACCTGAGAAATAAAGAGTCACAGAGATTAAAAAACAAACAAACAATGAAACAAACAAACAAACAAACAAACCTATTGTAGAGTTAGGTTTAGATGTTAAAGTAAAGTTCCTCAGCGCTCTTCCCCAGAGACACACTTCAGCACACACCCGTCCCTTTCCATACATGACGAGGCAAGAAGGAGAGAACAGTGGGGACGTTCTGAGCTCTGTTTTGGTTCTAAATGTTAGAAAGTCACTTTTATTTATTGCCCATGGCTCAGCGGTGTTTTAGCACTAAACCAAATGGGGCGTTCACAGTGTTTGCCTCAATGGTACATGCGTTTGTTTCCATTCAGATTATTATAAATAACCAAAAGACTGTTTAGCTTATTTTTGGCACCAACATGGCGAACACTGTAAACAACTGAAGATATGAAAAAATGAGTCTCGTTATTCTTAATCTGATAGAGGAAATAAAGGGGGCAGTCGTGGGCTGGAGGTTAGGGAACCAGCCTTGTAACCGGAGGGTCGCGGTTTGATCCCCTCAACTGACAATAACGACTGAAGTGCCCTTGAGCAAGGCACCTAACCCCCAAATGCTCCCTGGGCGCTGTGGATAGGGCTGCCCACTGCTCCAGGCAAGTAAGGGTGTGTGCGTGTGTGCGTGCGTGTGTGCGTGTGCGTGTGCGTGTGTGTGTGTGTGTGTCTGACTTCACAGATGGGTTAAATGGGACAAATTCCAAACTGTGTGCAGCACAAATGCCAAAAAATGGCCCTAAACTCTGTACTCAGGGAATGACTGGCCTCGCCTAATAATAAAAAAGAGCTAATAAAAATACTAAAAAATAAAAAAACACTAAAACCAAACAGCTTTAGAAACTCTGCTGTTTCCTAAAACTACAGGTAGATTTGTTTTGGTAAAGCTTTCAGAGTTGGTAACACTTTTTCTTAGTACAGATTCCAACAATGTCCATCTCAAATCCCTCTACAGGAAATCCAACATGTAAACGTG
Source organism: Semaprochilodus insignis (assembly GCA_034552555.1). Classification (NCBI taxonomy): domain Eukaryota; kingdom Metazoa; phylum Chordata; class Actinopteri; order Characiformes; family Prochilodontidae; genus Semaprochilodus; species Semaprochilodus insignis. The sequence continues at coordinate 10,831,638 of CM067496.1, read as the reverse complement.
ACGAGTGGAGATGAGGCGTTCAGTTCTAGTATCATTTTACACTCAGGTTTGTGGATGTGCAGCTCTAACCATCTATAATTCATAATTTAAAATGAATAAATAATATTTTAAATATTTTTTAAAAAACACTTGTACATTTAAGAGCTTATACTTTTATACTTCCAACTTGAGTAAAATATGTAAGTCACACTCACTTTTACTTTTACTTTTACTTTTACTCGAGTAAATGTGGTAGTAAAAATCTGAAAACAAAGGGCTGGAGCATAGGAAGCCGAATGTCAGCGCCAGAATGGAGCTGCTGCACTATTTAAGGTGGAACAGGACAATTTAAATAAGAAGCTGAGTGTCGATGATCTTCTATGTGTTCTTACAGCTTAAAGGAATCTGTGAATCTGCATGTTTGATTGGATATGCCCTTCTTAAGGGTAGAATTTATATTTTAAAGTGACCAGAACTACCTCTGTTGGATAGAGATTGGGTAAAACTTTATGGGACCGGTATCATATTCTGTTTCTCATCTATCACTGTGTTCCAAAATAAAAATAAAGTTTAAGTAAAAATGAGCATTACACTGCAAAAAACGGCATCATAGCGAATATATATATACACATGTATAGCGTGGACCTGATTATATATTTCTTATTTAAGTTTCTTATTAAGTTTATTTAACATTTCACACAAACACAAAATATCTAATTTACTTGCCAAAATATCTGTTTAGTTTTTGCAGTGTACGGCTTTTCTATTCTGAGTTATTTATCATACGAGACATGCAAAAATAAATAAATAAAATAAATAAAAAAATGAGCTCACCATGACCCCTCCAACCAGACCACCCATGTACTTCACTTCTGGGGTGAGACGGTCGTCCAGCACATATTGAACTGACCAGTCTGGGAAGAACAGAAGAACATTACAGGCTATGGAGATGAAGACCAGGGGATATAACGACCTGGTGATGCAGCGTGAGAACTTTCCCGTGCACATCCTGACAGGAGATGCTCCACAGTGGACGGGAAGAGTGACAGTGATCCAAAGAGGCGATCCAGAACGTTTCCAGACCCAATTATCAGCAACCCCCAGACAAAGAGTTTCTCTAAGTCATTTCCTCAAAGGTTCCTCTGAGGCTCTCCTGCTTATCTCCTCCCTATTTGTCTTCCCTAGAGCTGCTGTGACCATGAGGTCGGACTATATAAGTCAGACTGAGCGTATGAGAGAGGGCTTGTGTCGAGGTCGAGGGCGAGGGCAGAAAAAAGAAAAAAAAAGAAAAAAAAAGAAAAAAAAAAAACTTTCCACCAATCAAGGAAACTGAAACAAAAGCTCCTACACTGCCAAAAAATATCTCGGCAAGTTAAATGATCTTATATCTAATGATGTAACATAATTCTACTTGCCAAGAAGCTGTTTTTTGCAGTGCAGTGTTTTTATTCTTAAATGACCGGAGATGCAGCCCTGGTCTGCCTCAGGGTGGCGCTGTAGCAAACTGGTTAACCCGCTTGGTTCCTCATAGCCTTGAAACTGTAAGTATGCCTGGGATGCCTCCAGAACTTTACAATACGCCACAGCAAGTTAATAAAGATTTGTAAAGATGGACTCTTGTGTTTGTGAAGACAGAGGAGGAGGCGAGTAAACAGGTCATGCTAGAAAGACCATGTACAGTCCATGTATTCAAATGTACCTTCATTCTCTCTGCACGTGTGCACTGCTTCCTTCAGTGTCTCCTCACAGTGTGAACGTACAGATGTGAATATTTAGGTTTAGGGAGACGGCTTATGGTTTTGAAACCAGTGTTTAGGCATTTTTGAGCATATACATCAGCGGACACTTTATTGGGAACACCTTTATCACTTCGCTACATTTACCGTGTAGGTGCATGTGGTAGTTCTATCTGATTAGCTGCATGCTTCGCTAATCCCCTTTCACTCTATTCTTCAGTGGTCAGGACCCCCCATAGGACCACCACTACTGCAGTGACACTGATGGTGTGAGTGAGTGGGGTGTTAGTGTGTGTTGTGCTGGTGTGAGTGAGACCACATTAGCGTCTGTAAGTAGGACAGCAGATATTTTATTGGGATTTGAATTTCAAATACGGACAGCAGTTTAACTAAATATAATTATTGAACAACTATTGCTGCAGAGATTTGTATATTGTGTCTTATATATATATATATATATATATATATATATATATATATATATATACTGAATATACCGTATATACATGTGTGTGTATATCACTTATTATTAATGACTGCAGTGAGTTCCCATTCCACCTTAAATGGTGCATAGTTGTAACATCCTGGCTTCATTTAAGGTGGAACTGAAAATTTAAATAAGAACCTGGCAAGTAAAAAGCTGTATTAATCCTCTCAGAGTGAGAGGAGTGAGAGGAGTGAGAGGAGTGAGAGGAGTGAGGAGTGAGAGGAGTGAGGAGAAGAAGAAAGCTATTACATGAAATGGTTATGAATATGCTTCCTGATGTCTGAGATGTTCTGTTATGATGGTTTTGAGAAGATCCATTCATGGTGGAAGGACACATGCAGGGTGTAGTAAGGCAAAATAGTCCCAGAAGGAAGCTTATTATTTTCAGGTTTTCCAGATGTTTCCATCACCGACATTCCATATAACACTCAGAAGACAGGTGTAGGTTCTCTGGTGGGTTTGATAGTACATGAAGTGTCTGTGTTTGTGTCGTAGACATGGAGACTCCTGGTTCCCATCACCACCACTGTAATGAACATCTCAACCATTCCACACCAAACCCGCTCCGTATCGCTCTGTTCACTCCTCAGGAACTAAAAACACCCTGGAATACCTTTTAAATGATGGAAATCTTGGATTTATTCATCCTAATATAAAACAGCACACAGTGGGAGTAGCACTAAAGTGACCCGGTGTTCATGTAATTCACTGCAAAGTGAATCCGACAGTGTCTCCGGAGTCTCGTGGGTCATACCACGTCTGTGAGGGTGAATGGAGTGTACGACCCCTCAGCGGTGTGCATGGTGAGGAAGTGTGTCCAATTGTGCGTGAAGCCATGCGAGTGTGTGCCGGTGTCCACTAGCAGGCCGCAGAACCGCCTGCGTCCGGTTCCTTTCCGCAGAGCCAGTTGGACCTCGCGCTCTGTCACGTTACAGCTGATGTTGATGATCTGCAGGATCAGCAGGTGCAGCAGACCACCTGTTATTATACAGCTGTACCACACACACGTAAAACACAGAGCCGTGCTGAACACACACACACACACACACACACACACAGAGATCAGTGTTAGAACCACATACCTCACACAGAGAAAGACACCGAGAATACTGTCGATCTACGCTAACCGCTAGATTAGCTTGTTAATGACTATTAACAGTTGACAAGTTTCACTGAAATTTGAAAAATGGCATTCATCACAATATTGTATGTATATCGCATAACTTATATAGTTCATATTCATGTTTTTGTTCATTGCCATGAAACCCCTCCATTATACCATAATTATTTATGACCTATATACCTATTACCTTATACTGTACATTAAATATATACCACGTTAATAAATTCTATATTTAATTTAATATTATCATATATCATATGTAATGAGCAGGTATTATATCTGAGTGTTATATGATTGTGTATTATACGTACTGTTTGTGTGTAATGTGTGTGTATGTTGTATGTGTCTGTATTATTGGTGTGTGTGGGTGCAGGTGTGTGTCTGTGTGTGTACAGGGACGGATTACTGCCCGGGCCTATTAGGCACAAGCCCAAGTGACCTGGCCACCAGAGGGCCCTCAGTAACCAACGACTGCTACTAGCCGACTTGGACTGATGATTCACTGTGTGATGTGTTAGCACACATCACCCTGCCCTACTGAGCACTCAAAGAGCCAAAGAAGTATTCCATTACAGAATTGGAAATGAGTAAATTATCGGTGTAGGGGTCTGAATTTCTCTGCAACCTGCATTCAGGGATGATACAGTTGGACTGGTGATAATCAGAAAACCGTAGACCCACTGTCAGGCGCAAAGAACTTGGCGCAACGCAAGCAGAGCTAAAAGTCAGAGACACTTTATTGAACAGACCGGAAGCTGTACACAACAACAAAGGACGAGCAAGCAATGCAAAACGATAACGCCAGGTCATAAGTAGAAGAGACAAGCGGAGGTCGAGATCCAGAGAGTCAAACAGAACGGCAGACAGAATAAGAGGGAAAGTACCAGGGAATAGTCAGGAGGACGGAAACAGAGTCGAAATCAAACAGGCTACCAAGACAAAGGGGAATTCAAAGAGGGAGAATCGAGAACGAAGCAAAGTCAGAACCAGTAAGCAACTGAACAGGTAGAGAGAAACGCTCGGTAATGCAACCAGGTTTGGCAAAACTTCGCAGTGAGTGAGTGAGTGAGTGAGTGTGTGTGTGTGTGTGTGTGTGTGTGTGGTACTGGGTGATTGGAGACAGGTGGAATCAATACTCCGGTGAACTAGACCGGGAGTGATTGGTTGACTGGGGACAGGTGAGTGTAACTCCGGGAAGTGGAGTTCGGAAGAGCGGTGTAGTCAGGGAAACCCGGAAGCGTGACACCCACACTAGGTAGGAGGATGAAATGAAACCTTAACAGTGAGAAGCCAGAGAAGTAAGATAACTGGGAAAAGTAAATGCTAAAAGAGTAAAATGTTTTTTTTTTAAATGCCGAGTAACAATCCCTCCACGTCATCTGTAGTTTACGGAAGGTGTTTGCAGACGGTCGGTATCTGCTGATCTAAGACCAAGAGTTGGAACATAAACAGAGAGAGATTCTGTGATGTAATCTGGTGTTAGATTATTTAGAGATTTATAGACTAGAAGCAGAACTTTTGAACCCCATTCCAAAAGACACAGGTGGCCGGTGCCGGTGCAGGTGAGAGTGATATGAGCTCTCGTATTTGTTTTCGTTAGGATCTGAGCTGCTGTGTTTTGGAGATGGATTGTTTTCTTAGGATCCCCAGTAAGAAGACCATTACAGTGATCACCATGTGCAGATTATCAGAAGGACCAGAAATGTATCATTTTGTGTCACCAGCATAGCTGTGAAAAATTAAATCATGTTTCCTAATGACATCAGGTCACATGTACAAAGAGAAATGCAAAGGCCCTAAAACTGACCCTTGTGGTACTCCACAGGAAAGCAGTGGATGATGCCGAGGTTAGTAATGGCTCAGTCTCATCAAACGTTTTCCAGTCAGCTTTATAAACGCCGAGGGGATTCACGGCTGCAGAGGAAGCTAACATCAGCATCAAAGTCTCACTAGCTTGTCCAAAAGGCCCAGGAGAGAACTTAGCTGCTACGGTTAATGCTGCAGCTGAACCTTAGCAGAGTCTGCAGTTGAATGTAGTCTGGTATAAGTTTGACCACTAACAAAGTTGTTAAAATCCAGTTATGAAGTTCAGTCTATTTTCCCAAATGTGTATGTTGCTTCTTTCAGTGTCACTAACAGCAAAAGAAAATATTTGTTTTTCTTAATAGGTCAGATTGAAAACTACGAGTCAGAGATATCTCAAGATGCCGCCACTGTTGGCCACTGAGTCACAGCTTGTTAAAGAGCTGGACTTTGATGATTTGGAGGTTTGGGTCTGTGTGGGGAAGGACTCAGATTGTCATACTGGATGTGCAAAGTAGTACTGTGTGTATTATGTGCCTGTAATACAACAATGTGTAGAAACCTATGTAAGTTCTCACAAGTATAGCAAAACAAACGTGTGTGTATGTGTATTACATCTGTGTATGTGTGAGTTTACCTGTACTGGTTGTAGACACCTGGACAGTACAGTAGAGCAGTGAACACACTCTGCCGTGGACATACACTGCGCAGCACCATGTTGATCCCGTACAGTGACGTCAGCAGGAAGAGGAGGAGTGTCAGCAGGAAGTGCCTGTGATTGTCCTGCCCCACACAGCAGTTTATCCTAACACAGCAACACAGACGCAGAGAATCAGTTACTTACTGATCACTAACTGGTTTAACTGGTTTAATAATGTCCAGTTTGTAACACTAGGTTCTGTACAGAACCACATCCTGCACTTCAGGGTTTACTGAGTATTATGGTAAACTGCTTTTCCTCTCGTCCTGCTGCTCTCACTTACTCACTCAGGTTTGTTGACAATCGAGCAGAGGGGCGCAGGGGCCCCAGGGACCCCTCATGCATTTGTTAACTTCTGGCTGTCCCTTTTTACTTATACTGTAATTTACTTACACTGTAACAGCCTTAATGTTATTCACCCTGCACTACTGTTTATACTGGCCCTGTCATATCCACCTTAATCCTACATCTTAATTCTGCTACTGCACACGTCACTTTATCATCCTTACTGTCTTCAGTGTCTTATTATGTCTCTCAGGGTCCTTATTTTATTCTATTGTGTGTCTTGCGTCAGTCTATTTTATGTTTAGTGTTTATTACATTGTATATACTCTTGTTCTTGTTTTAGTTGTAATCTATGTATGGTTAAATGTTTATTTGCTACACCTTGGGACGGAGAGTAACGTAATTTCAATCCTCTGTATGTTTGTACTTATTGAAGTATTGACAATAAAACTACTTGACGTGACTTGACTAATAGCCAGACCTGCTGGAGTCAGTATTTAGCTTTTACTTGGTGGTTAGCTTTTACTTGGTGGTTAGCTTTCACTTGGTGGTTAGCCTTCACTTGGTGTTTAGCCTTCACTTGGTGGTTAGCTTTCACTTTCAAGAGCATTTGCACAGTAAGTGGAGTTGATAAAATGGCCAACGGGTGTAGATACAAAGGGTATACCTAATAAAATGGCCGGGGTTGTATATTACATAAGCATGATTAACCTACTTAAACAGAAAACATGGATTGAGGTTCCCTGGGGTGTTAATGCTCGCTCGCTGCCCCCTCAAATCTGTAACCAGACCCCCCCAAATTTAAATTCTGGCTGTGCCGTTGGTGTGTGTGTAAGTGTTGGTCTGTAACAGATTGGCCTACTGTGTGTCTCCAGGCTGAAGACTGAACTCCTGTGGCCTTCACACATGTTTGCCTAACCAACCTGCTCTGGTGACGTCTTCTGGGAATCAGCGTGAGTAAGTAATCGAGAGAGAAGGGAGAGTCTGCTGTAGAAGTAGTTTCAATCAATGTTGAATTTGGAATCTTAGTTTAAATAGATTAAATAGGACAAAGGAATTTGGGGTGCTGAAATTTTAAGCAGCCTATATGTGACAGGGACGTCATGTGACTGATATGACATTTTCAATTATTGTTTTTTGTAATGTACAAAGCAGAATCATAATATGCTATAATGTGGTGAGAAATGATCATATACACACAACTGACATATCAAGCTGCTGATGCACACATGATCTTTCTCATTCTGGATGACCCTTATGCAGCCGAGCTGAGCAGTGACCAGTCAGATGCTCATAGTCGAGCTGGACACTGAGATTTGATATGGAGATCTGTAGATATAAGGGCTGAAAAACAACTGATGTGTTGAGAAAGTGGAACATTATTGCATTAAAAAATAAATAAATAAATAAATAAATAACAATATTAATCTGCTAAGGGTCTGAGTAGATCTTCTGCACAGCCCACATGGGGAAAATGTATTTATCAAATATATATTTTAAGTACATTTATTTGTATTTCTTCTTGTACTTTTTTAATTGTATGTAGTTTTAATTAAGGTTACAGTCATAACTAAGTTAGCTGTTATCAAGTTGTGCTCTCAGGTTGCACTCATAGCCATGAGGTCTGCTAGCTTGTGTGTCAACAGTGGGGCAAATTGCTAAGGCAGTGGTCTGGCTTGAGTGTTTTGGGGTAGTTCCACAACCCACATTCACTCTTATCTTACAGACCTATCAGTGCAGTATACTAGCTAGCTTGGCTAATATCATGGCTAATATATTGGCTAAGCTAGCTCCCTAGCGTGCAAACCAATAGGTGGAGAATCTGTCCCGACTGCTGGCTCGTGTTCGAGGTGGTTGCCAGTTATCTGAGTGCGTTTTGGCTGTCCTAACATTAATTTAGGTTACTGCTATCGTGCTAATTCTACAGCTGTGTCAGAAATGCTGCTTATTCATACAGTATACTGAGGGTAGAAAGCAGCCGGTCATGTCCAAATCCAATGTTTATATAAAACACTGCCTGCCGAGGTTCGTCTTTTTGATGTAGGCAGTACAGGTGTATCCTTCACTGCCTTACATGTCCCATAATACTTAGTTGTCATGCCGATTCAGTTAAGAAAAAATTAGAGCATTAGCCTGACACTGTCACGCTTCCGGGTTTCCCCTCTGCCTCTGATCTCCCAAACTCCAACTCCCAGAACCCACTACCCGATGATGTCTAGTCACATGTCCGTCATCACCCAGTCACGCCCCGTTCGTCATCACCAGAGTATTAATTATTCACACCCGCATCTCATTTAGTCTGTTTGCTTATAAGCTCCTGGTTCACACGCACCCATTGCGAAGTATGGCCACACTGTGCCATTACGGAGCGGTCTATCCCTGCCTGTTACTCTGATTCGGACCTGGCTTGTTTCTCGTGTACTCTTGCGTCTTGTGCCCTCTTGTTTTGGTTGCCCTTCTTATTGTCCATCTTGGTTTTGGCTCATGCCTAACACAGTGGAAAACCCTGCCTTCCAAGGACACAGCGCAGCCATTAAGGCATTGAGACAGGTGCCTTTATGTTGTATGTATCTGAGGGATTTAAACCCTTCTAATTTGAACCCACCTCATCCCACCTCATCCCACACTCCCAGGCATCTTAGCATTCAGGAAGGATGTGTACAGCAATAAATGGAACTCCTGGAGGAGGGCGGAATACCCACCAGACACAGTGATGGTCCATTCGTAGCACACAGACTCCACAGATCCTGCAGTGACCCGCCCTGGGTGGACGCACCAGTCGGCAGATGGGACACCACTTCCACTTCTTTTCCACAGCTCTCTCTGATTGGCTGACTCCGTTACAGCGGGGAGAGTCTTGATGACAGAGTTTGGTCTGACTGCCGGAGGTAATATTGTTGTGTCCATAGTCTGCACGCACGTATCCAGGACCCTGTTTGGTGCGAACCAAGGAGATGAGCATCAGTATCATGCCTGTCGTCACAGTAACCACTTGCTGGTAACCCACGTCCCCCCTGGGCAGGATTTCCGTAAGGAAAAGGTAGTACATGTAGGCGAGGGAGAAGAGCGCCAGGCTGAGGAAGAAAAGCGTTCGCCTCTTCTTGCGGTGAGTTATATAGTAATACCACAGTACGAGTCCCGGCAGGGCCGTCAGGACCACGACTCCCAGCATGCAGTGCAGTGCTGCCACCTGCAGCAGGACCGGAAGCAGGAGCATGGGAGGCAGGACGGACAGCTCAACACGGACGGGTCCCAAAGAGCAACACGGAAGACCCAAGCGATCCGTGAGAATGGTGAAGAGACGGGAGAGGAAGTCCACGTTCTTTGAATCCCTTTGAAGGAGTCTGAGAGAAAGAGAGAGACGGAGAGGAGCAATTAGGAGGTGCTGGGTGAGATACGACTTCTATTGATTCATTAAAAAGGCATCTACATACAGTTGCAAGAAAAAGTATGTGAACCCCTAGGCTAATGACTTCTCCAAGAGCTACTTGGAGCCAGGAGTCAGCCAACCTGGAGTCCAATCAATGTGATGAGATTGGATGTGTTGGTTGAAGCTGCCCTGCCCTATAAAAACACACCCCAGTTTTGAGTTTGCTGTTCTCAAGAAGCATTGCCTGATGTGAGCCATGCCTCGCACAAAAGAGCTCTCAGAAGACCCACGGTCAAGAATTACTGACTTGCATGAAGCTGGAAAGGGGTACAGGAGTATCTGTAAAAGCCTTGATGTTCATGTGTCCACGGTAAGACAGACTGTCTACAGATGGAGGAAGTTCAGCACTGCTGCTGCTCTCCCTAGGCGTGGTCGTCCTGTCAACATGACTGCAAGAGCACAGCACAGAATGCTCAGTGAGGTGAAGAAGAATCTAGAGCGTCAGCTAAAGACTTACAGGAGTCTCTGGCACATGCGAACAATCTGCAATACGTAAAACATTAAACAAGAGTGGAGTTCATGGGAGGACGGCACGGAGGAAACACTGCTGTCCAAAAAAAAAACATTGCTGCACGTTTGAAGTTTGCAAAAGAGCACCTGGATGTTCCACAGCACTGCCCCCAGTTCCTTGTTTGGAAGGAACACACAACGCTATGTTGGGAGAACAAAAGGCACAGCACACCAACATCAAAACCTCACCCCAACTGGGAAATATGGTGGAGGGGGCATCCTGGTTTGGGGCTGCTTTGCTGCCTCAGGGCCTGGACGGATTGCTGTCATCAACGGAAAAATGAATTCCCAAGTTTATCGAGACATCTTGCCAGAAAACGTAAGACCATCTGTCCACCAACTGAAGCTCAACGGGGGATGGGCGATGCAACAGGACAACGACCCAAAACACAGAAGTAAATCAACAACAGAACGGCTTTCATGGGCCTTCTGGAGCGGCCCAGTCAGTGCCCTGACCTCAACCCGATTGAGATGCTGTGGCATGACCTCAAGAGACCGATTCACACCAGACATCCCAAGTATACTGCTGAACTGAAACAGTTCTGTAAAGAGGAATGGTCCAGAAGTCCTCCTGACCATTGTGCAGGTCTGATCTGCAACTACAGGAAACGCCTGGTTGAGGTTATTGCTGCCAAAGGAGGCTCGACCAGTTATAAATATTAAATTGGTTTTTAGAACTGGGAGACCGAACAGGAGCTCGCTCCGTCTGCTCCACGCATCGACCCGGTATCGCAGTACATCCGGGATCAGTTAGAGGGGCAGTCGTGGGCTGGAGGTTAGGGAACCAGCCTTGTGACCGGAGGGTTGCTGGTTTGATTCCCTGAACCGACAGTAATGACTGAGGTGCCCTTGAGCAAGGCACCTAACCCCCAACTGCTCCCTGGGCGCCATGGGTAGGGCTGCCCACTGCTCCGGGCAAGTGTGGTCACTGCCCCCTAGTGTGTGTGTATTCACTAGTGTGGGTGTTTCACTTCATGGATGGGTTAAATGCGGAACACAAATTCCTCTGTGTGAAAAATCACAAATGGCTCAAAAACTCTCTACTCAGAGAATGATTGGCCTCACCGATTTCGATTTTTTTTTTTTTTCGATTTTTTTAAGCAGACTGTGTTTGTCTAATGTTGTGACTTAGCTGAAGATCAGAACACACTGAATGACTGAAATCCAAGTAATCCCAAAGGGTTCACATACTTCTTCTTGCAACTGTATGTGTAGCTTGTTTGAATGTGGCGACAAAAAGAAAGGAGATGAATGAAACAGAACAGACAGATTAGTCAAAAAGTCTAATAAATTATAGGAATTAAATAAAAACAAACAATACAATCAAAAGACATAAAATTAGACATTAATGAAGCTCAAACTAAACCGGTACAAATCACCAAACGGACACTTTATTACACCAGTACAGAGAAAGAGCCTGACCTTTCACAGGCATCGTCCAGTTCCTCACAGTCGCAGCAGCAGTACTCCCTCTGTTGGTCAATGTCTCCGCAGCAGCAGATCGGATCGTCCGGCTCTGGAGGTTTAAAACGCTCCCGCTTCATCCTGCCTGACCCGGCCAATAAGGGGCGCTGTCTGTACACAGCTCAGGTCAGAACTGCTTCATAGTGCTAAAGCTGTGTGGACTAGAGTAGAAATGATGAAGACGTTAGTACGTCTACGGGGCATTTTCATCAGCCCACTAATTGGCCACTTTATTAGGAACACCCACCTTACAGCTCCACCATATACGCTCATTGGCCACTTCATTAGGTGTACCTCCTTGTTTCTACACTAACTGCCCATGTTATTACCTTGAACTGCATAAGGGTCAGCTGGGTCAGCACCAGCACAGAGAGGTATTACTTGAGCTGTGGATCATTCTCAGCCCTGCAGTGACACTGACGTGGTGGTGGTGTGTTAGTGTGTGTTGTGCTGGTGTGGGTGGAGCAGACACAGCGGTGCTGCTGGAGTGTTTAAACGCTGGTTGTGCACCTCTGACTGGAAGTCCCTGCCGAGGGTGGTGAGGACAGCAGAGAGAATGATTGGGACTGCACTTCCTCATTGCAACAAGCCGCTGTCTGACCAGAGCTCAGAACATAAGCAGAGACCCCTTCCATCCCCACCACGGACTGTTCTCACTGCTGGCCTCTGGAAGGAGGTTCCGTAGTCTTTGAAGCAGAACAGCCAGGTTCAAAAACAGCTCCTTCCCTCATGCCATAAGACTCCTGAACTCTAAATTAAATGCTGCTCCAGTTCTGTTTTTGATTACTCCATACCTGGGAGCTCCAGTGTGATACTCTCTCTTCTATATATACTTACTGAAATGTATTTATCTGGTGATATACATACATATGTTTACATATGCACTACACTTTGCACTACATTGCACTTTGCACTTTCTCCCCGATCTACTCTGAGCCAGTGCAACGCAATTTTGTTCTAATCTGCACTGTACAGTGTAAATTTGAATGACAATAAAGTCTGTCTAAGTCTAAGTCTAAGTCTAAGTGTCTGAAACTACTCATACAGGATTCTGAGGCAGCAAGGCAGCCAGTCACGGTGTGTAATTGCTGCCTGCTGAGGTTCTTCTGTTTGGCTGTTTTCTGAAGGCAGTGTAAATGTATCCCTCACTTCCTTACACATCCCATAATACTTTGTGTGCAGCAAGACACTGAGTCATCTCTCGATCATAGCTTATCTGTTGCTGCACAGTTGGAGTTGGTCATATTCTAGTCCTTCATCAGTGGTCACAGGACGCTGCCCCCAGGAGGCTGTTGTCTGGATAGTTTTGGTCGGTGGACTAGCAGCACTGCTGTGTCTGATCCAGTCATACCAGCCCAAAACACGTTACCACACCACCACCACCACCACGTCAGTGTCACTGAAGTGCTGAGAATGATCCACCACCCACATAGTACCTGCTCTGTGGTGGTCCTGTGGGGGTCCTGACCATTGAAGAACAGGGTAATGGACTACAGTCTGTAATGGCAGGACTACAGAGTGCTCCTATATGGTCAGTGGAGCTGATAAAATGGAAAATGAGCGTAAATACAAAGAGGTGTGTCTAATAAAGTGGCCGATGGGTACAGGTGTAGACTCCCAGATTGGACTCCATCTGTTGCTGCACAGTTTGAGCTGCTGACCACTGATGAAGGACTAGAGGATGGCTAACACACTGGCAGATGGGCTTCAGTCTCCAACTGGACAAGGGAGGGGTTTCTGATAAACTGGTCGGTGAGTGAACAGGGTACACTTATTTCCGTGATAGCATTTTTGAGTCAGTTAGCTGATAGCTGTCACATGAGCGCTGCTTTAACGATGAGGCGTGCGACATGACACCGCTAACCGTGTTAGTTACTTTTTATAGAGAGCACATCCTCCAGTAATGACCAGATTAGCCCAGCAAGCCTATGAGGGTCATTCAGTGTAGGTAACTGAGTACACGGTGCTGTTCGACCAGAAGCATCGTTGGACCTATGTATCAGCCCTGGAAGCATATAAATGCAATATATACTATTAGATCAGTACATACTAATACAGATTATCCAGTTAACCAGAAGGATCAGTTCGGTTCCTCTTCTATAGAGCACACCTGGTGCTCACTGAAGGGCCCATGTTCTATATTTCATGCAGTATATTTTCTGTTTATGTGACATTTTTGTGGTTTTAAGTATTAAGAATTTGTGTATTTATGTATGTTATCTCTTACAGTTGAACAGGCTGTTTTTGTTACTCTCCCTTTAAAGCTGATACATCATGTCGTCCAAAGAAAAACAAGTATCTCCAAAATGGCAACTTTACAGGAGAGGCCAAAAACCTCAGTCAATTTTAATGTAAGTCAATGGAACCAGACGTCTTTCCAAACACTTCTGGGCCATTTCTGTTGGTCCGTTCATCATGCAATTCTCACACAGTGTAAACGGCAGCTGCTGTTTTCAAATGATGCATAAAAGTCAAAATGGACAAAAATGGAGATACATGTTTTTCATTGGACAGCGACGAAATATACCATTCAAAAAGCAGTCCAGGCTGAAACACTGCTCATAACCTTAGTGTAAGTGGGCGGGGCTAAACATCTGTGGGCTTAATAGGTGGATGTATGTATACAGTTTGTTTTTGTTTATCTTGTAAAGACCCAGGTTTTCTTCACAGTGGTGGTCACAGATATAGACATTGTATTTACTAACCCACCAGTGGACCGACACGTGTCTTATGGGTGTTATATGGAATGTTGGTCATGTGGAAGATCTGAAAATATATTTTGTTTTTCTTTGGGGACTGTTTTGCCTCACAGCACCCGGCACGTATCCCTCCACCATGAATGGATTTTCTCAAAACTACCATAAACAAGGTCTCAGACATCAGGCGGTTTCCTGTAATAACGTTCTGAGAGGAAGCTTTCAGAAGTGGACTCCTGGTTCCTATCACCACCAGTGTGAACAGTTCTGACTTGCTCTAGAACGGAGTGTCTGAATGATCTGGCCTTTTTCACACTGGTCGCACGATTATGGGCTGGCTTGAGGGGGTGATCTGCGAATCAGTTACTCGGTCCCACACGTCCCTTGCTGCTGAATGGTAGTTTCATCTGCTGCTTTTTATTATTTTGCTTGGATACAAACACTGGAGTGGTGAAGAACTGTGCTGTTTGTGTACATGACATTTCACCATGCAGGAGCGCATGCAGACGAGGAGCCGATTTCGTACGAGGGGGTTTATAGCCATGCGATAACTCAAAACAGTGACTTTACAGAATGAACCAATCATAACCCCACATGCAGCACTGAGAGTGGACAGCTTCCACACACCTAGAGGACCGCAGCGGAGTTCTCTAGAGGCGAATCACAGACCCCTGATTTCAGGAGCACTGGTGGTCAGTTCTCTGCACACAGTCAGGGTCTGAAACAGCTTTCACACTAGACCTAACATTCCGAACTCAAAGAGCGAGCGGTCCTGGATCTGTTTAATTGGTGGAGTTCCCCTTTAAGGTGTTGGTGCATTACACCACACTAATGTTGTATGTGGAGCTCAGTGGAACAAAATACAAGAACCGTGTCTGCTATGGGCTCTTTAATCTCACATTAACAGACCATAATAATAAACCAGTGCTCCCAGTGCTTCATTACATGTGTGTGTTTATGCTAATATTAGCTGGTGAGTTATTTCCTGTATGTGGTGTTGAGAGTGTTTTCGTATCAGCACTATTTCACTTCACACACCTGCTTTGATCTTGGCGATGGGTCGGAGGGGTCGGGGGGTTAGCCGGTTGTGGGTGTCACAGGGGATCATTACGCACACACACGATAGCCTGTGTGTCTTTAACACCTATCTCAAGTCAGCAACACACATCCGGACTGCATGTCCATAAGCTGCTTTGCTCATTCTTACAGGAAAATGGTTCTATATAGAATCAGAACCATTCTAGAACTTACAAACTACCAATTATTCGTTTTTCCAAAGATATTTCAGATTGTTCCCGCTTTGGGTTTCCTAAAGAACCTCTTACTGAACTGTTCTTGAAAGAACTGCTTTTGGTTCCGTAAAGAAACTTTCTAGGCATGCTAGAACCGCTTCAGGTTCCCTAAAGAGCTTTTTAATTGATGCTTCTTAGGAGAACCACTTTAGGCTCCACTACGAACCTTCCAATTAATCATTCTTGGAAGAACAACTTCTGGGTCCTTAGAGAACCGTTCAGTGGCTGCTCGCCAATCCACTGCTGGTTGTAAAGGATGGTTCCTTAAGGTACCGTTTCTTTAACTGAGATACAAGTACTTTATTAATGTTTGAAGAACCTTGTTAACCAGTTAACGGAACCGTTCCTTTTTAAGGGCGCAGCTGCTTCTAACTTTTGTGCAGCTCGTCCTATTCTCTCTCGCCGTCTTTCTGAAGGGCACGGCGTCCTCTAGCAGATCCTCAAATCAGGCCAACCTGGAGAACCTCCTCCCTGAGAGAGAGATCTCTATCAGAACACGCTGTTATGAGTGGCGTTGAATAATTCACACAGGGCGTGTTCTAAATTACTCCGGCTCCCGAGAGGAAGTTTGCCCTGTAATGAGCCCTTAGCGAGAGCGGCCGGCGTGGAACAGTGCTGCGCTGAGCTGAACGGAGATGAGTGAAACGTTACTGGTGCAGCATTTCCACATGAGTCAAACGTGTTACCGCCAGACGTAAACAAGCAACAGCAAAACTGTTCTAAATAAAATAGGTCTGTTTACGATGCCTTCACTTTTTACAGGGTGAGATTATGAAGCAGCCACGTTTATACCCCACCCTGCTGAATTTAATTAGAGTTAATTAATTAACCGCATGTCATTAAAGGAGGAACTCCATCCTTTATGCTAAATTCCTGCCTAGTTAAACGGTTGAAACTGAGTCAGTAGCTGCTGTTTGGTGTGAAATGCTCCGTTCTTTGAGTCACAGTTGTTAACAGTGGTAGTGGATGGAACCAGACGTCCACCTCTAAAAGCTCCCTCACAAAGAGTTATTACATGAGATGGTTCTGAATACGCTGCCTTTGATGTCTGAGACGCTGTTTATGATAGTTTTGGCCTTAAAATCCATTCATAGTGGAGGGATACATGTAGGGTGGTGTTAGGCAAAATAGTCCCCAAAGGAAGCGCATTATTTTCAGGTTTTCCACCATTAACGTTCCATATAGCGCTCAGGAGACACGTGTAGGCTCACTGGTGGTTTTGATAGTAAGTTGAAGGTCTGTATGTGTGTTGTAGACGTGGTGACCCCTGGTTCCCATCACCTCCCCTGTAAAGAACACCTGTAAGTCTGTAAGTTTCTCTACAGACAAACCATTTTACATCAGACCACTCTGGATGATTTGAATTGTGCAAAAACTTCAAAGACTCGGTGGAATTCCTCTTCTAGTAAACCTGGACCAGAAAAGAAAACCTTTTATCAAGTCCAGCTCGACTCGACCCGCCATCCCTGAAGACGCATGGAAGATGAGCGTCCAGACTCTTCTCTGTCCTGGAGCCCAGATGGTGGAATGAACTCCCACTGGCTGTCCGAACAGCTGAGTCTCTCGCAGACTGAAGACCCGTCTCTGTGTAAAGCCCTTCAGTGAGTGAGCACTAGTAGATGTGGATGTTGAAATACTTTGTTTCTGCACGTATACTGACCAGAACCGGTCTCCTCTCTAGGTATGAGCGCTGGGTTGGGTTGCCAGGTAGTGCACTTATGCTTATATATGTCTGTGTATTGATCTCTCTAGGTATCAGCACTGGCCCTTGTTCGGGCAG
>CM067496.1:10803119-10813119 GCA_034552555.1 Semaprochilodus insignis | reverse complement strand
CACTGCACACTTTGCACGATTCTTGCAAGTTCAGCCGTTAAGTTTGGTCTTCAGTTGGTTGGAGGGGAGTGCAGTCCGCCCTCTCGGTGTGCTGTAATCAAAGCAGCGCTAGCACTTAGCTAGAACATTTATTAACCCTTCATAACAGTCGAGCTATCTCTCAGATATCCTGGGGGTAAATCCTCTTCTGGTACTATATAAAGGTCAGTATTAGTGTGTCCACTCTTTACTTTATTACAGGATCCATGTGATCCCATCCATGTGGAAGGCACGCTCAACTGCTCTGGGCATGAATCCATCCCTGCAGATCACACACACCCATGCATGCTGATTCTCTTTCCTGGGGTGGATGGGATCTTCCAGCAAGACAGTGTGGCATGTCAAACATGTTACCCTGGCCCCCGAATTCCCCAGACTTGAACCCAAATGAGCGTCTGTGGAACCACCTCGATTGTTTTGTTCGCCCTATGGATCCTCCACTATGCACCCCTCCAGCAGCTATGGGATGCACTGTTGTCAGCATGGCTTCTGATACCTGTGACAACCTATCAGGACCTTACTGAGTCACTCCCAGCCCATCTAGCTGCTGTCCATGCTGCACACGGAAGCTACTCTGGATATTAGCTGGTGGTCATAATAATGTGACTCGACTGTGTATTCTTTTCAGGAGACTCACTTTCAATTCCTCAAAGAACCACACCTCCTAAGTTCAGTCTTAGAAGTTGGTTCAGCATTTTCTGCATCTGTTGTGGTGGTCAACCAGGCCTTGTATGAGGCTCTCAGGGCTCTCCACCATCATAACACCTCACTGATATTGACATGGCTCTTCACTTTTGCTTGATCTAAGAACTTTCCTCATATCTTCTCCTCTTTGGCTGTTTCTCCATCTCTCCTTCTTCTGGTGTTCAGAATTAACTTCCCAGTTCCTCCTTAAATGGTGCGGTATGTATATGCGAATAATTCAAAATATTCATGTAAATGAATGATGTCTGCTCTCTTCACCTCCTTACCCCTGACACATGCCTTCAGGGTTTGGAATCCTCCACTGCGACAGTCGGGGGTCACGTAGGGGTCATGCGGAGTCACAGAAGGGTCGCTGTGGTGATATGTGACCCCCGGCCCCTCCCTCAGATCTCAGGTGTCCTGCTGAAGGTAAGCTGAGCCGTTTCCTGTACTATGAACATGCTGTTCCCTTACCCATGATTCACTGCCAAGATCAGGGTGGGGGGAGCACTGACACCTGCTAAACCCTTACCGCACACACACACTTCTAGAAGGAGGAAACGTTAACATGGGCCAGTTTACTGACCACAAATATGACCAACAGCTGAACACAGAATCACTGAGACCTATTTAACCCTACAGGCCTTCAGAGTACAGGTCAGTCTCGTCACCTGAGACGAAACCTGTTTCTCCGAAATGTTAACTTGGAATTAAAAACTTAGAAACTTCAAATTCTTAACTTTTGAAATTACGGTCAGTGGAGCTAAAGATTTTCTGAAGGCATTTTTAAGCCTTTCTGTTGCTCCAGTGGTCACAACATTTTAATAGCTGAAGCAACAATAATTTTTTATATTCTGTAATTTTTTTTTTTTATATTCTTAATATTTTACTACTAATATTACAATTTTAGCATTAATGTTTTATTTTTGGGTTACTGATAAATATGATTTTTAAATATGACAAATATAAATAAACTCATTTTAAAATAACAATATGTGCAGTTTATTTTAGCATACACTTTTGCATTTCTGTTTATGCATATCTTAAATATTAGATTGTGTTCTCAAAGCTAAAAATTAGATTTTTTACTAAGTGTGTGTGATTTGTGCTGCTGGGCTCAAATATTTGTCTGTATCAAAATGATTATCTAAATCAAAAATAGTTTTTTTAACAATTAAAATGACATACTGCAATATAACAATTAAGTTTCTCTATTTTAACATTGCATATGCTGTACTTTCACTAATTTTAATTAAGTGTAGGCTTCATCGTCCCATTCTGTATTTATTTACATCCCAACATTTTTGGAAACGAGATTGTAGCTTATATATAACTCGTGTTTCTAAATAGAGCCAGTTTGGGTTTTTTTTTTTTTACAAAAGAAACAGAACAAAGTGGAAGCTGATGTGACAGACTGTGAATTGAATTCACTGTGTAACTGATCATGTGATTAATGATGTATAATTAAGCTGAACAGCAGTGATAACTCTGGACCTCTGAGGGTGTACAGACTGAGAGGAGCTCGCGAGCCGCACCAGAAACAAACCACAAAAGCAGAAACACAGGAAGACGTTTTTCCCTTACTTCATCTGATCTTCACAATCTGCTGATCTGATCTTCTCTAACACCAGCCTGGAGCCCAGCTGCACGTCCGGGAATAATGAACCATACAAACACAAAACGCACTATATAAGAGAATTTCACTAGTTCATGATCTACAGTCAGTAAAAATGTGTAGAAACAGATTTAATAAACTTTTAATTTTTAACTTTGGTCTTATAATGAGATGCATTAGCTACACTGACTAGATTTGATCCTATAAAAATGAATATGTAAAAGTATATAACAGTATGTATCACTTCTCAGGTTATAATGTTTGCAGTATGTATATATTACTGGGGGAAAATACATACAACACTGTGAAAATGTTTTTGCCCCTCAGCCAATTTCTTTTATTTTTGCTAATTTGTCACATCGAAATGTTTTAGATCATCCAACTATTTTCAGTTTACTGAGCATAAAGATTTATTTTAAACCCATATCACCCATGGAAAACAGTAATTGTCACCTTAAGCCTAATAGCTGGTTGTGCCACTCTCTCCCAGAAACCCATACGCGCTTGAGATTTAGATCACAAACTGATGGACATTTTCCTTCAGGATTTTCTGGTGGAGAGCGGAATTCATGGTTCTACTTAGTATACCAAGGCATCCAGGTCTTGGAGAAGCAAAGCAGCCTCAGACCATCACACTACCACCACCATGTTTCACTGTTGGCCTAATGTTCTGAGACCCAGGTCGTCCAAAAGTTCCATCTTTTACATCTAGATGTGTTTGTAGAAACGTGAGATGAGTCTTTGTGTTTGTTTTGGTCAGCAGTGGTTTTGTACCTTGCGACTCTCCCATGAAGGCCATTTTGTACATTTTGACATTAAATGATTCCAGAATTAGAATTTAGAAAAATTTACCAACTGTGCTTACATACAGAGGAATTCAACCTCTGCATCTAACCCATCCGTGCAGTGAAACAACCACACACAGTAGCTCTAGTAAACATGCATCTCAGTAGTGTTGGGCAACCATATTCCACTTCAGTCCTACCAAAAGGCTGAAGGCCCTAACCTCCAGCCCATGCCTGCCTCCAATGTTCATCTGGGTTCTTTTGTGACCCTCTGAATGTGGGGTTCATGCTAAATTGTGGTGATCTGCCCACTCCTGGAAAGCTTCACTACTCACTGTTCCAGGTTTTTCTCATTTGTGATAATGGCAGTGGCTGTGTTTCACTGGAGTCCCAGAACCTTAGCAAAGGCTTTGTAACCCTTTACAGGTGTCTGTGACCTGGATCTATTTAGAACACGACATGCTTTTTGAGCCCTTCGAGCTGCTTCACATTGGCAGATAGAGTCTATTTAAATGATGTTTAAGTTCAGCAGGTCTGGTAGTAATGTCTGGAAGTGGTAGTGAAACTGAACCCAACAGTCAGTTGACCCTTGATTTAGTAAGGGGGTAATTACTTTTTCACACAGGGTATTTTAACTTCAGTAAATGAAACCATTACCTAAAAAACTGTATTTCGTGTCTATGTGGGTTTCTTTGTCCAATATTAAAGGTAGTTTGATGACCTGAAACATTCAAGTGTAACGAACATGTAAAGTCGGGTATCGTGGTTGTGTATAGTAGTGATTTATCTACTGTTGTTATTATATCTTCATCAGTGTGATTTTGATTTTGAGATCATTTTAGAGACTAAACTAGACTTTTTTGGTGCTTGTGATGTTAATATGTAAAGATGCACAACGTGGCCTTACAGGGCAACTCACTTTCCGTCTATTTCAAGAAGTAATGATCTGCCAGTTGAATAAAGACAGATGTCAATATTATATATTTTGACTGCATTGAACATATATTTTCACTATGTTTCAAAGTAAGGTCATAGATGGTACAACTAGCAGTGAAATGCTTTGACTATTGCCTGCTTATATGAAACAATTAGAAAATACAAACATAGACTATTTAAAACAATATAGAATAAATTAAAAAAACTATACAATTATTACAATTAT
Source organism: Semaprochilodus insignis (assembly GCA_034552555.1). Lineage (NCBI taxonomy): Eukaryota > Metazoa > Chordata > Actinopteri > Characiformes > Prochilodontidae > Semaprochilodus > Semaprochilodus insignis. The sequence continues at coordinate 10,808,834 of CM067496.1, read as the reverse complement.
AAATTGTTATAAAAAATAAAATAAAATAAAAATTTAATAATAGAATGTAATTACAATATATACACTAAATATACAATGTAGAAATACATGTAATTTAAATGTGCAGTAGTGTGCAGTGAAGGGTGGACAGTGTAAAGTTTAAAGTGTACACTGAGTGAATGGTGTTGCACTGTCATCATTACAAACATGCCTATTTAAAAATCAAAACGCACGTTTACCCTTAAAATCAGAACCAATCAGCTAATGAGAAATCAATAAGCACGCATGCAGACTCCGAGGGGTCAGCAGAACCCATTAATACCAGCGCAGCGGCCTTCAGCCCCGCTTCCTCACTCTCGCAGAGCAGATGTTTATCTGCAGCAGTCAGTTCCGGACAGTGGAGCTCTAAGTGTAGCGTTACTGTAATGCTGCTGTGGCTAAAAGGCTTTATTAGCCCGAGAGACCACCAGAGCGGAGCGGAGAGTGTGTTAAAAGCCTGCATCATATCACACACACACACACACACACACACACACATAGTGGGCCGTCTGTTTAATCGTGATCCAGTGCTGAGTGTAGAGTCTGCCGAGGAACAAGAAGATCAGATAACTCAAATATAGTCCATCAGCCAGGACCTGTCTGAAGTTCGCGTCTGTACTTTCGGAGCTGCAAGGCTAATGTAGCTAATGTAGCTAATAGTAAATAATAGCTTCCAACTAATTTGTAGGAACCTTCTGTCCCAGACAGCAGTCAATCATAAAACCCATGTTCTACTCTTTGAAGAGAACCTGTTATGCTGATGTTCAGGTTCTATTAGAACATAATTACATAGTTTAATTTTTCCAAAACACATTAGTTTCCTCATACATGTACGTCTGTATTCACCCTCTGTCTGAAACGCTGTGTTTGAGCTCCTGTGTCTTTAAGCCCCGCCTCCCTGATGAGCCCAGTGCACTCTGATTGGTGCTTCAGCTCACCTACTCTGTTCTGATTGGTCTAGTGCCACACCGCTGTGGGCTCTTACAATGGTGTCCCAGTCTGAAAGTCGGGTAAAACACGTTTGCGAGCTAGACTGGAGCGAGAAGATTCAGAGAGGGACGTTTTTACTGTTCTAGCTCTCTGTGCGGTATGTGAGGGCGTGCTGAACTTGTCGGTAGGTGGGCAATAAGGACTGTGTTTGGAGATGATGTCACCATGCAACAGAGACAAGGACTGGAATTCCAGCAAGGCGTTTGAGGCACCTGAGGGGGTGTAACTTTGAGAACTTCACATGCACAAAAAGATACAATCTGTTACATATCGCCCTCTCTGGTGCCTGTGTGTTACTGCACAGCTTTTCCCTGGCTCCATCCTGGCTCCATCCTGGCTCCACCCACTCTCACACCTGCAGCTGATCTAGGACTCATTAGGACGGCCAGTTATGCTCTATGGTTTGCTCAGCCTGGGTGCCAAATCTCTGTGTTCCCATTAGAGATCTGAGCCGTGTTTTCTGCTGTTCTCGATTCGTGTATCTTGTAGTGTTCGTGTTGGTTTCCATGGTTTTGACCCTTGCTTTGGATTCTGGATTTTGTCTTTATGGATGTGTCTCTGATGATGCCTGGCTGTGTTTTGACCCCTGCCTCTTCTGATGGTGATTCCTGGACAACCCCTAATAAAACCACTTTGCACTTGCACCTGCCTCAACCTCCTTGTTACACAACCCACTAAAGGAAAGAGGAAAAACGGAAAAGCAGAAAGCAGCCATTGAAAGGTTCCTTTATTTGAGTTTAGGACATTAAGATCAATAACTGATGAGTATCACGTATCCACGTAAAAGCGTGTCATCACATTATACACTGTACAAGTATATAAACAAGCAAATAAACACAAGGTGGTCTGCGCCTCTTGGACCACAAACAGAATGCAGAATACATCTACATGCATGTTGGTTCTGAACCACAGGGTCATGCCTGCAGCTGAACTCTGGTCATGTGACTGCTACATAAAAATAAACCAGATCTGTTGTTTGATTTTAGCATCTTATATTACACGTTTAATGGCTGCTTGAGCTCAAACAATCATCAATTTACAAACATCAATGAAATACATTTTTAGACAGGTAGAAGCATTTTGCTGTCTCAGCTTCTTTCGGAATTGAGGTTGTGTATTTGGGAAGGGGGTTGATTTTTTGCCAGACTATCGCTTAGTCCACTCAGTCAGGAAGCAAGGCAGCCCAGCGGTCACAGCAGAGCGGTGAAGTCGCTCTAAACACACTCACCAGCAGCCGGGGCGATCATGACGCTGCCATCTTAATGCATCCGCCCAGCACAGCTGAGATAATGCAGGGAAGTGGACGCTGTCCGTCTGCCGTTTATGGATTTGATAGGTGAGGGGAAGAGAGCCAGGCAGAGCCTTGAGAGTGTGGTTCGAGTGAATGCGCGTTAACCCCTTAAACTACAAGCTACACTTCAAAAACAGCATCTTAAGTCTGATTATCTTATACTGAATCAAAACTTGAAGTGAACCTGATACTTCAAATTTTGAGATGGTCCAGAGAATATCAAAAGAATATGTACATTTTTTTTGTTTGTTTTTTTTTTAACTTTTTTAAACTGACAGATAATTGAGCAGAATATCGAGCATATTTCTTAAAACATAAATATGATCTGCCACCATGGTGAGATAATAGTGAGATCATTTTTCCTAATAAAATAGCTTTTTTATTACAAGATTACAAGAAGCAACTAAAATAATCTCATTACAATCTCAAAATGAGAAATTTTAGATATACTGACTATATTTAAGACTGTTGTACTTGCCAAAGATACCAGTTTATGCACTGTACTATACATAAAAACTGTAATTTTGTAAAATTACAAATCTTAGTCATTTAGCATATATGAACTTACAACTCTTACATCCAACTCTTTTGTTGAAATTTTGTTGATTTTGTTGAAATTGGCTGTTTTTAAATATGGGACCTGCATTTCAGCCACATATCAACACACAAACATATTTATCTATATGTACCCGACATATACGACCATCTATTTTTAAACATAAGCCTGATGCTCAATGATATCTGCATATATAACCATATAGCACTTTTTATTACTGATTTTGCCAGATTAGTGTTGTGTCTAGCTTGTAAGTGATACCTCAGACTGGAGGTAGGTTGTTGTTATAGTCTGGTTGTCAATGCTGTAGTTTCTTCAGTCACATTTTAATAAATAATTCTAAATAATACCAAATTCATGGTAAATTCTCACCAGTGTTACACATATACTGACACCGTGTGGGTATCGGCACCAATTCTGGCCCTTAAACGCAGTACCGATGATGGGGTGCTGATGTGCATAAATGCCAGTAGACAGACTTAAGCACCGCATGGGCAGCATGGCACGACAAGAAGCAGTGAAAATGCTCATGGCTGAGTCAGTAACTGCAGTACTGGGCCGGAAGAACACGCCAGCGGAAGGCACTTACCTGAATGTCTGCGCCCCGTCGCTCAGTAATTACTCATCTGCTGCTGTGGAGCTCTTACAGTCTGGGTTAACGTTAGTCCAGGTTGTTACTGAGGAGCAGAAGAAACGCTGGACCCTCTGTGTAATAATAGCCTTTAGGTTTCATTTAGCCTTTAGCTAGCATAGTGTACACCCGACCAGCCCGGCCTGCAGTGCATATCTATCAGTCAGCTGTATCTCTCAGCAGGAGGGTCTCACAGCCCGTCACCACAACTTAGCTGGAAGAAGTATCACTACTGACGGGCCAGCGCTCCGAGATTTAGCGTAGGTGAACGAGACTCATGTACGAGGCAACGAAGAAATTCAGATGTGAAACAACATTCAGCCCCATTTATGCTGCCAGAGAAGCTGTTGGGTGCTCACATGTGCACACTACAGGTTAATCTATCGGCTCTTCAGCTCTGTTTTTAACTGTTCCACACAACAAAGATTTTCTTATTAATTATTATATATTAGTCAATATTATGTATATATAGTAAATAAACATAAATTGATTTTTTTTTTATACATAATCCAACAAATAATACTGAGCATGTACACAGATTTTACCAAAATGAAATATTCGGTGACAGGACATATAGGTTAGTGGGGTTAGATAGAGTTGGTGCTGGTACTAGCTATGGACCTGTATTTATGCATCAGGTATTGGGTGTTGGAGTGGAGCATTGGTGCATCTCGAATTCTCATGATTCACTGAATCGTTTCTTGAAGACTCATTGTGAGGGAAGAGATTTATACCTTTGCTAACTACAATACACATTCACTTAACCCCCCTCCCCAGCCTACTTAAACCTCCAGGGTTACAGCACGCTCCTCCTCTAGGCCGTAAATTCACGCTGTGTCAGCGCCCATTTAAATATCGCATCCATTCTTCAGGCTTTTAGTCCAGACACGTTTACTTACCCTGAACTCACTTACAGACTTAATACTGCACTAAAACCACGCTATTGATCCCCTCCCCCTCCCTCTCCCCCTCGCTTGCTCTCTCTCAAGGCTGTATCAGAATGAAAGATGAGACAGAGCTGTGATCTTTTTGTGTGGTGATGACATGATTTAGTATTTCCATCTGATGACGATGAAATCAAGGATCAAGCTGAATCAGATCATAGCCAATACTAACATACAGCTCTGTAAATAAATAAGAGCCCACTCCGGTTCCTTCTCAAATCAGCATCTCCACATGTACAGCAGGTTCTTAGTGAGGAACAGAAGGTTGGGTTCTAGCTTTACTGGCAGATACAGTGAGCGTCTGGTTCATAAGAACAAGGTCAAGCAGCAAACACACAGGACAACACAGCTACAGACTGGCAGAGGGCCAAAACCACTCTCTACTGACCGTGATGAGCGCCACCTCATTCCAATGTCCCTTAACCACCGTAAGATGACCTCAAGTGACCTACAGAGAGACTGGCGAGCGGTGGCTGGGGTGAAATGCACAGCGAGCATGGTTCTAAAAACAGGCTTCTGGAGGGTCATTAGTGATTTTCTAAATAAACAGATCTAAATACAATATTTGATCTGGAATTTGGGAGACGTGTTTCCAGTAGGGTATAGAATCAAACAGAACTGCTCATTTTGGTCCAACTGTACAACTAGAGGACCTGATCATGTTCAGGTGGGCTCTTACATTTTTCCAGAGCTGTATATACACTATATGGACAAAAGTATTGGCCTGACACCTACAGATCACACCTACAGGAGCTTTTATGACATTCCCATTCTAAATCAATAGACATCAAAATGGAGCTGCCCCCCTTTTGCAGCTCCAACAGCTTCCACACTTCTGGGAAGGCTTCCTACAAGATTGTGGAGTGCGTTTGTTGGAATTTCTGCCTGTTCCTCCAGAAAATCATTTTGTGGGGTCAGACACTGATGTTGGAGGAGAGGACCTGACCTGCAATCTCTAGTTCAACCCAAAGATGTATAATAGGGTTGAGGTCAGGGCTCTGTATGCGAGCTGATCCAGCTCTGATCCAGCATACCACCCACTCTGGGAGGCACTACAGAGCTTTAATGACTGTCAGAAGAGCTTTCTCCTACTGTGCTGAGGTACGAAGGTCTTCTGAGCAGTGTGTCTGCAGGGTTTCTGCACTGTTGTATTTACTGTATCCGTTTGTATTGTTTGTTGTGTAGCATTTTTTTATTTGTTGTGATGCACCATCATGTGGTAACACCTGCTCTTATTAGCACCACAAAAAAACATCCAGTAAGAATTCAGACCCAGTGGATTCCG
>CM067496.1:10794051-10802619 GCA_034552555.1 Semaprochilodus insignis | reverse complement strand
CAATTGATTTGTATACTACGAAAGTAGAGTATGTATTTTTAGGCCATTTCCAAAGCAAAAAAGAAAAATTAAAAAACACTGAATTTGGTACACATTTTAATAATAAAAAGCAGTGTGTGTGTTGATGAAAGAGATTCTGGGAATTTTCTGGTGCTATTGGTCTTCAGATCAAACATTCAGCCTGCTGATCATAAGGTTTGTGTGATTTGTGTGTCACAGCTCACTGGGTTACTGGATGTGTTTCTCAAAGCAGCGCATAAGACCTTCCAGCTTTCGCTAGCTTTTTTTCAGTCCAACAAAGCAGAAGGTCATCAGTTTGAAGACGAGATGAACGAGTGGAGTTCAGCTTGTTTAGGGTGAAAACCTGCAGCCACACTGTCCCTTTTACAGATGAGATTAGACAGCCCTGGGCTAAATGATTAGCTGTCAGTAAGCTGAGCTAACCTTAATACAGGCAAGCTGTTACCAATCAATGAAAAAGAAGGAGGAGCCCCATACAGGACGGGTTTCATTACGCATTCAGCATGTCTTGAAGAGTCTGAAATGAATCCAGCAGTGACCTTTCTGGTGGCCGATTTTTGCATAACATACCACTGGCCCTCATAGTTAATGAGCTGAATCAGGTGTGTAAAGTGTAAGTAAGTGGTTTTAGCCCTCTTGTAGATTACTGCTTTTACCCCTCAGGTATTTTTATTTTAAAAGAGTGATTCAGCAAAATACACAATTAAATGTACACAATTTAAAATACATGTAGTTGATCAGCCATAGCATGTCTGATGTCTACACTGTGTTTCTTCGGTTTTAAAGAGGAGCCGAGAGGTTAACGTGGCTGAACGTCACTGAAAGTCAGTAGTCACAAATTGATTTTGTAACTAGTTGTCTAAAATACTCTCAGTAACAGACTTTCTGATGGGGTTACGGTGTAAACTGTGTAAATGAGATATTTTGCTGAATCATTTCTTCAGGTGCAATCTGCATCTTTTCCTTTAATAAAAGTTTCATGTTTTTTAAAGGTTGTACTGCAGGCACTTTGGCTTTTGGCTTTGCGTAACCATGTGGTTGCATTGCTTATTTTTTGAACTGCACACAACAGCGCACTGGGAGCAAGGTGGCACCACCTCTACCATGCACTAGTGTTCTTTCATCCTGGCTCAGACTGAAAACCCAGATAGACCAGATAAACAATGATACAGTTTATGTTTTGTATGTTCACATGGTTGATATACCGGTACTTGCTATAGTTTTGCTGTTGCTCTAACCGGTATACCAATACAAGACTATACCCTATTCATATTCATAGTCATATGCACATGGTAGTGTCTGATACACCAATACCAGACCTAGACACACTGTCAATTTCATTGTTGTGGATGGGCTACAGAGGGAGAATAATGGGCAGTAATGGGCAGTAATTGTACAAACTCAACTCAAACACCTTATTTACTGTTTTTCAAATTAACTTACTCTTATTTTAGAAATTCTTTACTGACATGTTATTTGCACTACAGCATGTGATTTCATTGGAAGGCGTACCTTATGATACCTAGACCATAAGGAACTCATAAGGAAAACACCTTGCTCATTAGTAATAAGTTACCTCGTGTTTTACGATATGTTGTTCTAATAAACAACACGGTATCATTATTTTCTAGAATATCGTGATTATTATAGTGAATTAGATTAAATCAAATTTTTCCAATTCTGCTTACACACAGAGGAATTCAACCTCTGTATTTAACCCATCCGCACTCTAGTGAACACAGACTTGGGGGCAGTGAGCACACGTGTCCCCAGAGCGGTGGGCAGCTCCGTCAGTTGGGTGCCTTGCTCAAGGGCCTTCGGTTCAACCTTCTGATCACGGGGCCGGTTCCCTAACCTCCAGCCCAAATATTCAGAACCAAGTGAATTTGGAGGGAGGACACACACAGAGCGATATATTTCTGTTAGCCGTGTCTCTCCTCAAGAGGACTTTGAAGAATAACTACTGTTCAAAAGAACCAATACTGGCACATATACCCCTGCAGAAATCAGAATGTTTTCTATCCTACAGACGTACGGAGGCTGGTCTACTGAACACCGTCATATTTTAGCAGTTGTTTTATTTGTAAGCTGATGTAGTGTTTTATTATGTAGTGTTGGTGTACAGCACATCAGTAGTTCACTAGTTTAGTCAATAGTGAACTGCTCTCACCAGGTGTTAATGCAGCACCATTCATTAGTTCCTGCTTAGTGATTCAGTCGTCATCTATTAGCTACAAAACAGTAATGTAAACCCGTTACCTATTCATATTCTTATTCTATTTTCTTTCCAGTATTTTAATACCCTCTAGACATACATTTTGTACTCTAACAGCCATGAGCTCAGTAGCCAAAATAAAATCAAGTTGGAAAACACCAGAGTAAACTCCAGAGTGAAACAGAAAATCAACTGGAAAACACAGGAAGGAAGAGGAAAGCAGGATGTGAACACACAAAGACCAGAGCGGGATAAGGAAATGCATGTTTATCATCGTTCAGAAGTGCTTCAGGAAACGACACCCTGGGCTTAGAGAACAGCGAGGCTGCCCATACATTCCCTTTTTTTGTGGCTCTGGAGATTCGGCATCAATCAGACATTCAGAAGCGAAGTTTCAGTGGGTGGGGCAGGGTTGATACACACATACATACAGTTTAGTCTATGAGTGGTGCTGATTAAACAAGGAAAAGGTTTCACATGTCCGTGAAAAGGTTTACAAAGCAAACTCGGACAAGACATGACAGACAAACAAAGACACTAAATAGAGAAACCTGTATGTCACATTATACACCTCAAAACGCCCCTCCGATCACAAATCCCTCAAAGCCTTTTCTTGCATTAAAGAGACATAGTTTAGTTTATCCAGTATCTCTCAAACAGTATCCTCCTATTGTATTGTGCATAATAGTTTTTTAATTTTTTTAAATTAGCTGCTTGTGTATTGGCAGATTTTTGATCTCTCTGAAGCTGTTTACTGAATTTTACTGTCAGACCTCTCTCCAAATTGATCTGGCGTCCTGATTGAGGAATTGACCCTTTCAGTTAAAAGGTGGTGGGACCCTGTCCCTACTCAAGAACGCTGACATTACCTATAACCTGATATACACGCATACTTTTAATTATGTAATGTTTTACACAGTGAGCTACAGGGGGCAGTAGAGTGCAAGATATGGCAGTGTAATACTAATCTGTTTATAGAGTGAAAGGAAGAGCTGAGGTAAGTAACAGCAGACTGCCTGTGTGCCTGTGCATTTATGTAAAATATAACTGGAGGAGAAATGAGAGTAAATAATCAACTATACCTGTATGTGAATGAGTTTATATACTGTATATAGAAGTAGGTTTTATATATAAAGTACATTTGTTAAGGTAAATGTAGTTAAAGGATTTGATTGATTGTCTTCCCCTGAACTCCCTTGAACTGAATGACCTGTATTTCATCAGACACAATAAAACACACCATAGAATGACTAGAGACTAGAATGTAACTAAAGTACAGGATTTAAACGTCATATGATTTAATATCCAGTCATGTAAGGTTTTGAGAATGTTTTGGTTTCATTTTCAACCTAATGATCCTGTGATTTATGTAAGTGTGTGGAGTAGTACTGAGAATAACAAATATTCCTGATCATGGTGCTAACAACTACCTTTCCCTTAGTAAAGACTTTCATTCTTCTATTTGGTCATATTTAACTGGATTTCTATGGCAAGCTGTTTCAGCCCAAAATGACACCAGAAATACTAGTTGTTTTTACTTGCAAAAAAGTATATATATAAGTATATAAAATATATTTTTGACCAGTAAGAATAACAATTATAGATATGTGTAATGTTTTTTACTAGTAAAATGTATACCTTCACAAGTAAATGGTGTATTATTATTTGTCAAAACAAATCTCTTTAATGTAATTACAGATATCAATGTAAATGTTACAGATCTTCATTATGAAAACATGATAGATAATTATAACATAATTGGTATTTGGACTAGTTACAAATGCACAAATTCTGATATCTAAACGGACTTATTACCAGTCAGAACTGTTGGAGACAACATGCCTCTTTTCTCCTACACATCCTCAGTATAGACTCCTTAACTATGGAAGCTCATTGTGTAGTGTTAAGCATGTGTTCTTACATGCAGCAGTCTGTCTTTGCAAAATTACATAACGGCTAATGCATTTTTAGCTTATCTGCTTTTTGCAACTGTCAGTGGGATTATAACAAAGTGGGAGAGATCGGGAACGACAGCAACTCAGCCACGAAGTGGTAGACCACGTACAGTGACAGAGCAGGGTCAGGGCATGTTGAGGCAGATAGTGCACAGAGGTCACCAACTTCCTGCAGAGTCAATCACTACAGACCTCCAAACTCCATGTGTCCTTCAGATCAGCTCAAGAACAGTGTGTAGAGAGCTTCATGGAATGGGTTTCCATGGCCGAGCAGCTGCATCCAAGCCTTACATCACCAAGCCCAATGCAGAGCGTGGAACGCAGTGGTGTAAAGCGCCGCCACTGGACTAGAATCATGCTTCTCCGTCTGGCAATCCAAAGGACGAGTCTGGGTTTGGCGGTTGCCAGGAGAATGGTACTTGTCTGACTGCACTGTGCCGAGTGTAAAGTTTGGTGGAGGGGGATTATGGTGTGGGGGTGTTGTTCAGGAGTTGGGCTCCGACCTCACAAATGTGCTTCTGGAAGAATGGTCAGAAATTCCCATAAACACATTCCTAACCCTTGTGGAAAGAATTCCCAGAAGAGTTGGAGCTGTTATAGCTGCAAAGGATGAAACATCATATCACACCCTATGTATTAAGAATGGGATGTCACTCAAGTTCATATGCGTGTGAAGACAGACGAGCGAATACTTTTGGCAATATAGTGTGTGTGTGTGTGTGTGTGTGTGTGTGTGTGTGTGTGTGTGTGTAGATGAAAAATGGTGTATATATCTGTAATTAGACTTCCTACAAGAACTAAAGTATTTGTAGATATCTAACTTAATGTGTTCCTAGTAAAACTTTAATCATACACAAGATAGTAACAGTTGGTAATGGTAGCATATGACTATGACCATCATCATGGATAAGACATCCTTGCAATATAACTAATCAAAATAACTTTATTGGTCTGTATGCTGGAGACTGTGAGTAACAAAACATGCACAGCACATATCCAGAATCACAGTTTTTATCTCTTGAATTTGAGTCTTTACTAATAGAAACAGTTATGATTTGAATCGCTGGTGTAAAACAGCATTTTAACAGAAGCTGATCTCACTTCATATTTCTGACATCAGAGTCTATCTGACTCAGTCACAGCGCAGCAGAGGGGATGGCTGAATTCTTGGCATGGATCAGAGATCCACACAAAGGTGAGCACTGTTTCTCTGACAACAGAGCTGAATCAGATCAGAGCTCTAAAGCACTCATTCAGAAAATATCTGAATATCTAATAAATATTTGAGATTATACAGGGCTATCTATGGTAATGTAAATATTCAGTAGTATTACAGATAAAGGAGACATATATTAGTAACAGTGAGAGTATTGGAGTTAGTTTTGGAGGTTGAACTACAGAGAAACAGTTCTGAGTGTGTTTTAATCAGATCATTAATAAACAGGTTTCACTGAACTCTCATCAGGACTTTCTGAAAAGTCTCTCTGAAAAATCACCCTACCTGAACGGGACATCCGTGGAGGAGAGTGACGTGGTCCTGGTTTTCCGTCCTGTCGTTTTTCGGGCTGGAACTGATATTAAAGCAGCACTGCAGAAACTCAGAGCTTCCTCAGGTACTCGCTTCTGTAATCAGTGTGTAACACATGATAAAGTTTTAGAGTTACTCTCCATTTTTAATCTTTTGTAATCTTTTTTTCTTGGTGATATTCATTTCCAAGTTAGCATTTCTTTATAATGTATAGCCACTGGCTTTTACACTTTATTTTTATTTTATTTATTTAAGAAATGTATGTACTTTTATACCTTTATTTACTTTGTTCAACATGTTAATTCTCTGATCCACAGTTAGGGCAACATCCATACTTAATCATCTCAGTGTCTAAATGCAACTCGCAGCAATGCAATTTCAGATTTTTTAAGGTTTTAATGTTTCGGAAACATTGTTCTTAATTTAATACCTTTTACATCAAGCTAACATCTGCCTTAATAAGTCATTGCAGCAGTAAAGGCTGGAACTCTGAACAGTTGCTGCTTTAAACTTGTGAATAGGAGAGTTATGAAGTCGAGCCATTCACAAACAACAGCACAAACCAGCAGCACAGTTAGCCGAGTTTAACTAGCATAACATTTTCAGCAGTGTTGAAAACAAGAATAGGCAACTTAGGTCCACATTCTATTAACATTTTTTTTTTTTTTTGGGGGTAAATGTGAAGGTAAATGTATTTACTAGGGTTCTGTCTTACTGTAATGTGTCCCTTTATTGTTTTAGCTTCCAGGCCTGCTGTTCTAGTGGTTCTCCAGCACACATTTAACCCATACAGCACTGTACCAGACAGCAGCAGGATTTTTGTTTTGGTTGTTTGTTTTTTTTCCTCCACAAGAGTTTTCACACATTTTGTTTCCCAAAAACTGTTTGTCTGTGACAAACTTTGAAATTTATATTTGCCATTTAATAATACTGCAATGTTTATCAATACACCTAATTATATTAAGCACAAGCAGACACACAGAAAGTTGAAGTAATGCCAATAAGATCCCATTACAGACAGTCATTAGTGTGCCGTCATTACTATGCTGTATATAGTGAGGGTCGATTATCAGAGCAGACAGTAATATGAATAATCTGATCAATATTTATAATTATTCCAATAATTGGCATTTTAACTGAAACTGATAACTGTTACGTCATTAGCACATTACAAATGAGTCATGACTGAATGAAACACTGAACAGAAAGTCTGTTTAGATTCCAACTCATGATCTGAGATCTCCAGATACTGACCTTGCTCAAACAGCTTTTGTAAAATGCAGAAAACATAAAGGAAATATAAGTTACAGAAAACATGTATAACTCTTAGTTATTCTCCTTCTAAACTGTGGAACGCAGTTGACCTTTTATTAGACCGTTAAGGTCAGAGCTCACTTTAGTAATCTGGCATTTGAATAAAACTCAGCCTCTCTTTGCTATTTCTCATTTTTCAGTTTAATCTTTACAGCTGTGTCTAAAGCTGGGCTGGGCTGTGGGTCAGTGTACGCTGTCTGTGACCTACCAGTGGTGTTGTGTCATGCACGGTTTCCTGCTTAAAGCTAATCCGTTTTTTTTCTTTAGGTGAAAAAGGGCAACAGACCACAGCAGTGTAAGTGCAGCTGTATATTACACTACTGACTGTTCAGTTCTACTCACATTATATCAGTAATAATAATAATGAGGTTAATATATCAGTTTAAGCAGTGCTGTAGTTCCCTTTGATGGGATCAAAATGAGATGAACTCACTGTTATTTTCATTTATTCACATGTGTGTTGGTCATCCTCAGTACCAGATGTCAAAGATAAAGAGATCCAGTTGCTGCTATTTTGCTGCTCACTACAAAACTGAGAGACTGAAACACTAAATACAACTAAAAACACCAGCAAATTTTCTGTCCTGTAATCATAAATCATCTTTAGATCATAACACGTGCAGAGAGGAAGCAGTATTTGCTTCTACAATCTTCCCTTTAGAAACTGAAAGCAGAAATGGAGAAGCTGAAGCGAGGTGAGGGTGATGTCTATATAAGGCTCTTCAGGCTCTTCTACGGTCTTCAAACACTGAACAACATTTCAGACAGGAATACTGTATATCTCCATAACTCATATTTACCATCTTATTTTTATTTAAGCCATTCCTATTCAGTTACATCAGATTTTTTGCTTTTTTTCTCAGTTTTTTTTTTTTAATAAAGGTTAAAATCTCCCTTACCCAACCTTTGCTGCATTTAAATAAAATATGTATTAAATTAAGCAAATAAATAAAGCATTAAATAATTACATAAATAAATAACAAAAAAAGAAAAAAAGCACAAGGATCCTCAACAGGTCCAGCAGGATGTTCTGTTGACCAGGATCTAATTTGTACNATAAAATATGTATTAAATTAAGCAAATAAATAAAGCATTAAATAATTACATAAATAAATAACAAAAAAAGAAAAAAAGCACAAGGATCCTCAACAGGTCCAGCAGGATGTTCTGTTGACCAGGATCTAATTTGTACAGAGGGTCTTAATTTTTTTGTAAAGTTAATTTAAATTTAAAGTTAATCAAATTTTTAAAATAGCACCAGGTCACTGAGCCATGCTGATGCCTTTGCTGGCTTAGATAATCTCGAAATAAGCTCTTCTACAAGCCAACAGAGAGGCAAAAGCATAGGCATGTTTTTTGTCTAGGGTCACTGAGGTGGTATTTTCAAAAAACTTTGCTATAGGAGGGGCTAATGTTAGCTAGGTTCTCTAGTTGTAGCTCTAGCTAACATTTGAGCCCATTGGCACCAAGTTTTTCTCCATTGTTTCAAGAATTGTAATTTTTTTTGGTAATTGTAATGTACCTTATCAAGTGGA
>CM067496.1:10786551-10789051 GCA_034552555.1 Semaprochilodus insignis | reverse complement strand
TATCACCATGTCTGTGTATCCGTCAGGCCTCTTTAAAAAAAACCTCTAGTCAAAGCAGCCCTGTAGCCTTCTAATGCCCAGCTCTTCATGGTTGTGATGACAGGCTTGTTGGTTCTGAGTGTCTTCCTGTGCATTGGGACTGTGATCAGCGTGCGTGATGAATAAGGATTTTTCATTGTGGTGTAACAGTGATCCAAAATGATGTACAGTGATATGATAACTGATATAGAAGCAGATTCCTCCCACTTTGCTGCGGAGCCCCGCGTCGGGAACATGCACCTTGCTGGTTCAGTTAGGCAGAAGTAGATTTTCATTTTGTTGTGTAGACAGCACAGACTGGGGGGGAATAAGGATGGTACAGGTGTAAGAAACCCATGTGTACACCTGCACGACTGCCCCTCCAATGACACCTTGACAGGCCAATCAGCACCAGTGCACCTGTTGTGAGGATTTCCTGACGGTTGATAAATAAACTTTGTAAACTTTTAGGTGAAACTGCATAAACAAAAACAAACACAAAAAGAACAAGATTCTTCATACGGCAGCCATTAGTGGCGCTGTCTTGGAAAGGACGAATTTTGTGTACTGCTCTACTTTGGAGACAACAGTCACCAATCCTTTGAGATAACGCTGCTGTTACAGCAAAGTCAGCAAACAGTATAAACTAAAAGCCAACTTCAGAATTGTTTGCTATTGTAGCATCTGATTCACGTGCTCACAATAAAACCATGGTCGCAACCACACACACTCGCTCAGCACTAAAACAATGAAAAGGGTTAAAGTCATATACCTCAAGTCAACTCAAAGAGCAGATTTACACTCTTCCTTCTGTAGATGTTGTTTTATTTGGTGCTTCTGCTCAGTGTGTTCCTAAGGACTTCTCCTGAGGACCTTGTGTTCCTAGTACTCCCAGTATTTTGTTCCTTCAACACTCCCTGCAAACTGCCTATGCTATATCCACTTCCATCCCTTCCTTAAGTTCAGACATTTGATTTAAATGTGAGACGCATGTATCTGATGTCTTTCTCCAACGTTTCAATCTTTGTTCCTCTGCTTACCTAACCAAAATAAAACTCTGGCCCCTAGGGGGTGCTGTAGGGCCTTGTGCTGCCAAGATGACAATAAAGGAAAACATTGAAGGTGCTGGCAACTGCGGCTTTCCCACCAGACGGGCGGAGCGAGAATGCCCACAGGCTGCACCAGTTGTGATGTTTGCCTGTTAAGGGGCTCAAAAAGGCTGACTGGAAAGGCACAAAAACATCCAACAACACACAAAGTGCAGGTGTAATAAAGTTCTCACCCAACTGGTGACTGAAACAAACTCTGTTTTTCTTTGCTACAGCCACCAAGCCTGCTGTTCTAGTGGTGCTCCATCAAACATTCAACCCAAACTATACTGTACCAGCTAGCAGCAGACTGGTAAAGAGAAACAGAACTCTCACTGTGGACTGTCTGTTCAATGAGGAAAGAGGACTGCTGGAGTCCAGTAAGAATAAAGAAGCTCTGGATAAAATTGTGGCGCATCTTAAAGCTCAGGTATTTAATTTTTACATTTCCAGACATTTTTCTTTTCAGGAGGGCAAATCACATTTTTAAATAATGGCATTTCAGCTTTTGAATGCTTTAATTAATCTGAATGGTAAACAAATCAACTTCTGTTAATCTTTGAAAAACACACACATGCTTCCAAAAGTTATATTTTACACAGTCACATTATATATGTATATAATCTCGAATGTTGTGATCTGTCATTTTAGGTGAAAATTTGATATAAACCACAGACGAGGGTGAAATTAGCACACATTAGATTAAGATTAAGATTTCTCTTGATGTTGATGTAATAAGACCCTTTGACTCTGTTGGATATCAGTGGTTTGTATACAAGAGTGTTTTCTGCATTATCAGAATGGAATTATATGCATGTACAACAGGAGTCCCTAAGAGAATATTGTTATCAGGGTTGTACAGGACATAGGTCAAACGCCACGTGAAGGACAGCTGACCAACTGTTAACACTAGATAAGGACAGCTGACACATCCTCTTTGTATCTTGAGGGGGTGTATAAAACCTGTGTGACGAAGTTCTGTCTTTGGACTGGACTGGACTGGACTGGACTGGACTGAGGTGGACTGGATGAGACTGTCTTTGGACAGTAGCTGTGAGTGAACTGCGATCGCCATGAAATAAACTACTCCAACATCCCCAGCCTCCAGTCTCCTGACTCTGCCTTTCTGTGCAAGCAAGAAAAGAAACAACAACTCATATCTTATATTCAATATCTTGCTCAATTTGTACAGTTTTCCACTTTTCTCAAATGTAACTGATCCTCTGATACACATTTGGTGCCCAAACGTTGCTGCTTTAGCTCAGAGCTGCAGCTGTGAGGCTAATGTTGCTAACAAAAGTGAACAGTCATCCAAATCTTTCCCACAAACGCATCACAAACCTGCTCAAACCACCTCCAGGCCAGCAATATTTGCTGTCTGAAGTGTCTACCTT
>CM067496.1:10741311-10786051 GCA_034552555.1 Semaprochilodus insignis | reverse complement strand
ATGTAATAGTGTGCAGCCCCGGTCACATATTGCACGCTGTGTTGATGTTAAAGTTACTGAATTTAAAACACTGTGAAGAATAAATTACGGTTTATTCCATAGCTCTTATTGTTAAATCGAATTGAACTCAAATAAAAAGAGAATATCCAGTAACTACACCGTGTGTCTGCAGAGGAAGTGTGTTACTCTACGGGGTTGTTCTGTAATGTAATTCTCATAAACGATATTTATTTATTATTTTTAAATCTATTTATTGGCAGAATTCCCATATAGTTTTCAAATATTATTATTATTATTATTATTATTATATAAATTATTATTTTCATCTTTTCATTATCGTCTATTATCATCTTTGCAAGACTCTTCTTCTTTCTCTTGTAGTTCTTGTTTCTTTGTTTTTAGGAAGATTTTAGATGTTAAAATTTAGTTTTTATATGATTTTATTTTTTTCATACATTTATTAGTAATTGGAAATTCCTTCATTGTATTTCTTTTATTATTTATCCTTCTATTAGTTCTTATTATCTTATACATATATTTTACATTTGATTTATTGCTGAATTAATTTATGAATCTCTATAAGTTACTGCTAGAGTCTTCTTTGTCTCGTTATTATTATTATTATTATTATTATTATTATTGTTGTTGTTGTTGTTGTTGTTGTTCATTTTAAACAGATGAAGAATTAAATACTCATCTGTTCCTCTTTAATCCCTTTTTATTGAATTCTATTCAGAAGTGTTCAAATATTACAACAGTATTTGAAGTATTCAAACAGAGAAAAAAAATAATCTCGCATATGAATATATAACTCCACTAATTTATTTCTATGGGTTTACTGTGTTATGATGTGCTGAATTGTTCGGATCAGATTAATGTGTTTATGTAGTGTTAATGAGGTGAAATAGTTTTTGAGCAAAAATAGTTTATTGTCGTCGTTATTGTTTTTGTTCTGGTAAAGCTGTTGCTTTACCGCTGACGGTAATTCTATTCTATTCTATTCTATTCTATTCTATTCTATTCTATTTTAAAGCTCCACTAGAAATAACATCGAAAAAACACAATTATAAAATGAAGTTTTTTATTATTATTATTATTATTATTATTATTATTATTATTATTATTATTATTATTATTATTATTATTATTAACTCTTTTGTACCTCTTTAAAAGTGATGTGTTTAATTATTTATTTATTTATGTAGCTGTATAACCTCTCTAACTGAAGAAATATAGGTTTTGTGTTTTTGTATGTTTATTATGTTTTAACACTTCAGTTATTACAGATTAAATACCAGCTCTATATGATGATACAGCATGTAGTAGAAGATGTAGTAGTAGTATCGGGGCTTTCTGTTTAATTATTCTGTAAGACATTTCTACACATTTTAGCATTATTTCATATCATATATCCTATTATTATTATTATTATTATTATTATTATTATTATTATTATTATTAACTCTTTTGTACCTCTTTAAAAGTGATGTGTTTAATTATTTATTTATTTATGTAGCTGTATAACCTCTCTAACTGAAGAAATATAGGTTTTGTGTTTTTGTATGTTTATTATGTTTTAACACTTCAGTTATTACAGATTAAATACCAGCTCTATATGATGATACAGCATGTAGTAGAAGATGTAGTAGTAGTATCGGGGCTTTCTGTTTAATTATTCTGTAAGACATTTCTACACATTTTAGCATTATTTCATATCATATATCCTATTATTATTATTATTATTATTATTATTATTATTATTATTATTATTATTATTATATTTAGCATGTGAATTTGCAATTGTGCATGTAAGTATATTATATAAGTAAACTTTCCAGCGGAAGGAAGTGTTTAAGGATTTAAGTACCACCACCACCCTTCCCCATCCTCCCCCGAACCCTCCATGACTGAGCCCCCCTGCGTGATCAGCCCTGGGGAAATCAGCCCTAGTGCCGCTGATGAATCCAAAATCAATCCTTCATTTTACTCTTCCTCCACTTTCCGAGAGCTGTGTTTTGGCGCGAGCCGCCCGCACGAGCCTCTTCACTTTCACCTTTATTATCCTGAGCCTTTTGCGCTCTCGCGTTCTCGCACTCTCGCTTAGCTCTCGCTCAGGGCGCCGCTGCTCCACATACTCAGAAAAACACTCTGAAGAAGCTCAGCGCTATTTAACGTCCACAAACACCACATGTGTCCACGCTGCGCGTCAGGCCTGGACTATAGGGTGGTCATCTTGCTTTAAACTGACAGGCTGTTTTGCGCGTGTCGTTTCAGATCCATTTCTTTCCCGTCTAAATGCTTTATTAATGTAAAACCACGCGTCCTATGTTCTTGTTTACGTACAGAGTATTTTCTGCAGCACATAACGACATTTTCAAGAGTATGCAAATTTAGTGTATCTATCCAAAAATGTAAACATATATATATATATTTATTCATCCCTCTATTCCTTTTCTAATGTGCAAAAGCATCGCTGAGCTTCTAAACACATGGAATCCTATATGGGAAACGTTTCTGTCCTCTTCTGTAATATTTATCAACCATTCTGCTTCTCTTTCCTCGCGCAGCAGCAGGTGCAGCGCGTGCACGCGGGAACCCGATACCCCAGTTACCCCAGAGCGGGGTTAAAGGGGGCAACTCGGAAGATACGGGAAGGAAAAGAAGCAGCTTGTAGATCCAAACCCTTTTTATCTCCGTTTGATTCCGGCTTTGCATCTTCGCGCTTTCCTCCTCGTTACGCGGTGAGGAAGACCGCGGAGGAAGATCCACCGCTCAGACACGCGCGGTGATGCTGTGTCAGCACGCTGACGCTCATAAGCGACCAAACAGATTCCATAAACGAGCGTCTCGGCAGAACAGGCTGTGCGTAACCGGTGCGTAATGAGCGATGGCACAGCGGGACACTTTACGGGGCGCAGACGGGAGAGAGGATGCAATTCACAATGCAGTCGGTGTATAACGCGTCTCCTAGGCTGTGTACAAACCCTTTTACGCAGTGAGGAAGAGAACAAGTCACCCTTACCTTGGCTCGCGCTGTATCTGGAGTAATTTCCTGCGTTCTGACAGCTCGATCCGGGATGCTCCAGCAACATTTTAATAAAAGGATAAAAAAACTAAACAAACAAACAAAAAACAAACAAACAAACAAACTAGCTCCGCAATGAATCCAAAGCGCAAGCGGCTACAGCGAGGTGCACGAGATCCTGAGAAAGCACCGACCACCCCGCTGAGCGAGTGAGTGAGTGGGTGGGTGGGTGTGAGAGGGTCTGTGCGCGCGCGTGTGCTGGAAGTTTTCAAATGGCACGAGCTCAGGCTGCTCGCTCCTGTTTGTGTAGAAAGGAGGAGGATCACACGCACGCGAGCGTCAGCTGATGCTGCTGCTGCTGCAGAAGAACACACACACACACACACGCAGATTACACCGGACGGGAGCGTGTCTGAGAGCGCGTGCGCGTGTGTGTTGTGGCTCGGCGTGCGTCCCTGTCCACGGTGCTGAAGGGGAGTTTTGTGGAGGCGCGTGCTGCAGACGTTACCCCCACCCCCAAACATACACACCCACCAACAATCTCACACACGCGCGCACACACACACGCACACATACACACGCACACACCACCCCTCTGCTGTTGCACGTGCCCATCATTCATCCCACACAATGGCCGATCTGGGCGCTGCGTCATTACGTCACAGGCCTGCTGTGTTTCTGCTTTTGCTGCTAACAGAGATCTATCTATCTATCTATCTATCTATCTATCTATCTATCTATCTATCTATCTATCTATCTATCTATCTGTTATTGTGTCTGTAAATCCCTGTCAGTAAGTCAGAGTCTGGATCTCTTTATTCAGATTAGAGCCCAGCAGCCTTAAAAGGAGCTTTAGGGCAAACACAACAATGTCCTGCAGCCCCACTCTCTCTCTCTCTCTCTCTCTCTCTCTCTCCCTCTCTCTCTCCCTCAATCTTTCTCTTCCTCACTCCCTCTCTCTCCCATACTCTCTCATTTCTTACCCTCTCTCTCGCTCTGTCTCCCTCCCTCCATTACTTTATCTCTCACTCTCTTTCCCTTCACCCCTTTTCTCTCTCTTTCTCTCTCTCTCCCCTTACTCCCTCTCTCGATCCCTTTCTCACTCTCTCACTCGCCCATACTCCTTCTCTCTCTTCCTAGTCTCTCTTTTTCCTAGTCTCTCTCTATACTCTTTCTTTGTCTCTCTCTCTCTCTCTCTCTCTCTCTCTCTCCTCTCCCTCTCCTCTCCCTCTCTTTCTGTCTGATCCTCCTCATTTCTGTAGATTGGTGAAATGTCAGCCCACCTGAGACCCCTACTCCATAGCTCCATCTCAATCAGGCTTTAATGGTCCTCCACAAAGGCTGGAGGCATTCAGAGTGACACACAGAGACAACAAGAGACTGTGTCCCCTCGCAGCCAAGAGACCCTCCACATATCTGTCTTTTGTTTGGAGGGTCCGGCAGATCAAACCGCTGCATGTTGCTCGAGTGGAGCGTCTGCACTTTTTAAAATGATTGTGCGTTTAGGGCCTATGAATACTAATGTCTGAATGGACTCTGGTGGGGGTCGGTGGTCCTGCTTGGAAAGCATGACATTTTTATCCTCCCTCCGAGATCCCAGTTTTATATCCATGTGTTCTTGAGCCGGAGCGCCTTTATGGGAATAACAAACAATAAACAAAACTGAAAATGAACTGGAGGAATTTGAATACGTTTTAGAAATATGAAGGAGGCAAGATACATTACACTCTCTCTCTTTCTCTCTCTCTTTCTCTCTGTCTGTCTCCCAAATCCTGTTACCAACATCCAAAGAGTAGGAATAACCCAGCCAGTTTACAGTTTTCTCTTTCTCTTTCTCTTTCTCTCTCTCTCTCGCTCTCTCTCCCTCTCTCTCTCTCTCACACACACACACACACACACACACACACACACACACACATACTTCCATACTCCCCAAATAGTGCACAGACAAACAGTGCAGTATCTGTGATATGTATATGGATGCGACTGAACCCCAAACAGCTGTTTTTTAGGGATACTGTACACGTTTGGGCTGCGGGAGCCAGTGTTTAAATTGTTACCTAGTGCACTACATAGAGAGCAGGTAGGTATTTGAGATTCAGTGGCAGGAACGGGAGGCAGCATTGGATCATGATATATGAGACTCATGGTGGTAATTGGGTGGTAATGAAGAGAGGTTTAACATGACATAGTGCTGTTATCATATGTTCATTATTATACAGCAAGAAGTTAAAAAGTTCTTTAAATGACTGCGCCATACAGTGGTTAGTGTTAGCCTATGATGGGTTACCTTATGACTGCTTAGTTAAAGCTTGGCTGGCCTTTGATTGGTTAATATATAATCAGTTTACGATAAATTAGCTTATAATTGGGTAGTTAAAAGCCAGGTTAGCCTTTGATTGTATAGCCTCTAATTGGTTAGCCTCTGATTTGTTAGATTCTGATACATTAGCCTATGATTAGTAAGTCTATCACTATATAGACTTTGATAGATCAAGCTATGTTTGATTAGTTTATGCTTGGCTAGCCTTTGATCGGTTAGTATATACTTGGTTAGTCTATGATTGGTCAGTTAAGGCTTGGCTAACCTTTGATTGGTTAGCTTAATATTTGTTAGCATCTGATTGGCTAGCCTCTGATAGGTTATTCTCTGATTTGTTAGATCCTGATACGTTAGCCTATGATTAGTATACCTACGATTGCTAAGACTTTGATTGGTCCAGCTATAATTGATTAGTTTATGCTTGGGTAGCCTTTGATAAGTTAGTCTATGATTGGTTAGTCTATGATGGCTTAGCCTATGATTGGTTAGCCTATGATTGGTTATCCTGTGGTTAATTACTTTATGCTTGGCAAGCCTTGGATTGGTTAGCCTATGATTTGTTAAGGTATGCTTGATTTGTTAAGGTATGCTTGGTTAACCTTTAATTTATTGGTCTATGATGGTTTGGTCTATGATTGATTACCCTATGATTGGTTATCCTTTGGTTGATCAAAGGTATGCTTGGCAAGCCTTTGATTGCTTAACCTATGACTATGGTTTGTTTATGCTTGGCTAGTTCTTGATTGGTTAATCTATGTATGGTCAGTCTAAGCTTGATTAGTTTATGCTTGGTTAACATTTAATTGGTTAATCTATTATTGGTTAGTCTATGATAACCTAGTCTATGATTGGTTAGTCTATGATGGCTTAGCCTATGATTGGTTAGCCTATGATTGGTTATCCTATGGTTGATTATTTTATGCTTGGCAAGTCTTTGGTTGGTTAGCCTATGATTGATTGATTTATGCTTGGCTAGCCTTTGATTGGTAAGCTGATGAGTCTTTAGCCTACAACCGATTAGTCTACAATTTGTTAGCCTAGCATGTGTCAGCTTATGATGGGTTAGTCTCTGCTTGGATAGTCTGTGTAAAGCTCCACCCAGGAAAAGAAAAAAACCTCTCAAGGATTGCTGTCTAAAGATGTTGCTAATGCTAATGCTAAGTGAGTAACATTAATCACATCACAGTGCTGTAAATTGAGTAATACTTTAACTAAGTTTAGAAAGCTATTAACTGTTCTGAGTCACTGTGCTTATAAAGTGAGCCTTTTAGCATCAGTGTTTTTGAGATATTGTGGCCGGACAGTGAGACATTAGCATTAGCTTTCTGGGCTGTAACAGTAATTTATTAATATTGGCATTTGTGAGTGACTTCGCGCAAGTGATGGGGTATTACCATGTGCCTGAGCCACTACTGCTATGATAGCGAGGCATTTACAGTTGGATTAGCAGTGAATGTGCTCTAATAAGAAGGCCTTATTGTTTTGAATATTACACAGTCGAGGTAGACGGCGCTACTGTACGTAGATGTTTAAAGCCTCTTGGCTTGTAATGGTTAAGAGTAGGATTTGGGTTAAGGGAGGGAGGTGAACAGGCATCAGTGTAAAAGGCCGCGCTCCATTACTGCCATGACGAATGTGCATAAGTGAATCAATAGGTCTGAGTGAAAACCGGACGAGTTTACAGATGACTTTTTTTTCCCACCTCTGTTGGCTCATGAAGTTATCCGTACTCCATCATACAGTTTGTCCATTCTGCTCCGCTGACCCTCGTGACCATGAATGTCAGGTCAGCACTTTTGCTCATGATTTAAAGTAACTGCTCATAACACTGTGTAAAGAGCTAAATTCATTTCAAGCAGCTTCGTTAGGTTTATCAACAGCCATGATCTGCTAACATGGATGAGCCTGTTAAACTGACCAAGCATGAGAAGACATGATCTCTAAAAGTGCTGCATATTATTGCTGTGTTAAAGTCAGTGAGATGTAATAAAGTATCCAAAACCAGCTTCATAATGCCCTTCGAAAAGCACTGACCGACAGAATCATGCACTCTGCAGCATTAGGCTCTGCAAAGTAGCCAAAGGTCACCATGCCCAAAGGCAAACATGGGTTAGAAGGACATAGACTTCCTCCAAATCCTCACAGCAATGTTCAACATCAGTATCTAACCTCACTAATGCTCAACCAAGTACTCATACCAATGTTCCAACATCAGTACCTAATCTCATTATTGCTCAATCAAATCTTCACAGCAATGTTCAACATCAGTATTTAACCCCGCTAATGCTCAATCAAATCCTCACAGCAATGTTCAACATCAGTATCTAACCTCACTAATGTTCAACCAAGTACTGGTAGCAATGTTCCAACATCAGTAACTAACTTAATTATTGCTCAATCAAATCTTCACAGCAATGTTCAACATCAGTATTTAACCCCACTAATGCTCAATCAAATACTCACAGCAATGTTCAACATCAGTATCTAACCTCACTAATGCTCAACCAAGTACTCATAGCAATGTTCCAACATCAGTACCTAACTTAATTATTGCTCAAACAAATCTTCACAGCAATGTTCAACATCAGTATTTAACCCCGCTAATGCTCAATCAAATCCTCACAGCAATGTTCAACATCAGTATCTAACCTCACTAATGCTCAACCAAGTACTCATAGCAATGTTCCAACATCAGTACCTAACTTAATTATTGCTCAAACAAATCTTCACAGCAATGTTCAACATCAGTATTTAACCCCGCTAATGCTCAATCAAATCCTCACAGCAATGTTCAACATCAGTATCTAACCTCACTAATGTTCAACCAAGTACTGGTAGCAATGTTCCAACATCAGTAACTAACTTAATTATTGCTCAATCAAATCTTCACAGCAATGTTCAACATCAGTATCTAACCTCACTAATGCTCAACCAAGTACTGGTAGCAATGTTCCAACATCAGTAACTAACTTAATTATTGCTCAATCAAATCTTCACAGCAATGTTCAACATCAGTAACTGACCTTATTAATGCTTAATTAGATCCTCACAGCAATGTTACAACATCAATACCTGACCTCACTAATGCTCAATCTGATCCTCACAGCAATGTTCCAACACCAGTAACTGACCTCAATAATGCTCAATCAAAACTTCACAGCAATGTTCCAACATAAGTACCTAACCTATTCAGCATCGGCACCGGACCTCACTGATACCTCATTAAATCTTCACAGCAATGTTCAACATCAGTACTTAACCCTGCTAATGCTCAATCAAATTCTCACAGCAATGTTATACACCAGTAACTGACCTCAATAATGCTCAATTAGATCCTCACAGCAATGTTCCAACCCCAGTAACTGACCTCACTAATGCTCAATCAAATTCTCACAGCAATGTTACACACCAGTAACTGACCTTATTAATGCTCAATCAAATCTTCACAGCAATGTTCCAACATAAGTACCTAGCCTATTCAGCATCGGCACCGGACCTCACTGATACCCCATTAAATCTTCACAGCAATGTTCAACATCAGTACTTAACCCTGCTAATGCTCACAGCAGTGTTCCAACATCAGTATCTAACCTCATTATTGCTCAATCAAATCCCCACAGCAATATTCAGCATCGGCACCGGACCTCACTAATACTCCATTAAATCTTCACAGCAATGTTCAACATCAGTACCTGACCTTACTAATGCGCAATCAAATTCTCACAGCAATGTTATACACCAGTAACGGACCTCAATAACGCTCAGTCAAATCCTCACAGCAATGTTCCAACATCAGTACCTGACCTTATTAATGCTCAATCAGATCCTCACAGCAACATTCAGCATCAGTACCTAACCCCGCTAACACTCGATCAAATCCTCACAGCAATGTTCAAATGTTAGCAGATAACTTCATTAATGCTCAAACAAATACTCACAGCAATGTTCCAACATCTAGTGTAATATCTTCCCAGAAGAGTAGAGGCTGTTACTGTAGCAACGGAGGAACAAACTCACTAATAATAACCTTTATTTAGAACTTTGAATATATACTCTTAAACTAAATACATAATAATAAAGACTTTTGTTCTTTAGCAAAGACTACATGGTTACATTTAGAAGCAAGAACACTCAGAGAACCATTTGTATTTTATTAAATTCGTTTTTGCATGGTTCCCCAGATTGATATATGGTTCTATGAAGCACCTTTTTGAAAAACTTTCTATATCACCAAAAGGGTTTTGTTATGGTTATAATATCTGCTTATAATAAAAAGGAGAGTCTTTCTGGTGCTATACAAAACTCATTTCAGAAACGTTCCACATAGAACCATCCACAGCCTTCTTTTCATAGTGCAAAGAACCCTTTCGTGCAAGGGGCTTCTGCTTCACCATGCAAAGTGGTCATGGTTCTATAGAGAACCATTTTCTTTACTAAAGAACCTTTGAGGAACTACGTTTTTAAGAGTTTATGATGACCGGCTATCTGCAGTGGAAAACAAAATAGCTAGTACCAAGTAGAGTTGATTCCATACAGTGGAAAAGCAGCTTAAGCATCCTGGGACAGTACATTTTACTGTTGAAGGATTTTACAGTATTTATCAAATATGATATTTGGTAATTGAGGAAGGATATACATAGTCTTACATTCAAATGGTCATTCTGTTATCCATTTGTCAGGAAATATTCCTAAAGAGATTAAATATCAGATCGTGCCCTTACATAAGGAAGAAGAAAACCAATAGACAATAAATAAACTGGAGTTTAACAAACTGATTAAAAGCTACAGAGAAACTGGGACTCCTAACAACCACCTGGAAGACTCGGTAGACTACCAGAACTGTCCCCATCAGATAAACAGCAGAGGCGAACGTCAAGCCCCGCTCCTGCTTCAGATCTAAAAACATCCACAG
Source organism: Semaprochilodus insignis (assembly GCA_034552555.1). Taxonomy (NCBI): domain Eukaryota; kingdom Metazoa; phylum Chordata; class Actinopteri; order Characiformes; family Prochilodontidae; genus Semaprochilodus; species Semaprochilodus insignis. The sequence continues at coordinate 10,775,791 of CM067496.1, read as the reverse complement.
TCCATCCTTCTGAATGAAAAACACACTAGTTAGCATTAGCATTAGCTCTGGCATCAGCAGTATCTGATATGCTAGTTTGTAAATAGCTCTAGGGATCTTTCATGAACATGGAGAAGTTTGGAGGAGCTCTCCGCAGTGCTATCCCCCTACCACACACACACACACACACACACACCAGCTCTTCATTGTGTGACTGTCACAATCAATCATGTCTTTGAATGGGCCGTGTTGTGTTGAGAAGGAGGGCACCAATCACACGCCTCATTAAGCAGGCTTGGTTACTCCATGCAGGAACTCCCAGGACACTTTGCCTGTTGCTGCTAGTAACAGCACTTGAGGATGTTAAGCAGGATTTCCCAATAAACTTAAGTCAAACGTGAGAACCAACCCAACTGGAGTGCTTGCTCTTCTCAGGCTTGGCTTTTGGCTGATGTTAGCTGGCTAGCTGAGGAAACCATGCTAACACAATTGTTTTTTTTCCAGTTTGAAGTTACATCATATTAGAATGGAGCCAAATTACATGGAAAGTGACCTTTCTCCAAGAGAAAAGGCTAGTCTGTGGTGATTAGCATGCGGTAAATATGCTAGCTACTCAACAAATCAACAACGTTAGCAAAAAAGCTAAACTAAAAAAGGCTTTAAACATGGCCCAAGCTCACAGCACCCGCCAAAACATTGTTGTGGTCAAGAGTAACCGATCACTAGCTTGTGCTTTCTGGCCCTGCCAAGCGTTAGCGTTAGCCTAGCGCAGCCACAACTCTCATTGTTCTTGTGGAGCGACTCCATCTGGCAGGTTTTACTGGCCGGCGATGGCTTCCTCAGCAGCTGGCGAGACTGTCCAACCGCTCCGCTCGGCATGTTCCTCAGCCATCCAACCGCCGCCCACTGTCCGCCGGCCATTTAGGGGGTCAGCGGGCCATGGCTGCCCTGGACGGGTGACACCATTAAGCCTTTTGTTTGGCTCTGTGGAGGGAATCCAGTGAGCCGGTGGCCCACTGTAACTGCCTGAATACGCGATTAAGCATGGAGAACAAGGCCAAACAGGAAAGGCTAATTATAGCATGATACGGATAATAACAGGAATAAAGAGGTCCACTTCGTGATATCACAAAAGGCAAAGGTTGAGTCGTTACTTTAAAAGGGCCACAGAAACATTGGACCCTTGAAACCACTTAAACATCACAGTAGTTACCAAATAACTAAATAAGTTACTTACTGTATACCAAATACCTAAATAATGAGTTTTATTTAAGTCAGAATTGTTTACAGGACTGGTAAAGGGAACCAGACGTCCACCTTTAGATGCATCATGATGCATTCATCTGAAGGAGCATGGATTCTGGAATGTTATAATCAATTATAATCAGTTATAAAATCTCTAAGTATCCAGTTTTATTGGACACAATACAATTCTCTGCCTTTTTTTACGATTAACGACGAAAAAATGAAAAAGCTTGCAATATTAATTCTATTGTTTATATACTGAACAACCACCAACATTTGCATCTCTCTATTCAAGTTTACTTACTCATTAAAAATTCAAATTCATCCCTACCAAAATAACTTAAATCAATATAGTGCGCTAGTGAAAATTCATGACCCACTAAATCATTCTGTAGCGACTTACTTTTGAATCCCAGTCAGTTTAAACTGTGGTGAAGTTTGAGATTTTCTGTTGCACTGAAACATTTTGTAAATTACAAATGACTCTTAAAGAATCTTAATACAATGAATTTGTAATGAAATTTGAGATTCCATGAAGAATCATTTTGATGGCAAAAGAATCATTTTGTAAAGAATTGTAATCAAATTAAATCAAATTAAATGTCACTACATGATACAGTCCATATTGTTCATATTATTTTGTAAATAATAATAAATGACTCATAATTAAATAGAATTATGGCAAACTTGTGATTCATTTAATCATTTGTAAATAACTGTAATTTAATCTTAATTAAGTCAAATTGGGTTCAAATTTAAAATTTCATGATGCATTGAAAAGTTATCTAAAGGATTTTCAACAAATCAAAATGAAGTGGAATCATCTTGAACTTTGAAGTCATGATGCATCGAATCATTTGGCAAAGAATTATAAAATATAGATTATAAAATTTGAATCACGGTGAGTTTGTATGATGCACCAAATTATTTCCTGAAGAATTACAAATGAATTCTAATTAAATGTCAATGAAATGTTCCCGAAAGGATTTAAAAAAACATCATAATCAAATGAATCACCTTGAAATTCCATGTTGTATTGAATCATTCTGTAAAGAACTCTAACTGAATCCTAATCACATCAAACTCTGGTAAAATTTCACATTTCAGGATGCACTGAAAAGTTTTCTAAAGTATTGTAAACAAATCATAATTAAATGGAATCATTTTGAAATTTGGGATTTTGTTATTGTAAAGAATCGTTTTGTGAAGATTGGTCATGTGGTTAAAGTTGTTTCCTATAGAATTGCAAACGAATCCCAATGTATAATTAAATGGAACCCTGCTAGAATATAAGATGTCATGACACACTGAATCTTTTTTGTAAAGAGTTATAACTGGATCCTAATCAAGTCAAATTGCGGTCACTTAATGATCCACTGAACCTGAAATTGAATCTTGATTCAATCAAATTGTTCTGAAATTTGCGATGCAGTGAATCATTTTGTAAATCATTATAAATGTCTGATGGTTAAATGGAATTGTTATGACATTTGACATCTCATAATGCACTAAACACAAGAATTATATTTGAATCAATAATTTGAGACTTCCTTGTGTACTACAACATTTTCTGAAGAATCAATTCCAATTAAACGATATGGAAATTTGAGATTTCATGACACAGTGAATCATTTTGTAAATAAATGTAAATTAAGTTTGGTCAAATTTCTGATTGTGAGCAAATTTGTGAGTCCATTGAGTAATTTCCTCAAGAATCATATATGAATTCTAATCAAATAGCATCATACTAAAACTTGAGATTTCATGGCGCACGGACTCACGGAATCATTTAGGGGTTCCCACTTCTAGTAACCTCTACATGTCCACAACAAAGACTTACTGATGTTTCTCTTTAACATGGTTTGTCTGCAGCATTTGGGTCAACAGCAGGTCCCTGAGGAGCGGAGCGCCGAGCCCTGAGCCTGAGTGGATGTGCTTCGGTTCAAAGGGCGACGCCACATCCAGCCAGCATCAACCTCCGAATATTGACATGCTAATGATGTGCAACTCTGGCAACAAAAGGCCGAACGCTTCAACTGGACACGGCCACAATGGCCCTTAGCCTGGGCCTTGACACTTTTACAACCCAACATGTGTCGCTTGTTTTAGCTCAGAACAATGACCAAACAACTGTTACTCCCTCGTGGAATCTGCTGTTTGCTGCTGTTGTTTTGGAGCCTATATTTCACACAGCCTGCGGTGACCCGAAGGGCCGGCGCTTTCAGCTGCAGTGTTTTGTTATGCCTTGCTTTCGAAAGTGACACGCTGGACCTTAAACACAAGCACAACTCAACACCACAGCAGACACAGAGAGAAAGGTCAAGGGTCAAACCACTTAAGAGAAGATAACCCTCATAACCCTTGGCCAAGCCTGCTTTCGGGGAAGCTGACCTGTCCAGGACCTGTCTGGCTACTAGGTGGTCTCTTCTGTCCACTGCGGACAAAGAGGAAATGCTTAAGCCCTTAGCATGTTGGGTCTGAACTGTGAAATAAGGTGGAAAATTTCAGCCTTATTTTCAGCAGAACATCACACTGCATTCAAATAAAGCTTTTTAGAATTTTAGAATTGTCGATTTCATTACTTTGTGCAAAACAACAATATATTTGAAGGGAAACGGAAAACAAAGGCATATAAACTTGGTTGGCATCGAGACAGCTGTCATAAGTTTATTTTAAAAACGTATATATGCATTTGTATACAAACATCCAAAGAAAAACAAGTATCTCCAAAATGGCAACTTTACAGGAGAGGCCTAAAACCTCATTCAATTTTAATGGAAGTCAATGGAACCAGACGTCTTTCCAAGCACTTTTGGGTCATTTCTGTTGGTCCATTCATCATGCAATTCTCACCCAGTGTAAACGGCAGCTGCTGTTTTCAAATGATGCATAAAAGTCAAAATGGACAAAAATGGAGATACGTGTTTTTCGTTGGACAGCGACGATATACATATTTAAATTATTTTAACCTGTATATGCGTCCTCACTTCAATTCCATATAAACTAAAAAATTCATAACAAACACAGAAGAATTTATAGTAGATACTTACTCATTTAAAAGGGTATTAAAAAAAAGTAATTTATAGTATTTGCAGAATATTTCATAGTAAATATTAAATAATTCACAGTAGATACTTAAAGTTTTGTAGTACTTACTGAATAGCATAGTATATACTGAATAATTCACAGTCGATTCTGAATAATTCATAGGAGGTGAATAATTATTGTAGTTACTGAATGACTAATAATAGTTACAGTAGATCCTTAAAATGTCATAGTTGTTACTGAATAGCATAGTATATCCTGAATAAATCATAGGAGGTACTGAATAACTTATAGTAGAAACCACAGTACAAACTGAATAATTCATAGTAGATAGTGAATAATTCAAAGGAGGTTCTGAATAATTTATACTAGATACTGAATAATTCATAGCAGATCCTGAATAATTCATAGTTGATTCTGAATAATGAATAATTTCAAAAGGTCCTGAAAAACTTAAAGTAGAAATTGGATAATGGGCACTGAAAAATTCATAGTAGATACTTAAAGTTACATAGTAGTTATTGAATAGCATAGTACATACTGAATAATTCATAGTCGATTCTGAATAATTCAAAGGAGGTACTGAATAACTTATAGTAGAAACTGAATAATTCATAGCAGATCCTGAATAACTCATAATAGTTACAGCAGATACTTAAATTTTCATAACAGTTACTGAATATCATTGTATATCCTGAATAACTCAAAGGAGGTACTGAATATTCTACTTATAGTAGAAACTGAATAATTCATAGTAGATACTGAATAATTCATAGTTGATTCTGAATAATACTGAATAATTTCAGGAGGTACTGAAAAATGTAAAATAGAAATTGGATAATGGGCACTGAATAATTCATAGTAGTTACTTTTAATTTCATAGTGGTTACCATATAGCATAGCATGTACTGAATAATTCATAGTAGACACTGTTATATTCTTAATTACAACTAAAAAACACTTTTTAAGGCGTAAACACAGCAAGTGTTCAAAAATATTGCGTACTTTGCTTTACATCACACAAATGCTCAGCAGCATTAGATCCCATTACTGGAGAAACCACTGATTCTGAAATATTCAGATTAGCATTTCCATGTTGAATTAATATTCACTATGCACAGATTGCACAGTTTTAGAGCAATTTACACATCTTATATTTTACAGAGGCTGTAATGAGCAGAGCGATCATTTCCACTTTTCCTAGGATGGCGCAACCTTTCCCATCCCTTTCCCCTGCTCTCCACACCATTCCCCGAGCCCAGCGAACTCCTCTAATGATGGATGTAATGACTCGGCCGCAAAATTAATGTATTTATTATTTGTAATTTATCCACGTATTAATCACGGCCGGTGTCAGAGCGCCTCGGACAAATGGGCTGTCACGAAGAGCAAAGAGGTCAGGTGTTTAAAAGCTTGCATTTATCATGGTGTCATTATTACATGTCATTATTGCTGAGCTGGTCTTGATTAGAAAACAATTCATTGAGCTCTCTGCAAATCATACAGGTGTAAAAGCGCAACTCCGGCCGTTACGGGGCTGACATTCGTCATTTTTCCCCCCTCACGCCTTTGCCTCAAATTGTTTTCATCAGGGAGCTACAACCATTATCCTTTCAGTGCCTTTGGAAGACCTTCATGCTAAGAGGAAGCGGGTTAAGTCCATGGCTGGAGAAGAAGTGGATGGTGCTAAGAGACTAACTTTGTCTAATCTATGTCGTTTTCACCCTTATCTTCAGTATAGTTATCTTAAGTTAGCTTCAGTAGAGTTAGCTTAAGAATAGTGCATCTGCCAAGACACGTTTGGTGTCTGTGTCTTTACTTTTGCACTGGAGCCACAAGGCTAATGTTGCTAACACATAACAAAGGCTAATAGTTTGCCCATTCAGCATGGTTCAAACTGTGAGCAGACATCATTACACTTGTCTGAAACCATATGCAGTTGTTCAATAATCTGGATTATGTGGTTTCTGACATTGCATCTCATGTTGTTGTTTAGAGAAATAGGCTAAAGTACATTAGCATATCTAAAAACAGCCTGAACATTCTAAAGTCAGCAGTGTAATAGATAACAGTATATCAAACCAAGTCTATCACATGATTTTAGACAAGTACGGTAATGTCAGCAAGCATTTTGAACCATGCTAATCATGCTAATCAGGCAAACTATTAGCTTTTATTATGCGTTAGCTACATTAGCCTTGTAGCTCCAGAGCAAAACTAGAGAAGCAAACATGTCTGTGTGGATCGACTAAGCTGTAGAAAAGGGAGAAAATGGTTTTCAACACATTTCTCAACAAGTTATTCTTTTGAAACAGGTGTATGATGGTTTAGGCATGTTAGCAGTTAGCACTATGTTAATGGGGAGCGAGCTATTATGTTCAGTTATAGCTGCTTTAGCCTCATAGCTACTGAAGCAAACTTCAGAAACTAAACATGTCTTGGCTTGTGAATAACACTGAATGTTGATATTCAACTGGACTGTTAATTCCAAACACACATATGGTGTGTTATTAAAACTTGTGTCCATTCAAAGGGAATTCCATAATCATAATATAACACAAAAAAAAAAAAAAAAAAAAATTCAGAGACTCAGATTCCTTTACAGTGGTGGTGATGGGAACCAGGGGCCATCATGTGTACAACACAAACATAGCCATTTAATTTACCATCCAAAACCATCAGTTAACCTATACATGTTGATGATGGTACAGTAGTGGCCAGTCTGAAAATCCATGGTTTGTGGGGGACTGTTTTGCCTCCCAATTACCTGCATGTAGCCCTCCATCATAAATGGAATATGAAAAACATCATAACTTAGTTTTATAGCAGTTCCTGAATAAATTATAGTAGTTATTGAACAATTCATGGTGGTTACCCTTTACTGCAAAATGGACAGTACCTACTGAATCATGTACAGGACTGTACTGAAGTCCTAAGATTAATAATCAAATGATAAGTATTGAGTTCAAGAGGTTAACACATCATATTTGAGAGTGTTTATGGAGGGGGAGGGGTTGGGGGGGGTGGCCTGGGTCAAGTGGGGGTATATGTGTTGTTTTTTTTTTTTTCTTTCTCTCTCTTCTTTCTTTCCAGGGGAAGCTACAGGATTTAGAACTGGTGGATAAGAGACGACTCGTGGCCCGTAATCCCGCAGTCTCAGACTCATGACCCACTTTCTTGGAGGAGCTTGGATGATCAGCCTCTTGTAGAGCCACAGCAGCACCGACGGAGCATCCAGAAGGCGACTGGCGGGCGGACGAAGGGGGGTAAAGGGTGGGGGGGCCGAAGACAAAAGGGCTGGACAGACTCCTATTCACTAGGGGCCTCTTCCAGCCAAGACAGAGGAGAAAAAACATGACTGGCACATGTCAACTCTCTGCTCATCCCTGCACTTCAGTCACACTGTAAAGCAGCCTTTAAAGCAAATTCATGTTTTTTTGCCCTTTACACCGAAAGCAGTCGATCAACCTGGACATTTATGGTGTCTGATTTCTGCTAATGATATTTTACTTACATACTGCCACTCAGTCACTCATATCTGTTACTCAGTCACTGGCATCTTTTACTCAGTTACCGGCATCTTTTACTCAGTCACCGGCATCTTTTACTCAGTTACCGGCATCTTTTACTCAGTCACCGGCATCTTTTACTCAGTTACCGGCATCTTTTACTCAGTCATGGGCATCTTTTACTCAGTCACCGGCATCTTTTACTCAGTTACTGGCATCTTTTACTCAGTCACTGGCATCTTTTACTCAGTCATGGGCATCTTTTATTCAGTTACCGGCATCTTGTACTCAGTCACCGGCATCTTTTACTCAGTCACCGGCATCTTTTACTCAGTCACTGGCATCTTTTACTCAGTCACTGGCATCTTTTACTCAGTTACCGTATGTAAATTGTATAATGTAAATTTTCATTACGTTACTGTCATATTTCACTCAGATATTGGCATATTTCATGCAGTTACTGGCATATTTCGGTCAAATATTATCATATTTCATTCAGTTACTTCATAATCTGCCCTGGTGTAAGCTGATATAGTACTGATTTGGTGCTGGTTTAGCTGGTCTCCCAGCTTGGTCAGGCTGATTGACTGGCCTACCAGCATTCATAACACAACATATGCTGGTTTTGCTTACGATGATCATATTAATTTCCATTGCTGCTGACCAGCTGACCAGTAAAGCAATAAAAACACAGCATATGCTGGTTTTGGTGTTGACCAGCCATGCAGATATTGGCACATTTCACCCAGACACTGACACATTTCAGTCTGCCACTGGCATATTTGATTCTGATAATGGCATATTTCACATGTTCATTGTCATACTTCAATCAGCCACTTATATACTGAGCAAGTGGTATATTTTACTTAGTATCTGGCATACTTTCCTCTGTTATTGACATCATCGACATCTTCTTTGGCATATTTTACATGGTAACTGTTTATTTCAGTCCCAGCTGGAAAAAAAAATAACAGCACAGACCATCATCCATTCTATGCTAGTCTAATATGGTGTAAGCTAATATAGTATGTTACATTAGTTTGCTAGCTAGCCCTACTTGAAATAACATCATAAACTAGCGTACGCTGGTCAGTCAGTTTGACTGTGCTGGATAACCAGCTAAACCAGCACCAGGCCAGCAACAACCAGCATACCAGCATTCAAAACAGCATGTACTGGAATACGTTGTTATTTCTAGTAAGGGTAGCTAGCAAACTAATGTACCATACCATATTAAATCCCATTAAAATTTATTAAAAGTCTTTTCTATTTCTGCATCTGCAGAGGTGACTAAAACTTCCTTTCCTATCTGCTTTCCTTGGTTTTGTCTTATCTGTGAGTCCTCATGTTGCAGCCCCAGTCAAGAAAACTCCTTAAAACCAGCCTAGACTGACCTAAGACATTGTGCCATCACGTTCCTAAAGTCGCCTTCTTGCTTTCATTCAGGTCCTTGTTGTTGTTTTTTTTTTGCTTTTATTTTATTGCTCGAAGGTCGACAAAATACAATTCCAAGTTTTCATGTCCGAGTTAAGCTGAAAGCGGCCTAAGGAAGCAGACTTCGGACCCCTGATATGTCATGTTCGATCAACTCCAGATAAGAGCGACATTGTGGAAAGTTTTACCATTGCAACTTTTAAGACTGCTAAGATGAAATGATGGGTTGAAAAGGCTTTGCTACTTCCTCACATCTCCACAGTTTCCCTCGAACGTAGTTGATCAGTTTTTACTGTGTTTGATGTTTTGGTGCACAGCTCTGGCAACATTCTAGTTTTCACAGTAATATGAAATAAGTGCTTTAAATGACTTCATGGCACGCATTCCCAACCTGGAACGAGGAGATTTCAGAAGGACGGCGGCCATTTCTTTATTAAAGCCCTGCATTAAGCACAGATCATCCACTCATACAAAGAGATAAAAGCCTGCGCTCTCCATTATCTTAGCCTTCCTTATAAGCATTAGCTCATATTACGATGATTTGTCATGTTTTTTTCCTTCTCCATCCTCTACACCCTTTTGTTTCATAGGACACCTCCCTGAGCCCAGCGCGTGGTCTTGCTCGGGTCTTTATTTTAATCCCAGGCAGACTTTAAGTGTCTGGCGTTGGGGGGTGAAATCCCAAACTGGAGAGAAGCGACCGGACTCCCTTAAATCCCTTTACCCCCCACGCTCCGTACTGTCCCCTTTTCACCTCCACCTAAAGTAGGCCAAGAACCAAGAGGGAACAGGATTAACGAAGGTTCCTCTTAAACCCATAACACCCTGAAACAACATTCTCCAAACAAAACAAAAAAATGGTGCCGGGTGAACCTGTGGGAACTCCCAAAGAGTGTTCCAACAGTACGGAGGTGCTTGGATTAAGGAAATCGATTCCCCCAGGTAAACAAGAAAAATGTTTTTTTAGTGTTTCTCTGTTTCTGGCAGTGGTAAATCAGAATGTCTAATTTTCTTGAGATACTATATTGAAAATTATTTCAGGAGAATGAGTGAAGTGAGGAGATGCAAAGTCATTATATTTACATATTGAATCAATATTTTGAGGAAATCAAAATTATTTTGAAAAAAAAAACACCTTATTTTTACATTTTATTTATTTTTTTTGAAAAACTCAAAAAAGAGATTTTTGCTCAAAACTTTGTTCTAAACATTTACATTTGTTTGTGAAAATTATCATTTGTCATTTTTTAATAACTAGTAACAACTATAACTACAATAACTATATAACTAAATAATAATAATAATGACTAGGATAACTATAATAATAATATTTAAATTAGAAAAAGTAATTATTTTTTTAAACTGTTAGTGAATATTTTGAGAAAATGACTAATTATTTTGATATACTCAACGTTTTTACATATTTACATTTTTTGTAAAAAAGTAATTATTTAATAACTTAATTAACTTAATAATTAGTAACTACTATAGCTATAACAATGATATAACTATATAATAATAATAAGAAGAAGAACAACTATAATAATAATCTTTCAGTTAGAAAAAGTTATTATTTTTTAAACTGTTTTTAAACTGAATATTTTGAGAAAAATCTTCATTATTTTGATATATTCACTCAATATTTTGACATAATAAGTCAATATGGACTTGGAGCCACACTTTCTCTGATAGAGTTGAGAGGGCTTCAGAAGATAAAAGCTGCGGGGTGGGAGACCCAGGGTAAGGCTAGGCGTGGGCAGTGCCGGTACAGCTCCATCTGTTGAAACCTGAGTGCGTGGGGAGCCTACTTGGGTGACTAAGGACAGCTACCGTGGCAACGACCGAAACCTGATCCAGGTGAGGTCCCTCCGGCATCTGCTCACTGGACGATGCACAGCACTGAACTAACAAGCCGAACACATGCTGCTGCAACGGCAACCTACAGGAAGTCTAATCATTCAGGTATTAAGAATAGGGCTTATTAGTTATGGATTATTCCTAGTCAGTGTCACTACAGTGCTGAGAATGGTGCACCACTCAAATAACATCTGGACAGTCCTGAGGTGGGGATGGGATAGAAGAGGGCTGATAAACTGTGTAGCAACAGGTGACATATAGTCTGTAACTGTACACCTATTTAGTGGACCTATATGATCTCATAACAGGGAAGGGGATGGGAGGAACAAAGTAGGCATTTCTACTACACACTTTTTGCAGGTTGTAATAAAGTAATAACTACAATAACATGCACTCTTTAATGAAAGACAATAGATCTCTCCATTTGGCCAAACTGGCTTTGCTTATTCAAGAGAGCAGGTGGCACCCTATATAGGCACCTATGCAATCCTATAGAATGCTGCCCCCCTCTGGCAGCAAACCTGCACTCGCTCAAGCTATCCACATGCAGTTATACTGGTATGTTCAAGTTCAAGTTTCAGGTTTATTTGTCATTTGCACAACATGTCAGGACATTTATGCATTGAAATGCTTGTGGTGAGGCTCAGGTGGATACTCGACAGCAGGGCAGCCTTAATATACATACTAAGTAAACATATTAAAATACAAATACAAAAATAAAATACAAAATACGCAAAATATATACAAAATACAGAATATACAAAGACAGGAGGGGTCTGTAGAAATACTCTGATATGTACATTTTTTAGACAAGGGTAGCCTGACAGTGGCGATATATATATATGTATATATATATATTGTTTAAAGTAATATAAAGTGTCAGAGTGCAATAGTATTGATCAAAGGCTCACAGCTTGTTCAGGAACCTGATGGCCTGTGGGTAAAAACTGTTCATTAGCCGGTTTGCTCTGGCCGGGATGCTGCGGTACCTCCTGCCTGATGGCAGTAAGGCGAACAGGATGTGTGCTGGGTTGCTACAGTCCAACCGGATCTTTTGGATTTTCCTCAGGCTGCTATTAGTTCAGACAACTTCCCAAGCTTTTTTTTTTGAAGTAGAATGTACTACCAGAGACCTGCTACCTCATTTGCTGCAATTACATCATCTACTACTCTGGGAAGGCTTCCTGCTGTATGGATTTGTTTCCATTCAACTACAAGAACATTAGATGAACAGTGACAACAGCCAGTTAGGTGTGAAACCCAACTGGCACTGTAACTCATCCACTGAAGCTCAAATCATTGCTACACGTCCAAAGGTTGACCAGGGGAACCTCATCACTCCAGCTCATCCCAAAAGGAGTTCAGTAGATCTTCATCACTGAGGCTTATTCCAGTGATGTCTAATGGAGTTTCATTATTTCAACTCATCCTAAAGTTGTTCCTTAGGAGCGCACTCACTCCAGCTCATTCCAAAGACATCCACTGGAGTTTTATCCATCTGAAACATTCCAAAAATATTTATTGAAGCTTTATCACTCTAGACAGCACCTCATTTTAGTCGTGTTCAACAAAGTTCCATAATTGCAACTCATCCCACAGGATTTCAGCGTGGCTCCATCATTCCAGCTCATCTCATACGTGTTCAGTGAGGCTCCATTATTCCAGCTTTTCTTGGAAGTTTAATGGAGCTACATCATCCCAAGGTGTTAGGTGGAACTTCTTCACTGCCGTTTATATCCCAAATGATATCCAATGGAATTTCATCATTGCAACTACAAGTTAATCACTCCAATGAGTTGGAAAGAAGTTTATCTGAGCTTCATCACTCCAGGTCATCCCACAACAGATTCAGCTGAGCTTTTTTCCATCCAAAATTGTCCAAAAAAATGTTCACTGGAGTTTCATCATTCCAGCTCATCACAAAAACATATTTAGCAGAGCTTTATAACTAAACGCATCTCAGAGGTGTTCTATGGAGTTGCACAATTCCAACTCATCCCACAGGAGTTCAAAGGGGCTCCATCATCCCAGCTTATCCTAAACGTGTTCAGTGGAACTTTGTTCTTACAACACATTTCAAATGTGTTTAATGGGCCTACATCATTCCAACTCATTCCAAAAGTATTTAGTGGAGATCTATCACTCAAACTCAGGTACAGGTGTTCAGTAGGGTTTCATCATTCCAACTCATCCCATAGAAGTATCGCAATGGAGCTTCATTAACACATCTCATCTCAAGGGTGTTTAGCGGAGCTACATCCGGATACCTCTGGACAAAGTATATTTTCCCAGGAAGCAATTAAGATACAGAACCACTGTACTGAATCACTATTTCCATATCAGGTGTAACTGTTCTTTGCTCTATTCATTCCGTTAAGACAAGACTCAGTCTTTGGAATTCCTTGAACAGGAATTCCAGCATTGAGAGCCATAAGAACTTGGGAACAAGGAAGTCATATGGCCACTGGGCCTAATTCACTACTAGTTTGTTCTTCTGGTGCATAAATGCCTCTCCTTCTGCCATCCGTCAGAGAGAAAAACAAGAGGAATTACAACAACACGGATGGAGAACAATAATAATAATAGGCTGCAATCATGTGAAAACAATATGGATTTGGCGGGCATTATTTTAAGATGAGTAAATCATGCTGGAGCGTTTGAAATTCATCCCCCTCAAAGTTGATCCCCTGTTCGTCCACGACTCATGATGGCCCGCATCTTCCCAATCCACACGCTAAGCTTGGACCTGCTGTAGTCAGCTTACTGGAGTATAGGGGGAAAAAAAGCATAACAGGCATTAAGTTGAACTGAATGCAAAGGCAAAATGGCCATTAGGATGAGGAGATTGTCCGCCGGTGGGGAGCATTGTCTTGGGATTTTAAGCCTGAGCAGGAGTTTTAAGAGGTTTTAGAAGAGGACTAAAAGACTTCACTCACGGATGTTGATCTGCACGGATATGGCAGGGAGAAACAACAACAATTGCGGCGGATTTGCAAGCTGATCACCCATCACTCCCCTGTTCTGTCTCAGCTCGTATCCATCCGCTGAGCTTTGGGAAGATTTGCTAGTTTCTCATTAGGCAAATTGATCTGGTCCCGTAGCCTTTGCCAGTTGGTCTGATGGCTTTCAGGGCCCCTTGCCCCAGTTAGTGGTGTTCAGTGACCTGATTGGTTAGGTAGAATATAACATCGCTATTGGATCATAACTCTCCAACTCCAAAGCAGGAAATTTCTTAACTCTGAATGGAATTTTGAATTGACTGAATCATTGTGAAATTTTAACACATTGTAAAAGGCTACTTTCACATGTAATAATCTGTAATCAAACTTTAAAAAAATACAGGAACTAACATATGAGTTTTGTCCCAACAGCGAGGATAATAAAGAGGACCATTTCTAACCCTTCGTCAGTGTTACTGCATTCAACAAAAACCATTTGGCCCATACACCGACTAAACTACGTTGACACTGATTAAAACAAAAGATCCAGTAAATATTGAGTTTCTACAGTTAACCTAGGTGTAGTTGATCAGCCAAGACATGGTTGATGTCTGAAGCTTCTTCAGTTAATTGAATTTGAACTATAAAGCTAACATGGCTAATTAGCATCACATTGTCTACATGCCTGAATCTTCGCAAACTTGCGTCAGTCCGTGTGGATTTCTCCAATAATCTCTAATAGACTTGATTATGAGATTTCTGGCACTGAATGATGGTGTCAGTGGACTAAAGTACAGCCAAAATGAATGCTTAATGATTACTCATATCACTGTTTTAGCTATGCTATGTACATTTGTCCACCTCAGTATAAGTTGAAGAAACAGTAACTGGTGATTTGGACATGATGCTAATTGGTGTTTGCATTGGCTTCTATTTACTACTTACATTAGCCTTTCTAGCTCCAGTGCTACATCTGAAAAAATGCTAAAACAAAACTTCATGTCTTGGCTGACTCACTATATGATTTGTTTTACCAGAGAATCTGTTCCTTCAACACCAGAAATGTCTCCTATATGTCTCCAACAGGTCTTCTATAGTCTTTGACTTCATTCATTCATTGATTTTTTGAGCTCCTATCCCAGCACTCTGTGGGCAGAAGGCAGAAAGAGAGAGAGAGAGAGAGCGAGAGAGAGAGGCGGGGGTCGAAAACCAGAAAGTCAGTATACAGGCGATCAAGTCCAGCAGAGAGCAGAAGGGGAGGTCAAACACAGTAAGCAAGCAGAGTAGCGAACGAAACCAGAAGGGGTAATCCAAAAAAGAGAGAGTCAAGAACAAAGATGGGTCGATAACAGGAATAACAATCAGAGAGGCAGGAGAGAACGCTCGGTACACGAACAAGGTTTGGCAACACTTCACAAGGAGGATGTGTGACTGTGGAGTTTATGTAGTGATGGGGAAATGAGGTCCAGGTGGGCAATCAGAATTCGGGAGACCTAGATCGAGGAAGTGGAGTGTGATTGGGTGTTTGGGGGCATGTGGCTGTGACGTCATCATGGAGAGAACTCTGGGGGATGGAGTCCGGGAGATCAGAGGTGGCCGGGAAACCTGGAAGTGTGACAGCAGAAGGCAGGAAGCACCCTGGACAGGCCACCAGTTCATCACAGGGCAGATACACAGACATATACACCTCACTCACACCTAGGAGCAGTTTAGCATCTCCAATTCAACCAGCAGCATGACTTAGCATAGCTAAAAACAGGAGTATCAGCTCTTTTGAAGCTGGAATTCTGTTATTTCTACTACCAGCTGGAAATTGTAGAAAGAGAAAGAATGCCTGTTGAAATGTTCTCCCATCCTACAAATATATCAGTCGCTCCATACATAGGTGGGATGTTCTAACAGCTTAAAACCCCTTATCCATAATACTACCAGCATTAGAATTACAAGGCTGAAGTCAGTTTCTTATTTGCCAGCTTCTTGTTTGAATTTTCTCATTCCACCTTAAATGGTGCAGCAGTTACTATAACCCCTGAGAGGAACGAATGTAAGTACAGGACCATTTAAGGTGGAACGGGAAAGTGTGAACACGTTTGATGATGTTTTGATGGTCTAAATCAGCTTATCAGGGGGAAGTAGTGATTATTAAGCTGAGTCTGAACTGAATTAACATTAAAAATCCAATAAAACAACGAAGTACAACACTGCACTAATGATATAACCATCCTAGGTAGAACTGCTCGATGGGTAGAACAAATAGCTAGACCACCTGTGCTGGAGAACCACTGTGATTTGGGAGAAGGTAGAGAATCCACATTCTGACAAATGGAGGATCAAACTTATTATCTAACACAGGACTCAAAAAGGAAAAGAGGGTGAATCCTCACTATCAAAGAAGAACAATCAACAGAGCTATGTTTAAACAAAAACTACACGTCTTAGCTATAAATGCAAATCTCAGCTTTTCTTTCCAGATCGTAATATTATTGAACAGTTAAACTAAAAGTAGCAGTAGTGCCAACATTACAGCTAACCCTATAGATGGGGCTAACTGCAACTGATAGAGGGGCATGTTGTAACAGTCACTACATGAAGTCTGATAAAGTGACTGTAACACCATTGATTCAATACAATACAACTTTCTGTTGTTTGAACCAGACACGCTTACAACCGACATAGATTAGATTACTAAAAATAGATTTCTCAAAATAAAATATGATTAGTGAAAAGAGCCAACACACAGCTAGCTCATTGGCTAGCTCCCACTGTGGGCTGTTCATCTGCTTCAAATCAACAATAAAATAATATAGGAGTGAATTCTCAGACTTACACATACTCAGGTGTGTAAAAAGTGTGTAGAGTGACCTGAAAGGGTCGGTACCCTGTTAACTGTTTCCCACTGTTTGTTATCATTCTGCATACAAGATCTAGCTAGGTTTTAATCTCCTCAGACAGATTTGAAATGCACAGAGAGACATTTATTTTTAGAAAACAGACTAAATAAAAAAGACAAATATTACAAACAATTGTGTAAAATATATATAGTGCTGTCACGCTTCCGGGTTTTATTGTAAAAATATAACATTCCACCACCACTATCAGTCATAATACTAGAATCAATAATTAAATGCAATTAAAATAAATATTAACAATGAAAACAATGCCAAAAATAATAATGTTAATATTCATTATAAATATAATATTAACATGCGGCATGTCTGATTAAGTGGCACAGCTGGATAAATGTGTGAATACAATGGGACACCGTGTAGAATACCGAGTATTGTGTGGCCGTGGGTTCGTTTTTTTCCATAATGGTAAGGAAAGCTCTCAGTGATTAAGAACTGATTTATTAAAGCACTGTTATGTTTTCTACGTTGTCTTTTAGGATATATGTTTGTAATAAAGACTAACTTGATGATTCTGTTTTTGCAGGCCTAGACTAACGTTACACAGCTGACCCACACATGAGATACAGTGATTTGATAAATGCAGCTGTACTCATAAACACAGAAATATATTAGGACATACATTAAATACTACATGTTTACAGCATTTGATGTTCTAAATGTTCGTACCAGAAGACTAAGATAAATAATTTTATCTTACAGACATGTCTCATTTCACTGCGTCATCACCAGGAACTAAGCTTCGAACGGCAGGTCTACAGCTGTAGTTCCAACTACACAACTTAACCACAGTGTTTGTGAACGTTCTCTGGAGCTACGGTTTCAGGAAACACCTGTGTCACTTAACGATGGTTCGGACTATGTAAGTTGCCAACGTAGTTACCTCCATAGTTCCAACCAGGGTTTTGGGAAACACTTGCAGCGCGGCTGTGTAATTCCAACAATGTCAGTTTTGGGAAACGCACCCCAGGTTAAGAGCGTCAGCTAAATGCCATAAATGTAAATGTTATCAAATACTGAATTTGTTATGACTGAACTGAATTAATGCCTTTAATGACTTTCTGTTATAATGTTGTTTACTTTGAAAACCACAAGCTTTAAAGTATCGGTTTCGGGATATTAGCTTTGGTATTACTTGGTATCGGATCGAATGGAAAATCAGTGGTATCGCCCATCCCTAATTTGTTCCCTGCACTGTCTCATATAATTTTTTTTTTCCTCCTATAGTTGCGGAAAGGCGGAAAAATGTGTGCACCTCTATCCCTGCTGTATGTTTCTAAAATGACCCACTGTGCTCTAAAATCTCACCAACAGCTGTTGCTGGAACGAACCAGGAGTTGGCTGGTGTGTAAATACTCCTGAGGTATCTGTAGTCTCTTCCTCATTTGATGGACACATGTGCTTGTTTGACAGGAACGTTGTGTGAGAACCGAACCCCTAGGCTGCATTATAAATGAGCGCTCTAACAAACACCTTCAAAGACTTCTGTCTGCTGGCGGAGACGGATGTAGCAGTGTCTTTATCTTGTTTTGGTAACAGATGATCTAACCTGTACCCTGTTACGGTCACCTCCAGGTGACCTTCCGCTCATTGTAACCAGAGATAAGCATCTTGGAAGCAGTGTCATGGGCTTGGGTTATGACCAGTCTCTCCACGGGTAGCGTCTTCATGATACCAGGATTTTGATTTTAAGTCCGATAGCAATGGCAGCATCCCGATATCAGTGACGAAAAGGGTTACAGTGTCACGACAGCTGCGTAGGAAAGGGCCCACGTAGTCCATCTGTTTATCTGCATACTTTGTTACCCTGTTCTTCAAAAGTTGGGACCCTCACAGGACCACCCACTATAAAAAGTGTGTCGAGTTGAGCCGAGTTGTACCAAGCAGTGGAAAAATGGCTTATTTAGACACTCCTACCTTGTTGGTCCACCGTGTGGATGAAAGGTCAGAGACGATAGCTGCATAGTTTGTGTTCACTAGTGCTTCATCAGTGGTCGCTACCCACAGGACGCTGCCCACAGGACAGTGACTATTGTCAGTCCAAAACATAATAAATAATGATAAATACATAAATAAATAAATAATACCTGCTCTGTGGTGGCCCTGTGAGGGTGCTGACCACTGAAGAACAGGTTAGCAATGCATGCAGAGAATCAGATGGACTACAGTCTGTAACTGTATCGTGTATATATATATATATATATATATATATATATGTGAATGATTCAAGTTTCACGCTCGGCCACGCATGTGATGTAAGTGAGACTGGGCCTTATCGCTACCCTGACTGACCCAACAACCATGACTGCAGACATTCCGCAAGCGATAATAGCAACACCATTAGCAGACGGCTGCACAACGCAGGACCACATGCAAGTAGACTGTTACAACGACTGCCATTAACACCACATCAATGTCGCCAAAGACTGCAATGGTGTCGTGCCAGACTGTCATGGAGTGGTTCAAAATGGCAGCAGGTCATCTTCAGTGACGAATCCGTGTGTGGAGGTACCGTGGTCAGCACCAAGATGAATAGTTTGTTATCATGCGTCACACATCCAGAAGGCCTGATGTCACTCCACCTCCACCCCTGCCGCAAAATCTGCAGGAACTGTGTGAGAATATTCAAGCTGCATAGAATGGAGTATCTTGGTGGCCTGAAGCCATACTGAGAGACACTACTTCTGTATGTGTAGCTCAATAAATATTGATCATATCAGTCTAAATTCATCATAATTTACTGTGCCTGGTAACCTTTATCCTGGTAACCTTCCTTCCAATAGCACTGCAATCCCACACTTCCTTTTGGGTCCAACTATTTTTTAAAGATGAGTGTGTATATATATATATATATATATATATACATATACATATATATGAATTACATATACATTATATGTAATTTATACTTTCAAAGAAAAACATCAGCACAGCCTACTGCTCCTAAATAAATATAGCATCAAAATATTCTTTGCTATGTATCTGTATAATCCACTAACCATACACTCCATGTGCTCTACACGCTATTCAAATGCTGATATACTTCAGAAGGTTATTAAACTATTATGTCAAGTACAACAACACCATGTATCCCTGAGCCTTATTGGTTTATAGCTTGTGATGTTTTTGATTCCTGGGATGATTTGGGTGGATGAGTGCTGAAGCTGCACGCTCTCTTCAGGAACTTCTCACGCAGCAGCAATATTGAACAGGATGATACAAAAACAACCACAGACACCAGAAGACGAGTGTACTACAGTAAGGTAAGGGAGACAGATGGCTGGTGTTTTCACAGGACGCGCAGTTTAAAAAAATGAAATCAAACATTCAGTTGTCCATTTGTAAATCTCCAAGCAGCTTATTCAAATCTCATTTGGTCTTGCTTCTTTCTTCCGTGGCTGTAATAAGCTGGGAGGTTGCGCTGTGACGTATAGTGAAAGCCCCTGACGTGCAGGCCGGGGATTAAACTGAACAAACATTCGGCGTGTTTTTCAGCTCCTGCGTTTGGTTAAAGAGAGACTTACAGCAGCAGTTGAAAAGAAAACAGTTCAGGGACGCTCTTAAGGTGGAAACTGCCAGGTTTAGTTTGTGGCCATGCTGAGATGTTTTGAGAAGATCCAATGCAGACAAATCTTTTTTCCTTTCTAATGCTTTAATGCACTGTTGTTAAACTAATGCCTTGTATTTCTATATGTGTGGTCTTTATCTACATGCTGTGGTGGTTTGTGGGGGTTATAATCCATAATGAAGTGGCTGGTGCATATATACATATATATATACAGCTCTGGAAAAATGATCCGTTTCTCTAGGTGTACAGTTTCTGGGTTTGTGTTGGACCAAAATGAGCAGTTCTGTTTGATTCTATACACTACTGGAAACACGTCTCCCAAATTCCAGATCAAATATTGTATTTAGATCTGTTTATTTAGAAAATCACTAATGACCCTCCAGAAGCCTGTTTTTAGAACCATGCTCGCTGTGCGTTTCACCCCAGCCACTGCTCGCCAGTCTCTCTGTAGGTCACTTGAGGTCATCTTACGGTGGTTAAGGGACATTGGAATGAGGTGGCGCTCATCACGGTCAGTAGAGAGCGGTTTTGGCCCTCTGCCAGTCTGTAGCTGTGTTGTCCTGTGTGTTTGCTGCTTGGCCTTGTTCTTATGAACCAGACGCTCACTGTATCTGCCAGTAAAGCTAGAACCCAACCTTCTGTTCCTCACTAAGAACCTGCTGTACATGTGGAGAAGCTGATTTAAGAAGAAACTGAAGTACACATCCTTTCAGACCCACAGCATTAAGTTGTCTTCTCACAGTGGAATTATGGACAGAAACACCTGTGCATGTTTTCAGATCCGAAGCAGGAGTAGAACTTGATGTTCTCCTCTTTCTCAAAGATTAAGGCTTTAAATGCTGTTCATCTGATCGGAACAGTTCATCATCTGAACAGTTTTCGTGGGTTTACCATGTACCCAGGTGGTTGTTAGGAGTCCCATTTTCTCTGCACCTTTAATAATTTTCTAAAGTCCAGTCTTGGAAACTCCTACATCCCATCTCCTAAAAAATACCTCTGGAAAACTGTCACTTTGTTTGTTTTAGACTGCAAACTAAATGAATGTACTCAGATGTCGGAGAAGGTCATGGGACCTGAATTTACCACGAGCTGTAAGTAATTTGTGGTCACCCACCCCAACACAAAACAGCCAAGACACAGACAAATAAACACAAGTAAACACATACACACACCTTAACTAACAAACAGCATAAACAACATTAAGCAACACCCACCATGAGCCTCTGTGTTCATGCGCATGCGCCTCACAAGCTCCTCAGAAGCAGCATGAACCAATAGCAGGTACCTTCATAGCCCAAAGATCGACCTTCCTGGTGACCCACCAGCTCAAGCCAAATCTCATTGTCGATTTTATATGTATATACATTATGCATGTACATGTACACGTATATGTATATAGCACAGTGCAAATGTGCCCCTCCTACCCATGGTGGAACTCCCCATAGCACACTACATGTAGCTGCGGGGCGACGGAATCGACAATGGTGCTCCAACAGACAACCACCCACTTTCTCCGCCATGCCATTGAAGCTGGTGTGAATGTTGTAAGAAGATTTGCGCAGCCAAATAAAGAACTTTACTGGCATTTCATAAACCGTTCAACAACGTCATACAGCTGCTTTGACGGTAAGTATGTTTTCTATGGTGAAATCTGTTATCCTAGTTATCCTACATCCTAGGAATATTTTACAAGGCTACGTTTTAGGGAGGCGTGCTGCACATGTAAACGATTGGGAAAGATGCAGTGTATGTGCATCTCATACTGAACACACAGTTGCTTTACATGTAGTTGTCTGAAAATCAGTATATTGTTAAAGTAGCTCTTAGACCTTTGTGTCGGACTGTGCGTTAAGAATATTTGACACAATATTTGAGTGAGACATGTGACTTTAGTTAGCCAGAATGGACCCACTAGAAGGTGCTTCTGCATAAAGTCATCAAATCAAATCAAATGTATTTATATAGCGCTTTTTAGAACTGATGTTGTCTCAAAGCAGCTTTACAGAAATTCAGTAATTCTAATTCTTTAAGGAGAGTAAAGAAAGAAGCCCAAGGCAACGGTGGCAAGGAAAAACTCCCTCAAGTAAGAAACCTTGGACCCATCATCCTCCTCTGGTCCAAACTACATTTTGAAATTGTTCAAAGTAGCATCAGCTGAGTATCTAATTATGCTGATCTAGTCGTCGTGGTGACAGCGAAGTTACTGAGGAACTAATTGTGAAATAATAGTCCGTCATAGTCCCTTCTACAGTGCACACAGTGCTTCCCAAGGACTTCCTCGCACAGCATGGCCACACCTCCAACAGCATCAATGGAGGGCTGTGTGTATTATCCATAGAGTTTGTCCTACATGACTTAGAAAAAAGAAAAGACATTAAGAATAAGCAAGATGGAATGAACAAACGACAGTAGACAGAGAGTAACTTGGCAGGTAAACCAGAAACCTCATCGCATAAAAATAAGAAGCGCTGAAGATCTCAGAGTGACCTCTAGAGTCTCATTGCTGGATAAGATCATTAATTAATTAATTAAAATTTAAATATTTTAAACCGCCCCATACCTACCTTGGGTTATAATAAAACTGCAGTTCATTATGATGGTACGTATGTGAATGTAGACACTGTTGTTAATGAAAGAACCGAAATATCACAGCATGTTACTCACAGCTGTTCACATCAGTAGAGATGTGTGCCAATGTTGTAAATAATCATTAATATTTGAATTCTTTATTGGGATGATTATTCAGAGTGCTCGCAAAAAACACTGTCCTTCATCCTCGCTCTATATTAAATAACCAAATTCCAAGAAGGCCTGATTTTTTTGACAGGCTCAGTAAAGCTTGATCCTTTAAGCCCAAGCCAGAATCATATTTGGCCTCCGTCCTGGAGAGGCGGGGCCGAGAACGTCCTGACTTTGTAGGAACAACAAAATCTAAAGGATCAATAAAATGCTTCTGACTCCTGCATCTTTTACAAAAGCTCCAGATTTAACGATTTAAGTAAAGCCATTTCTTTTGGATATATAAACATACAGCTCTGGAAAAATTGAAGAGACCACCTGAAAATGATCAGTTCCTCTAGTTGTACAGTTTCTGGGTTTGTGTTGGACCAAAATGAGCAGTTCTGTTTGATTCTATACCCTACTGGAAACACGTCTCCCAAATTCCAGATCAAATATTGTATTTAGATCTGTTTATTTAGAAAATCACTAATGACCCTCCAGAAGCCTGTTTTTAGAACCATGCTCGCTGTGCATTTCACTCCAGCCACCGCTCGCCAGTCTCTCTGTAGGTCACTTGAGGTCATCTTACGGTGGTTAAGTGACATTGGAATGAGGTGGCGCTCATCACGGTCAGTAGAGAGTGGTTTTGGCCCTCTGCCAGTCTGTAGCTGTGTTGTCCTGTGTGTTTGCTGCTTGACCTTGTTCTTATGAACCAGACGCTCACTGTATCTGCCAGTAAAGCTAGAACCCAACCTTCTGTTCCTCACTAAGAACCTGCTGTACATGTGGAGATGCTGATTTAAGAAGAAACTGGAGTGGGCTCTGATTTATTTCCAGAGCTGTATATAATATGTGTATGCCATATACACTAATATAAACTTTGAGTTATATGGTATTAACATTAACATATATGGACAAAGTACCGACAAGTACCGATACGTGTTCTTTTGGATAGAAAGATGCAAAGATGGCATGTAGCTACATACGGGTGGATCTTATATACATATATAAACAATAAAAGTAATAAACACAGAGTTCATTTTTGTTAATCCCACAGATATGCATAGTTAGAATCCCATAGTATATAGTATTCATTAAATATTTAACTTTTGGTGTATATATATATCAAATGTTAAGCATCAAATTCATGTGTGATTTCTTTAATAAACACAATGGCATGAAGCAAGCAAGTCCTCCTACAACCCTGCTGTCCCCAAAAACCATCATCAAATTCATCTGCATTATTATTTTCTGCCCTTGAAGATTCACCATTCATTAAACAAAGAGTTCCTTAAGCTCATCCTCTGTGCCACTTTAACTGATGGAGATTACAGTAAAGCACACAGTAATTATTTCTTTATCATCAGGTCAAAGGCTTTGTAAGGACAGTTGGGGAAGGGGGCTGGGGGTTGTTATGGGGGGGCGCACACAAAGCCATTCACAAAAACAATAGGACCACCGGCCTGCCACGCGCCTCAACAGCTTGACCCCACAGTTAAGGAGCAGTGTGGATTCATTAAAGTGATAGTTCTTAACTCAGTTTTGCCCCTCGCCACCACCATTGACTGGAGTTAGCATAGCTTAGCAATGGAGCTACAAGGCTAATGCAGCTAACACGTATTGGAAGCTGATACAAACGGCAATTAGCCTGGCGCTAACCACATGAGTACATCGTCACAAACGTGCCTCAAACCGAGTGGAGACGTTCAGTCATCTCTAATAGGCCCAGTTTTGTGTTTATATCCTGAAAACATGCACAAAAGTGTTTAGCATAACTGAAAACAGTAGCAGCTGCCATCTTGAAACCTGAATCGTGTCTTTACTAAAGTCCATATTTATAGATAACAGGGAGTCATACAGTGTCAGAAACCACAACATAAAGTTTATTGGAGATTATTGAACACCTCCACGCAGTCCGTGAAGATTTAGGCTAGTCGTTAGCATGATGCTTTTGTTATAATGGGCTTGTTCAGATCTCTTGAAAAGATGCTAACCTGATTTTTATTTTTATTAAATGAATGTTGCTTCTAAATTCGAGTGTATATATTAATTTATAGTATATATGCTAGTTAACAAAAAATAGAGATATATAACAGAAGATGGAGAACCCGGATAGCAAGAGGATAGCGGACCACTGTTGGTCCATTAATGGCAAAGCTGGCGTAGTCTGCCGGTGGTCAAGCGGAGTATTAGATACAATGCCATTTTACATCACTCGTTTTCCACATCACTGTTCAACTGATATATTTTCCTCAGAGGACACGTGTAGGTTCACTGGTGGGTTTGATAGTAAGCAGAGTGTCTATATTTGTGTTGTAGACATGAAGAGACTCCTGGTTCCCACCACCACCACTGTAACACAATCAGAGCCTGCAAAAGAGCCATATGACTTTGTTTATGTCTCAATCACTGAATTATGCAGAAATGTTGATACAGAGATTTCAGTGGGGCCAAGTCATTTTAGTCCATTCGTCATAGCATTTACACAGAGCTAAACCGCTGCAGGCTGAATAGCTGGATATATGTGAATGAAGCAGCTCACATATAAATTCACATATATCCAACATATATTATATATATATTATATATTCAGCCTGCACCATATATCAGTCTTAAAGGCGCAGTAAGACATTTCATACTAACTCTACTCATGCTAACAGTAAAGGGAGGTTGGTAAAATGAACGGTGGTCATGTTTGGTGCATAAAATCATGCAAATAAAAAAAGAAAGTAAAAAAATACTTTTTTGTATATGGTTTTTTTTTGTATATGGGTTTTTGCCTTTTTTATAAAGTTCTCATTTTGGAGATACTTATTGTATTACATATTATTATATTATACGTCTTTGGCAGCTGTCATATACTGTCATACATACAGAATATATTGTTATTACGTCTATGTAAAATGTATATATAGAATATAGACCGGATACGTTTTTGTAATAACGTAATCATGAGTTTGAAGGTACTTTCCCCATTTTACCGCATGGTGTCACTGTTGCCACCCGTCAGGACAGTTTATGGTGAAACAGTGCCGCCTAGTGGCAGTACAGTGTACTATGTCTGTTTTCCTCCATTGTGTTTATAGTGATGATACTGAAACTGAATCTGCAAAATTAATAAAGTGAATTTTAGTCATTTATCTAGTTAATTGCGCATATCCGCAATTTCCATTCAACTGAAAAGTTGATCAATTGATCTATTATTATCATTATTATTGTTGTTGTTGTTGCTGTTATACTATTATTATTATTATTATTATTATTATTAATTCTCTGTCTTCGTTCATAATAATATAAACAACAGCAATATTACAATATTAATAGTGCTTATTAATGCTATAATATTAAATAATATTTGAAATTTGTCGTCATAATCATTATTATCGCTATCACTATCAGTAGTAATAGTATTTCACTTCTGCTGATGGTTTGGGAATCTAGCAGATTTGCTGCTTCACATGAGAAGAGGACCTGAAAGAACACAGTTAGCAAACCCACAGACATAGTCTTACCACACACACACGGACACGACGAGTTGTTTTTGCTGTTTATGAACTGTCGTGTTGCGCAGCCGTATTTGTCCACTAGAGAGCAGCAGAACGCCATTTTCGCTTTGGCATATTTACGAGCACAAAGCACCAAATCAACTGACCGTGTTTGTACAGCCGTATGCAAATATTTGGAAATCTCCGCTCAAATTCCCTGTTTGTGTTTATGTTCTAAGTGAACACATCCTCTACCTGGAACGCACTGCTACACACTGTACTACAGTAGAACCTGATCTGGGGGTGTTCAATACTTGTATGTATTTTCTCATGCATTTCAAGTACTGTGTTCTGTTAGGCTCCGTCAAGTTTACCAGGGAACCTGGGGACTTGAACCTAGAACCTTCCAGTTGCTGGCCAGCCTCTCCTACCACTACACTGCTGGCCACTCACCAGGGGTGTGTCAGGTTGATTACTGGGCCAGTAGCAGATTTAGCAGGGCATGATGACTGTTTGGTGGTGCTTTGCCCTGCTAAATGACCCCCTGAGGCTGGACCTGGGCCTAATTCAGTTTCAGAAGAGTGAGTACCCAGCTAGTGGGGCATGTTCCCAGTACTTCAGCTAGCGTTACCAACACGTTCTTATAAAGTTATAATGGGAATGTTTAAATCGAATGTTCACACAATGTTTTAAAGATGTTTATAATGTCAGATAGTATTTCTATAAGGTTCAATGTTAACTAAGACTAGCTGGGTTTATGGTGAAGTAGGGAAAGCTGGTAACGTCTATCACTGTATACTAAATCCAAATCTAAGTTATTAAGGTGCAGTATACGGTTCTAGAGAACAATTGGTGATAAGAACTCAACAGCAAACATGTACAGCAGTGCCCTGTAAGAAGCACCACCTCCCAAATTCACGTATACACATTCCCAAGGCGAACAACACTGGACTAGCAAACTTATTTTATTTAGACCTTCATGGTCATAAAGCCCATCGCAAATGAACAAATACCATGATTGCTGCAATGCTAAACAGTTGCTATCACAAACGTTAACAAACGGTACAAAACAGCACTGAACTACTGGTTCTGTGACCCACCTGTCCAGCAGAACCAGAGCACCATGCCTTTCAACATTCCATGAAGCTGAAGTTGGTTTTTCGCCATTTTTTTTGTGTGAGTTTTACTATTCCACCTTAAATGATGCTCAGTTACATTTCCAGTGCCTTCTTGCTTAAATGTTCCCATTCC
Organism: Semaprochilodus insignis; assembly: GCA_034552555.1. NCBI lineage: Eukaryota > Metazoa > Chordata > Actinopteri > Characiformes > Prochilodontidae > Semaprochilodus > Semaprochilodus insignis. The sequence continues at coordinate 10,747,852 of CM067496.1, read as the reverse complement.
ACCTTAAATGATGCAGCAGTTACATTTCCGGTGCCTTCTCGCTTAAATGGTACCATTCCACCTTAAATGATGCAGCACTTACAATTCCAGTGCCTTCTGGCTTAAATGTTCCCATTCCACCTTAAACGATGCAGCAGTTACTTTTCCGGTGCCTTCTTGCTTAAACGTTCCCATTCCACCTTAAATGATGCAGCACTTACATTTCCGGTGCCTTCTCGCTTAAACGTTCCCATTCCACCTTAAACGATGCAGCAGTTACATTTCCGGTGCCTTCTTGCTTAAATGTTCCCATTCCACCTTAAATGATGAAGCAGTTCTGTGCTGGCGCCTCAGTTTACCTTGCCCAACTTCTTGCTCAATACTTTCCATTTCCACCTTAATGGCACAGCAGTTACATTCAAGCACTTCAGCTGTCAGAATGAAACTGGTGCACCATTTAAGGTGGAACAGGAAAATTTGAGGTCCCGGAACTTTAGCCTTGTCAGCTCTCTGAGATCTTTCCACAGTTGAAATGTCTCACTGATGTTAACACGACAATGGCCCCTTCCCTTCCTCACTGTTCTACGCACGGATGCCCCCTGTTCCTGATTGGCCGGAAGAGTNGATCTTTCCACAGTTGAAATGTCTCACTGATGTTAACACGACAATGGCCCCTTCCCTTCCTCACTGTTCTACGCACGGATGCCCCCTGTTCCTGATTGGCCGGAAGAGTGTTTTGATGCTTGACCTGAGCCACTTGTAAATTTCCCATTTACAGACCCTTGGGCTGTGCACCAACGCCAGCACACACATATAACTGATAGCTCGCGGACTGTGAGGAGACAGTATTATTAATGATTGCACCAAATAACAAACATAAAACTGTAAAGAAGAGGAAACACCACATGACACTGCGCACAGAGGACAGACCCTCTGTACTTATACTGCAAGCCGTGGAATGCGGCTGCTGACAGTTTTTATCACGGCCATAAAGATCCCTCAGTTAGCGGAAAGAAAGGAAGCATTATCGAAACATTCGTGTGGTTCATATAAATTTAGAAGTCTGGTTTCTTTAAACACTCACACTGTCATATCTGCTCTTAATCCACACAAAGCAAACGCTCCGGTCTGTGAATCTCAGACTGAAAAGGCCTGGGCTATTCCCTAGCGCGCCCATACTGGTACGCCACAGGCCCCACGTCTGCAAAAACAGAGACAGAGACGGATTCCAGAAGGGGGGGAAATGTCAGAACGGGGGGAAAACAAAAAAATACACCCGCTGAGACGGCAGCTGGAGACACATGCTTCAGGCTAAACGGTATCAGTCACAGCCATAGCACCAAAACTGTTCACTGGACAACGAAAGAAGGAACTTCACACAGGGGAAGTCTAACAGCTCTGACCAAAAACTCTAAACCACAAATTAAAGATCACGCTGGGTGTTTTTAGAATGCTCCTCAACTCACCACCTGCGTTACACAAATGTCCACTCATGGCAAATGGACCACGCTCAGCTTTAGCTAACGTAGCATCAGCTAAAGTAACTTTCCAATGTGAAACGTGTTTGGAGAAGTTTAAACATACCGCACACCGGCTTGGTGATCAAACGATTGACTTTTCTGGCTTTAAACTTTGATGTAGTGCCTTTGTTTCCTGTTCAATAAAAGAGCATTATTCTTAATAGATTCTTTCCTGCGTCTTCTTCTGCAGCAATGCCGCCAAGTGTTCTGGAGAGGAGCGGTATTCCAACGAGTTGACAAAGCCTGCTTGAAGACAATGGAAATAGAAACAGCTTGGCAAAGCCTGGTAGTGGAGCCTGGCTGAAGGATGGCCTGAAAGTATTGACCACAGCCCTCTGGCAGCCCTTCAGGCAGGCTCCCACAGAGTGCACAAGTGGAATAATGCTGGGGCACTTCCTGTGTGCACCAACACCAGAAGAGATGGCATGTGCATGTTGCTGCACTGGCTGAACTTCTGAACAGTCTTCAGAAGCAGAAAGTCAGGGCCCTAGTGCACACAAGCAGCACTTGAGGGGCTCTGCTACATCTGGAAAGGATAATGCAGTGCTCAGTCTCTCGCTGCAATGCACTGACATAGAAGACTCGCCCCAGAGAGATAAACTATATCTCAGATTGTGCATATCAGCTGTATAGTAACTCTTATCAGTAAAGAGTCCTGGCATAAAGCAGCCACTGCTGTTCTCCATTCCTAACAACCACCTGGAACCTGCTTATGACTGGTATTGTAGTGTGTAGTGTTGTAGGAACTCCGAAAATAACTAGAACAGAGGTCTTCAAACTGGTCCTTAGGCATTGTTACGTATAGCTAAAATGTGAACTATCTGAGGGGACTTGTCTTGTTCTTAGCCCTGTAGCCTTTAGCATGCTAGCATTAGCCAGCTAGCTAGTTGTGTCAGCAGTCAGATGGAGTAGTTAGCAGCCTACAGCCCAGGAAACTGAATGTCATATTAGATATTTGAAAGTCATTTAGTCCTACAGACTGCAAACAGCTTTCTCCACCATAGATGCTAAAAGGGTAATTATGCTAATTATCCTACAAGGGAAATCTGTCATACTGCTGTTTGTCTATATCAGTAGGGAGCAGCAGCAGTAGCAGCAGTTTATATGCCTAGCCCAACCCAGGTTTACCCAGAGAGTTTTGGGTTTAGAACCCAGAACCTTATGGTTACTAGTTCAACTATGCTGCCATTCATCCACCAGGGGTGTGCAAGACTGTGGTGACTTATGAGCGAGTTCTGCTCCTGAACTTTGCAGTCTGCCACTATAGAAGCTTTTATAAAAAGTAGTGGGGTTTTGGGGCATAATGATTTGGTTGGTGCTGATGCTGGACCCAGGTCTAGCTAACTTTCAGAAGACTGAGTATACAGGGAAGTGGGGAAAGAAGTGGCCTAGATTGAATACTAAGTATTGTAGCGACCCATGGGGGGCATAACCATGCAGCGTAGCCACAATACAGGAACACCGGGAAGCACTGTATTCGTAGTAGGAGAGACTTTAAACTGTAAATACATTGTGGTTGTTAGCGTAAAGACTTGCATGTGTTGTTTGTGCTACTCTGGGCTGGGCTGTGAGGCAGTTGGTGTGGATCAGCTATCTACCATCAGGTGAAAGCCTATGGCTACAACTGCTACAACTAGCCTACAACTACAACTCCTCCCTGCTTCCCGGCTGTGATCAGTCGATCAGAGGTGGGCGGCAGGTTCGCTCCCTGTATCGCCTGGGTCTTCTCCTGTGCCGACGCCACACTGGTATCAGAAGTGGGATAGCGCCCCCCAGCAGGCTGAAGAGGACAAACTGTAAAGCAAACAGGGTGGGGGGTTGAGCCAGGCTGAGGCTTGGATATTTGGTTTCCAGGTATAGAGTAACATGAACTTGTTTTCACGGTAGCAATACAAAGGGATTTTTACCAGGTTTGCATGTCCCTCATTTAAACTATGCCCCCCCAGGAACATTCATTGGAAATACAAAACTAGAAGTGAACTTCTTAAACGGTGGCTTGCTCTTCAGACGCCCGCAAGCAGATGAATGTGATGACTGAAAGAATGAATGATGCGTCTTCTGAGGATTTGAGCGATTGATCTAGTGTTGCCATCATGTCTCCATCAGTAAGATGTTGATTTCACGATCATGTGACACCTAAACATCGAGCTGGATCTTCTTTCTGAGCCTGTGTGTTTGATGCAAATATGTACAGATGAACAACGTGGTGTGAAAAACTTGATGCCTCTGACTTTTGAACGAACACGTCAGGGTTTATAGGGCGACTGGCAGCACGCCCATCATATTTTAGCCTGTTTATATTCTCCTGACTCAGCTATTAACTTATTTGCCCTCAAAACAACATGTCATTTGACTGGGACTGATTACACTTTCGCATAAGACCGTACCAACCCTCTATTCTGAAATATGCTAAGCTTTATTACAGCTTCCCCAGCATGTGATTTGGATTAGCATTCAATCTAAGAACTTTCCAGTCTGTTGTTAAGTTCTGGAAGCCTTGACACCAAATGCATCTAACGCAGTCAGCTGTACAAGCAACATGAGAAATCTATCACCGAACCACAGTTATGTGGAAAAACACAATTCTTTTTTTTTCTGAAGGGGATCTCTGGGGCTCCGGGCCAAAACCTCGAGCCTTCAGCAATGCTGAGGCAAACACAATGTGGGCCATATCCACCACTACACTAACAAACAGCAAAACAAGGCCGTTACAGCAAAGGGAGCTCACAAAGATCTCCATTTATGAGCAGAGATCTTATCACCACCCTTCGTTACAATCTATGCAAAGGAGTTAGAGGTGGGATCCTTTGATTTGATGGATGCCAGAACACCTTAGGCAAAGCAAAGCTTGTTTTTCAACTGTGTGTGTAAGTGTTGGAAAGCCGAAAAGCTCTTTGGTTAGATGCTCTTTTATTCAGTCTCATACTAAAGGCTTTTTTTGCACTATGTGTTGTGGTGTTCCACTACAGGCCACACTGTCTTGGGAGGTTGGGCACTCCTGGGAGGCACCGCAGTCCTGGTGAGGAGAGGCTTAAATGTTGGTAATCAAGTCAAGTCAAGTCAAGTCAAGAGATTTTTATTGTCGTTCCATCCATGTACAAGTACACAGTGGAGTGAAATCACGAACAATACAATAAATATGATAAATTTAACAGACATTAGACACAGTAAACAGACGGGACAGTGCAGAAACGGCACAGCACTCATTTCTGGACATGAGGTAGCAGAATGAGGTGCAGAGAGGTTTAACATGCTGTGATCTGGGAGTGATAACACACATACACACAGCAGTTACTGAGGTAAACAGTGTTAACACAGTGTTAGCAGCAATGTTCCAGATGTGCAAGTAGAGCATCCAAGAGGGGTGTGTGTGTGCGTGTGTGTGTGTGAGTGGGGGTTTCAGATCAGTCCTCAGTTCAGTCCTTGTGAGTTTAAAAGCCTGATCTCTTGAGGAACAAATCTGTTGCAGAGTCTGGCAGTGATGGCACGGATGCTCCGGTACCTTCTACCAGACGGCAACAGTGAAAAAAAGCAGTCCGTGTGAGGGATGGGTGGGGTCGTCCACAATGCTGGTGGCTTTGTGTGTGCAGCGTGTGGTGTTGATGTCCATGATGGAGGGGAGAGAGACCCCGATGATGTTCTCAGCTGTCCTCACTATTCGTTGTAGGGTCTTGCGGTCGGAGACGGTGCAGTTCCCAAACCAGGCCATGATGCAGCTGCTCAGGATGCTCTCCACAGTCCCGCTGTAGAACATGGTGAGGATGGGAGGGGCGAGATGAGCCTTCTTCAGTCTCCGCAGGACTAGGAGTAGAGGTGCTGCTGGGCTCTCTTGGCTATGGAGTTGGTGTTGAGGGACCAGGTGAGGTTCTCTGTGATGTGGACACATAGGAACTTGGTGCTCCTGACATTTCCACAGCAGAGCCAGTGATGTTCGGTGGAGGGTGGTCACCTCGCAGTCTTCTGAAGTCAACAACCATCTCCTTAGTTAGTCAGCTAGCGCTGAGCAGCAGTTCTCCCTTGTTTCCTGTTCAATAAAAGAGCATTATTCTTTATAGATTCTTTCCTGCGTCTTCTTCTGCAGCACTGCCGCCAAGTGTTCTGGAGAGGAGCGGTATTCCAATGAGCTGACAAAGCCTGGTTGAAGACAATGGAAATAGAAACAGCTTGGCAAAGCTTGGTAGTGGAACCTGGCTGAAGGATGGCCTGAAAGTATTGACCACAGCCCTCTGTCAGCCCTTCAGAAAGGCTCCCACAGGGCGCACAAGTGGAATAATGCTGGGGCACTTCCTGTGTGTATCGACACCAGAAGAGATGGCATGTGCGTCTTGCTGCACCGGCTGAACTTCAGTCTTCAGAAGCAGAAAGTCAGGGCCCTAGTGCACACAAGCAGCACTTGAGGGGTTCTGCTACCTCTGGAAAGGATAATGCAGTGCTCAGTCTCTCGCTGCACTGACATAGAAGACTCACCCCAGAGAGATAAACTATATCTCAGATTGTGCATATCAGCTGTATAGTAACTCTTATCAGTACAGAGTCCTGGCATAAAGCAGCCACTGCTGTTTTCCATTCCTAACAACCACCTGGAACCTGCTTATGACTGGTATTGTGGTGTGTAGTGTTGTAGGAACTCCGAAAATAATTAGAACAGAGGTCTTCAAACTGATCCTCAAGCCCACACATTTTTGCACCACCACCCTCAGGCATTGTTAGGTATAGCTAAAAATGTGGACTATCTGAGGGGCCTGAGGGCCGGTTTGAAGTCATCTGGACCAAGGAGACCTTTTTCCTCAGAAATTTGGTTGCACACGTTGTGGCTTTGGTTGATTCCTCTGACTGTTCCCAGACAGTTCAGCTCCTGAAGTCCTAAACAATGGCAGAACTTGCTTGGCTGTATCTGCCAAGATACGACAGGTGTCACGTGGGGACAGGACGAGGAGGCAGGTTGTAAGTGCAAGTCTTTAATGAAGAACAAATAGGATAAAATAAAGACGCTAGGAAAAACAAGAAACAAAACACTACTAAGACCAAAAACAGGGATACAC
>CM067496.1:10720954-10740811 GCA_034552555.1 Semaprochilodus insignis | reverse complement strand
TCAGAGACGATAGCTCATCTGCTGCTGCACAGTGCAGTGTTGGTCATCCTCTAGTCCTACATCAGTGGTCACAGGACGCTGCCCACAGGCCGCTGCCCCACAGGACGCTGCCCACAGGACGCTGCCCACAGCACACTGCCCACAGCACACTACCCACAGCACACTACCCACAGCACGCTACCCACAGGACGCCGCCCACAGCACGCCACCCACAGGACGCCGCTGAGTGGGTAGTTTTGGTTGGTGGAGTGTTTAAAACTCCAGCAGCGCTGCTGTGTCTGATCCACTCACCAGCACAACACACGTCAGTGTCACTGCAGTGCTGCGAATGATCCAGCATCCAAATAGTACCTGCTCTGTGGTGGTCCTGTGGGGGTCCTGACCATTGAAGAACAGGGTAATACAGTATACAGAGAATCAGATGGACTACAGTCTGGAACTGTACAACTACAGAGTGTCCTATATAGTAAGTGGAGCTGCACTAGAGTAGTAGAGAAGGACATGTACCTGAAGTAGTGGCCATTAATTGTATGCGAATGTGGAAAAACCCTTTCTACACTGTTTATTTATTTTTTATATATCTATATTATACACCATTTGAAAATGACGGGTGCCTGTCATGTTGTATGATGTGACGTGATGAAAAGATTCAGATGTTAATTTGAATACTAATAATTAATAATTAATTGTAATGCCATTAAAACAAACATTGGTACAGTCAGTTTCCTCAGCTTTTCAGAGCTTACTCATTGGTCTGGCTTTGACTGCATGTTTTGTGTTTCTTCTGCAGCTACAGATAAGCCTGAGATGGCGGCTGTTCCGCTGCCGCTGGAGAGTCGCCCCTGCGTCCTGCTGCGGCGAGACCTTGTGGCTCTGCCGGCCAGCTTAATCAGCCAGATCGGCTACCGCTGCCACCCCAAACTCTACACGGAAGGAGACCCTGGAGAGAAGCTGGAGCTGGTGGCAGGTGAATTTCCTTTACTGCTTTGAAATAACACAGATCAGTTTGTAGGGTCCGGGTATGCTACAGAACTAAACTAAACGGCTCATTCTAAGGCGATCGTGTCACAACCTTAGAGATGCGAACCAGATATATATAAAGGGATTAAAAATAGGCTGTAATACATTAATATAAAACACAGTTATGACTGTTTTGCTACATATAATGGCGAATGTTATAAGGACTTCGATACACAGGGGCTTTCTGTATGTAGCGACTTACTAACATACTACCTTATGTACTTACTATTACATAAACAAGTACAGAAGGTAAGTCATTAAGTAGGTACACAAGTATGTACGTCACTCGTCATTACGTGATGAAGTCAGTACGTCATCAAGGAACTAGGTCAGTAAGTCATCGAGTAAGTTGGTAAGTCATCAAGTAACTCGGTATGTCATCGTCAGTACGTCATAAAGTCAGTAAGTCATCAAGTAAGTCACTAAGTCGGTATTGAAGTCAGTTAGTAGGCCAGTAAGTCAGTAAGCCATTAAGTGCAAAAGTCAGTAATTAACTAAGTCATTACATCAATAAGAACATCAATAAGTAAGTCATTAAGTAGGTTAGTAAGGCAGGACGTCATTGAGTAAGTCAGTAAGTCATCGAGTAAGTTGGTAAGTCATTAAGTAAGTCGGTAAGTCATCGTCAGTAAGACATCAAGTAAGTCAGTAATTAAGTCAGTAAGTAGGCCAGTAAGTCAGTAAGCCATGAAGTATGAAAGTCAGTAATTAACTAAGTCATTAAGTCAATAAGAACATCAGTAAGTCAGTAAGTCATTAAGTAAGTCAGTTTGTATGTCATTAAGTATGTAAGTCAGTAAATATGTAAGTAAATACTTCAGTAAGAAAGTCAGGAAATAAGCATGCAAACAATAATACGGTAACCGGGATATTTTTTAGACAGCAAAACTTTTTTTTTGCAGATTTATGTCCCATGAAAAGAAAATAAAATTAGGTAAAAAAAAACCAGTAACAGGAAAGCCTGTAACATGTAATAGAAGTAATAAAAAAGCCCTTAAATATACTGTATCTATGTCTGACCTGATATATTGTCCATATAAATGTGGCTGTTGGTAAAAAACTCCACTTACTGACCTACCAATCCACTCAGATGTCTGGCTGCTGTCACGCTTTCCACCTAGTTCTAAACTTCTCCAATCCTAAACTCGAGGAAGAGCGTGAAAGCGCGTGGGTTAGTGGGCCCGTCAGTCCAAAACATTCAGCTACGTTCTAGGGATACAGCAGTCCTGCCCGAGTGGGTGACTGTATACCTAGGGAAGATTTGGCAACGCTGTCCTGAACCTTTATTATTCCGTTTATTTTATGTTGACTTCATGGGCGTCACTTTGACCAAAAGTAAATATTGCTGAAGTCCTGACGCTGCCAAGGCAGCTATTTATTTGGCCAAAGAGCTGAAGATCCAAAAGCGTACGGGCTGATGTAATGGACCAAAACCGATGTCATTCCGTAGACGCGTAAGCCGTTTACATGTTTTGGCTATTTTGCACCACCAGAGCTTATTACAGTTCCAGACAGGCTGCGGAGGGACAACAGAGCAGTGTTGAAGGACACAGTGTTGTGTGTGCTGCAGGTACAGGAGTGTTCATGACCAGAGGACAGCTGATGAACTGCCACTTGTGCGCTGGCATTAAACACAAGGTGCTACTGAGGAGACTGCTCGCAACATTCTTTGACAGGTTTGTGACTAAACCACTCAATTACACACAAACACACACACGCATACACACATATATACACACACACACACACACACACACACACACATATATATACACACACACACACACACATATACACNCACACACACACACAAACACATACACAAACACACACACACACATACATACACATACACACACACATATACACACAAACAGACACATACACACACACACACACACACACACACAAACACATACACAAACACACACACACCTACATATACATACACATACACACACACACACACACACACATATGTACAATTTACAGACAGTAAAAATAACTATAAACTGCCTGTAAAAATGGGTTAACAAATGGGAAATTTTTCAAAGTAGAATTTTGTTTTGAAATCCCATTAAAAACAAAATTCAGTCTATAAACAAATAAAAAGTATAAATGAAAAGTTCAATAGTATATATACAATGTTGGTTATATAACATTAGTATCGTCCATGAGCAACTGACAACACGCATACCATATATTTTACATTTAATTTTTTCTCATAATTTAAGTTTTTACACATTTCACTCAAAGAATGTTTACATTTGTGTGTAAATATAATGTAATATTCACAAACCATAGCAGTGCAAAAATGTAATGTAATGTAATGTAATTGAATTGAATTGTGGGAGGGTTAGAAGATGCAGCATGTTTAGAACATTTAGAAACTTTAAAACTAGAATTTAGTTCCATCCTTTATTGAACAGACCCGATAAATAATATAGCTAAATAAATAGTATGTCACATTAACAGAATCATTAGAAAAGCATAAAACAGCAATTTGTTTACAGTAGCATAGTGCAGTGTAATGTAGTGTAGTATAGTACAGAGGAGTGTATAGTAGAGTTTAGTATAGAGCAGTAATACAGCATAGTGTAGTATAGTTTAGTATAGTATAGTATTGAATAGTAGCATAGCATTAATGGTATTGTATACTGTAATGTAATGTAGTATAGTACAGAGTGTATATACAGAGGAGTGTATAGTAGAGTTTAGTATAGAGCAATAGTATAGTACAGTATAGTATAGTATTGAATAGTAGCATAGCATTCCATGGTATAGTATAGTATAGCATAGTATAGCATAGCATAGTATAATATAGTATTGACTAGTAGCATAGCATTCCATGGTATAGTATAGTATAGCACAGTATAGCATAGTATAATATAGTATTGAATAGGAGCATAGCATTGCATGGTATAGTATAGTGTAATGTAGTGTAGGGTTGTGTAGTGGAGTATAGTATAGTGCAGGGTAGTATACATTGTAGTATAGCCTAATCTGGTGTAGTATAGTGTGTATTATAGTGTAGTATTATTGTGTGCTGTCACTCTTTTCACCCCGTGAAGAGGTTAGAGGTCAGCTGTATTGGTGGACAGATGTCCATCAGCATGGTTGAATGTGTTGGCAGTGTATTTTAGTTTCTCATGGCTCTCTCTCCTCTGGTGGCTGGTTGGTGCACCTGCAGGAACACTCTGGCTAACAGCTGTGGAACTGGCATCCGCTCCTCAACCAGTGACCCCAGTCGGAAACCTCTAGATAGCCGAGTGCTAAACGCTGTTAAACGTATGTTACATTTTGTGAGATATGACTTTTTAAAAGAATACCTTGTCGATCAGTCAAGGCGTGTTTAGTGTGTGAAATTTGCTTCTTTCATTTTACAGTGGAGATACGAGGCTAATGTTGCTAACAAGCAGTGACAGCTTGTACAACAGCAGCTGAGCACGGTGCTAACTGTATCATCACACAGTGGCCTCAATCCGTTCAGTAATATCTAACAGTCTTGCTTCTGTGGTTCTCTTACAGGCATGCAGTTTGCATGATGCTAATTGCTAATTGCATTACTTGTTAGCAGCATTAGCGCTGTAGTTCCAGTAGAAGGCTCAAGAAGCAAACAAGTCACTGAACACGTCTTGGCTGATTGACTACAGTTGTTACATTTTTCGATTAACTACCTCTCTAAATGTAGTCCTTTGATAATAATGACTGTTTTTGATTGTGAATTTTTTCAATCTGTTGTGATTCTAATGTCCATTATTATGATTTTGCTAAACTATGTGGAACATATGACAGTAATATTCTACCTCAAACTTCCCCCCTCCAGTTTACTGTCAAAACTTCGCCCCCAACTTCAAGGAGAGCGAAATGAACGTGATTGCTGCCGACATGTGCACTAATGCGAGGCGCGTGCGGAAGCGCTGGCTGCCCAAGATCAAGTCCATGCTGCCTGATGGGATGGAGGTGTACCGGGGGGCTGCCGGTTTGGGCCTAGGGGCCACTGTGGCAGGCGTTCCGTTGACCTTTGACCCTGAATTTAAGCCTTTGACTCCATCAGGTCTGGTTTTGGACCAGCGACTTTTCGGAGAGCGAAAGGATCCAGAGAGAACGCTGCAGCTGGACGGGGACAGCCCTGAGCACCAGGACGGTCCGGAGACCGACCTTTCAGGGGTCCGGGGCCAGGAGGGGCCTGAGGAGGAGGAAGAGGAGGACGGAGTGTCAGGCGAAGGCGTGGAAGGGACGTTGGAGGCCGCTCCGTTAATCCTGGGGAGCGAGGGGGCAGTCCGTGGCCCACGGACCCTCGAGGAACAGCAGGAGGAGGAATTTGTTGAAAGTCTGAGGATAAACGGGCAGTGAAGTCCAAGCAACTCACCTGCACTTGTCTCTATAGCGCCCCCCACCCACCCCGCTGCTCCTCTTAACTAAACAAGCCACACTCGCAGTACATAATGCCATCACACTAACATAACAGGCCCCAGTACTGACCCCTGGGGTACGCCTTTTCCTGTACTTCAGTGTTTTCTCTGCTGTAAGGCCCTATTTTGAAGTCTGGGTTAGTTTCACCTGGGAGGGTGCTATAGGTTTCACCTGGGATAGTTTCACCTTCACAGTTTAGGTGATTACCAACGAAGCTTGTGGTCCTAGTCCAGTATGAACCCGCAGTATGTGTAGCTGTGCATGCTGGAGACCAGTCTAATTGCTGAAACGTAGCACAGTGGACTTGGCCGGGCTGATTGCGAGGCTAGTAAGAAAATATGCATTCAGATCTCGAATCGGCATTCGGCCTGTCGCCGGCGGTTTATCAGGCCTCAGAACTAATCCAGCTCCAGTAGGGCTTAACGCACCCACTTCAACTCAGCAAGGGCTTGTTAATTCAATCAGGTGTGCAAGAGCACGGAAAACTACCAAAGCATGAAATAGCAGGGGTGCCCCAGGACCAGGGCTGGGATCTAGCTCAGACAGCAGTACGTGTTGGGTAATGCAGGAGGGGTTTGAAAGATAAATAAACACAGGCATTGCTCAAGTCCATCGAGAAAACAGAGAGAGTCACAGTGGTGCACACGTTTGTAAACCGTTTTATTGAAGAAAGAAAGGGCTCAGTGTGAGCAAGAAAACCATATACAATATGCATATATGATGGTTAAACATTGGCCTGCGCTGCTTTATCCAAATATTTGGCTTTTTCTGGATTTCATAGGCTGATTGGTTAAAATCTGTTTTGCGTATTGGAGCCATCTGCGGTGTTGGTATTGCTAAGGCCGAAATCGTGGCAATAATTTACAAACATTCTGTTGTGTGGCCCCGATTCAAAGCAAATCTTGCTTATTTTTGCAGGTTACAGTAGAACAAAAGGCAGTTTTGTATAATTCCAGTCTCTTTTGGTGACCTGGTGTTGAATCCACTGAAACGAGTGACCTTCTTTTGGAGACGTTATGCAAGATATTACAACACGCTGAATGTTCTGAGTGTGCTGCACTCAGGATTACTGCGACAGGGAGAGAGAGAGAGAGAGAGAGAACAATACATTTACTCATATTTTTACAATTTCGTTCAAAACAGCTGAAGCAGCCCGAGAGGTCACATGAAACTAGCGGTAGCACTTTACTTTACAGATGGGTAGTAAGTAGGTTATGAGATGGTAAAATAATGGTAACAAGTTGTACTTACCTAAAAATTACCTGCTTATTTTATAGTTCTTTATGTGTAATAAGTGAGCAACTGTGGTGGTAACAAGGCAGCAGTGTAATAGAAACACAAGTTGTACTTTCATAAATATTATATACACATATTCTGGTCATTAATAAATGAAAAGATTGTCATTGTATCAGTATTTAGTAATAAAATGATACAAAAAAAGTAACAAGTTTTTTCCAAAATCAGTGAAGTGGTTCTGCTGTAGTTACCTGGTATCAGGGCTGTGAAATACTAAATCACTTGTATCTGTTTTATTAATTACCTGTTATGTATTTAGATGGTCAGACACAGTGTGAGTTACAGGCAGTAATTACTGGAGTGGTTGGTGTGGCTCAGCGGTTAACACCACTATCCCACCAGAGAGCTACCACCCCATGTGGGAGACGGGGGTTCGAATCCCAGTCTAGGTAGCAAATGCTGAGCTACATCAATAAGAGTCCTTGGGCAAGACTCCTAACACTGCACTGGACCACCTGTAAAACAAATAACCCTGTAAGTCGCTCTGGATAAGAGCATCAGCTAAAATGTCTAAATGTAAATTACAGTGAAATTAAACGGTATTAGAGCCGTAAAATACAAACTCACTTATTCCCGTCTTGTTTCTTACTTACTACACGTCCCATCAGGTCTGAACATCAGTTCTAAAGGGTGTTCTGCTTCACATGTAGGCGCACATATAGACACGTACTGTTACCCAGGAATAGACGAGGTAGCTCTGTTCTTCTACATCACTGCCTTGTTACCACTACAGTTCCTCACTTATTACACATACAGAGCTATAAAATAAGCAGGTCATTTTTAGGTAAGTACAACTTGTTACCATTATTTTACCATTTCATAACGACCTTGTTAACACTCACTACAACTTCTGATTCATTATTTAGTAACAACCAGGAAACTGGCATTTAATTAATGATTAAAAATAATTTGTTACTGTGAAATTGCTATATCATCACCTACTTATTACCCATCTGTAAAGTAAAGTGCTACCAAACTAGCATGGTTTGCTTGTTTTAGCCTGATGTGCTGCATTACTGTCATTGAACGGAAGGAGACCGCACCTTAAATGACTTCATTAGGACAAAACGGGCTTGCAACATGAACTTGAATATGAAGATAATTGATATTGTCATAGCGAAGTTGTTCTAGCATTATTTTTGCAGGCTGTTGTGATACGTGGTACGGAAAGGATGATTGAGACATCACTCATCCTCCGTTTCACATTATACGTTCACATCCAAGCTGGTGCCAACGCTGAAGCTGTCGTGATTGGTTTGGGCCAGTGTGACTCGTGGTAGTGTACAATACCTCGGTTAACGAACGCAGTGCCTGTGTTTGTTTAGATAACAAGCTCTCACAGTACCACCCTGACTCGCCATTTAAGCCCACTGATACATACATAAGCAAGCATTTGACGACGTTTCCCCTACAAAAACGTGGACCGCGTACGTGCCGGAACATTTCGGCACACTAACACAAATGCGCCTACATGCAAAATTACGGTCCACACAGCCACATTGTAATCCACATCCCCAAATAAACACAGAGCTCTACCATTTCCCTGAAGATCTATTGTTTATCGTCCAAGGAGAGACACTTTTTCATTGTTTTTCTTTTTCCTGAAACCTACATGGCCTGATTTTCTGCTGAGTTTGGCTGCGGTTGAAGAAATAAATAATAAAAAAATAAAATAAACCTGCCAAGAGCGGCAAGCAGGGGAACTATTTTTCAGTGCGAGCGACAGAAGAAAGAGTTTAGGATCCATGTTTTTTTTTTTGTTTGTTTGTTTGTTTTTGTTTTGTTTTTTTTGGTTATGGTTCTCTACTGTAAATTATTTAATGAAACTAAACTAGTATCTTNGAGGGAGGGTGATGGAGAGATGCCCAATTTAATTTTATTATATTTCATTTACATTTTTTTTAATTTAATTTTAATTTTTGTTGTTTTTTTTTAAACAAAACAAAACTCGATCTCTCCCCCTTTTCTCCCTCCTTTCGCTGGATTTTGGATTTGAATTTGGACGGATTTGGACCCACCCGGCGTCACGTTAGCAAGGGCTGCTCTACAGAAGCTGTACGGATGAGAAATTGCACAGCAACACTACGAGCTTTGACACCATTTGCTTCCTTTCTCTTTTCTTTTTGATTTAGTTTTTGTTTTTTTTGGTTTGTTTTGTTTTTGTTTTTATTGTTATTATTAATTTTTGGCTGATTTGCCACCGTTTTCCGTTGTCGTCGTCGTCCGTGTGACGTCACCCAGAGCAAATGCAGTATGCGCTTCCTGTTTCCTCGGCGCATGTTACTCACAGCAGCGTACAGTATGATACTCTTATCTCCTCTATACACTGCTACAAGGCTGTCGTGGACACTGGCTTTGTGGCAATATGAAGAGGTTATGTATTTCCTACCTGTTTATAGGTTTGCAAGGACATAATAGAACAAAAATTAGCCTCAGAAACTAGACACTGTCTGAAATACGGAGCGGGAGGGCATCGCACCAGAATCCCACCTAATGTACTGCATTGTTTTCTGAATGTCAGAATCTTCAGGTTTGTTAAAATCGTGTTTGTTTATTTTTTCCTTTCTGATTTGCCTTTAAAAATACCTCTGATAAGTTTTAGCTTAGCAGAAGATCTAACAGCTGGAGAACGCTCGAGGTGGTGCCTTATGGTCAATAACACATTGGCTGTGCATTTGTTAGCTGTTTCAGTAGGTCTGTGGTGCAAAATATGCTACTCATAAGCCATAAAATACTTTAAAATGCTTTATATTTTGAACCCACTTTCAATTCGCTGTGTTCACACTGGGACTAAGGCAGCAGACTGTGCCGGCTGTTGTCCATGACTGCTGATACAGCTTCATTGCTGTCCTAGCTTGCTAGTTAGCATGGCTAACAGCAAAAATAAATACTGTAAATCAACAATACAGGTTATACAACAACAAAGCTTACAGTCAGACGAAGCACTTATTCACATTTATCTTGTACATTTAAACTTCAGAGCACATTTTTGCATCGCAGGCTAATTAGCTTAAGGCCTGATGATGACAAGGCCTCGTCGTAGTCTTGATGTTTTTCATCATAGCGCACCACCTGGAGTGTTTTTTATTCACCAGTTTTGTGAAGTAAAGAAGAAAAAACTAGAGCGAAGAAGCTTTGGACGTTGTTTTGAATTTCCTGCACCGAAAAAAAAAATAGTTCCAGCTGCTTTAGAGTAAAGCGGCCGTCGCTGTTAGCATGTGGAGCGATACAGGGTAGAATCCTCTTCAGCCAATCAGGTTTCACGGTTGGCACTATCTTTTGTATAAATGAATTTCATTTTGCTGTAGAATTTAGGCTGTCGAATGTAGACCTAGACTCTCCTGAGAGACTGGTTTTAAAACATCAACCCTTTTTTATGTAGCTGATATTACTTTGACTTATCTGTTCGCGTGAGAGGCGTTAGGATCGCAGCGGTTGGGGTGTTTACAAAGCGAGAATGTGGGGATTAGCGTCAGCGAATTAGCAGATCAAATGAACGAGCTCATGAATGGCCATGCTTGATGGTGCCATGTATTATTAACTGTCGGTGGCCTTTTGCTTTGTATTGACATGTTAGCTGCTAGCATATGTTAGCATCCTAGCGAGCCTTAGCAGCCTACTGTTTAGTGCTAAGGCTATGCTAACAGCCTTAGCGCTAAACTGTAGGGCTGCACAGTGATTGCCTTGATTCGTCCAACAAAACAATAACAGTAGTAGTAATAGCAAATAAAGATAAGAGTCCACAGTAACTCCTATCAGGATAGCCAAGGTGCTGAAAGTAATTTAGCATTTATTTATTAGACCTATAATGATACAGATTTTGGATTAATATTGTAATAGGTCTGATTATATTGGTAGAACATTAATACAGTCTATATATAATTAGTCTATAGCTTAGGCCCAGAAGCCCAGATCTGCTCATGAGCAGCGTTTTCCATTGTTACAGATGCTAACTTTTCCATTTTTCCGATGCTGTGTTGAAATCATTGCACCGTTATTATGGACTTCTTTGCAGACCTCAAAGACCAAAATCGTGATAGTGATTGACGAGCGATGATCTTATTGCGCCGCCCTCCTGAAGGCTAAGTTATGCATTTTTCGAGCTTACAGATGCAGTTTCTCCGAATGCAGCTTCCTGTGCTAATGAATGCTGCTGTCTAACAAGGCGATGGTTAATTCCCCAAACTGTTATGTCTGACTGTGATTCAGACGTCTCCTCCTCATTGTGCTATTCTCCAGTCCAACATTTTATCCTTTCTCTTTGCTGTTGCGTCGTAAAGTCTTCCTAATCGTTCGCTGTTTAGTAAAACTATAACACTGCTGATGAATCGTGCAGTCGCTGTGATGTGTAATGAATATACTGTAAGTTTGAGGATGAGTATTAGTGCCTTAACGAGACTACTGATGGGATCGGCTTTATTGTCCGGCTAACAACACCTTTAGCTAACAACACCTTCCTAACTGCAGTGTAACATGAAGAACACCACAGGCCAAAAGTCTGGAAGAACAGCGTTGATTAAAGGGGCATTCCACCACTATTCTGCCTCATTCCTAGCTATTCAATTATGCAAAAATGTTGGTGGAATTCCACAAAAATTGGTGGAATCCCGTTCTGAAAAGGTTGAGCAGTTAAGTTTATTGACCTGTTTAGGCACCAGCCACAGTTATGCTTCCCAATTCTCTCAGAATTCATTTTGGTTGGAGTTTTTGCTGTGTAACGTTGATTTCCAGTGTAATAAGCTGGACTGTGTAGAAGTTTGGGCACCCATGGTTAAATGACATGTTTTCTTGAATTTTTTAGCATAAATAAGTGAACACATCCTCCACCCATCCTCCACCCATCATCCACCCATCCTTTACTGTTTATTTACCGAGTTGAATATATTGGAGAAAATAACTAAACACATGATGTGGACTGTGCAAACAATATGGCACATTTTAAATGTGGTTAAAGCAAATAAACTGAATTATTAGTGCATAGAGGACGTGTTCACTTATATTCATATAGAAACAGCCAATAAACAGAATATGTACGACTCCTCATGAACTAGGAAGCAAAATGAAAATGTTGTGATGTGATTAGGCCAGTAATGCTATTGTGCAGGGACCGTATTACAGAAACATCCTAACTCTGAGACCTTACCTGTTTAGTCACTATGATAACTTTAGCCAGGACTGAATTCATGACAGAACAACAGTTCTTAACTTCGTAACCTTCTCCGTTAACTCTAGATAAGAAAGCAGTATTACACAATCATCCTAAATAAACCCCCTAAATAAACTTTAAAATAACCCCCAACAGAGTCCTACCTTTTGTTTAAGCATTTGTTTCTATGGAGTGCTCTATAACTGTAACCAGCATAATGACCTCACCTGTATCTACGTGGTAAAACTTGTTTATTAGGAGATATAATGTTAGCATGCTAGGCTAAAGCGGGAAATGGAAACTGAAACTGGGGAGCGGTGACACTCTTGATAAACAGCAGGGGGAGCTCTCAATGTTCATAACTTGGAGTTTATCAGACTTGAGTTTGACCTTTTCTACATCAGTAGCAGGAGGTATCTGGAAAACCAGCTTGCGGTTTTAACATTATTTTGATTATTTGATTTACATGTTTACGTTTCAGCTGTTATTGGGTTAACAGACAGTTAATTTGTTGAGTAGTTTAAGAGATAAAATACTGTAAAATAATATATTATATGAATTAGTGAAAAATCTTAAAAATCTTGACCTGCCAGATCTTAACCTACCACAAAAAGACGGGAAGATTCTGTAATACGGCCCCTGCAGTTTACACATGTTTAGGATCACACCTGACTATTCAGATTTAATAAGCACATTACTGTAGATTATCTACTGAAAAAAAAGTTTCTTGTTTATTCCCACATAGAAAAAGTTTCCCACTTGTTGGCCCCACCCTTGGGTTGGTTCTGGCCCAGTGCATGGCTGGGTCTTTGGTCCAAAGTGAGTAGAACTACAGTGCACTACGGCATTGTTGGTTCACAACATTCATCCCAGATTGGGCCAAAAATACAAACCCTGTACAGGCAACTCTGTATGAAGCTGCCTGGCATTTGGACTTATTGTGGCCCACCACATGCCTAAGATTTGCCAAGTAGTCAACTAGCAGTCATATATAGCCAGAGTTAGCCGAAAACCATCTGGTGTTTAAGTCGTCACTGAGTTTGCCCTGTGTAAAAGCTTTTGGCCTGTAGTGTAAGTGTCTGAATGTTGGATTAATCTGAACAAATCTGAGAGAATGTGTCAAAATAATACAAATATATATATATTTGGTACTTTTAAAAGAATAGTAGCTACTGTAAGTTTGAACAGACCTGAGGATTCTGACAAAACTGACCTAAAACCACATGGAGGTTATACAGAATGTCTGGTTTATGTACAGTAATGATCTGATCCGAAGAGTTTTCATGGGCCTATTTACTCCATGTCTGTCTGTCTGAAAGAAGAACATGATTTAATTTTGTTTGAGTCTGAAAACAGTCAACCAGTACACCTTGGAAGAGTCATTACATAATATTCATATGCATTATTCAGTGTTTGAGATGTAAACGGAGTGATTCAGAGTGGGTTTGGTGTGAAATGGTTCTTTACAGTGGTGGTGGTGATGGGAACCTGGGGTCACTGTGTCTACAACGCAAATACAGACCTTGTATTTACTATCCAAACCACCAGTGAACCTACATGTGTCCTCTTGAGCTTTTTATGGAATGTTGATGATGGTAAAATACGGGAAAATCCAAAAAAATCAAAGTTTTCTGTGGGGACTAATTTGTCTTAGAACAACATGCATGTATAAATGGATTTTAAAAAAGGTTCTAGGTCCGAACTGTCATAAAACAATGAGTGTGTATACTCATGCACTTAACGGTCAGATCATAATCAGATGTACCTGATTATTCAAATAGTCATGTGAACAGCGTAACCTAGATTTCTTAGATCAGATTTAAGGCAGAGCTGGGTTTTAGCTCAGTAATCAGGTTTCTCAGTGCGTGTAAGCCCTTACTCTGATTTCTTTCATTGTTCACAGTCTGCATGCATGTGAACACAGTCTGTGATACAAGCAGCGTTTAACCCGGCACCCGTGAAAAAATGAAACATTTTCTGGAAGACGCTGAAACTTCCTGCTAGATGAAATGAAGGATGTAAAAATTCTTCATCTTCTAGATTATGTGTGGTCATAATTTCACGTAAAGTGATTCAAGGTTTTTCAAAAAGCAGCTGCATGAAGTTTCACGTTATGTTTGTGCCACGTCTTAAATTTGTTGACTGATTGCTCAGCAGAAATCTGGTTACTGTCTGATTCATGTAGACCCGGAGTTTCCCTGTTATCAGATTATTAAGTGTATGTGAACTTTTAGAGGTCTACGTTCCTATCACCATCGCTGTGAAACAATTCTGACTCAGTTTCTCTACAAGAAGCGTTTTACACCATCCCACACACCTTAATCATTTATTTTTGCTGACCTTCTGTGGAGTTCCCCATCCCGTAGTCAGTTTTGTCAGTCATTCAATCCATGAATATGTTTAATTTCCCTCCCTCCTTTATTTTTCATTTTATTTGCATAGAATCTGTGTATCTGCAGTATCCTGCTTTTCCAGAACTGCTCTGTGATGTATCTTCTTCATGTATCATTTTCTTTTTCCTTATTTTTAGCACCATTAGGCTGAAAATTGATGTACGGTACTGTGTGAAAGTCAAAGACGACCTTATGTATGTTTAATTTCAAGTCAAAACCGCCATTAAGCACACGTCTGTTCAGTCACCATCCAGATAATCCCAAACACATTCAGTAATTTTGAGCTTCTGGGCTTTGGGGTGATCAGTTCTGAGAACACCTGCAGCTTCTTTGGTTGATGTTTGTCTCTTCTCAGTCAGGAGCTTCTAGAACATCTACCCATCTATTCAGACTCACAGCGTTGAGTTGTCTCCTTACAGTGGAAGGATGGACCGAAACACCTGTGGATGGTCTCAGATCTGAAGCAGGAGAGTTTATCTGATAAGGGTCACTTTCAGTGGTCTACCAGGTCTTCCAGGTGGTTGCTAGGAGTCCTGTTTCTGGGAGTCTCCTTTGACTTCTTTGTCCTTCTTTCCGTGTCCTTAATGGCGGTTTTGCATGGAACCTAAACACAAGGTTTTGCACAGTACCATGAAATGTTAAAATGTTGCACTAGATGCTGAGGAGAACCTCAGAGAATGTTGATTGCTGAGTGGAAAGCTCTGTTTTGTGGTAGCATCATGCTGTCCGAAGTGCGCGACAGGCTAATTTATGTGTTTGTGTTGTACGGTGTAGATGCTACTCCTTCAACAAGACCTCTAAGGTCTCTAAATATTTGGCACTAAACGCTTATGTGATTGCTTTTGCACAGCCGTTGGTTGTATCTTCCTCGAAAGTGTGCACTCGTGAGGTATGCGGACAAAGGGTTGAGTTTTCAGAGCCGGTTTATGATCAGCTCCAGGCTCTTTTTGTCTTTGTGTTCCACTGTCTGTTCTCTAAAGGCACCTGACCAAATGAAACCCCATCAGAAAGGAGCCGAGCTAAGAATGCGAATCACCCCGACTGACTGATTGGTTTGTTTGGCGGCTCTAGAAGATGCCGTTCAGGCCGTACTCTGGTTTCGTTATTGGTTTTTGGCTGAGGGTCTGTTTGGGTTGTCGCTGGGTAATAACTTTTAATTAATAATTGTTGAAGAATTCAATCATTTCTTTGGTCAAAAAACTTTTCAAATTTAAAATCCACATGTATATTGTGAAGGATATCAGAAATATATTAGATATCAGAAAAAATAGCTGATATATTTTGGCTCTATAGGGCACCAAAGAGTGTTTTCCTATTGCTACTATGTAAAATGTACACCCTTAAAAGACGGTACCTCAAGGTTCTCTAGTAAAGGCAGTGGTTGTGTTTGGAGTTCTATATAAAAGCATCCGCGTGCTTAAATGTTTTTTGCATGGCAAAATGGTTCCTAACATTGATGTTGTATCTGGTTCTATATAGCTCCAAATAGGGTTCTGCTTTTGTTACGATGTCAAGCTTATTATACTGGAAGAACGTATTTTGGTGCTACATAGAACCATTTTCAAAATGACAACAATACTACACAAAAAACTGCAAAAGGTTCTTTGAATGTTCCTGGTTCTATATAGAACCTTTGTTTAAGATTTCTTTTATATAGAGCCCCATATACAACAATGCAAATAGTTATTTGAGGCTATAACAGTAGAAGAGGCCTTTTTAGGTGGTATATGCAGAACCATTCTCTAAGGTTCTATATAGAACTGCAATGCAAATTGTTCTTTGAGTGTTTATGGTTCTCCTTTCTTTACTAAATAGTCATTGAAGAACCATCATCACTATTCTAAAACGATAGAATAACGATTTTCTACATAGAACCATTAAATAAAAAGTTCTTTATCGGACCATTTACAACAATGCACATGGTTATTCGAGTCTATAGAAGAACCCTTTGTGCTGCTGTATATAACATTTTTAAAAAGGTTCTATGTAGAACCCTATACAGCAGTGCAAATAGTTATTTAAGTTGTTCTATAGCAATCGAAGAACCCTTTTTGGTGCTGTATAAGAACTTTATATGGAATTTATTTTCAAAAATGTTTTATTGTATTTGTAATATACAACACATTCCCATCAATCTCAAGAACCATTTCAGTGTGCAAAGGACCTTTTAAATAGAAAATGGTTCTATATAGAACTCATGGTTCTACTGAACCCTTGAAGAACCACTTTTTAAAAGGTGCGGCTACAGTTTTTATAATGTAAACTGATGGCCAGTCACTTCCATTGGCTGTTAGCAACATTAGCTCATTGTATCTGCCCTTTCAATCCTGACTGAAGTGAACGCAGAGCCCTCGGCATCAGCCAATATGAAGTCAGGAGGCCCGAATTGCATGTTTGGATGTCTGTATTTGTGCCCAGCTGTGTGTCTTTGTCTTTGGAAAATAATGCCAGCACTTTATAGACTAAGGGGGAAGGTTTGCCGAACATACCAGTGAGGTTTTAAGTGAGCAGCCTTCAAAGCCATGTGCTCAGAGCGCAGACAATCAGAGAAAGAACGTGCACTAATTTTTTCTGGGAGAAGTATTAGCACTTATTAGCTGAGCTCCTGCTGTGTTTCCAGCTTTGCGTGGCCTCCGCGTGCCTGAGCTACTGCAGGTTCTATTAGCGTCTCTCTCTCATTGAGTGGTTTGGCTGTAATGAGAATTCAGTGTCCAGCAGGAGGTTAGTAGTTGGCCTTCTACTTTGCTGTATGACCAGCTTGCCATCAAAACAACTAACTTTTGTAATTACTGGTCTCAGGCTGTAAAACAGCCAGCTGTACCTTACAAGCCAATTACACCTTTTGGGCCTACTGCTTACCATGAGGACCGGAATGCTTCAAGCAGCCAAGCTTTGTTTAGAATGGCAATACAATGCGAATGACATAAATGTGCTTCAGTGTTCTAAAGCGAGAAGAAAAAAAATGAAAGTCCTTTAAAAGCAGTTGTTTACGCCTTCAAATGACACTTTAGTCTAATGCAAAATGCCACAAACTACATGTTATGAAATAAATGAATGAATAAATAATTTCCATTTTCTTTTTTTTTTTCTCTCGATTTCTCCACCACCAAAAATTGGTTTGGGTTGACATTGTGTAGTTCAAGTGACTGATTCTTTTTCCAATGCAATACTGAAAAAAGTCTGCTTTCTAATAAAAATTCCTTATTTCACCAAAGCCTTTGTCGTTCTCCTTATTGAAAACAGAATATATTTTTCCGATTAGTTAGCTAGTTTTGTTGTTGCTATTGTTTAGTGTTTCATTATTTCACTAAACAAGATGTCTAAAGAGAATGTGCTGGGGGAAATCTGACAAACGTAGTACTGTGGATCCTATTTAGAAAATCTGCAGCTATTGTTGAAAACAACAAGCCTTAAAGATATTTGACCAGTGCAGTGAGGCCTTTTGTTTTAAAAATCTGCAGCTGTTGCAGAGAACAGCAAGCCTCGAAGGGTTGTGACCAGTGCAGTGAGGCTTTTATTTTGAAAATCTGCAGCTACTGTTGGAAACAGCAAGCCTCAAAGGCTTGTGACCAGTGCAGTGAGGCTTTTATTTTGAAAATCTGCACCTACTGTTGGAAATAGCAAGCCTCAAAGGTTTCTGTGATAATGTGCTTATAGTATTCGGAAGCACCTCACAAACTGTTTACTGCTCACTGTTTGTAAATACTGAGGGTTTTATTAAAAAAAAATACAGTTGCTGTTGAGAATGGTAAGTCTCAAAAGTGTCTGACAAGTGCCGTGTTAGGGCTTTTATTTTGAAATTGTGGAGCGACTGCTGAAAACAACAAGCCTCGGAGATTTCAGAGCCATTCTGGCATGTGTAGTGTTGGGGCTTTTATTTTGAAAATTCAAAATTAATTTTTGAGGTATAAATTATGAGAACGTATACGATCTATAAATTTGCCCTTTACAATTAAAGCTTTCCGAGTTTTAGTTTGTCGTAAACATAAAACAGTTAATGAGACAACATGAACGATTATATGGAGTTATTAAAACGCCGTCTGTGGGGAATTCATAAAAATGAGATAAACTGTTCTATATAGTAATTTTGGCTTGTAACAACAGTTGAACACTTTTTTATTGGAAACCGCAGAGCAGGTGCGGGATAATGTCTGACTGCGTTCGTGACGAGGTTTTTTATTTTGGAAAACTGCGAGAACACAAGCGTAGTGTTGGGACTTTTATTTTGGAAGTGCGCAGCTATTTTGCTTTGGCGCGAGTTTATTAGTTCAGTTTCTGTTCTTGCAAAATGTAACTGAGAGTCGGAGGAAAATCTAAAAGCTGTGGGAATATTTGTCCTTTTAGACCGTGGTCTTAATTTTGCTCTCCAGCATTAAGGAAAACCGAAAATGGGAGACGACCCGTACTCCATCCCCGAGAGGGAAATGAAGGTAAAGCGTGTTTCGCCTGTTAGCACTGTGGCTAACACTCAGCTGAAGTCCGCTTCTTATAGAATTGTCGGTTCCACCTTAAACGATGCAGCAATTGCGTTTAGGTACCTGAGGCGCCAGCATGCTATTGCGGCCGCATTTAAGGTGGAACGGGGAAATTCACATAAGAAGCCGGCTTGCTAGCGCCCTGCGGCTAACTGACACAGCATAGTCTCAAAACACCCTTCCATGTGTTATTTACAGACTACGAAAGCTGAAAAAAGAAGAAGTAAATGTTGTAAAATGATGGAAAGAACTCTTTAAGTCGTTTAGGTGCCCGTTAATGATCGCAGGAGTGACAGTTTTGAAGCTAACGCAAGCTGAGCTAGCTAGCTAGCCTGCCAGCTGCTCACCAAGAGTTTAATTAAATTAATTAACATTTGAAAATGCCGGTTTTTATCAGCAGCCACTAAAATAAGCAACACTTATCAGTGTTTATGGACACTAATCAGTCTCTGGGTGTCCACGGTAGAAGACAACGTTGCTTACCTTATCCGTAGTTTGATTTGAAGGCTGGTATATGACCTGTAGCTGTAGGTTTATACGGTATGGACGGAAATATCGCGGTTATATTGACCGCGGATTACTTTTATGGAAGGCCGTTTTCACCACCTGGAGGGAAACGCCATAGCCGTTTAGTAGGTCATAATAATGACAGCGTTTTTATGTGTATGACTTATTTGTTCATAATTATGACGTAGTATCCTGTAATTCTGACGTATCTCATAATTAAAATGGAATTATGGAAGTAGTTGTTCATATTTTTGTGGGATGTTAAATCAATCCATATTTGTTTGTATAGTGCTTTTTACAACTAACGTTGTCTCAAAGCAGCTTCACGGAAAAGCAGTTTATATAAGGGAAAAGAAAACCACGTACAGAGTAAATCACAGTTATGATAAATGTTCTAATTATTAATTAATTAATTAATGTTCTAATCATTATAATAAGAGTCTCGTACGTTATCATAATGAGACGCTCAGTCGTAATTATAGGAGAGTAAGTCATAATTAACTGAAACTCAGAGAACAGTGCTTTATGACAAACTCGGTTCTTTAGCTAGTAATATGAACCCTGAAGTAGGAAACCTGGGCGTGATCTCCGACTCTGAGCTCAG
>CM067496.1:10701884-10720454 GCA_034552555.1 Semaprochilodus insignis | reverse complement strand
TCTCAGGGCCCTTATTGTCTATCTCAGGGCCCTTATTGTCTATCTCAGGGCCCTTATTGTCTATCTCAGGGCCCTTATTGTGTATCTCAGGGCCCTTATTGTGTATCTCAGGGCCCTTAATGTGTATCTCAGGGCCCTTATTGTCTATCTCAACCCTTATTGTGTATCTCAGGGCCCTTATTGTGTATCTCAGGGCCCTTATTGTGTATCTCAGGGCCCTTATTTTGTTCAGTCATATGTCTTGCAGCCGTCTGTTTTATGTTTAGTGTTTATCGCGTTCAGTATACTCTTGTTTTAGTAATCTATTTATCGTTAAATGTTTATTTGCTGCACCTATTGACAGTATTAACAGTAAAACTACTTGACTTGGTTCTCAAAACTGTTCACAATCCATACTGAGGTGTTGATCAGAGAGCTGTCATTTGCAAAAATCGTTTGATAATGGTTTTTTTTTTTTTTGCTTTGTTTACTTCATATACAGCTCTGGAAACATTTAAGAGCCCACCTGAAAATGATCAGTGTCTGTAGTTGTACAGGTTCTGGGTTTGTGTTGGACCAAAATGAGCAGTTCTG
This sequence comes from Semaprochilodus insignis, assembly GCA_034552555.1. Taxonomy (NCBI): domain Eukaryota; kingdom Metazoa; phylum Chordata; class Actinopteri; order Characiformes; family Prochilodontidae; genus Semaprochilodus; species Semaprochilodus insignis. The sequence continues at coordinate 10,719,881 of CM067496.1, read as the reverse complement.
TTCTATTCTATACACTACTGGAAACACGTCTCCCAAATTCCAGATCAGATATTGTATTTTAGATCTGTTTATCTAGAAAATCACTAATGACCCTCCAGAAGCCTGTTTTTAGAACCATGCTCGCTGTGCGTTTCACCCCAGCCACCGCTCGCCAGTCTTTCTGTAGGTCACTTGAGGTCATCTTACGGTGGTTAAGTGACATTGGAATAATAACTTGTTTATATGGTACAAACGGTTGTTGTTATTACATAGAGAGACAGATTTCCCCCCTTCTTTCTCCACTTATGTAGTGTTTTTTTGTCCAGATAATGCCCACTCATTAGATTAAAGGAGATCAAAGGAAAGAAGAGTTTTTTTTAATTTTTGTTTTCTGTTTTTGACTGTACTGATTTTGATATGTTTGCATTTGCATGGTTTACAATACATAATAGAATTACAATACAAAGTTTATTTATTATAATAATTTACTATTGCTTATTTTTTGTTGTACATTTACAAAATTTAGGCGCTCTGGTCAAATTACATGTATTTTTGTTTGTTTTTTGTTTGTTTGTTTCTCAGTTCTGCTTTTCCAGTTCTCTTTTCTTTACAGTGTTGTAGTGTTTTGTGTTTTGTAGTTATAAAGGTTAAAGTTCATGCTAGCGGGAGAAATTGTCTCCCACAGAAACCACTTTTCTCAGCTGCCTGTGGGGGTTGAACTTGTAGCAGGAAGTCACTTCCACTTTCAGCCACTCTTGTGGTTGACCAGTCAGAACAGAATGGTTGAGCTGGCCGGTGAGAGCACACTGGGATCTTTGGCAGGTGGGGCTTAAAGACACAGGCGCTGTAATTGAGCAGTTCAGGCAGAGGGTGAATAATACGGTGGCCGAGAAGTGCAAAACAAATTAACATTTCAGAAAACAAAATTATTATGAAAGCAAAAACATTTTTACAAGGGCAAACAAAAAAAATGACATTCAAGAAAATAAAATTACAAAAGTAAAAACAATTTTACAAGACGTGAAACACTTTTACCAGTACCGAAACACTTTTACAAACGGCGAATTCTGGCGGAAAGGGCGGGTCTAACACACAGGAAGTGCTTGTTGCGGACCCTTGTCAATCAAACTGTTTGGCGGTGGTAGAGTGGGTGGAAGTAAGAGATGAACAGGTGTCTAAACCACTTAGAGCTGGAAATGTTAATGAAGGTAAGTGGGCTGTAACGCTAGCTGTAGTGGAGAACCAGCTAGCTAGCTTAAAATGGCTGAGAGCTTTTACAGTCCACTGTTTACAGCCCACGTGGTTCAGAGTCGCCTGTTCGTCTCTTTCTCCCGTCGGCTCTTTAAACACTCTAAAGACCTTCACCAGGACAAACAGAAGCGGGTCAGCTGGATAAAACACACGCCACAAAATGGACCAAACATGCTGTAGCGTCGTCACCATCCCGAACTCCACCCACTCTACCACTGCCAACAGTTTGATTGACAAGGGTCCGCAACAAGCACTTCCTGTGTGTTAGACCCGCCCTTTCCCTCAGAACTCACAGTTTGTAAAAGTGTTTTGGTACTGGTAAAAGTGTTTCACGTCTTGTACATTTTCTTTTACTTTGTAATTTTGTTTTCTTGAATGTAATTTTTTTTTCGTTTGTAAAAGTTTTTATTTTTGTAATTTTGTTTTCTGAAATGTTAATTTGTTTTGCACTTCTCGGCCACCGTAGAGTACAGATGTACAGTGTGAGAAAAATAATGTGTTTTGGGGAAGTTGAAGCATGTGAATGTATTCTAGTAGACCACAAATACACACTTAACATTAAAAATGAGCATCATTGGTTCCTTTTCAAATGGCTGTAATCAGCAAAACATAGGATTTAAGGACTGTGCAGAGTTTTGACTGTGTATCTGTCTATTTGTAAACAATTATTGTTCCTTTAATTCCCAGAATTCCTCTCAGGCTGCAGTAAAGGTCCCTCTCCCAGTTACAGAGAGCATACCGACCCCACAGGCGTTCGTCTTTGGTAAGGCTTTTCAACTCTGTTATACTGCTGCTCAAGATGCAACAGAAATCAGTCTAGTTACAGGACTGAACAGCACCGAACAGGCATCCAGAGCTTAATTCCATAAACCATCAAGCCTGTTTGTTTCACAGTCTGGACTGCTGATCATTTCTCAACCAGCCCAGTATGGAATATGTATTTAATATGGGATACGTATTCAACGTGATCTTTGATATTGATATTGTTAAGCCAGCACATCATTGTTAACTTGCTCCAGGGTCTAATGATAGTGTATTGCTGTGCTTGATTTCCGTGTAGCTCCAAAACCTGATGCTCCTGCAGCCTCCACTTCATCCTCATTTCTGAAACAGCAGAACAACAAAGCCTTTGCCTTCTCCACTACGTAAGTGTCCTGTTATTTCTGCTTTACATTTGAGTTACACTGCATATTTGTAATAATATAATGTAATATATAATAATAATTATTATATAATAATATAATATAAACTTATTTCTTAAAATGTGTGCAGCAAATTAAAAAGACTTCTCAAGTGGCACCGTCACAGTAGAATTATAAACACAGTTACTGAATGATTTACATTTGAATTTGGTTTGTGTTCTGTATCGGCAGGTTTGTATCGGCACGTTTGGCTTTTTCCCCTTTTGTTTCGGTTTCAAAACATATATGGCACAACAGTAACTTTCCATCAAATCAAAATATGAAAATGTTACTCACAAGACTAGTTGTGAAGTACGTGTCAGTGTACAGTGCTGGCAATGACAAAATGCTTTTGTTTGAAAATACTTACTAGTTTAACAGCTACATTATCCTACAGTGTTAAACCTAGTATTGAATTATCAGTTGCATTTTTTAGTTGTCGGACTAATTAAATTGAGCGTTTCTGATCTGATTTCTGACTGTTTCAGGTCACCTGCTCTGTTCTCCTTTTCTCTGAACTCCACGTCTTCTCAGTCTCAAGGAGCTGAAGGATCTCAAGGTATTCACAGATTTATCCCACTGATTATTCACCCCAAGAAAAAGGTCCTCACAGGCTGAGTTAGTTTGACGTGTGCACGCTTCAGAGTCCACTTCAGATGCTTAGAAAACCCCCTTAGACCACCTCCCGAGGAACTTCAGGATCTCCTAGTTCTAATGGAATTGTGATGTGAACTAGACGTGGTCTGAGATCTCTTCTGTCCTGCAAAGAACCAGAAAGAGCTCAAAGTCATCAGTAGAATCTGCTGACGTTGTGAACACATTAGGCACTTGGGTCAGTATCAGGTTCACTGTAACAGAACTTCAGAACCCATTCATTTAATAAGAACTATATGTAATATAAGATAAGATGACTTTTTATTATCCCACATGAGGAAATTTGCATTGTTACCGCAGAAGAATAGCAGCAGAACAGATACAGAACTAGAGGTAGACTAAAGTGCAGGTTTACAGAATAGAAAATAAGAAATTACAGAAAATAAATAAATAAATCTCTATTGTTAGGTTAAAGATTCAGTAAAATACAATAAGAAACTATAAATATTTACATTGTAATTGTACAGATGTATATTGCACGGTTACTGAAAGATACTGCACAGATATTTCACAGTTACGTTTACCAGCTGCACAGATATTGATAATCTGGCAGCCACCTAAATACTGATGGTATAGGGAGTCAGAGTGCAGAGTGAGTTATATTGATGTTGGCAGTCGGTACAGGATGTATACAGGTGATGTACAGGTAATGAGGTGCAGCAGCAAATATTGGTCAATAATTAAGTCACATTGAATATATAGATAGAAATGGTGTTTACAGTAGTGAGGGTCTGGTGCTCTGCTTGAGGAGGTGCTGGTTGTAGAGCCGAACAGCAGTAGAGAGAAAAGAGCTGCGGTATCTCTCCTTACCACACCGCAGGTGGAGGAGCCTGTCGCTGAGGTGTAAACACTCTTAGAGATTAATGGACCTCCTTCCTCCCACAGCCACACCAGGCAGCAAAATCTTCGGCCAGCCTGCAGTCACTACCAACGGGGCTGCTCCATCAGCCACCAGCTTCACCCCAGTCATCAGCACAAGCCATGCAGCAGCATCTTCCACCACGGTCACGCCTTTCTCTGCCAGCACCGGCGCTCCAGCCCCTGCTGCAGTTTTCAGTAAGACACGCCGTCACACCGGCTTCGGGAGCTCGGTTCATGGTAGTTTAGACCTACCGCTCAAAGGATTAGACCTGATGGTAAAATGTACCCAGTTCTCCCTTAGCCCCAAAATCGTCCAGTGGCCAAGACATGAAGTCTAATTGGACTAATTTATGGCCAAAATTCCTTCATCAAGATCGCAGTCATCCATAACAGTGTGCCGTACAGTGCCACAAACCACATATACCTCAACACAAGTGTGAGATGATTTANCTGAATAATTCATAGTGGATACTGAATAATCCATAGTGGTTCTGAATAATGTACCTTCGATAAAGAATAATTCAATGTAGTTTCTGAATAATTCGTAGTAGTTACTAAATAATTTGTTGGAATTTCTCAATAATTCAGATTCTTAAGATTATTAATTTATAAGTCTAGAGGGATTAAATGTCATTACTTGAATGCTGGTGTGCCTACATGTCATTAGTGTATCTCTCTGTCTCCATAATTACCCAGGCAAAGAACCAGACCAAGCCAGTAAGTTCTCCTTCAGCAGCAGCAGCAGCAGCAACGCTGCAGTGAAAATGCCTTTTGGCCCCCCAGAACCGTCTTTCTCCCTGGGCTCCTTTTCTGACCTGAGAGTTGGCCCAGGCGATGAGGTGAAGGAACCTCCAAAAAGTGCAGCGAGTTTCACTTTTGGAGTGCCTGGAAAAGGAACAGCCGCCACGTTCTCATTTAGCTCCCTGCAAAAACCTGCAGCTTCTGGTAACGGGTCAGATTCGGACAGTACGTCGGCAGAAGTCTCTAAAGGTTTAGCACCGCTTGGACTTCCTCCTGCAAGTAGCGTTTTTAAACCACCTGAATTTGCAGCAGCTCCAACCGCTAAGCCAGCCGCACCTTCATCTACTGCTCCGTCTTTCAGCAGCCTCTTAGCTACTCCACTTCCATCTGAAACCACAGCTTTACCTGAGCAACCTCAGGTGCCTCCAGCTTCTGGGCAATCACTTCCACCGGAACCAGCTGCTGCTTCAGCTCTAACACCTGACGAACGTCCATCTGAACCAAGTCCTGAACCACCAGATCAATCCACACCATCCACAGTGTCAGTCAGTGAGGTACCTGTACCTGCACCTTCTCAACCAGAGGTTCCAGCATCGACTGGAGAAAAATTGCCACCCCAAGCTGCTTCTGCTCTGAATGTAACACCTACACCTCCGTCTTCTGCTGCAACACCTGCAGAACCAACAGCTGTAGTGGAAACGTCTGTACCAGAGGCTAAACCTACACCTACACCAACAGCTAGTGCTAATGTTGAACAAGCTCCTCCAGTGTTGGCAGCAGTAACAACTTCAGCTGCACCTTCAACCACACCAGGCTCCATCTTTGCCCAGCCAGTTACTACTACCACTGGTACAACTCTGTCCGTCACAAGCTTCACCCCAGTCATTAGCACAGCGACTGTTGCTGCAACGTCTTCCACCACGGCCGCTCCGTTAGCACCCAGCCCCACTGCTCAAGCGACTGCTTCAATTTTCGGTCAACCAGCCACCACTACTGCTACCCCAGCATTCGGGTCCTCCACCTTCGGAGCAGCCTCTACAACCTCCGGTTTCGGAAAGTCTGTTTTCGGGCAACCTGCCACTGGAGGTTTCGGACAGCCTGCGACGGCGGCTGCCAGCTCGGCCTCTGGCTTCACTTTTGGCCAGTCGTCTTTCGGGACCGGTTCTGGGTTTGGGCAGCCAGCGAATGCAGCGGCTAACGTTCCAGCCTCCAACGTAGGAGGAGGTGGAGGAGGGGGGCTGTTTGGATCTTCCAGCACCAGCAGTGCCAGCTCCTTCTCTTTCGGAGCAAGCAGCACCAGTTCCGCTGCTAGCACCGGGACGAACATCTTCGGGCAGAGCAGTACTCCAGCTTTCGGGCAGCAGAGCGGTGGCTTTGGACAGGGGCCGTTATTCGGTGGCAGCACTACCACTACTACGTCGTCTGGGTTTGGATTTGGACAGCCAGCTGGTAAGGACAACTCCTTATTTTAATATTTTAAAATAAATAAAATGTAACATTTAATATACTGGAGGGAATATGACCACATTTTAGTACTACATGCAATAATATTCTTAATTAATGCAGGAGTGTAGTAGGTGAAGTATAGAAGTGTACTCATTAGTGTACACTTTTGTCAGTTGAATCGGATTCGCCCGTCCTGGCCGACGGTTCGACTATTCGTTCATGTTTTTTCTCCATATACATTATCTAGTAATCAGTAAATCAATCTACATACGGTTCAGATCTGATGTCCTCATTTAGAAAGTCAGCAGAGTCACAGGATCATATTACTGAACTAAAAGAGACGTGGCATATGATGAACGATCTGGAGCCTGATTTAATTACAGAATATAGCGTCCGGCAGCGAGCACGTATTTATGCTAAAAATTAGCGCTTCTAGCCTGTCTTTATAATTTCACTTTTAACAGCTTCTTCAGTAGGATGACCCTTCGTCTTTCATCTCTCATAAATAATGAACTCCTAAATAAAACCAAATTAGTCAATATTTAAATTAGTTTTAGCTGAAAAGGAGAACAGTAGACCTGAAACCGTTTAATTATTATATCACCTGCGCTGAAATAATTCTTCCTCGTTTATCGGCAGGCATATTAAGTGACTGTACTTATCTTTAAATAAAAATAATCTTAGCTGTAAACGAATAAATAAAAATATCTGTAATTTAGGTTCTAAAATAATGGAATTATAATAAAACAAACGTCTTCGGTCCGTTTTTCCTTCACCGCAAACAGCCATTATGTCTAAAACGAAAGTCAGCTCACTGGTTTGAAGCAGTGTTGGATGTCTGACTAAATGACGAGCAGAATTAGCTTTAATTTGTTCGGATTCTCTTCTTCAAAAGCTCCTCCAGACTTTCTCTGAGACATCGTTCCACCCGTGTTTCTCAGCTTCACCGCTTTAACTTCCTTCAACGGTGAACCGCCAGCGCACGCTGTCACGTGGATTTAATTTTTTAGCAAGCATGCGTCATAGACCAGTTAGAACTTAAATATATATTTATTATTCCCCTTTTAATAATTATTAAAATGTCTTTTTACATTATTAAAGTTCTTGTGCTGTTGTAAGCTTTTGTCTGTTTTACGACAAAAAAAATAAAATAAAATAAATAAATAAATAAATAAACCTCGTCACTGTTGTCAGTCGACTTGAAGGTTCTCAGACGACTCAAAGGGTCTCCGTCTGACGATTCGACTCGTCGACTTCTAAAGGGCAGCCCTAATTAGTGTAGCAGGTGAAGAGTGAAAATGTTGTACCTTTTCGGCAACAAGAAACGTTCCCACAATGTGAATATGAAGTTTAAATTGTGTAAATTCTGAAAAGCGAAACTGAACAGTGTATTCTGAGGTTCTGATACGACTGTGCGGCAGCGCTGTGTGGTTCTGGGTAGTCGGGTGTTTTGAGTTCAGGCATTTCACAATTATTGCATAGTCATCTGATTTCAGTTATTGTCCACAGTTTCTAGCTTTTGCAGTCACATTCTTATATCGCACCAAACCGTATATATCATACATACATAGATAGATGTAAATACAGTAATTTGCAAAAGTTTAAACGCCCCTCGTCCAATTACATGAAATAAGTGAATGCGTTCTTTACAGCTGTAGTCCCCAAACTGTGCTCTGCCCAGATTACTTTGGGATCCATAAAAAATGTAATCATATTCTGTTCGTTTACGACTCATTTAATCTTTATTTTATTTAACTGACCGCACAATTCCACAGATAATTCCCTGAAACAGACAACACAAAACTACTCCTGAAGATGGGAATCTTCCCGACACTGAGCGGATCTCTAAATACTGAGCTCAGCCGGTTCCTGATTTCTGGGTAGCAGCTCTGGTGTATATGATGAGTGTGTGAGCACATGATGGACGTGTTCTAATAGGTGTCCTGCTGCTTATGTGTTATTATTCGTGTAAAAGTCGGAGCTGGCGTGCTGGAGAAGAACCTGCACTTCATTCTTTAGCTGGTTCTGCTGGTGTGTGCGTGAATGAAGTGAGTGTTCTCTTCTAGCCGTTATTAAGACCCGTTGGATCACCGTTAGTTTCCCCTTCACACCGTTCAGTTCACTGTTGTAGTGAGACATTAGCGTGGAGTTGCCGCAATTAGCACTTAGCCTTTAGCATTTTGGTTGCTGTTTCCAGCTGCTGGCCTGTTGTAAGTGAACGAGCCTGTTAAAGCTGGTTATTTTGGACATTGACTGTGTATCTGACTTTCTCTCCAGTTTCTCATAAAATAAATGTACCTCAATGATCAGATGATCCCTCTCTCCTGAGAACACAGAGAACAAACTAATAATAATATATAATAGTGATAATGTTACCGTTGGCAGCTCAAAGTGCTTTACAGACAGTTGACGTCAGTAATGAGAAGGAACACTACTACTACATACACACACACACACACACACACACACACACACACACACACACACACATATGTACATACACATATAAATACACACACACACACAAATACACACACATACACATGTATGTATATATACACATACACATAAATACACAAACACATACAAGTACACACACACACACACACACACACATATATGTATATATACACACACACACACACACACAGAAATACACACACACTTACATATATGTGTGTATATATATATACATATATATATACAGACACACACATAAATACACACACACATACACTTAAAGACCATGTTACTGTAGTAGTAACTAAACACTGAGTTAAAGAGATGCGGGTCTAGGTGTGTGTTAAACGTGAGCTCTGAGCTCGACTGTCTAATAGAAGCTGAACTGAGCTCCACAGTTTAGAACCAGAGTAACTGAGAGAGTCTCTCCATGTCTCCTGTACTTTACAGACGGTATTAGCAGAAGGCCAACACCTGTAGATCTAAGATCACCAGCTGGAACATAAACAGAGAGACGTTCTGTGATGTGAGCAGGTTCTAGATTATTTAGAGCCTTATAGACCAGCAGCAGAACTTTAAAGTTCTACACACTAACACAAACTGGTGTTGCTGGACATAAAGCCTCTGAACCAAAAACATTGGTACGTTACTGTTGCTTGAGGGAGCGTCAAGAAAGTGCACAACCCATCGATGTTACTGTGCGGATGGTGACCTGTGGCACATTAGTGAACATGTTGTTCGTTGTTTGTCTTACACATGCATATGTGCCCTCGTTAGACCACTAGTGCACTTGTGAAGAACGTCAGGATTGTGCAATGCATCTGTTGTAAAGTGTAATTGCATAATAATCATGATCAGAAATTTAAGGGGGACTGATTTTATAAGGCGAAATGCCTGGTAGCAATACAATGAGGGCCGCAGCAGGTGGTTTAATGTTGGAAGGGACTGTCAAGTACAGGGAACAAACGAAATATGAAAAAAAAAGTTTAATTATATATATATATATATATATATATATATATATATATATATATATATATTTTTTTTTTTGTTTTTTTTTTTGTTGCTGATTTAAATGCACCGTTTGTGTTTATTGCTATTTTATATGATCATCTTGGCATTTTGGTGTCATATTGGTTGGTGTTGGTGTCGTGTTTGACATGTTGGTGTCATTTTTGCACAGGCCAAATTTTACATTTGACAGTTTCTTTCCCAGTATGTTAAATTCAGCAAGTAAACTTAACTAGGTGAGGTAATTAAACTGAAGTAACCGAGCATTGAAATGTAAACGTGCGTAAACCTGCATTGAGTAACGGAAATGGAAAATGTAATTGTGTATTGTAGTTGGCATAGGCACACTGGCTGTCAGTATGTAATATCATTTACCCTAAAAGAAAAATCTGCTGATCCAAAATAGGTAGGTTTCCAGTGTTCTGTGCGTCAGTGTTACCATTTTAATTGGGCCAAACTCAAGACTGAAAGCTGTTTACATACAGTAGAGACCATGGAATTCAGGGTATATGAGGTCAGCAGGTGCCAGGGTCTTCTCGTGGGAGGCAGCCCGGGGCATTATCTCAGGGGCACCAGCGGGCTTTTAATCTAAGGGCGTGGGCCGCGTTCTGACGAGCTTGTCCATTCCCACAAATTCCCAGAATTCTCTGAGCAGCATCAGGCGACTGGGCGGGTCAGCCAACAAAACAGCTGATCTGCCGCCCACAGACTCGGAGACTCATCAGCTTCCTCTCTGGGTTCTTACTGAGACTGTGGAATGGACATTTAGTGCCACCTGTTTGTTTTCAGCTCGGGGGGTCACATTCTGCCCTGCGAGGAATTTCGCTAATTGAAATATTATGCAGGTCTCTGGAGGAGAGATCCGAGATTTTCTTTCTTCTTTCCCTTTTCATTTCCGACGCAAACTTAACGACTCGGATTTCTTTTCAGTGGTGGTGATGGGAACCTGGGGTCGCCGGGTCTTGCGTCACCGATGTAGCCATTTTACTTCCTTTTAAAACCACCAGTGAACCTACACATGCGTTCAACACATGAATGTCGGTGATGGTAAAGTAGTGTCTGAGTCAGGAGGGTTTCTTTGGCTATTTCGCCTCACGACCTCTTGCATGTATCTCTCCACCGTGACAGATTTTACAGCCAAAATAATCTCACAGCTGTCGTAAAAATCAAGTTCTCAGACCGTTCTGAAGCAGCGTGTTTGTAGCCATTTCATGAAATGACAATGAACAACTCTGCAAATTTCTCAGAGCACCAAACCACTCTGAATTTACATCTCACTCGGTTCATTTCAGGCATATAAACGGATCATTATATGAGAAAATGCATCACTAGCACCTTTACCCTGCAATTTTCAATTGTTTTAATATAAAGGAGGATATTTTACACTACTGTCATCACTTGTTGCACTTCTGTGATGTCAGGCCACGTTTTTTTTAACAGAATAGGCTCAGATATAAATATGTATTTTTATCGGGTACTGGATCGTTCTGTGTGTTGCAACCTTTCTGTTGCACCAGTTCATCTGTCGCAACATTTGCCTGTGCGATGTTACTTAATCAGGTCAAAGTATAATCACAGCTCTCGGATCTAATCGAAATGAACACGGTTTGGAGAAACGCCCTTTAGCTGCTGAGTAAATTCCTGGGTGGGTCTGCAGGGTTTCCTGTAGTAAAACGTTGACCCAGTCACATAGTAACGAGAGTCATTCGCTAGTTCATTTAGCCGAATAGCCTTAATACACCCTGACTGGAGGATCAGAATGATCAGGCGAACACGAAAAAGCAGAGAAAGTTCTTCGGGGGTTTGTTCGTAAAGACAGCAGTCAAATGCAGAACCATCAACACTCAAAGTACTGTTTGCATGCTTACCGGCATGCGTTCTTTACCCGGTGAAATCGTTCTTCAGATTGACGTAGAATATGGAAAACTATATGGATGCCATGTTTAAAAATAACAGAACCCTTTCAGTGGTTTAAGACCTTTTTTCCATAAAGGTTCTATATAGTAACATGCACAACACATAGTCCATTAATCTGAAGAACCGTTTCACCATAGAAAGAACCGTTTAAGCATGCAAATGGTTCCTTTGGTTGTTTGTGGTTCATATAGAACCACTGACTTTATTAAAGAACCTTTGAAGAACCATCTTTTTTTTGGAATGTATAGAGAACTTATTTGGTATATATTATTTAATATATATATTATTTAATATATACTTATTTAATATACTCAAATATACTTTTGCATGCTTAGTTGTTTAAGGGGAAATGGTTCTTGTATATGGTTTATAGACAAGATCACCAAACCAAAAATTTGTCACCTGTGACTGAAGCATACCTATGTAATACCTCCACGAGCATGAATAACAGCTATGATTAGATTTGCCATCGACTGGCCATGTTTCTGGATGTAGGCCACGTCAATGTTTAGCCACTTTTGCAGTGTGATACAGTAATGCACAGTTGGGCCAGATTTGGTGGATGCCTTCTCTGGCGCTATTCCGAGGAGAATTCCCTGTAGACTGGGATTTTAGCCACTGCTGGTAGACCCGTATGACCGTACGCTTCCATACACCTGCAGATTCAGCTACTTCCTTCACACTATGGTCTTTGAAACGCCCAAATGCAGTCACTCCTTTTAGCCAATCATTAACATCTGCTTTGGAGCCATTTTCCACACATGGAACGAGACATTCACTGCACGGTACCACCTCTTCTCAGTCTATGAACCCCGTCACTCACACCCGCAGGGATTTATAGCCCCATCATCCTCATGCAGCGCCATCTGCAGGAGCCTGAAGTTATTACAACCCTAAACACACAAGGGCTGCGTCCAAAATGGCATAGTTAACCCGTACACACTCAATTGAATCTAGTACGTACTACTCAGCTGTTAAAGACGTACGTACTGTTAGTATGCGAGTGCGCGGTACGCACACGTCCTCGTACGCACTACATCCGCCATCTTACCTGTGTCCTTTGACCCGGATCTCCGCTGACGTCACGTAGTGGTGGCGAACCCCATTCTTTAAGAGCCAGAAGTCGACAAAACCTTTACCATCTGTTAACGACAGTAGCGTTCGGGGTGGTTAGTTTCTGCGGTGAACACTTCCACATGGGGGCAGCGTCGAGCAGGAGGTCGCAGAAAACGCATGCTGAGGAATTCATTCCCTTGTAAACAGCTGACTCGCTTCCCGCCATTTTTTTCACCGCTTCGAACGGCTCTGTAGCTCCCGTGGAATCATGGGATAGGACAGTGTGCTGTGGTTGCATACTTCAAAATCTCTAATCCGGGGACTTTCCGTGTACTGTTTTATGAACACTGCGTATTCGGACATACTAACTATTCTCACGTACTGCTTTCGGGTACTGTACAGTATGGAAGTACGCCATTTCGGACGCAGCCATGGTGACTCATTTTTTGTCCGGTGATGTTAGTATCATTTTGAAAATGGTTCCGCATAGCATCAAGAAGGGTTCTTCTGTCGTTATGATGTCAGGGTTTGAACTATCAAAGAAACACTCTGATGATATGGAACCAAATACGACACGTTCTCCATCAATCTGAAGAACCATGTCACCATGCAAAGATCCATTAATGTGTTAAGGAATGGCTTAGTCTTTAAGGTATTCGGGGAATGGAGTGAGTGGAGTAGCTCCTCTATAATAAGTATAAATAAATATAAATAAATATAATATAATTTCCTCCTAAATTTTAACTAGTGTAGTTTTAGAGCCTGTTTTAGATTCATATGTGCGATACCTTCGATTTAAGTTAATTGCTTTTGCTCGTCATTGCATTGGTTATGATTATTGAGAGTTGCGCTCATACTCATACTGCTTATACCGGATAAGACGCAGTTCTGTGTAGATAGCGTCCTGTATTACGATCTGTCAGAATCACTGTGTGGATCTAATTCTTATAGTCTTCTTTAAAGAAGGAACAGTTTACAATGGAACAGTTTAAGGCCAGTGTTAAGGCCAGTAACCTCCGGTTGCCTGGCTTTATGGTAACCTAGGCGTGAAGAAGCTGTGCGACTGCAGCCCTAGCGCTTTAAAAGACTGAGACCTGCTTGGAAAGACTGACTGCCAGCCACTGAAAGCACTTTCTCTGCACCCGTCTACACAGATGATTAAAAACACCCCTGAATTTAGCTGTTTTCTTACTATCTGTCATGCTGTAGACACCATGCAGGATGTTAGTAACGTTAGATGACAGATGGAAGTGAAACACAAGCATATCCACAAGGACAGAAGATGAATCATAAATCCATTTGCTTCACTGTCGTCCTGGGAATAGCTAATGTTGAGATGAACTCAAAGGCAGACCACACTTAAAAGAGATGATTAGACAGCGCTCAGTGCTCTTCAGCATTTCTGTTTTATCTAATATGAAGGATATACAGTGTAATAGTCCTTTATTGTCTTCAGCATGTGTGTAAGACCTTCTGCATGCAGTTCCAGTCACAGCATCTCGTTTCTTATATTAATGTTTTCGCTGTTAATGGACGTGTAGTCTGAAGCCATATTCGAGCGGTATTAGTTTTAACTGGGCATGTGGTGTAATTTGAGTGTTTTCCTGACGACCTCAGTGATTTTTTTTTTTTTTTTAATCCAGTAGGAATTTGCCATGTCTGTAGGTTTTTACAAGTCTCAGTAATAATTCCATCCCTCATATAGAGGGCCAGACTCAGAGCCCCTCAGTAATAATTGTCCTGCTTGAATCCACGTCTCAGGAATGTAATGAACCAAACCGGGTGAAAGGAGCAGATGAGGCCGAACTCGGTTCATTAGCATCTTGTTCAAATTTTCTCAGTCCACCTTAGAGGGTGCAGCACTTACTTTCTGAGACTTGGCGTTGTAATAACTGCTGCATCATTCAAGGCGCAGTGAGAAAATTCAGATGAGAAGCTGACAAATTGAGGAAATGACTTCAGCTTCATAGAAAACGGTGCCTCTCTTTTATTGTCTGTTTGTGACCTGAAGATGAGGCTATCAGCTAAAACTGAGCTGGCTTTGACCCTTAATCCTCAAGTTCATGACACAATCCACAGTGTCCACAGAATCCAACACCAGAATTTCAAAGAGTAAGGAAATGTAATATCTCACAACCACTCTCTCTCTCTTTATTTTTCTCCTTTTACAAATTTCAAAACACAACAGAGTGCCGAGTGGATACGATTATGGACACGAAAGAGGGAAGGAGAGCTAAAGTGGGAGAACAGAAACATAAAAACAGAATAAATAAATTTAAATAAATAAATACAGTTTAAAAAAGGTCAAAGTATAAAATATGTATACAGCAGGCTGTCAAACAGAAACTAGTATCCAATAGCTCACATGGTCATTTACAGGCTTAGGGGATTACATAGTATATACAGGTCTGGAAAAATTTGAGACCACCTGAAAATGATCAGTGTCTTTAGTTGTACAGTTTCTGGGTTTGTGTTTGACCAAAATGAGCAGTTCTGTTTTATTCTGTACACTACTGGAAACACGTCTCACAGCCAGGAGCTCCGTGGTGGTTAAAGGCAAGCAGTGGCACCCAGTCAAAGCAGATGTAGCAACAGCATCAGACCGCACAGGATGGGCAGCAGTTCAGCTCAGACAAAGAGAACCTACGGATTGTTAGCTCGGGCTGAAGATCTGAATACACCCCTAACAATACACTAACTTAATCACAAATAGCACACAGAGTTTCACTGAACTGTTGTGTTCAGTGGGTTTTCTCTACAGTGTAACAAATGCCTACAGAGTGATTTCAGTACTTGAATACTGACACGGTTAACGTTGTACTTGAATACTCAAATGTTCTCAATTCCTGAAAACGTGTGGGCAAAATGCCTTCATTAATATGTAAAATATACCGTCATGACAACCGTTTGACTGGATACTGTACTGTGATGGATGAACATTGCTTAGTGTGTTAGCGTGTGTTGTACTGTCTTATACCTCTCTGTTGTTTATGCTGTATATCTTATTTAAAGAAATGCTGTGCATACACACTGTCAGTGTGTGCTTGTTTATAGGAGGCTAGTCTGAAGAGCAAATGTGGTGTGTGTGTGTGTGTGTGTGTGTGTGTGTGTGTGTGTGTGTGTTTTTAAATGTCATTTTCAGTGTTTTAATGTTTTTCTTTCTCCCAACAGCGTTTGGCAGCACCTCCACATCCTCAGTGTTTGGCCAGCAGCCAAGCAGCGGAAGCGTCTTTGGTCAGGTAAAGTGTTTATGTGCCCAATCAGACAGAAGACAAATCACCACCGTCTCCCTCAGCGCATTGCTGTTATTCACTGACAAGAAACCCAGTTTATGTTGTTTACCGGCATAAACGATGCTTATAAAGGCTGTAATAAGGCCGTATTCAGCGAAACACTGAGAGAGAGAGAGAGAGAGAGAGAGAGAGAGAGAGAGAGAGAGAGAGAGAGAGAAAGAACTTTAAGTCAGATAACTGTTTTAATCGACTGCATTTGGACTGAACATGTACTTCACTGATGATGCTGTACATGCAGACACATCCTGGGAAACTTAAGCCTCCTTTTTCTGCTGTCATGCCAAATGATTCTCAGGGCTGTAGTGCCACTGTTAGNGTACTTCACTGATGATGCTGTACATGCAGACACATCCTGGGAAACTTAAGCCTCCTTTTTCTGCTGTCATGCCAAATGATTCTCAGGGCTGTAGTGCCACTGTTAGTCAGAATTGTTCTGTGCTGAGCAGAGCTGGCTAAGCTAACGCTAACCTATTGCTCTTCCTTGATTAGCAGGAGTTTAATAATTAGATGCTGGTGTTAGATTGAAGTGGATTTAATATCTGCTTTATATATCTGGTATCTGTTGGAGCTAACTGGACTTATTTGATGGTTTTCGGGTTTGAAGGATCACAAAGCACAGATAGTGAGCACATATCGGTCCACTGACTGTTTGCCACTGCTGGTTCTCCGTCTGAACACCAGATTGCTGTCCTGCGTACAAGAGCGAACTTGTTTTTAACTTCCTCAAACCCCTGAACAGTTTTGAAATGCACAGACTTTAGTTTTAGAAAATACACAAAGACAAATATTACAGACAACTGAGAGAATAATAATAATGGCTAGGTCTGATATGAAATGATTTTGTTGAAAATGCCAAGCTAATTTACAAAGCAGTACTTTATGCGCACAATATCATCAAGTTTTCACCCAAACACAGCGTTATTATATGGCCATGTGTGCTGCAAACATTCTGATTTGTGGAAATCACAACCCAAAACTTGGACCTCCTGTAATTTGGGCCGTTTTCACACTTGTCCCAAATTCTTGAGGATGCACCCCTGGGCCGATTCTGGGCTTGTTTGGGGGGAGGGGCTAATTATCGCTGGTTTGCTTTAACACACAAGGATCCCATTCAAACTGTAGGTTGATTGCACAGATCACTTTTCTGCCCACAGGGCTGCAGTATGGTAGCTTCATTCGTTTGTTGATGTTTATTATTTCCCTTGGATACAAACACTCAGACAGCAGCAAACTACACTTTTAGGATACATGACATTACACCGCCATCATGGAGCCTGAAGATGGAAGTGAGGCGATAAGTTGAAGCGGTCAAAATGAGCCAATCACACAACCCCCCACACACTGCACCGGGAGCAGATAGCTTCCACATGTGCAGTAGACTGCACCAGAGCTGGCTGGAAGCGAACTCCAGACCGCCATTCACTGGACTGCTCCCGGGCTCAAAGACAGTTTCACAGTTCACGAACGGTACCAAACTCGGTCCTGCTTCCTGAAGAGATCTCCATTTTTTTTTTTATATTTATTTTTTAAATACAGACGTCCCTGTGATAAACAAACCCGGTCCAAACAGGACTAATGTGAGAATGGCGTTTGAGTAGTCTCGGCTGACAGTCGGTGTAGTAAGGACCGCTAGTTCTGTTTAACAAAAACTAAAGACCTGTTAAAGTATTGATTATATGTTTACCATATTCTTGTGTTTGATACGTTTTGGCTGTTTAAAATTGATATTGGTCTCAATGTTTTGGTCATATCAGCCGGTTTAAATAGTAGTTTTATAATACGAGGCTTTGAGTGATCATCACACCCTACTTACTTGACTTCTCTCCCCTTCTCTCTGTTGTTCCATCAGGCCGCGTCCGGCGGTAGTCTGTTTGGCTCAGGAGCTAGTAACACCGCCCCCTCTGGTGGGGGCTTTTTCAGTGGTTTAGGAGGGAAACCCAGTGAAGACGCTGCAAACAAAAACCCATTCGGAACCACCACCACAGGCGGATTTGGCCAAACCAATCAACCAGGTGAGCGGCTTTTACACAAGCCACTGAGTAATCTCATTTATACATACAGCTCTGGAAATAAATAAGAGCCCACTCCAGTTTCTCCTTAAATCAGCATCTCCACATGTACAGCAGGTTCTTAGTGTGGAACAGAAG
>CM067496.1:10684471-10701384 GCA_034552555.1 Semaprochilodus insignis | reverse complement strand
TGTACAACTAGAGGAACTGATCATTTTCAGGTGGTCTCTTCAATTTTCCCAGAGCTTATATATATAAACAGTAAAATGAACAAAATGCAGATATTGGTTAGCGTAGTAACCCAGCGTCTCCTGAACACCCCGCTCCTCTGGGTTTCAGTAAAGGCATCAAATAAAGTTTCAGGCTGAAAGAAATATCAGGTTGGATCCAGACCTCGTTCCTGTGTCGGTATGGTTATATCCTCATCACACCATCCGTAATTTTGACAGTTAATCAAATAGGCAGTTGCGGTATAATGAGAATGGACTTTACTGAACAGTAAAAACAGTGAATAGCCTTTTAAAGAAAGCTACACAAAAATCAGGAAGTAAGGAAGCCTCTAAAAGACTTGAGGAATTCAAATAACCATCATAATTTCATAATAATAATAAGTCAGGCTCTTTTTATTAAGGGGTATTTTTTATTTTTATTTTTAAACTTGGACTGTTTCAGTGCTTTAAGTAGTCTAAGAGTCATGGACCCCCAAATGGCTTTGGTCTGCTTACTAAAGGGCTGTTTCCACAAATGATGCATAGAGAAGGTGAAATGTAATAGATTTTTATGATCTCTTCTTTTAATAAAATGTGTCAACAAGCAATAGAGAGATTAACGGGAAGCAGAATATAGTGTGGGGTATGTGGCCTTTCACGCCTCCCATTGTGCTGTGTAATAATGAGCGAGTCAAAGAGAAACAAATCAGCATTTCTGAAGTGCTGCCAAAGGAATTGCCCAGTCCCTCAAGGAAACGCTCAGCAAGCTTCAGTGCTCTTCCCATTAGCCTGAAGTAAATATCTATTACCGCACCAGCTCTCTGCCTCCCTCTCCTCGGAGCTGTGTTCTGCCATGGTCATGCGTTTGAAGTGCACTAAGTGCTGGGTTTCTTTATTAACCCACATTCAGCGCCGGCCCTGTGCTGAGCGCTCAGAATAAATCAGCTGGATGGCCCATTTTTTAAACCAAGTGTGGAGAGCAAACCTGAAAATCTCCAACTGTTGCCTTATTCTCTCCAGATGTCTCACTGGTACCAGCATACCACCGTTTCAGCAACCGAATATAGGCATTTAGACCAAACTCATCGAGAGTTTGAGTCATCGAGAGTCATCGAGAGCACAAGCGTTGTCCACCGGTCACCAGAATTCTCTAACCTAGCATCAGTATTGTCTTCCAAATCCTCAAGTCTCCTCACGAAACACCAGCATTGTCCTGAAAACACCAAGACGCCCTACACGCCATCACTGCCCTCCAGACGCCATCACTGCCCCTCAGACACTGTCATTCTTCTCCAGGTTAACCTCAGACACGAACATTGTCCTTTAGACACTGTTGTTGTTTGCCAGATTGTCCTCCAAGTGCCATCTCCTCCAGATTATCCTCCAGAACAGCATTGAGCTCCAAATGTCAACATTGTCCTCCAGTTTGTATTCTTCTAGACACTATCATTCTCCTGCAGATTGTCCTCCAGACCCCATCATCAACAGACCTCACTGTTTTCCTCCAGATTGTCCTCCAGCCCTATTATTGTCCTCCAGATTGTCCTCCAGACCCCACCATCATCAGACCTCATTATTGTCCTCCAGATTGTCCTCCAGACCCTATAATTGTCCTCCAGATTGTCCTCCAGACCCCATCATTGTCATCAGACCTCGTTATTGTTCTCCAGATTGTCCTCCAGACCCTATTATTGTCCTCCATATTGTCCTCCAGACCCCACCATCATCAGACCTCATTATTGTCCTTCAGATTGTCCTCCAGACCCCATCATTATCAGACCTCGTTATTGTTCTCCAGATTGTCCTCCAGACCCCACCATCATCAGACCTCATTATTGTCCTCCAGATTGTCCTCCAGACCCCATCAGTCATCAGACCTGTCACTGTCCTCCACACACCATCATTGTCCTCTAGATCGTTTCTCAGATTCCAACACTGTCTACCGAACAGCAATATGCTCCTCAAGACACCAACACAAACCAGTATTCTGCTGTTGAAAGCTTTTAGTTTTTTCCACTGAAGCACACGACCCGAATGAAAGAGTAAATTATAGAGACGTCCCGCAGTCAGAGGCAGGTACGGTGCAGCGGGACTGCCTGGCTTTGGGCCTCTGTACTGCTGTAGATGTTGCTGACTTTGTCAGCCGCTGTCATGGTGAAACTCCACACTGGTAATTTTGCTGTACACACTGTAATTAATTACTGCACCACTTTAGACGGCCATGGCGGAGATGTCCGTAAAATCTATTTTGGTTTATGTTGAAGATGCACAAGCGGCATGTTTATAGTTTAATGCCGGAAAAAAATCTAAGTCTGTTTTTATTTTAAATAAAGTTCTTTATTTTTTCTTCTTGAAGGTTTCGGAGGCTTTGGGAGTCCGAACACCAATCAGTAAGTCCCATTTACTATATCTGACACAGAAGAGCCTTTGAGATGACCTGACACATTGTTGTATGTCTAGACAAGAAATATGTAGACTGCAGAACACTTTCTGTTATCAGTATCTCATTAATCTTCTCTTTCTGCTCTGCGCTCTTCCATTCATTGCTGGAAAGTGTGTTTATCTATGCTAAACTCTCGCAGCCAGTTGCACCAGCTGGATTTAAGGTAGATTGCTACTACAGGTTTACCGGTTGTACCAAGTGACATAGTTTCAACCTAGCTTTGAGGTATAACCTAAAATTTGCACACATCCTACAGTGAGTGTAAGTTCTGCACTGGGAAAGAAATTATAAACCGCTGGTGGATTTGATCGAAGAAAGAAGTAGACTAGTAGACTAGAAGAAAGCCAAATTTGTCTCGGTGTGTGTCGGCAGTTCTGCGGGACAGATTACACCCCTCTTAATCAGTTTGACGGCGTATGATTTTATATTTGCACTTCTGTTTTCTGGCCATCAGAGATCACAGACCCCCTACGTGCAGATTTGCAACACAGGCAGGAACGGAGCCCTCAGTCCAACTTTGAAGGTGTATTTGACATTGAGATATATATTAAAATATGTAATAAAATATACAACATGGATAATTGTGTTCAAATAGATTGTATGTTATAAATTTATAAATAGAATCCTGGGAATCCTGGTTTTGTCAATCCGGCTACATTTTTATGGTTCGTTGTGGAATGGTGGCTCATTCATTGCTGGTGTCCAACCTGCCTTGTTTCGGTTCGCTTTAACCAGCAGTCCAGCTCATCGGTGTAGCATTTCAGACTTGAAACTCAAAGTTCTGTAGCGATTTTACAAACAGTCATTAGGGTGAACAGTATTTTTGGCATTTTGCGTAGTCTTTTTGGCAACATTTACATTTAAGGCATTTAGCAGATGCTCCTATCCAGAGCGACTTACAACTGTGCTTACTGTTCCGTTGGATAATGTTTCCCAGCTGGTATAGGAAGGTTAGAGTCAAAACTCGCCATGAGCTCAGACGCTGCCCGAACCAGGGCCAGTTCTGCTACCTAGCGAGAACAATACACAGACATGTATAAAGTATAAGTGCACTACCTGGCAACCCAACCCAGCGCTCATACCTAGAGAGAAGACAGGTTATGGTCAGTATAAGTGCAAAAGCAAAGTATTTCAATATACACATATACTAGTGCTCACTCACTGAAGGGCTTTACACAGAGACGGGTCTTCAGCCTGCGCTTGAAGACTGTGAGAGACTCAGCTGTTAGGACAGCCAGTGGGAGTTCATTCCACCATCTGGGCTCCAGGACAGAGAAGAGTCTGGACGCTTGTCTTCCATGCGTCTTCAGGGATGGCGGTTCGAGTTGAGCAGTACTTGAAGCTCGAAGGGCTCGAGGTACAGCCTGGCCCTTAACCATTGCCATAAGGTAGGGAGAGAGGGGCTGGTCCGTTCTTGGCTTTGTAGGCGACAGAGTTTTAAATCTGATGCGAGCAGCTACAGGAAGCCAGTAAAGGGAGCGTAGCAGTGGAGTGATGTGGGTGAACTTGGGAAGATTGAAGATGAGTCGAGCTGCTGCATTCTGGACCAGCTGCATTCTGATGGCCCATAGAGGAAGACCTGATGGAGCAACATGATGGATATTGTCAGGACTTAACAAACACTGACTGACAAAGTTTCATTGCAAAGTGAGCACAATTAGGCCTGTCTAACTGGAGTTAGGGCAGTGCAGCTTGTGAGACACTGTGAAGCCATTGCAGTTGTAGGTTTATTGTTATTACCATAAAAATATTTGTCGCTAGAGGTTTTATTTTTTTCTGTTCCAACTAATTAAATCTAATATATATATATATATGGTTATGCATATTACACATTGTGAAAATGTCTTTAAATGTCTTGATATAATAATTTTCCATATCACCCACCCCTAGCCCAACCTATCTGTGCGGTGGAGCATGTATAGAACGTGACAGTCCATTACCCATGACAAAAACCCCAAAACAGAGGAATTACACCCATTTTCTCTTTTTCTTTGTTCCAGGCCCGGTAATCAAACCTTCGGTAGCTGGAGAAGTTAGTTATTGGACACCCTGCCAACTTTCTGTCCTCGGGTCATCACACTTCTTTGGCTTTTAGGAACGGGAAGAAGGTTGGCGTGAACTGCCAGCGGGTTACATCACAGTGGCGTGTGGAAGTGCTTACATGAAAGGAGTAGTTCTGTTACAGAAGCTAATATTGCTAACATCTTATGAAACCACTGCAAAATGATGCAGTGGCATGTAAAACTATCTTCAACCTAACTTATTATATCTTTAATATTCCTCGTTATAAGAAAATTGCAGGTGAATATTATGAGAATATAATAATTATTCAACCCTTGTAGTCCTTATAAATGTGTCAGATTTGTTCTGCTGGTATTACTATTACATTAGCACTTGCTGTATTCCATGGAACAACACATTCACCAGATGCAATTTCTTCAGACTAGTAGCTTTGTGCCGTTAGTCGTGCGGATTAGTGCCGACTGGCTTCCGTTTGTTGTTAGCAATGTTTGCATGTTTGCCTGAGCTGCTCCTTTTACAGTGACATGTCATGTTTACCATATGACCCAGAGAATAAACAAGTCTGCAGTAGTGGCTTCTGGTCGAGCTGCTGATGTTTCTGCTTTAAGATACGACGCGGTGGAAGAGTCCGATCCTTCTTTCCTCCCTGGAAATGATCTCTTTATGTATTTTTCTTTTTCCGAATGCATTTTAAGGGCACCAAACTTGCTGCATTTCAGTAAAGAACATGGAGGATTGTATGAAAGGGTTTTTTTTATTAATTATGTCCATCGTAAAGAAATAATTGGAGAATCTTTCTGCTGCAGATATGTTCAGAGTTTTCAGCTTAAATGCCGTGGAATAGATGAGCTTCATGTTTTAAGCATTTCACACAAGCAAATAAACTGATTTCAGTCTCTTGCAGTCCAGTCTTGTTTCTTTATAAGGTCTCATTGCAGGAAAAAAACAATATTATTTGGGTTATTATTTTTCCATCTTTCTTTTTTTGTCTTTTACCAAATTGCATTTGACCAGTAAGTCTGAAATCTAGTGTGAAAGGTTATTACGGTCTCCTTTAGTATCGGGGCGTATGTGGAACGTTCGCATTCTCTGAAGCTTTTATTTTCCAAATGCCAGCGAGGCTGTGATGGAGAATGTCATTGTCACCCAGGTCCTTATCTCGCTCCTCTTACTGCAGTGGAATTGGGGGCCGCTGGCAAACAGCGCTAACAGGAATGTTCCGGTCACTCCGTGTGACCCGCAGTGGCTTCCTTTCTCCACTTCACTTTCTGCCCCAGACTGCAGTGCAGATGCTTCAGTGCTTCAGACAGCCGATAGTGCTGGAGTCACATGTGCACGTTTTTGTACTTATTTCGTCTTATTGAATTAAAAGGGCTTGGACAGACCCAGACATTTTAATAAAATTGCCAAACATTGCAGAAAAGTGGATAAACATTTTTGCTGCTAAAAAAGAGAACACGATAACAAAGTTATGATGGTGGCGCGTTTGCCAGATGCATAGTATGCCTAAAAAACATGGTGCAAGGCAGCGGGCTCCAGCGAACTGCCAAAAACAACTAAAACGTGCTTTTATCTTACCAAGGAAAACGAGTTAGAATTGATTTCTGACGGTAAACAGGCAAAAACGTCCTACAGCCAGTATTGAGTCACTGCATTTCTCGATTTGCAATGCAGCCGTGAAATTAAACAAAACGACAAGAGCGTTTAAAAGCTTCTCTGGAAGTCCGCTCCGTGTTTCTCTGGTGTTTTTCCGAGCGTGAAGCGGAGACATGTTTGAAAACCTGAAAGTACGTCTCATGTAAAGACGATTGCTCATGGTATTGCTGTCCACCATCTTGAATACTGGATCGATATCCAGGCCACAGTTTGAAATGGCTTAATCATATTTAACATATAGACAGTTCTAGACATTTCCAGTGTCCGATATTACTCGGTGGAAGTCACAGAGAATGTTCTCCTGTGAAACTGAAGTACTGATCCTAAAACTCAGAGAAAGATGATTTATTAGACGTTCATCCTTTTTAAACCTCAGCAGAGTCGGTCACTGTAATGCTCCTCTGACTGGAGAAAACAATCCAGCCTCTACAAACGCAGGAGCACAGAACCGAACAACACCAAAGCAGAGACTTGTGTTCCCCTGGTTGAGAACCTGAACCGACTGCCTGGATCTTTTAGGCTAGGTTTTAGGTTTAAGTTCTGCTGCTGGTTTTTAAAGCTCCTGTCTGTCTGTTCATGATCCTGGGTTTGCAGATACTGGCCATCTGCAGACACCCTCTCTGAAACTTGGAGAGACTGTTCCTGCTATCCTGCTCCGAAACTCAGTCCACCTTTATTACAGTACAGTTCAATTCAGGGCTCACATATATATCTCATATCTCCTTAAATAATTAGTACATTAGTATTAGTCTATGTGTCCTTGGTATTGATCTAATATACTTGATCTGTGTCCTACATGGTTTTGAATGAATTCTCAGTTTATTTTATTGCTGTTCATGATTGTCTGTAAAGCCCCTTTGAGCTGTATGAAAAGTACTCTATGCATAAAGATTATTATTATTATTATTATTATTATTGTTGTTGTTGTTGTACTTATCAGTGAACAGTCTGATGACTATACAGACTCTCCAACAGC
Organism: Semaprochilodus insignis; assembly: GCA_034552555.1. NCBI lineage: Eukaryota > Metazoa > Chordata > Actinopteri > Characiformes > Prochilodontidae > Semaprochilodus > Semaprochilodus insignis. Next base: position 10,694,269 of record CM067496.1, on the reverse strand, counting down.
TTTCAAGTAGGGCTGTGGGCTGAGCTTAGTATGTATAAGTATACAGCTCTGGAAAAACTGAAGACACCACCTGAAAATGATCAGTTCCTCTAGTTGTACAGTTTCTGGGTTTGTGTTGGACCAAAATGAGCAGTTCTGTTTGATTCTATACACTACTGGAAACACGTCTCCCAAATTCCAGATCAAATATTGTATTTAGATCTGTTTATTTAGAAAATCACTAATGACCCTCCAGAAGCCTGTTTTTAGATCCATGCTCGCTGTGCATTTCACCCCAGCCACCGCTCGCCAGTCTCTCTGTAGGTCACTTGAGGTCATCTTACGGTGGTTAAGGGACACTGGAATGAGGTGGCGCTCATCACGATCAGTAGAGAGTGGTTTTGGCCCTCTGCCAGTCTGTAGCTGTGTTGTCCTGTGTGTTTGCTGCTTGACCTTGTTCTTATGAACCAGACGCTCACTGTATCTGCCAGTAAAGCTAGAACCCAACCTTCTGTTCCTCACTAAGAACCTGCTGTACATGTGGAGATGCTGATTTAAGAAGAAACTGGAGTGGGCTCTTATTTATTTCCAGAGCTGTATATGAGGTTTGGAGTGACTTTCAGTAGTTAAATTAGAAATGAAAGTGTGATTGGTTGATTCCTCTGTCACTTCCTGATCACGTCAGTAGTTATTCTAACCTGTGAGTCCAGCTCCAAATCTTTAAGAGACAGAATGACATAAACCTCCAACCTTGCTTCTGATCTGAAAACATCCATATACGTTTCTGTCCAGCCTTCCGTGGGAAGACAACTCAGAGCTATGGGTCTGAAAGGACATGTAGCTGTTCCAGAAGCTCCTCACTGAGAAATGAAGATAGACACGTCAAACAAAGATGAAGTTCTCAGAACCATCCCAGAGTCCAGACCTCCACGTTACTGAATTGGAAGTGTGAGTCTCAGAACATGCTAAGCCACCTTCTAAGACTGAACTTTGGGGTTGTGGTTCTTTGAGGAACTGAAAGTGAGTCTCCTGAACAGGAGCTCGGTATATATCGGATTGAAGGACCGTAAGGAGAGTTCTTCAGTTTTTCCTCTCTGTCTTTGGGAGATCACTCTATACTGCCTGTGTTTTGGACAGCATCCTGTGAAGATAAGCTTATCTGGGCTTTGATGTATGTCAGTTCACTGATTTAGATTGCTGGAGCGTACGGCTGCATACATCCACAGCCTTATCTGCTTCAAAGCACGCAGTTAAAAGCTATTCTTGATTCGGACGCATGCACAGTGAAGGGTGTGCTGCAGTGTGCTGTACCGTGCCTGTTAGTCTGTTAGTAATTGGACGCAGTGTGATGCCATTTCTATGGCTTTGTACTGTCACACGTTGGATGGGTTGTGAGTTGAAGGTGGTGTTCACCGTTTTCCATCCTAAGCGCTTACGTGCTGCGTCTGTACTGCATGCTCGATTACCATGTACATTAATTAAAGTATATTTTGCTGTAGTTGCTAAAAGAACAGACACCCCCCCACCCATCCGCCCGGGCTCATTAGCTACCCCAGGGTGCGCAGCTCCGGTCCAAAACAGTTTGGTAATTACATGTTCAAGTGCACCTGATTACACCTGTTAATTGTCAGCTTTAGTGGGTGTGTTGGCGCAAGGGAAACCACCAAACTGTGCTGCATACCGGCCCTCCAGGACTGGAGTTGTGCATCCCTAAGTTTAGAGTTAATTGGTTTTGTTCTTTTTCCTGAACTTAAAATAAGAATGTGTTGTAGTATGTGAACCTCTAGGATTATCAGTTAATCTGGAGGTGAGTTAGTCAGGAGGTGTTGGCAGTCACGGGATGATGATGATCAGGTGTGAGTGGCCAGCCTGTTGCATTTAAAGAAGTCTATCATTTATGTCAGTCAGATGTTCATAACAGGTTTGTGGAAGTGGATCATGGCTGGAAAGGGTTAAAAAAAAGACTTTCTCTAAGGAGTATGTCCTCCGCCATTCACAGTCCGACAGATTATGTGCAAATGGAGGAATTTCGAGACCATTGATACCCAGGAAGTGGTCCACCAACAAGGATCACTGCAAGAGCAAGGTGTGTCTGTGAGGTCACAAAGGAACCCAGGGCACCTTCTGAGCAACTTACAGCCTTCATCACATTGGTTAATGTAAGTGTTTGAGTCCACCAACAACCACAACAATGGTGTGCATGGCAGCGTTGCAAAAAGAGGGTCTCTGCTCTTCAAAAAGAGCCCTGCTTCCTGTCTGCAGTTTGCTAAAGATCACATGAACAAGCCAGATAGCTACTGGTTAAAGGTTGTGTGGGCAGATGAGACCAAAATAGATCTAAATGAGAAGCGTTGAGTCTGAAGAAAGGAAAACCCTGCATTCCAGCATAAAACCTTATCCCATCGGTGAAACATGGTGGTGGTGGTAGTATCATGGTTTGGGCCTGTTTTGTTGCACGGCTTGCCGTCATTGAATTCTGAATTACACCAGCAAATTCTAAAGGAGAACGTCTGTCCGTGAGCGGAATCTCAAGACACCGACCTTACGCACACCAGTCGTTCTACAAAAGAAGAGTAACGTCCGTGTTTTGGACTGGTAAAGTCAAAGTCCTGACTCTAATCCGATAGAAAGGTTGTGAAAGGACCTGAAGCAACTAGTCAATGTGAGGCAACCCACCAACATCCCAGAGTGGAAGCTGTTTTGGACCGAGGAACGGGCTAGAATTCCTCCAAGCTGATGTACAGGACGGATCAACTGGTACTGGAAACGTTTAGTTGCAGTTATTGCTGCACAAGAGCATCACGCCAGATACTGAAAATTTGGGTTTGCATACTTTTGCCACCTCACAGATATGTCATATTGGATCATTTTCCTCAATAAATAAATGACCAAGTCTAATATTTTTGTACTCTTTGTCCACTTGTGTAAAAATCTGAAGTTTTAAGTCAAATTTTTGCCGAAATATGGAACGTTCTACAAGATTCACAAATTTTATTCATGGATTTTAGCCGCCGCACTTTGGCTCCTACTGTAAGTGATTTTTCCGATTGAGTTCACAGAAACATGTTGAGCTTGTGGTCTGCGGAATTTGACAGCACAGTACAGATGCAACAGATGGAGGGTCAGGTTGAAAAACACTGAAGGGTTCCTTTAACATGAGACTACAACGTGCATGGACTGTGTTTTGTACCATGGTAATCTGGACTGCAGCCTTTGGGCATAAAATGTTTCCCGTGTTTGACGCACACAGTCTGAGACAGGAGCCCACTGCCGCTGACCCACCTCCTTTAATCCCTCCATCCTTCACCTCTCTCCGCAAATCCCTCCTGGATGATAATCTGTCCGAGGCTGGAAGGTTTCAGTAAAATGAGATAAAGCGGCCGTGTTGTTTTATTCATGGAGGTCAGGGGATGTTCCTTCGACAGATGCGGCCTTGCCTTTTGCTGAATTTTTTATCAAGCTGGAGGGGATTTGCAACACCTGCCAGATGTTGCCACAGTCATATTAACACACACTGAGTCTCTCCTGAGCTCCACCTCGAGCTTTATTTATACAGCGTCTTTATGAAACTAATGTTTCAGGTGTAGAAAATGACATTCTGAGTGTAAAATCCATAGACGGGAATGATGCCGGTGTACAGTGAAGAAGAAAATACTATGTATATCCAGCCTGGATACAAATATTTACAGTGTCTGAACTTCAAATATGGAAGTCAACATGAATTGAACCTCTGAAGATCTGCAGCATTTTGTAATCGGCAATATTCCTGGATTAGGATCTCTGTGACTATGTAACTTGAGAAATATCTGACAGAGAGCTTACTGAGTAAGTCTGCCCACCAAGTCTTGAGTATCAGAAAATACGGAAATTTATAATTGAGTGTCATCAGCATAGCTATGAAAATAGATGGCAGAGAAACATGGAGGTAACGGGTACAAAGAGAAACGCAAAGGCCCTAAAACTGACCCCTGTGGTACTCCACAAGAAATTTTTAACGAATGATTTCCCAGTAAAACCCGGAACAGTCTGTTTGTTAAATGATTTAAACCATATTAAAACTGTGCCTGAGATACAGAATCAGTATTCAAAACTAGACGGATTAGAATTTTGTGATCAGCAGTATTAAAAGCTGCACTAAGATCCAGTAAGACCAGAATATGAGGATTTTGTATTTCAGTGCCGTATTTCAGAGGTCACTGACAACACGAACCAGTGCTGTCTTAGTACTATGGTTATATAACTTGTTGGATATTAGATTAGCATTTAACTGTTCATAAACACAACCTCACATATGGAAGGATCCATGTTTCTCTTTTGCTTTGAGGTCTCAAAAGGGTCTGCAAAAACACCTGTTAGCAAAGAACATCTTACAGTAGTTAAGACATCATTTTAAGGAATGGAGTTGGAGCAGGATCAACATCACATGTGGATGAACCTAATGAGTTTATGTGTATGTGTAATGTGTAAGATCCTGATAACTGATAACAGAGAAAGACTGCAGAAACAGAGAAAGGTTATTGGAGCTTGTTCCAGCTTGCTGAGCTATGTGCCGTCTCATCAGTGCTGTTTTACTTTGGAATAGAATTGCAAACTTTTAGCAGGTTCAAAAGATAAGTCCCCATTAGACCCCATTAGCGGAAATATTAGGATTAATTAGTCGGCCTATGGTGGGGAAAAGGACTTTGGTATTATCTTTGTGTTTGTTAATCACACTAGAGACGTATGACTGTAGATGGAGACCTGTTTTTTAAGAACATCAGAATGTACCTGCAGTTTCGTTATCCTCCATCGATGCTCCAATTTATGGCAGTTTCTCTTATGCTGCCGTATGTCCTCATTCATTTGCGGATTTGAGTATGTGAGTTCTTCCATTTGACTGGTACAAGATTTAAAAAATAAAATAAAATAAAATAAATTTTTTTTAATCTAGCGTTTAGATCAGAGACCAGATCATTACACGAGGACATGAGAGCTGTATTACATGCACTACGCTGCACTGCATTGTAATTCTTTCTTTCTATTTTCTGAATCAGTGTAACGCTCTTAAAGTCATTTCCAGGCACTTTCTTCCTGACTTTTATACTGACATGAAAGAGTGTACAGAAGTGGTCTGACACAAAGACATCAAATATGTGGAGTACATTTGTATTTAAACCTGTACTGCGTGCTCAACTTAAATTTGTATTTAAACCTTGATTACCGTCGCCACCCCCTCCTCTTCGGAGGACTATAATTAATCTTTATCAATGGCAAAATAATACCATAATCTTTCCAAATTAGGGAGGGAGGACACATATCAACAAAACAAACCAGAACAAAGCGGTAGAAAGAAAAGAGGGGGCAAAACAAAAGTTGAGATGAAGAGTAAGGAGAGAGTGGGGGAGAAGAGAGAAAAATATACATATGTATATATATATACATTGATTACCAGTGAGTATCAGATCCAGTATGTGACCTAGCTGCCCACATGCTGCTTCAAATTAAATGTTTCTCCGAGTCTAATGAATTTTAATACGCTACTGCCTGATGGGTTATCAGTATGCAAGTTAAAGTCCCCAGAGAGGAGAATTTTTAGATGCAGTATTGAAGTCAACATGAATTGAACCTCTGAAGATCTGCAGCATTTTGTAATCGGCAGTATTCCTGGATTAGGATCTCTGTGACTATGTAACTTGAGAAATATCTGACCGAGAGCTCACCGAGTAAGTCTGCCCACCGAGTCTTGAGTATCAGAAGATACGGAGAGTGGAGTGTCATCAGCACAGCTATGAAAATAGATGTTTCTCTATGACCTCTCCTGGAGGTAACATGTACAAAGAGAAAGGCCCTAAAACTGACCCCTGTGGTACTCCACAGTAAAACCAGGAACTGTCTGTTTGTTAAATGATTTAAACCATATTAAAACTGTGCCTGAGATACAGAACCAGTATTCAAAACTAGAAGGATTAGAATTTTGTGATCAACAGTATTAAAAGTTGCACTAAGATCCAGTAAGACCAGAATTTTTAGATGCAATGCAATTAGTTCCTTAGTTTCTGCCAAAAAAATGACTTTTCCGCTTCAGAGGTCTAAAAAATAACAATCAGTAACAAGTCAAGTCAACATTTATTTATATGCGCCTTTTATAACTGATGTCACAAAGCAGCTTTACAAAGAATCCAGTGTCCGAGCTCCCAGTGAGCAAGCCAAGGGTGACAGAGGCAAGGAGAAACTCCCTCAGTTCAAAAGGAAGAAACCTCAAGAGGAGCCAAGACTCAGAAGGGGAACCCATCCTCCTCGGGTAACACAGAGGTGTCACTAAAGAGGCTGACTGCGACATACTCGAAGGACATGACTTCACCAACAGTGGTAGTCTAGCAGCTACAGTTACTGTTATATCGCCTGGCCGTCTTAGTGTATGAATGCATCTGTAATTCTCAGGAGCGGCTTCAAGTGAAGTTGCTGTGCCATTGTTTCTAAAAACACATAAAATCAAGCTAACGCACTTTAATAAGATCTCTAATCAGAAGTGCTTTGTTATTTAGTGACCTGACATTCAGTAAAACAAGGTTTCATGTTCTGCCTGGGGTGGATTGGTCTTCTGTGGGGCATTGTTTTGACGGTGGATGTATTTATGATTTTCTAATTGCACAAGGTTTGATGACTGTAATGACCTTCAATGACGAGTCCCGCTTTTGTCTTGGTGGAGACGACCAACAAATCCGTGTGTGGAGGCACCGTGGTCAGCACCAAGAGGATCAGTTTGTTGTCACGTGTCACATGTCCAGACCCCTACCGCACCATCTGCAGGAACTGTGTGAGGATATTCAAGCTGCATGGGATGGATTATCACAGGACACCATTAGGAACCTCTACAGCTCCATGCCGAGACGTCTGGCATGTTGGGTTAGCAAACACGGCGACCCAACGCCATACTGAGAGACAGACTTCTGTATGTGTAGCTCAATAAATATTGATCATATCAGTCTAAATTTATCACCATTTATTGATCCTGGTAACCTTTATCTTCCTTCCCAACAGCACTGCACTCCCACACCTCCTTCTGGGTGCAGCTGTTCTTTTGATGATGAGTGTACTATTCTTAATGACATGTTTAGACATTCCGCCTTCACAGCTAGGAGAAGCTTTAGTATTCCACAGAAAGATGGAAATGCTAGAAGTTGAATTTGGGTTATTTTGGGCTGTTCCACCTCACTGACATTAGCAAAAGCCCTCAGGAGGCAGAAAATACATCTGAGGGGTCAATGTGCCCTCATGCCCCCTCGTATCATCGGGTGTGGCCCAATTGCTACTTATCATCATAAACATATTCCACACTTTGGTCACTGTCCGTCCTCCAGCGCTGCTGCTGTCTGAACGCCTCCGTTTGCTGCCGGCCTCGAGTCGTTCTGTATCCTGCTCGGCGTTTATAGGTGGCCGTAACCTTGCGGTGTCACTATAAAAACACGCTCCTTCGTTTCAGTGCACTTCAGGTCAAACTGTCTTTATGGCTGCCATCACGACTGGCAAAAAACTGCGGCATCAGAATATACGCCTCATCGGGGAGTCGTTTTTTTCCAGGGTCGTTTGGAAGTTTACAGCGGCTGCAGATGGCCATGACCTGCCCAAATAACCGAGCGTCCCTGGCATTCCCAGGCTGCTCATTCAGGGCTAAATTTACAAGCTAAACTTGCAGCCACAGTGCACACCTGTCTCAATCTGTAACTTAATGCCAAGTAATCACAATGTGACCCAAGACAGTGCATCTCAAATGCTAATATTAGCACATGCTAATATTACTTTAGGGGTCTCTGATCCCTAGACGGCATATAGCGGGAGCCTGGAGCTCTCAGAGGCTGAGGCATCCCAGGAATGCAGCGATTGCAGGATGTGTTAGCTTGAGCATCTATTAGCGTTAGCATCTTCTGCCTGTGATCATTCACTGGCATTCACTTCACCACCAGGCTGAATTACTGATGGGGATGTTTCAGTGCTTTTCTCCTCTTATGAAAAGACTGATAAGGGAAAGAACTGCTCCGTGCTCACTGTGAGTAGTGAAGTGCTTTCCATGAGACGAGGTGAGACGAGAGGAGCAGAGCAGAGGAGAGGAGAGGAGAGGAGAGGAGAAGTAAGGAAAAGAGATGAGTTGAGAGGAATCCTGTGGCCAGTCAGGCAAATAATACTGTCCTTCACCGCATCATGACACATTTCCATTTTGAAATAGTGCTGCTCCCTCGTTTCCAGTTACAGCTGTTTACACAGGGTTTTTATGAGCACCTAACCGAAATGAGACAGATAACAACTACCTCCACCACTAACGGTACCTCCACCTCCTGAAGTTCCCTCTGCAGGTGTTATTATGAACATGACCGCTGAGCCGTCGCTGTTAGATATAGCTAGGAGCCATTTCTCATGGCGGCTACTATTGCAAAGGGTTATCCAAACTGAGGAGAGAAAGCATGTGACGGGATTACATGAGAAGAAGAACAGAAGAGAGGTAAAGAGACAGAGACTAGAGGAGAGAATAGAAAAGTAGAGGAGGCAAATGGAGAGTAGAGAAAATAAGAAAAGGAGAAAAGAAGGACAGAGTGGATTAGAGAAAAGGCAAGAAGAGAGGAAGAAATGAAGATGAGAAATGAGGAGAATAGAAGAGTAGAGAGTAGAAAAGAGGAGTGTGGAGAAGTCACGCCAAGGTTAGCTGAAGATCATGGGGACGGCCACAGCCATGTTCACGTACAGCAGAAACAACCTCCGGCCCTGCGCTGGCAAAGACGGATGAGCATGCATTTCATTACAGGCAGTAACGAGGCTGCGGCCCAAATCTACTGAGCTAAAGCTAAATCAAGACTTTGCACCGCAGGGATCAAGTTAAAGAGCTTTAAAGCCACTTTATCATAAGTAGGAGCAGAGATTTGAGGCAAACAGGGACATGGACTTGAGAAGCGATCTGAAGGCGTTCCTCACAGATGGTTTCCTCAGGACACATAAGCTACAGATACCTGAATTTCAGTGTTAGGATGTATCGATTACTGCAATCAGCATAAAGTGCAGTGTTAAAGTAACAGCTAGATGATCCAACCCCATCTTAATTAATCAGCCAAGACGTGTTTGTTGTCACCAAACACGTTTGTTGGTGGGGTATAAGCTTCAACTGTATATGGAAGCCCACCAATAGATGAGAGCAGCACATCCAGATATCTTCCCCTTTAGCTCCACTAATTTGAGATCTGTAAATTACAGTCAACGGACGTGCCACTGAAATGGTTGCTTGCAACAAACTCAAAGGACATGACTTCACCAACAGAGGTGTTTTAGCAGTTAAGGTCACTATTGTATATGCATGCTAGAGCTTTCTCCTTTAGACAGCAAACACGTCTACCGGTGGGCTACAAGCTTCAACTGTATATGGAAGCTGGTAGCCCACCAGTAGATGAGAGGAGCACATCCAGATATATTCCCCTTCCTCTGCTTTGACTGGCAGTAAATACAAATTCCAAGATCAATGATAATTTATTAGCTTAAAATAAAAATGCCCTGCTGATTTATAGCTATTACAAACCCAAATCCTGCAGCCAGTCAGGCAAATAATACTGTACTTGCACCACGTCATGACACATTTCTGTTTTTGCTAGGGCTGCCCTCTAGAAGTCGACAAGTCGAATCGTCAGTCAGAGACCCTTTGAGTCCACTGAGAACCTTCAAGTCGACTGACAACAGTGACGAGGTTTATTTATTTATTTATTTATTTTTGTCGTAAAACAGACAAAAGCTTACAAAAATGCACAAGAACTTTAAGAATGTAAAAAGACATTTTAATAATTATTAAAAGGGGAATAATAA
>CM067496.1:10666890-10683971 GCA_034552555.1 Semaprochilodus insignis | reverse complement strand
GAACCATGCTCGCTGTGCATTTCACCCCAGCCACCGCTCGCCAGTCTCTCTGTAGGTCACTTGAGGTCATCTTACGGTGGTTAAGTGACACTGGAATGAGGTGGTGCTCATCACGGTCAGTAGAGAGGGGTTTTGGCCCTCTGCCAGTCTGTAGCTGTGTTGTCCTGTGTGTTTGCTGCTTGACCTTGTTCTTATGAACCGGACGCTCACTGTATCTGCCAGTAAAGCTAGAACCCAACCTTCTGTTCCTCACTAAGAACCTGCTGTACATGTGGAGATGCTGATTTAAGAGGAAACTGGAGTGGGCTCTTATTTATTTCAACAGCTGTATCATTTGGTCCCTAGAATGAGATGAGCTATTTCCCTTTTATGGTGAGCTCATGAATAATAAGATGAGCTCTGCTCTTATTGGCTGGTCTACAGCGAGACAGCAAGATGGCCACACAGAACCAACATGTCGAAATAGACTATATAAAATCACCCTCCGTGTAAATAAGCTCGGCCCTCGTACTGATTAGTTAGCTATGCTAGTTACTTTTGCAGCTGCTAGTAGCTAACGTTAGCTATACTAGCTACTCGCTTTCCATCTGGACATCAACACAGAGTAGATTAAAGTTGTTCCTCACTATGGAACTCCCAGTTTAAGATGATCTGCTTCAACCAGCAGTGATGACATCAAACAGCATGGCTGCTACTCACAGGCTGCTGTTGAGGTTGTGATGCTAATAAAGGTGGAGCTGCTCCATATTCGCCAAGATTTAAGAAACTGTCCGGAGTGAAATGTGCAGATTTTGAATGAAAGTTGTTCAGGATCCTGTTAAAGATGTGGGAGCTGAAGATCTTATTCGTCAGCTTGTTTTGCCAATTTTCCAAGTTACATCCTGGTATCTGTACAAGCTGCAGCATTCAAGGTGGAATGCAACATTTGATGAAGAAGCTGATGAATGGGAAGTAACTTCATCGGCCTCATTTAAAGATGAACATTAACCATGTACCACTGACTGGTTGGTTCCTTGGAAAGGAAAATCCCTTCACAGCCTGGAATGGTAGATTTCTCCCCATAGTCTAGCTTTTTTGGTGCTGTAGCTCCGTTGTTGTTCTATGTAAATGTTGGGGGTGTAAATATTAATGAGTCTGTTACATAACAGTTTAGGATTTTAGAATCGTCCGTTTGACCGTCCTCTTTTGTAAAAGCAGGATTTGAACAGAGGAAAAACGTGAACCTATTTGAGGCTCATGGTCATGTCAGTTCTATGTTCTGAACTCTCCCTATTCAATGGCACCACTACAATCATCCAGTAACACAGGTAGCTCCACTGCTATGTGGATGATATTCAAATTTACATCTGCACTAAGTCCTCTGATACACTGCCTCCTGACTCATTGATTAGCTGCCTGGTTGATGTTAAGAATTGGAGGGCAAAGAATTGAAATGAAATAGTAATAAATTTGAAGCCATTCTTAATTCATCCCCTTCCACCCTTAAGAAGATCAGTCAACCTATACTACACTATCCATCCTGGGTTTATCACACCCTCTGTGGTCCATAACCTTGGTGTTATTTTGGACTCTATTTTTACACTTTCTCTGGAGGCTCATATTAACAACTTAACTAAAATTGCATTTTTCCACCTCAGGAACATTCCCAGATTGCATTTCTCCCTCCCTGACTCTGTAGCTGAAACCCTTATATATGCCTTTATTACATCCATTCAAATTATGGCAATTCAGTCGTAGTTGGGCTCCCCACTAATACTCTACAGAACCTCTAATATGTCCAGAACTCAGCAGCCTGAGTCCTCACGCACACCAGATCATGGGAACACATTACTCCGAGGTTAAAAGACCTGCACTGGCTCCCGATCCAATACTGTATATAATGGATATAACACTTCTTTTTTTCAAATCCTCAGAGAGTTCTTTGCCATGCCAAGTTGAACTTCCAGTGACCAGTATGAGAGAGTCTGAGAACGACAACACCAAATTTAACACACCTGCTCCCCATTCACACCTGAGACCTCGTGACACTAACGAGTCACATGACACCGGGGAGGGAAAATGGCTAATTGGGCACAATTTGGCCATTTTCACTTAGGGGTGTACTCTCTTTTGTTGCCAGCGGTTTAGACATTAATGGCTGTGTGTTGAGTTATTTTGAGGGCACAGCAAATTTACACTGTTATACAAGCTGTACACTCACTACTTTACATTGTAGCAAAGTGTCATATCTTCAGTGTCGTCCTGTAAAAAGATATAATAAAATATTTACAAAAATGTGAGGGGTGTACTTACTTTTGTGAGATACTGTATATGTTTAATGCTACACATGTGATGTAAGCAAGGATATATATACAGCTCTGGAAATAAATAAGAGCCCACTCCAGTTTTTTCTTAAATCAGCATCTCCACATGTACAGCAGGTTCTTAGTGAGGAACAGAAGGTTGGGTTCTAGCTTTACTGGCAGATACAGTGAGCGTCCGGTTCATAAGAACAAGGCCAAGCAGCAAACACACAGGACAACACAGCTACAGACCGGCAGAGGGCCAAAACCACTCTCTACTGACCGTGATGAGCGCCACCTCATTCCAATGTCCCTTAACCGCCGTAAGATGACCTCAAGTGACCTACAGAAAGACTGGCGAGCGGTGGCTGGGGTGAAATGCACAGCGAGCATGGTTCTAAAAACAGGCTTCTGGAGGGTCATTAGTGATTTTCTAAATAAACAGATCTAAATACAATATTTGATCTGGAATTTGGGAGACGTGTTTCCAGTAGGGTATAGAATCAAACAGAACTGCTCATTTTGGTCAAACACAAACCCAGAAACTGTACAACTGTGAGAAACTGATCATTTTCAGGTGGTCTCTTCAATTTTTCCAGAGCTGTATAAGAAAATCCACTGGAATTAAAAGGAAGTCAAAGGAACATAAGCAAAAGTTCCAACTTCAGATCTGAAAACACCCACAGGTGTTTCTGTCTATCCTTCCACTGTGAGAAGACAATCCAACTCTGAAAGGGCATGTAGCTTTCAAAAAGCTCCTCGCCGAGAAAACAAAACCCGCTGGTTAAGTCTCATAAAGTTTCTGGGTCCAAATTCTATTTCAGATCCCAAAATGAAACAACAATGGTGGAACCTGTGAACCTTTTCATGATCACTTCCTTTTTCAGTGAGACCATGGACGGTTAAAACCATGTCTAAACTCTATCAACTCCAATCCTGTTGTTAAGACATGTGGGTCCAAGCCTGCATTGGCTGAGGCTCTCATTATTTGAATCAATCTGAGTATTAAAAAAACTACTAGGTTGTCATTCTAGAGTTTTCCGTGTGATGAGAAAGAGAGGAGGAACTGGCTGCAGTAAAGTTTGGTACCAGTTAGCATCCATCACAAAAGCCAAACGGCCTTTTTTGTGGATGCCCTTAATAAAGTCTGTGGGTTTTATAGGGTGTTTCTTGATATGAACCCATATAAACACCCTATAAACCCTACATAGCCTACAGGTTTCCACAAAGGGATGCTAAGATTAGCATTGCCACTGGCACTGTTTTTCTTGATCGGCTTAAGAGTTACTAACTACCAACTGCAGCCATTTCCTCTTCTGTTTCTCATCACCAGGAAAGTGATCTATTCAACAATGAGAGCCTGGCAACAAGGGAGGCTCTGACCTGAATGTGAAGGTTGATACGTTACCTCCTAACTTGACACAACAAACAAAGAAGCTGGTGGAGCTCTCAGGACAATTTACTGACCACTGCAGGGTCCAGATGTCAACATCACACAGTGTGTTTGGGATTGTTTGGTTGGTGAGAAGCAGACAATACTAAACCAACTTCTAAGACTGAACTTTGCAACTGTGGCTCTTTGAGGAAATTAAATTGAGCCTTTAATAAAGGTAAAGAGGGACCACAACAAACACTTCAACATCTGACATCTCATATCAGTATTTAGTTATTGAGGCTTCTGTTTAATGTTCAATAAAATGACACTCAACTAAATAACATTGGAGTTAATGAGAATAAATAACACTGGTATTAATACTGCAAATATTAGTTAACTGATATTGGCATCATTAAACCTGGCTTTATGTATATTTCTGTATACTGTATATACTACATTATATACACATTGTCTTTAAGTAAAATGCACTGAAATACTTCCTGTGTTATAGAAACACTAAAATACTAGCTTTGTTCCATCAACAACTGAACTTGATGTGAACCCAGCCTCTATAGCTTTGACTTGTTTGGGTTTATTTGAATAAACCTCAAGCGTTAGCTTTCACAAAGTTAAGTTAGCATCTGTAAATACTCCAACTGTACCTTACAGTCATTTTGAATAAGAACAAGTTCAGGACGAGCTTTAAAGTCAATGAAAGACATAAATATCTAAAGTGAAACATGCTCAGTAGACAGTCACTGACTGCTGACTCTACATTAGCTATTTTGCTCTTTTCGTGCAAGAACAGAAACATCAGTCACAGACACTACTTATTTTCCACTAATGCTAAATGAAGGTCAGGGTCAAGCCTCAAAGGCTAAACAATAAGGGCCGAACCACTTTGTTGTGGTGTCTTTATGAGTAAGAGAGCATCACAGGAAACTCAGTCCAACTTGGGCTAGCTCTCGCTGCCGCTAACCAAAGCATCATAAATGCAAGGTGTGTGCAGAAACGGGCCTTTGAAGTCAAGAGGAGAGAAAGAGCCATTCACTCAAGGCCATTTCTCAGTACGCTATTATTTTAGCTCCGAGGCAAATCTGCTCTGAACTTCCTCACATCTGCACTCCAGAGGACACGTTCAAAGTGGCTATAGTTGCTACATCTGTCCCTTTAGTACAAAACACTGAAATCACAGTTTAAAAGGACGTACACGACTGACCCCTAACTTCAAACACATGTGATCAGTCGGAAGATCGCTTCTTTAGCTTTAGCACTGGAGCTTTTGAGGCTAATGTCTCTAACACATATCAACCAGCAGCAGTTAGCATTGTGCTAAATCATCACATGTTTGCCTCAAACTGTGTCAAGAGCTTAAGTAATCTCTGCTAAGTGTGCTTATGGGATTCCTGGCACCTTATGTTCTAGAAACGTGGAGAAGTTTTACGTTAGCACTGCTTAAAACAGTAGCTTGAAGCCTGGATTTTATCCATGTTTGTAGTTAACAGTATCAGAAACCATGCAAGCAAGTCTATTAGCAGTTACTGAACAACTCCACAGGGTTTGAGCCCAGTGTGAGGCTTCAGCACCATGCTAATTAGCTACAACCTTTCATGATTAGCTAGCCTTGTAGTTCCAGAGCTAAAGGAAGAAACTTCACACACCAAACACGTCTTGACTAATCTAGAAGGAAGAAGATGGAACGTATATTTTTATCTTAATTAAATTAAATCAACAGTCTCTGAGTTGTAGAAGCCACCACAATGTACTGCACAATGTATTTGTAGCATCTGCTACACTGTTTTCTCAGGATCATATCAGCCCGATAGTGCTGGTACTTATTGTCTCAAGACATCTGGTGACACAGTAAAGGGTTTATTTCTTTTCAAGAAATAGGGCAAAGTGTAGATTCTACAGCAGGAAGTAGGCCGTGCGCAGCTAAGACAGCATGTGGGCTGTCGGGAAACATCTCAGCCACAAGACCACCAACGGCCTTCATATAACCAAGAGATGGGGGACTGAGTACACTGCAGATTGGGACTTAGGTCCAAGCTTAACAGCAAATCATACAGTCTAATCAAATCAAGTTATATTTCTATATCAGGTACATGAAACGTTTCTTCAGAAACACCATGTACTGGGGGTTAAATGGGTGTAAAAATGGAGAACAGAAACATCAGTTCTCCTATTCTCAAGCTATTTTCAAATATATACCTATATGTTTATATATGCATTGTAATACGTATCACTTCAACACATCCTTTGATACCACAGAAATAAGGATTGTCTGACAATCAAATGAAATGGCTTAATCGGAATAGAGTATGTCCATGATTAATAGATTAGTCTGATTGAGGCCATTCCCGATCGTATTGCACTTGCATCATTATATCACTGATAATTCATAATACATATTTAAAAAATTATAGTAGTTACTGAATAATTTATAGAAGCTGCTGAACAATTCATAGTACATATTTAAAACTCACATAACATAACAAGGAATAGAAGATACCAAATACCTTTACTGAATAATTCATAGTATATAATAAATGATTCTTAGTAGGTTTTGAATAATTCTAAATAGTTACTAAATAATGTATAGTACATATTAATTCATTAATAATATATGGCAAATAATTAATAGCAGCCTAATAGCCTAGATACTGAATAATTCATTGTAGATTCTGAATAATTTCAAAGTAGATACTGAATAATTTATAATACATATTGAAGAATTTAAAGTAGATTCGGAATAATCCAAAGTAAATACAGATTAATTCATAGTAGTTATTTAATCATTCAAAGTACTTAATAATTACATAATAATTAATAGTAAAAGCCAAATAATTCATAGTAGTTACTGAATAATTCATACTAGATACTGAATAATTAATATTGGGCTTTGAATAATTCATATTATATTGTTGTAACACAGATGTGTCATCTTTGGCCCTTTCCAAACTCAGCACATGGCATCTCTGAAGCACCAAATCTGCAGCATAATCAATAAACCCACACGGTTTCTCTCGGAATATCAGAATCTCCCAGGTTTTTGGCCTTGAGAGAAAAACATTATATGTGCTGTTTAACTTCCATAACTAATTAATTCTCTATTAGCTGCGTTGGTTATAGAGCACTCAGGTTTGTTCACAGCCACAGGACGTTGCACTGAAAGGTTTCCTTTCCTTTTTAGGACGAACTGAAAAACGGAAATGAGCTTTTTGAATATGTGCAGCGGAAACGGGAGTTTCAACTGAAAGAAGATGAAAACACTTCAGTGCAACCAGCTTACATTCCATTATACCAACTCAATAGATTCAGAGTCAGTGTTTATCACCATCATCACTACTAATGTACCATGACCAAGATTTACACATCACTATCAACAGTTTATCACCATCACCCTCATAATTATCACCATTACAATCACCATCATCATGCTCCTTCATCACTATCAGCATCATCATCACAAAATCCAGCATTATTACCTCTATTATCATCATTATAGTCATCACCATCATCACAATAATCAATATTAGCATCGTCACAATCATCATCATAAAAATCACCACTATCATTGTGATTCTGCTCACTGTACCACCATCACAATCTTTCATTTCTTCATTTTCACCATAGTATTCATCACTAATGGCTGTTTACATAAACATTACCATACATAATAAAGAATTTGTCCTGATCTCTGTCGTCATCATCATCATCACTATCACCCATATAAATATCATCACCATATCAATGTAACTATCTGCATTCATAGGTGTATATTACCATATATGGAGAACACACCTGACAGTGATCACTAATGCTACTGTTATCTTCTTCATCTGATTATTATAATCACATCTTTCTCTTCTCACTATAACCATCTTCGCTAACTGCTGTTTATGCTTTACACACTACTACTGTATAAGCAATAACTCTGTATATGTAGTAACCTGTGATAACGTATATGCAGGAAAACTTAATTCTGCTCGTCACTACCACCACTTTCATCACCCTCATGAATACCATTGTTGCTATATCATCATCATCATAATTGCCATCATCATCACTATCACTATGATAACTATAGTCATGCCTATATTCTGTACAATGTGGCCAAACAGAGTCAAATGTCCAATACATGTTAATTAATACGGTGAATCAGATTATCATTTAGATCAAAATCATTATGTCATTATAATGTCTTCCTCATGACTTCATTGTCCTTTATCATCACCATGATCACTATAACTAAGTGTGTATTTTGTAGACTGTGGCCAAACAGTTTCCGATTCAGATCAAATTCACCCTCATCATAACCATTATAGGCTTCATCATGGCGTCATCACCATCACCATGATCGCTATGTGTCAATTATGGATCAATGTATATGGTGAATACACCTGTTTCAGACTATAATCACCATCATCACCATATCATCTTCATCATGACATCATAATCATCATCATCACAATGATCATCACAATCCCTATGCTTATGTATAATTATAGTAAAGTACGTTTTGTAGAATGTGGCCAAACAGAGCCCAGTGTTCCACACATGTGAATGTATACAGCAGAATTAGCTTCCATTCAGATCAGCACCATAATCATTATAGTCTTCACCACGACTTGATCACCAACCCACCTCCCCCCTCCGCCCCTACCACCTCAGCCCTCACTTACATCCCTTTGGCTCCGTATTTGTTGTAGAACTCCATGTGGTTGCACGCCTGGATCCAGCCCACTGTCCACGTCTCTTTGGCGGCCACGGGCGGCACGCAGACGCGCGCGCTGGCGCGGAAGTGCGGGGTCCGGTAGCGCAGCACCACGGAGGAGGACTCGTCCACGCTCGTGGGGTCCGGGTCGATGCACGCGCTCAGGTCCAGCACGCACACGCCCTCGCGGAACCCTTTGGGCTTGCAGCGGCCCAGACTCTGCACGCAGCCCATCGCGCGCAGCAGCAGCACCTGCGGCAGCAGCAGCAGCAGCAGCACGAGCACCAGCGCTCCTCTCAGGGCGAGCGACTACACAGAGAGAGACAGAGACTCCGTCCCGCACTCATCCTTTCTATCTTTCTCTCCTTTCTTTCTTTATTTTCTTTCTCTTCTTGAGTTTCAGTGGCGTAGCTCCTCTGTGCACGTGCGTCCGGCTGCGAGCTCCATCTCTCTCTCTCTTCCTCTTTCGCCTGTCTCTCACTCTCTCTCACTATTTGTCTCTTCCTTTTTCCCTCAACACTTTTCTTTCTCTCTCACTCCCTTCTTTTCTCACTCAACTCTTTTACTCGTTCTTCCTTCTTTCTCTCCTCTCGCTTTCTTCCTTTTACGTCTCTCTCTTGCTCTTCCTTTCCTCTCTTTCTCTCTCGCTCTCTTCTTGCTTTCTTTATCTCTTTCACTCTCTTCCTCTCCGCTCTCTCTCTCCCATTCTCCCTTCGTCCACTCTTACCTTTTCTGCTATCTCTCACCCCCCTTTCTTTCACTCTCTCTGTTTCACTTTATCTCTTGTTCTTCCTTTCCTCTCTTTTCTCTTCCTTTCCCGCTAACATTCACTCTCTTTTTTCTCTCATTCTCCTCTCTTCCTTTTTCTTCTATCTCTCTCACTCCCCTTCTTTCTCTCCTCTTCCGTTCCTTTCTCTCTCCACTTTTCTTTCTTCTTCACCTCCTTCTCCTGTTGTCACCGCATCTCCAGTCCGCATGCACGCGCCCTCATGACGTTCAATTCATCATCATCATTATGATCTTCATCAATATCCAGAATGCTCGTTCGCAGAAATCCCCCTATGATCCAGAATGCATGAAAAGAACCCCCTCCGTGAGTCGGTGGTGATGTGTGTATATGGGTTGGTGCTTCTCCTCCTTTACGCACGTGAAAAAAGAGACGGAATCGCGCGAGGAGACGTAAACTAGCGCGGCCAGCAGACCGTGCCAGCTGCGGGACTAAAAGTGCTCGTGCTCGTCCTTGCTGATAGTGAGCGTCATATCAGTCCGCCAGTAGTGAAAGCACATTATCACTCACTGTACAATCAAACATCCTCACCGTGCAGGAGTCCCAGCTGCACCTCTCGGAGTAAACGCGCTCTCGGTTTTTCCTGAATACGAAAAGAAAGAAGGAAGAGAAGAGGAAAAGTGCAGGTGTGCTCTGTGTGTTTTCTCTCTGTGCAGGAATTTGAAAAGTGTCCTCGATCCACTGGCACTGCTGCAGCATCCCAAAGGCAACCAGGTCAACTTTCTGCGGTCGCGCGCGCGCTCGACAAAACGGGCGATATCATAGCGCTGCAAAAACCCACCGGCCTCGCGGACGCCTTCCCATCAGCCAGACGACCTTCCTGCTCGCCCCGCAGGTGAAACAAGTGTTGGCACCCCGTGCCGGATCAGCCCCATCAGACTGCTCGTCCTCCAGCTCTGTGTTTCTAAGGCTGGAGCTCTGGCCCCTTTATTTTAAACGGCACTGGACGACACTTCCGCTCTGCTTGCAGCGGCATTATGGGTAATGTAGTTTACTACGTGTAAACGACGTCTGTTTTGCGCTCGTTTGTTTTTCATTATAACTAACTAACTAACTAACTAACTAACTACATAAATAAATAAATTAATTAATAAATAAGTAAGTAAAAAAAGTAACTGCATGTACAATTCATTAATAAATAAATGTATGTAAAATATAGGTAAAACTATTTTCTCTTACAGTTGTGTGGTTTTACATAATTCCCTTTATATTAAAATTGATACAGTATAATATATTTGACCTCTCTCAGGATTAACTTGGCTGTTTTTTGATAGATATGTAAATAACCTGCCCTGTACCGCACCTCATTCAGAAAGCACCCTGTGAGACCTGGGATGCCTTCAGCCCCAACAGACGTACCAAAATGTTTATTCCAATGAAAAACACTCTGCAGTCTTCCACAAGCTTTGCAGCTATGGCAACCGAGAAGGATATTCTTGGTGTCCTCTTCAAAAATGATTAACCTGATTATCTATTTAATCTCTTGGACCCCCTGAACTTCTCAAAATCATAATTTACCTGAAAATAAACTTATTATGAATTTATCCTGTACATTTGGGAATGTATTTACAGTTGTCAAGCATCTGCCTTTAAATTTACTGGCTAGAACCAGAATTAGAATTACAATTTAGAACCTTTTGCTAATTGTGTTCGCTTACAGAGGAATTTGACCTCCACCTTGAATCTATCGATGTAGTGAAACACCCACATATACACACACTAGTGCACTCACACTAAGGGGGCAGTGAGTGCACTTGCCCAGTGCTGTGGGCAGCCCTACCCACAGCACCCCGGGAGCAGTTGGAGGTTAGGTGCCTTGCTCAAGGGTACTTCAGTCATGTCCCATCGGCTCAGGGAATAACACTGGTCACCTTCCTGTCTCAAGGCTGGTTCCCTAACCTCCAGCCTATGACTGGCCCTATTTGCTAACTATGCATTGGTAACTATGCCTGGGACTCCTCTAAAGGCTTTATAACATGCTGTAACGTATTTGTGAATCTGTTTCTCTCCACCAGTGACTTTGGTGGGAAGAGTGAATTATTTCTGAAACTGAAGTCAGAAGAGGAGATGATGAGTCAGATCTCAGTTAATTTGTGGAAGACCTACCAAACTAGGAAAGAGCAGTTCCAGAAGAAGAACTGTTAAGTCAGGCATTTTGATGCAGTTATAGCATCAGAGCCGCTCATCAAACCAGAGAAACCTGTTTTTTGGTGATACATGTTGTTCAACCCGGATACTGTAGCAAACTGGTGCACAAGGTTGCGAGATTGAACGCACCTCTGCTGTAGGCTAAATAGGCGACGCGCCTTGTGACATCACAAAAAAAGTCCATTCAACTCTGGCTGTTTCTGCAGTGTTTTTTTTGTGCACATGGTCCAGAAGCTGAACAAAACGTACGGCTGTTCAAAGCTGCTAAATCAAATGTGAATGTAAACACATCAGTAATATAGTTCGGGGTGTGTTGACATTTTTACAGGCTCTAGTGTTGTGGTCTAATAATGTGTAACTTTTTTATGCATTATTATTTAGGGTAATTAGCATATTCATGTATGTAAATGTTTGGGGTTAGAGTGCAACTGCAGATGGAGAGTCCAGAAGAGTCAGTGGTCAAACAGAAACACTAAGACTAAGATACAATAATCTAAAATATGAACAGGGTACTGAGAAACAAATATGGAGAACACAGAGCGCATATAGACAGAAGTAGGTTACATACATTTATCACAGTAATAATTACAATCACAATTCAAATACAATCACAATCCCAAATGCCAGACAAAGAATAGAGTCAAACAGAAGGGTATATAAGCATAAGGACTGGCAAAAAACACTTGGGAAGGGGAGGAGCCACAAACTAGGAACAGGTAAAGGGCGTGGCAAGAGAGGGAGGGGCTAGAAACCCAAATAAACAGAAGCACATGGAAAAGACAGAAACATGAGGACAATAAATAAATAAATAAATAAATAAGTTGCTTTATTGCTTAAAAACAAGAGTCCAAATATCAACCAGAAATACTGAGTGGGGGGAAGTACTGAGGCCATAAATTAGTATATCAAAGTCACAATTTACTGTATTAAAGTAACAAATTAATATATTCAGGCAACAGATCAATATATTAAGACCACACATGACTCAGAATGATTATACTGAGGCTAAAAATGAGTACATTGATACCAAAAATTAATATATTGAGGCCATAAATTAATATATTGAGGCCACCAAGTAAAACACAGAGGCCACAAATTAATATATTGAGGTCACAAAGTGTAACACAGAGGACATAAATTAATATACTGAGGTCACTGTATAAAATGAGTTAAAAATGAGTATATTGAGACAACAAATTAAAATACTGGGGACGTAAATGAATATATTGAGGCCACAATTAAAATACTGAGGCCACTATTTACTATGCTGAGATCACGTATTGAAATATTGAGGCCGGGAATTAATATATTAAGGCCATAAATTACTATATTGAGGCCACGAGGCATGCTATATGTAGCCCACAAATTATTATGATGATGAACTAATTTACTACATCGAGGGCGTTAATTACTATATGGAGACCACGGATTAATGTATGGAGGCCGCAAACAAGAATTTTAGCTCGAGGCTTCAACATATTAATTCAATAAACCTCAATGAACTCATTTGTGGACGGTTCTTATCACCATAATCCCTATGTCACTTCAGGGGCTCCGTAGGTTTTTAATAGCACGTGCTGGACGTTGTCT
Organism: Semaprochilodus insignis; assembly: GCA_034552555.1. NCBI lineage: Eukaryota > Metazoa > Chordata > Actinopteri > Characiformes > Prochilodontidae > Semaprochilodus > Semaprochilodus insignis. The sequence continues at coordinate 10,671,072 of CM067496.1, read as the reverse complement.
AGTGCTCGTGCACACGCACGCGCGCACACCGGAAACGCAGGCTAGCAGGTGAGCGCGGCGGAGATTTGGCTCTGTTAAAGGCCGTTTAAACCCCGAAACCAGTCCCTGTATTTCGGTTCATACAGACACGCGGGCTGCTCCGGCCGAACAGCGCGATGATCAGATAAAACCCGCAGTTTAAATGGGAGAGACGGCCAACAGTGCAGACAGAAACCACAGCAGCCGGACAGACAGACAGAAGGCATGGACAGAAGACACGGTGGGGCTCGTAACTCTCATCATTTCCGCGGATTTTAAATGTTTACTCAACCTGTTTAAACCCTGCATGCTCTCAAATCAGTGCGCACTGACCGCCTGCTATCAGTCTTAGCATAGCCTTTCATAACGGTACGGTCTGTTTACAGTGCATACAGCCTTAAAGGGGAATTCCGCTTTTCCAGAATTTCAGCATAATTAATTAGATAAGACGTAAACAAAGTCCTTCAGAGTGGTTCGGTGTGAGATCATCATTTCTAGAGAAGCTCAGAGAGCCAGCATTCGGTTGTTCAAAGTGGTGGTGAATGGAACCAGACGTCTAAAAGCTCTCAAAGAAAGTAATGCTGTGTTCGAGTGGTGTCGGAAACTGGGAAATGCCAACATGCCCTCTTGTATACTGCACTCGAACAGCTGACAAAGTCATATTTACCACTGGTGTTTATGAGATAACAATCTTTAGCCGTTCACTAAAAGAACCCAGTAAATTTGCAGTGAATGCAAGAAATGACATGCTTGTATTAGGTCTGTGCTCTTTTCAACACAAAGAAAAGGCTGGATGTTTGTTCTCCAGACCTCCATGCTGTTCTTTGTTCCCCACATGGGGGGCATATCTAGAAACGAGCGCCCGAATCAAGTCGTATTAACCGTCCAGTACATACGATATATATATTCATATGTTCAGATTTTTCACTATTTTCCATTATTCCATAATTTTGGAATTCACCCTTACAAGGCAACCTGTTTAGGACTTGGTTGTACCTATTTGGCTTTTGTTTGACTAGTGTTTATTTGTTCATTTGGCTTGACGTACCGTCTTTGTTCCTGTCTTTAATAGGATAGCCTGCCCTGCACCCCAGTCACCAACGTGTGAGCATTCTTACAAGGCTAAATATAGCCCATCTGCCGGTGCCTTTTCAGCACCCGTTCGCACTTAGACCTGCCAGTCTACAAAGAAGCACCACTGGTTTGTATTCTAGATTTCCAACCGTTACACAGACACTAATAGCGTTCTAGATATATTCAAAATGCCGTACAATCAAAGCCGAGCGAGAGCCAGAGATCGCGGAAATGTCCTTGGAAGACTGGAGTTTTTATCCCTCCATCAGCCACTGCGAAACAGCAGCAGTGACAACAAGCAGGGAGCATCCAGAAGAGGCAAGTTCCACCAAAACCAGCAGACTGACCACCAGCAAGAACCTGGCGAAGGTGCCAAAGAGCGAAAAGAAGCACCAAGGCTGCCCGAAGAAGACTGCATGCAGCTCAATCCCTCCTTCAAAGGCATCGCCATGAACTCCCTCCTGGCCATCGATATCCATTTATCCAAGCGGCTCGGCGTTTGTGCGCACACCTCGTCGTCCTGGGGCAGCGTCCGCTCCGTTTTCACACTTCTCGCACTCACCGGACATGGAATCACGTGGATCTGTGGCACACTGGTGTGTCTCACCAGGAGTAACACTCTAGCCGGACAGGAAGTGCTGGTCAATCTGCTGCTGGGTAAATATACTAGCAATAGCACCACATCATTTTCATAAAGTCTCCATAATACAGTTGAGTTAAAGTGATTTAGAGTGGGTTTGGTGTGAAATGGTTCAGATGTTCTTTTTACAGTGGTGGTGATGATGGGAACCAGGGGTTTCCCAGGGGTCTCCATGTCTACAACACAAATATAGACACTTTATCTACTATCAGTGTTCGTGCGTAATGTGGATGAGGGTCAAATTATTCCTTTTTTTTTAGAGGACTGTTTTGCCACACAGCTTTCTACAGCCACTATTATATTATAGAACTCATAAAAGCAGTGTCACAGACATGCAGCGTATTAAAAGGGGACCTATTATGCTCATTCACAGTTCAGTTTCAGGTCATCCGTTAGAGCGGCATGCTGCTACAAGTCCTGCTGAACCAGACCTGTGGCTCTTCTTACAATGGTGTCCGTTTTGCAGCATCATTTTGATCCAGAGTCGGATCCTTTGATCCAGTTAGGGGGCAGTCGGCTATGGGCTGGAGGTTAGGGCACCAGCCTTGTGACCGGAGGGTCGCTGGTTCGATTCCCTGAACCAACAGTATCGACTGAAGTGCCCTTGAGCAAGGCCCCTTAACCCCCAACTGCTCCCCAGGTGCTGTGCATAGGGCTGCACACTGCTCTGGGCAAGTGTGTTCACTGCCTGCCCCCCTTGCGGGTGTTTCACGGATGGGTTAAAGCACAACTGGCACAAAATGGCTCAAAAACTCTTCCCTGCTCAGAGAATGATTGTCCTCTCCTAAATCATGTTAAATCCTGAAAGTTTATGTTCCACCTTCACAAGCTACACATTAGCAGGACGTTTCAGAGTGTTCAGTGTTTACCTGTTCAGGCCACTGTGTTTTGTGTGCAGGCAATAAGCATTGGGTTATGAGATGACGTCACCTTGTAACAGAGAAAAGGGCTGGAATTCCAGCGAGGCATTTCAGGCAGATGAGAAAAGTGGTTTCTGTGGGAGAGTTTCTCTCCCTGGCGTGTACTTTTTGGGCTTTATTACATTATAACAGATTATTTACATGCACAAAAAGCCACATAACACACTAAAGGAAAGAGGAAAAACATAAAGTTTAATAGATCCCTTTTAATAATACGCCTGTGTTTATGTCGACATTGCGATCCCTGGTATCCCCATCGCTGTAAAGAAATCTGAGTCAGCAAGTTTCATTTTTTATGCATGAAGAATCATGTGTCATTAGCTCACTGTCCGACTACTTGACTATTAAGATCTTGCTTTGGCAAGAATGCGTTGATGCTCAGCAGTAATTTAATACTTACCATAAAAATACTGAATTTCTCCTAATATTAAAATACATTATGTCACAATACAAAGCCATAACTTGTTCTCCTTTCAGCGCTCATACTGGACATCCTGACCGTGGCTGGTGTCCAGAAGCTGGTCAAGCGTAAAGGACCATGGGAAATGACCCCGGGCTTCCTGGACTATGTGGCGATGGACGTGTACTCCTTCCCGGCGGCTCATGCCAGCAGGGCGGCAATGGTATCCAAGTTCCTGCTGTCTCACCTGGTGCTGGCAGTGCCGCTGCGGATCCTCCTGGTGGTCTGGGCCTTTCTGGTGGGGTTGTCCCGGGTTCTTCTGGGCCGACACCACGTCACGGACATGGCCTGCGGGTTCGCGCTGGGTTTACTTCACTTTAGCCTGGTGGAGACAGTGTGGCTCTCTTCTAACGCCTGCCAGACGCTCATCTCCATAGGAACACTGAGCTGGAGCCCGTTCCCTTAAAACAGAACTCTCTAGAACCAATACAGAGACGTTCTCACAGGGCCTCAACTGCGGTTACGCTATTGTAATGTGTATGAGTTTTAGTTGTGATAATGTGAAACACTCGTCATTACTATTACTGTCATAATAATAATAATAATAATAATAATAATATAAGTATTATTATTATTATTATTATTATTATTATTATTATTTAAATTTTTATTTTATTATACTGTTATACTGTATATTGCTGTTCAAAAGTGGAATCAGTGATTTGGACATTACGTTATGCAAAATGGAGATATTTGATAATCAAAATAACAAAATAATAAAATAATAAAATTAGATAAAACTAGAATAAAGTTTGGAAGAAAAAATTAGTATCCAAAAATTTCAAATAAAATTTCTATTTCCAGAATGTCAGGTATCCAGAATTATTAAATCATTTATGTAATGTATTATAATATAAATATTGTGGAACATAATTTATGACCTAACAATATTGCCAAAACATTTGAATTATTGGAAAACATGTTTGCCAAAAGATATTCATTTCAGTATTTCAAGAAATATGTAGTTTCAATAAAAGGTTTTGTTAGATGGTAAATATGTACTATAATCATCTGTGTACATAGTTTCTATAAATTTGTCACTTTCGGAATATGATTGATTTTGGTAATTA
>CM067496.1:10647323-10666390 GCA_034552555.1 Semaprochilodus insignis | reverse complement strand
TGGATGCTTTTTTGTTTTTAATCTCCACAGAGCACAAGTACAGGTGGACCAAAGCAATGGGCACAACTAAATGGAAAGGCAGTAGATCAAGATGGTAATATGAATATTTTTATTTTTTAATCCTGTTCATATTTTCCTTTTTATCTCGTCAGTAACACGTACATCAACTATAGAAAATCTGCACACAAACCCAAAGGTCATTATCATGTTCATTTGTGATGACCTACGCTGTGTGTGCGTAAAGCAAAACGCCAGAACCTTGTCGCCTTTTATAGGCTGCCTCTGTGTGCCAATAGAAGTGAATTCAAGGTCCGACATTCAGAACAAGTCATTCTGTGCTGGAGTCCCTGAGAGGGTTGTTTTTATTAGCTGTGTATGTGTTTTGGTATGCTGAAAAGTTAGAGAAGAACGTTACGGAGACTTAACCAGCAGGTGAGGTGTTCCGAATTTGGATTTAGGGGTTCTGATTAGGGTGGGTGATGTATTTATTATACTTATTTCATATTTATTGTAAGATTGTAAGATGTATTTAGAGATCACTGAGCTTGCTTTATTAAAATGAGAGCATAATCAGATAGCAAACTGCACCCCAATTGTCATGAAATGGTTGATTGTAGAGATTCCAGTTCATAGTGGTGAACCGGGATCATCATGTCTACAGCACTAATGGTTTTTCCTGACTATCCAAAACCAGCAGTGAACCTGCGTGTGTCTTCTGAGTGTATGTAGAATGTTGTTGTTTTTTGTAAAATAATGGAAAATCTGGGGGGGAAAAGAGTTTTCTTTGGGGACTGTTTTGCCTCACAACACCCTGTATGTATCCCTCCACCAGGTATGGATTTTAATGCCAAAATTTTCTCAAACATATCATACAACACTGATTATTAAATATTTTCTCTAATACAAACACAAGTGGAGAAAAACTGCTTTTTCGATTTTGTATTTTGAACCTACTCAAAACTGTTAAGAAATTAACATGAATATAAAAGAGAGAACAGAATCTGATTTTATTAATGAATTTTTAGTTTGGTCAGTACACTGTATTTAAGTAGTATTGGGCGTAAAAAAAAAAAAAAAGCCTTTAAGTCTCTGCGCTTAGGGTCCCTTTTTAATGGTGCACTGGCTCCATAACCGCAGGGCCGTTGAAGGTGGGACATCTTAATAATTGAAACGCATCTCCTCGTCCTTTTTGCCTGTTTTGTAGGTTTAAGGGCCTCAAGCCGACTGCAGCCCTTCTCTCACGAGGAATTTCCGACGCTGAAAGCAGCAGGAGAACAGGACAAGGCTGGCAAGGAAAGAAGCGCCTTCGATCCGTCGTATGGGCCAGGACCAAGCCTCCGCCCTCAGAGTGAGTGGTTTTTATTGCACCCGTCATACTACAAATGATTTGTGATTACGGCAGGGACTTTATTTGGTCAGTGGTCACTTCAAATGGGTGTTTTGGTTAGTAAAGTTGTGTAGCCCTGATTTAAAGGGCCCATGTCATGAATAAATGGAACTTTGAACTGCCTTACACTTCACTATCTGTAGCGTGTCAGAGGAGCTTGAGTTTTCAGGCTATCATTTATTCTAGATAGTTATTTTTTGGAAAATAGTTCATTTGGGGAGGGAGGGAGGATGGGGGAGGTCAAGTATCCAAATAAAATGTAGGTATTTTTTATTAATTTTTTTTTCTTTCTCTCCTAAGATGTAACGAGTTGGAGGGAGGGGGGTGGGCGGAATCTTCAGCCCCTCTCTCTGTCCCCTGCCCTCTCCACCGAAACGGAGGGCAAGGCCAGCGGCCCGACTGAAACTGCAGCACCTCTTCCACCTCCTCCACCTCCTCCTCCTCCCTCCTCTTCCCCCACCACCTCCTCCGCCCTGACCTCGCCTGCCAACGCCACCGTCACTGCCACAGCTCCATCCCCAGATCCGAAAGAGCCTTCCCTCCGACCGGCTCAGCCGCTGCGCAGAGCAGCGCCCTCCGCCCTGCAGTACCAGCTCCACCACACCTCCACCACCACCTACCATGACATGCTGCCTGCCTTCGTAAGTACAGCACGGACAAAGAGCAGCTGAAATGCAAGAATTGACGAGACCTACCCCAGTTTACGCAGGATCGTCAGAAGTGTCCTCCGTTACTTCCTAGTGGAAATTTCAATGATACAATGCGCAGTGGCTGATTATCGCTGGACTGAGTGAGACGCTGATGACCGCGTTCTTTCTGGAATTTAGGTCCACCTGGTCGAAGGGCCTCGAACAGAATCCGTCTAACGTGGCGTTTTCCTGTGGCTTCTTTCTCTTCTTTAAACCTAGTAATTGTGATGTGTTTTTGGTCAGCCATTTTCTCGTTGCCACCTGGCCGTATGGTTTGATAGGAGGTCGTCCACATACAAAATGTGATTCTGTCCTGGATAGCACCCCCTATTAGAGTTCAGGATTTGTCCGTTTGATAGCGGCACTGCTTGCCACACCTTGCAGAGCCATGTTGATTTTTTTTTTTAATAATTTCTTTAAAGAGATCTTTCAGATTAGGAGGTTGGGTGGTTGGCTGGCTGTAGCATAAGAATCAAGAAGAAGGAGAATGTTTTAAAATGGGCAATTTAACTGTGAGCAACCAGAGAGCTACATGTGGCTTCCCAGTTTATTACCATGTGGTTTTGATATAATTTTTTTCCAGTCTGTGGTAGGCCTCACAGCATGTTAAATTAGCCTTTCGTTACGGTGTGATGACCAGGATTCTCATTAACTGAACTGAAGTGGTACACTCAGTAAATGTAGCATTTAAAGGAAAGAGCCAAAACAACCTGAAACAGCTGGTCAGTCTGTAGTTTGAATAGCATACATGCTGACTCGCTAGTCCAGCTGTTTTAGAAGGTTTCGAAGAAATATTAAACTCACTGAAACTTTGATTAGCTGGTGAATTCAGCTGTAATGGTTAATGATTTTACCAGCGTACTTGCTATCCCAACTAGATTGCTGCCAACTGTTTTAGGTGTTGTATTTTAATTTGCTGTCTTAAGGTTGGCTGTCCTGTATAAGCAGTTTTGTTTTTCCTCAAGCTGAAGTCTTCAGTCTACAAGTCACTTAAGGGCCAACTCCGGTTATGAGTCAGTGATCTCTGAGGGAGGGGACATGATTAGTGAGATGATGCTTAAGGACCAGAACATTCAGTGCTTTTGCATTCACGGTGAAGCTTTGAAACGGTGAACGTTTGTTTTGTGCTTGATTGATAAGAAGCTGTTGCTTAAATAGTCTTTTTGGTTAATATCGAACGAAAGTTAGATTGTTAGGCCTGCTTGTGGGTTGTTGGTGTTTGATTTCATTTTTATTTATTATGTTTTTTTCCCCTTTATTTACTTATTGGTCTGAATTTATTTATTTTTTTTCCTCCCCCAGATGTGCCCTAAAGAGACCCGAAATGGCCCTGGCTCTACCGAGCATGGCTCTGCCACCGTGGTTGCCCCCATGCGTTTTGATGCCAGAACCACCTTTAGACCCGCTTTTACTGCTCCAGAGCCTGTCAAGTAAGTACCAAACTCGGGCATGGCCTCAAAACTGCATTTTTCTGTTTGACAGGATTCACTATTTTGTCACTTCTGTGGTTTTTAGCTGTCTGCATTCTCTGACTGCAATAGCATGTGTTATAGAGCTAGACATTACAACAAAATTGTTGGGCTGAACTGAGGAACATGACTCTAGAGAGCCCGGTCCAGCACATCAACTACTGATCAAATACTTTGTTAGTGAATTCAGGTGTAGTGGTGGCGGGGCCGTAATACCACAGAATAGGGGAGCACAGTCCTGGTCCTGGAGCTGTATCATCCTGGAGAGTTCAACTCCAACACACCCGCCTCATATATTCAGATGCTTCTGAAGACATTAATCAGCAAAATAATGTGTGCTTGATTTGGATTGTAGCTCAACTCTGCAGGGTGGTAGTACTCAGTACCCTTGCCATAAAAGAGCTCCCTTGGGTTCCCTAAAGTTCTCCTTCATAAATAAGACGAGCGAGTATGATGTCAACATTGCTGATGGATTTACTTTGAACTTGTCTGTTTATAGTGGAGATGTGCGGAGGGAGAACCGTTTCACCCGAATGCCCCCTCACCCTTCGCCTCGCCCTATCCGTCGCCCTGGAGACAGGGCGCCCCGTCCTGCCATCATCAACCCGGATGACCTGAAGGACCTGGACGACCTGGACAACGACTGTGAGGATGGATGGGCAGGTGTGTTAACTACAGTGGCTTGTGCAGTACTAGTGGCAGTGTCAGCATGATCTTGCCTGTTATTGTTGTTCTCATGAGGCAGTAACTGAGGTGGTGTTTCCTTTGGGGTTGGTATGTATGTATGTATTTATTTATTTTTTTTTTTACGCTTGTAAGGGGTTAAAATTCAGAGGTTTGTGCTGTAGTTATGTTCAAATGCAGTGTAATCTAAACATTTTGGCAGTCTGACAGCTATTCAGCAGTACCATGTGGCATGTGGCCCAAGAATGGTTCTAATTTTTAAAGGAGCCAAGCCAGGACTATCGACTATGGGTGTTGTGGGTGTTTTTTTTTTTTTGTTTTTTTTTTTATTTATTTTTATTTTTTGTGATACGATACAGAAGCTATTTTTTCTTCTTTTTTAATTAATTAATTAATTTATTTATTTAATAGAATTAATCTTTTATGTTATGTACAGGGGCTTTAAGGATGCTTAATGCTTTTCCGGGTTTTCTCTTTCCTATAGTTTGTTGTAGCTTTTAGCGCATGTAATCGTTCTGCAAAGTTGTAAAGCCCAAGGTACATCGGAGAGAGCTCTGACGGAGCATTTCGGACAGAGACTGTGTTTTGGAAAAGTACACGAACATCATTCACATTGAAAATGAGCAAAATGGGTTCCCTTTGAAACTTTAAAAGGTTCTTCATACCTTTATAGAATTCAAACTGGCTCTTCCATGGGGTCACTCAAAGAACAACGTGTTGCACTTTTTTTAACTGTGCAGGATTACTTACTAATCATAACTTGACCGACATTGTACATGTCTGTGGACTCCACAGAAATCGCCAACCCCAGCACAGATTCTGATACATTGTTTGTATGTATGTTTTAGTGTATTTGGGTAGCCCTGTAGATCGTCTGTAGGTCTTTAGTTTATTAAGAAACATTAAATCTCATGTTTTTCTGATCCCTAATGACTGTGGTCTCAGTGCCAGTTCTGATCCAGTATGTGAGATCAGTGCATCCCTACGTAAATCCTGAAGTGTTATGAATAATTAAACTGATTATTTTCTAGGTCTTCATGAGGAGGTTGATTACAGCGAGAAGCTCAAATTCAGTGACGACGAAGAGGATCATTCCGCTAGTGAGAAGAATAAAATCTGGTGCGTTTTGTCTCGTTTTTAATGGTTATAATTAGAATATTTTGTGTGTAACGTGCAGCCGTACTCTGTTAGATGTCTAATACCCATACAAACTCCTTGGTAACTGTCTTTTGGTCAGGGTGCTCCTCACACACGGTGATGGGTTAGAAGCTCTTTTGCATATTGCAGCCTTGTGAGATATACAAGACTAACATCACACTGCAGATTAAGACTATATTGCACTTTCCCCTAAAGCAGACATTAACGATAAAACTCTGAGTGCCCTAAAAGCTAAATTGTTTGCTGCAGGGGTCAGTGGGAGTCTCACCGTGAGCGTCAGTGCTCGGTGAGTTCTGGAGAAGGTCAGTATCCGCAGGAGCCCGAGGAAGACTCCTACCAGCACCAGCATGATCCTCTGCCTTCCAGAAAGACCAACGGCAGATGCGTCTCAGCAGACTCACAGGTAACAAGAGCTGAAGTTAGTCTATTGGCAGTTGTTGGATTTAAAAATGAATAAATAAAAGGGGGAGGTAGCTCAGTCTCACACGGGAAAACAAAAAAAATAAAGAAATCTAAACTTAAAGTAAATTTAATTAGAGATTAATTAGATTAATTAGATTTTTTTTATAACCCTTTCAGTTAAGAAGGATGCCAGTTATGAAGCTGTCTGTAAATACACTGAATATACAAATATGACTGGAGCAATTACTCAGCAGTGATATCTAAACAATCCAGTAAGCTTTATAGGATTTGAGCTTAAAATTTTAAAACTAAGATAGTTAGTGGGCGTGTTTGGAAATGAAACATGAATTTAATTTTGACCATAAAAGCATGTATTCCATATTTTTAGCATTCTTTTTATTATTACTACTATTAATCATCTTTGTTTGAGCTTTTATAACCAATTCTGTTCAATCACCTCCTACAGAGATCGATGCACTGCTGGTTCACTGATGGAATTTCTGATTTTGGTGTCTCATTTTTATTTATGTATTTTTTTTTTTTATTATTATTATTTTTTTTTTTTCCATTAGCCCCAACAGAAGACCAGTGAGTCTGCGGATGATCAGGAAGATCACCAGCGTTCGGCTGCTCCTCGGGGGAAGTTTGTCTCTGCAGATCTGTCGGAGGCGGTGGAGAGGGCACGGCGTCGGCGCGAGGAAGAAGAGCGACGTGCTCGTGAGGAGAGACTGGCCGCCTGTGCAGAAAAACTGAAAAAACTTGATGAGAGATTTGGCAAAACTGAGAGATGTGCTCGCGCTGTGGACGTGCAGAGGGAGCAACAAAGTGTGGAAAATAAGGAGCTGTTACAGTCGGCTGGCAGAGATCTGGCAAAACATCACCAGGACAGTTGGCAGTATGGCACTAAAGGTAAACATGACTTTAATGAAGAGTTCTCCTTCAACACCCTCAAGGGAATTTAATTTTTGTGTTCATGCTAGGGATGCACTGTGATATCGGGCTTGTCATCAAGAAGAGTGTGGCCCACCACCATGTGAAATAAGCTTATTTCCACTGCTTGTATCCGTGGTCTCAACATTTCGTTTATTACCCAAAGGCTCACAGCCCTTTTCACCACTACAGTCCAGAACAGAGACCGCGTTACTGATGCGGACGATCTCACAGTCCCTCTCCCACCAGGGACCTCCCTCACTGCCCTATACTTCTCCTGGTAGCACCTTCTCCGTGAAGGTCTGCCATGGCAAAAATACATTTACGTTTGAGGCATTTAGCAGACGCTCTTATCCAGAGCGACTTACAACCGTGCTTAGTGTTCCGTCAGATAATGTTTCCCAGCTAGTACAAGAAGGTTAGAGTCTAGAACTCATGAACTCAGGCGCTACCCGAACAAGGGCCAGTGCTGATACCAAGAGAGAACAATGCACAGACATATATATATAAAGCATAAGTGCACTACCTGGCAACCCCAACCCAGCGCTCATACCTAGAGAGAAGAAAGGTTATCATCAGTATAAGTGCAAAAACAAAGTATTTCAACATGCACACCAAAATAAAATAAACAAAAAAATCGATCAAAAAAATAAAAATCAATCCAACAAATCATCTAATCCAAAGCCTCGATGACCCAAACATATTACAAAATTTAGTAGGTTAACTACATTAATATACAATATGACATTGTCATTCAGCAGTGACTGAACTTAAGTGTTTTCCAAGAAAAGGGTAAAACAGACGGAGCAGGGGAGGTTAGATCAAAGGTGGCCCTTCTTCCTTTAGGTAGCAGCCTTTCATTAACTACTACACTACAACCTAAGCTTAATTACACAATGTACGGCTGACTGCAGCGTCTGCCTTTAATGATGCGCACGTTACTGTGGCAACATGCGGATACTTCCCTTACACACCGGGAGCGACTCGGCTCCTACAGCAAATCTGACAAGTTAAGGGCTGTTCCCACACGGTCTGTGGTTTTTTATTTATTTATTTTTTTTTTTTATTTAAATGGATGATTAAAACACATGTTTTAAAACCCAAACACATGAATATTGCTGTAGTGCTGTTCTTGGCAGAAACGAATGGACTGCGATGCTGCGTATTTGTTTTAATCTGAGCTGCTTGAGTTTCTGCTTTTAATGCATGCGTTAAAATCAGGCTGACCAATCAGAGCTCCATTGTCATGGTTGCAGCCCAAAAAAACATGCGTCAGGACTGCGGGAGAACAGTCGATCTTGCTCGCAATGGAGCACAAATAGCTACAACAAGCAACACATAAACTGCACCTATAAATGTGCAGAGGTTAAGTAAAATATGGTGGAGCAACTGAAAGACTTTGAATGATGGTGAAGAACGTTAGTTACTGTATATAACTCCCGTTCATTCACTCCTTTATAGTGAGAGCTGAATTCCCCCACTGGTAACAGAAATGCCTGTAGAGTGACTCGTTCAACATCAGCTCTTTATAAAAGCTGGTGAAACTCTCTGTGTGGTTTCTGTGGAATGGGGATGTTCCCAGGATGAGCACCGTTCAGTTACTGTGATTAAATAATACATTTTTAATGTTTAGACCCAAAAATGCTCAGATTTAGGAAGGTAATCAATCAATCAGTATTTATTTGTATAGGGCTTTTTTTACAACTAACGTTGTCTCAAAGCAGCTTCACAGAAAAGCATTTTATATAAAGGAAAAGAAAAACACGGAGTCCATGTACAGACGTAGGAAAGGGAATCCAGGTCCAAGCCCCCCGTGAGCAAGCCAGAGCCAACAGTGGCAAGGAAAACTCCCTTAGAGTAAGGAAGAACCTCCAGAGGAACCAGGCTCGAGGGGGGAACCCATCCTCCTCAGGTCGATCCCGGTTGAGGAGAGAAAGACAGAACCAACAGGAAAAGGAGCTTGGAACATCTATTAGATCCAGTCTGATTAATCCAGGAAGGAGTGATTACAAAGGTGGAGCCGACCCATAGGTTCTCTGTTTAAGGGAGAGAGCGTTCATGATCAGAGCCAGATGCTGGCGGCTCTGTTGTAGTCGTTGTAGTCATGTCGGGTGACGAGCGGGAGAAACCAGGGCAGGAGACCCATGGTGGAGATGATGCTCTGGGGGCTCCCATGTGATCACTCAGGAGAAATGTCGTTCCTAGGCTCAACAAAGAGAAAAGGGGAGTGTGGAGAGAGAGAGAGAGAATGAGAGAGACTGATTAGATCATCTGTATTTTTTTTATTTTCTTAATTGAGCAAACATACTCTGTGTGAACGTCCTTAGGCTGAGTCATGTACACTGGTGTAATTAGGCTATTATGGGGGGAGCGGTGAAGGCTTAATTTAGCAACTGCTTGCAAAAGTAGTTGTAATGGTCACTGAATAATAACCACCCTAAATGCATTCACGCAATTATCCATGTAATTCTTGTAACTATTCAGAATCATGTACGACATCATTAGATATCTCGGCCTGTAATTCCTGTTCCAAATTTGCCAATTATATGCGATTTGAACGTTGAATTTGTGGGAATGTTTAAAACTCTTATGTTTGTAGTAGTTTTATTCCTGCCAGTCTTTTCTGCGTTACATTATTTGTATTTCAGATGTTATTTTTATATTTTTCTATTCTCCCTGTCATCATTTGTAACGTTGTATTAATGCTTAAAGCTTCTGTTGTGGCTGTTCCCCCCCCCCCCCCCCCACTGCCCCTGACATTGCTTCTCTGTTTTCAGAAGTGTCGGAGCCGCCCTCTGATCAGTCATCCAGCCAGGATTACAGAGATAACGGTTTCGGCTACCGGAATGAGGACGACGGTCCAGAGCCCACTTCTCCCGTCCCAGATTACAGCCGGCACCAAAAGACCGTCCCGCCGCGCTTCCAAAAGCAGCATCAGCAGCAGGTGAGCAACAGCTGAACTCTTCAAAGGCAGATAGCCCTGAAGTTTCCAGTCCCGTCATTCTCTAGGATCAGTGTTGGGACAGCAGAGGGCAGCTTTAGCGGAGTTCAAAGAGAGCATGTGGCTCCTCTTGTAATGTAGAATGTAGCCTGACAAAATTTTGACTTGACCTGATTGCCACCAACTGGACACCGAAAGTCCTCAACATTATTAATACTGACACCAGTTACCGTGTAGCAGCTATGGCAACCACAAACAAAATGATGGCATGCATAGCTTCCTTCCTTCCTCCCTCCCTCCCTCCTACACAGAACCATATACGACACACCCTGCTTCAATGGTTACAACAAGATCTCCATCCATCTGAACAACCGTCTCACTATGCAGAGACCCATTTAATCATGCAGATGAGTGATGGCAATACTGTAAACAGGGCAGCATAGTATGACTGCGAGAACTGTCACTGAAGAGTCTAATGCCAGTGCTAACATTAGCAGTGCACCCTGAAGCCTCTTGTTTAGTTAGTGGTAGGGTCTAATGCCATTTCGGAGCATTTTGAATCAAACCACTTTATATGGCTTTGTTTTCATCTTAACCATTTCATTATGCACATTGGCGATGGTTGTATGTGTTAGCATAATGCGTGCTGGGAGTTGTAGGCAGAGGAGACAGACGGATAATCACAAAAGGGATGTAAACTCGCACGTTCTATCAGACCGATGAATCTGAGACCTGTGCCGAGTGAAGCAAAACAGGACGGAATTGCTCACTAAATTGCTCTTTTGCTAGAATGCACCTGTAAGTTGAAGTCATTATACGTTTTGTGTATATAAAGATTCTTTGATGTCGTTTTCAGGAGCAAACGTATAAAATGCAGCAGTGGCAGCAGTCGGGTCATCCGCCCCAGTCTGGCTCAGGCCACCCACAGCGAGGATATTATCCCCCACATGTTCTGGGCTTTGATCCACGCTGGATGATGATGCCCCCGTACATGGACCCCCGAATGGGCCAGGGTCGCTCCCCAGTCGATTATTACCCCCCTAGTGTCCACTCTTCTGGTAAGGAAATTCTGTGGAAGCCAGTGCTCCCTCACTCCTCCTATGTTTTGTCGTGTTTCTGTATTTTATGTCTTGCTGTTTCCTTAGGCAGTGTTCTAAGTTGTTTTGTGTCTGTAGTAAGACAGACACAACCTGACCACCTGTAGTTGGCATGATGATGATGATGATGGTGGTAGTAGTAGTAGTAATATTATTATTATTATTATTATTATTATTATTAACAACAATAATAGGAAAATAAACTTGAAACTAGCATATGCCAAGAGTAATGTGTTTTTACGTTCTCATAAAATGTCTAAAGCTGTCTTGAAGAGCCCCCAGTGATGGATGCTGCTTTTGCTTAAACTATGGTGCCATTTGCTGGACAACTTAACATGTCTGCCTTTAAAGGTCGCTCGTTTTTTTCTTCTCATTATTGATTTATTATATATCTGTCTGGCAACCCTGCAGGAATGATGAAACCAGTCATGCAGCAGGATCGCCTCAACAGTCCTGGCTCTGCCTCTGATGAGGGAAGCTATCCAAGCATGCACCAGGAGAGGAGGGCGCCCTCCACTGAGCCTTACCCTGTATGGAGCCAAGATGGCTACCCTCCCACCCGCAGTTTCACCCCACCCTACCAGAGGCAGCATGACAACACTGACAGGAGTCACACTGATGACAGGTGTTTATTTATTTATATATTTATTTATGTATTTATACATGGTTAGGTTTACGGAACATTCGCTTTGTAGACTCATGGAAACTGTATATATTTGAAAACTGTGTCTGTGTTTCTGTGGCTTCACAAGAGCCAACTCATTTGCATATATAAACAGGTTGCTTTTTATATAAGCGGCATATTTAATTAAGCAGCAATATTTAAATTTAAAATAAGTTAAATGGTTTTGGTTTTAATACAGTTGTCATTTTCCTCCCTCCATGTTCTGCTATTGCGAATGACTATATAGTAAATATAAATTAGAAATATTTAAGATTTTTTAATATTAGAAATATTTCTGAAATGCAAAAATAATTTTTTTTTTTTTTTTTTGGGTGACTTTATCCTGAACATCATCGCAAATGCAAACATTGTGAGATTTTATGTCTAAGTTTTGTAAAAAGAATCAAGTAATTTATTGTGCATGGTAACAATCTCTTTTTTTCCCCTTTTGCAGGAGTGACAGGTCATGCTCTCAGCAGGACTCCTATGAGGAGCGGGCAAACGATAGAGTGGACAGCCCTGCTGAAGAGCTCCCTCACCAGGGATATCGCCAGGGCCGTGGTTCTGACATAACTTTAGGTTTGCAGCGTGATGGCGGTCATGAAGAAACCCATCAGCTTTCAGCTCACGCTCGCTCGCACCAGGGAGAGAGCGAGTACTCCAAAACAGAGCACCAGAAGGAGCCCTCCGCTGGTAGAACCCAGAGGGAGACTGTAGATTCTCGTGACATTTGTGAGGGCAAAGAGAGGAGCTATGACTCGGATTTCTGGAAGAAAGACAGCTCTCTGAAGAAAGACAACAGCTGTGGACAAGCTCCGTGGTCTGAACCTAGCTCCAGCAGTAGCAGCAGTATTAGCCAGCCGTCTGAATCTAGCGCAAGAACCTTTAGAAGGACGGGACCCATCAAGAAACCAGTGCTCAAAGCTTTGAAAGTGGAAGACAAGGAGAATGAGAAGCCCAAAACAGAACCGGAAGAGAAGCCTGTTCCGTATAGACTTGAAAAGGAAGTCCTTACTAATGTTTATGATTTGAAAAAAGACAACCAGCCTTTAACAAATAGGCATCCAGCTTTAGCTCCAGCTCCACTGACTTCTTCTCTTGATGAAAAGCAGCCCACTCCACCTAAAATAGAAAAGGTAAGCAACCCAATTGAAGATTCCAATAAAGAAAACACCTGGGACATCAGTAAATCCCAGGCTAAGGAAAACCTGGAAAATAGAGAGCCCCCGACTCCTCCACGACGAAATAACTGGATCTTCATAGATGAAGAGCAGGCGTTTGCTGGTGCCAGAGGTGCTGGACGTGGCCGCGGCCGTAGCTTCAGAGAGTTTAACTCGCGTGGCGGCACCCGTGGAGGACGTACAGACAACTCCAGAGGAGCCTACAATTCTGGGAACAACAACCGGGCCACCAGGGGACGGGGCACACGCGAGTTTGTCAAAACCGAAGATCTGCAACGAGGCAAACCACGCAGAAGAAACGTGAGTGAAACGCTGAGCGAAGCTTCGGAATACGAGGAGCTGCCCAAACGTCGGCGCCAGAAAGGGTCTGAAAATGGAGAAACCGTTTATTCCACAAGTGGGGACACCAAAAGGGCGGACAGGGACTCATGGCGGTCCAATAAGGTTTATAACAACGATCAGAGTGGCGGTGAACTGAGGGAGAAATCCAAAACCAGAGGTTTCGGTCGATCCCTTCCCCCACGTCTCAATGCTGGCTACAACCGCGGGTTTGGGTCGAGGGAGATTTCTACGTGGCGTGGAAGAGGGAACCAGTTTGGAGTTGGCTCCTCTCAAGAGAACGGATACAACTTCGGGAATGACTCCTACTCGAGAAAACCAGCAGAAGGAGAATCACTCAAATACCCACCCAAGTTTTCTGCCTCCTTTGTGGAGAACGGTGTAGAAGACAGAGAAGGTGACTATTACCTGGATAACGATAACCCTGATAACCGGCCAATGAGGAGAAGACGTCCACCGCGCCAGGACAAGCCTCCGCGGTTTAGAAGACTCCGTCAGGAGAGGGAACCCGGAGGCCAGTGGAACAGCGAAGAATATATTAACGGCGATGTTGCCAACCCTTGGCCAGGTCGTTCCAAAGGTGGAGAAGACCACTGGCCAGGCCAGTATTCTGGAAGCAGGCAGCAGGAATTCAGCCATCAAGGTGAAGACTGGGAGACGGGCTCAGAAAACAGCGATTTTAACGATTGGAGAGAAAAACGTGGAGGCCAGCACGGCGATGCAACAGGGGATTCAGGCCACAGCGAGCCAGGCTCTGAAAAACGAGAGCTCTCCAAGAGAAGCTTTTCCAGTCAGCGCCCTCTAGTGGAGCGTCAGAACCGCAGGAGCGACATAGGTGTTCTAGAAAGCAGCAAGATGAATCGCTCCACGGATACTCCTTCAAGCGGCAGCTCGTCTAACCGAAATGATGGCTGGCAGAATGGGGTGTCGCCTAACTGTAGAAGGTAAGAACAACTGCTGCAATAGAAATGAACCTAAAATTACATTATGGTGTGAAGTTGGATGTGGATTTTGCTATATCGTGGATGTCACACCACATATACCACAGTTTTAAATTTCAGTTTGTTTTACCCACCTCAGCACAACTGTAAAGGACATAAGTGTAACTGCTGCTCTTTTTCTATTTGCGGCTTTATTTGCACAGGAGTCCGGAGGATGCAGCTCCAGGGTTGAGCACAGGGTCTGTGTATGGTGTGGAACAGCCTGAGGAGACCCTCTCCACCAGCACTACTGAATCTTCAGGGAAGAAAATGGAGAAGGAGATGAAAACCAGAGCCCTCAAGGGAGACCTGGGGGAGACGCTGTCTCAGTACGACCTGAACAGTTACCCAAGTAAGGCCAGATAGTAAACCCAATGAGTACTGTATTTTCTAGATGCTCTTGAGCTGCATTCACACAGCGGGTAAAAGTGGCTCAAACCTGATGTTTTCTTCCTAAGTGACATAGATGTGTATCTGTTTGGCAGCGTGAAAATTTTAAATTCTGATTTGGGAGAAGAACTTGTAGCAGAACCTAAATTCTGACTTATAGCAGAACTAGCATAGTTGTTTACCACTGGTTGGAGGGCAGTGTTCTTTTTCTGCATGCAGGTCAGTTTAGGAGCCGATCCGTTCGGACTAATGTGGGACATATCTCACAAATAAAAGAGAATGTAAATAACCTAACAAGAAAATCGATTTTAGCCACTTTTACTTGTTGTGTGAACGTAGCGTAGGATACAGTGAATGTATGAACTGAGATTGATACCAATATACCCTACAGATTAGCCGAAAGCTGCTTTATCATAATGGCTTAAAAGAACGAAAGGTGTAAAACTATGTACTTGAAACAACTTGCTTGTCGCTGCTCTTAAATTGGTTTTGTCAATTTGACGACTTCTTGACGCAGTTGAAAGCGATTCAGGAGCTTCTATTCCGAGTCCCGAGG
The DNA here is from genome assembly GCA_034552555.1 of Semaprochilodus insignis. Taxonomy (NCBI): domain Eukaryota; kingdom Metazoa; phylum Chordata; class Actinopteri; order Characiformes; family Prochilodontidae; genus Semaprochilodus; species Semaprochilodus insignis. The sequence goes on along the minus strand of CM067496.1, from coordinate 10,651,523 downwards.
GATTTCAGGATGCCCTTTCCAAAAAACAGCGGCGTCCACAGGAGGAGGACCGAAGAAGGAAGGAGCAAAGTGCACCGGTATGTTAAAATTACCATTCAGTAAGACTCTGGTTCTTCTCAGCCCATGACAGTTCTTTTGGGACCAGCTCTCACAACCCCCTTCCCCAGTGGATCATTGAAATTAGACACACTGATGTTAGTGATTAATCATCAAATACTGGAGTTGCTGAGAACTTTTACAGGATGTTAAATGCGTGTGCCCATAGGTTGCAGTGAAAAACAGGCCAATCACTTCAAAAATGCCTCCACGTTTTGCTAAGAAGCAGGGCAGCATGTCCATCGAACAGCCGGAGGAGACGCTCTCAGCCAGTAACCTGGGCACTGAGATATGGGAGACCAACAGCTCGGGTAAGACTGGTCCTGACATGTGGGAAGGCTGTTTGTGAAGAACTCTAACATAGACATGTAGTTTAATGTAAAGTTACACTAATAAAATGAACCTTTTATGTTTTTACCTCAAAGCCCTTACAGTTCAGTCATCCGGTGGGGATTCTTGGACGAAGCAGGTGTCGTACACTGGGAGTGAACCAAATTCAGAGGTATGATAAAGTTATGATAATAGTTATGTCATATACAGCTCTGGAAGAATTTAAGAGACCACCTGAAAATGATCAGTGTCTCTAGTTGTACAGTTTCTGGGTTTGTGTTGGACCAGAATGAGCAGTTCTGTTTGATTCTACACACTACCGGAAACACGTTTCCCAAATTCCAGATCAAATATTGTATTTAGATCTGTTTATTTAGAAAATCACTAATGACGCCTCCAGAAACCTGTTTTTAGAAGCATGCTCGCTGTGCACTTCACCCCAGCCACTGCTCGCCGGTCTTTCTGTAGGTCACTTGAGGTCATCTTACGGTGGTTAAGTGACATTGGAATGAGGTGGCGCTCATCACGGTCAGTAGAGAGTGGTTTTGGCCCTCTGCCAGTCTGTAGCTGTGTTGTCCTGTGTGTTTGCTGCTTGACCTTGTTCTTATGAACCAGACGCTCACTGTATCTGCCGGTAAAGCTAGAACCCAACCTTCTGTTCCTCACTAAGAACCTGCTGTACATGTGGAGATGCTGGTTTAAGAAGAAACTGGAGTGGTCTCTTATTTATTTCCAGAGCTGTAGTATTGGAGGGAATAAAGAGCCCTGGCAAGGGTTGATTTTCATGTCCTGTGGAAACCGGTGTCTGTGTGCAGTAAAGTATTAATAATCTAGTCAGTAGGTACAGATGAAGGCTTGGATGCCTTTATTGAAGTAAATCTTGTCTACTAGAAAAAGAATCTTACTACAAGTCGTGTGCTACAGTGCAATTTGTAGATACGTGTCTACCAGTCCCCTCAAAACACTAGACCTTAACAAGTCAATCCGTTTAATTTGTAAATGCTTGGCTGCTTTGAAAATGGGGATCAACCTCAATGTATTTCTGAGTGAACATAAAGGTTGACTGATTTGACCTCATTCTGTCTCCAGGATTCGGATGCAGGGCCGGAGCAAAGCAAAGAGCACAAACCTGGTCCCATCGGAAACGAGCGTTCACTGAAGAACCGAAAGGGTTCAGAAGGAGTGGAGCGTCTGGAGGGCCCCATCACACCTGTAAACGGAGTGGACATCCACGTAGACAACGTCATCCCCGTACCCCCCATCGAGTTTGGGGTCAGTGCGAAGGACTCAGACTTCAGCCTTCCTCCTGGCTCTGCACCAGTAGCCGTCTCAAACCCAGTCACTAAGCTACAGGACGCTCTTGCCGGCAACGTAGGTTCTTTTCCCTTTCCCCTGACAGCTAATCTGTTGGAACAGACGATAAAAGAACCGGGTTGCCACTTATATCAAAACCCATGGAAAAGATAAACCTAAATAAACAGGTTTAATTAAGTCCTCTGTGTAAAGAAACGAGCAGTTTGATGGTTGAGTGGAACAGTATTACATCCAACATCAAACTAACATCAAGTTAGATTAACTTTAATATGAGACAAAATATTATCTATAGGGTTTTAACTGTGAGGGGATTGGGGCGGGGATTCCACAAGGCAGGGTTTCTCGGTTACCCAGAAAATGTTCAGAGCCCCTCAGCTTTTCCTCCTATTGGACAGGCTAGACTTTGACCATAAGTAATCTGGCTAAACTGAGAACTCCTACTTTGTGGCATACCCCCCTGGACCAGCCCCAAACAAACAACAGAAACCATTGTACTCACCAGGAGGGTATTGCCCAGCCTTAATTTAACATATTTATTTATATTAGTAATATATGATTATGGTATGTGTAATACAGCAAGAGTGATCAGGAATGCTCTGTTGGAAAATCATTACTTTGGGCTCAAGTTATTCAACGCACCAATGAAATTCCTCTCAGGGGTGCTTAGACATAGTGGCTCGTGTAATGTCCCCTAATGTCTTTTAATGCCAGGAGTTCCACATTTAGATCCTGTGTGTTTAGATTCTTCACCTTTGTAATAGACAAAGCAGTAAAAGAAGACTGACAACAATTTATTCCAAAATAGCCACAAGCAGCGTTTGTTTCACAGAGCTTTGAAACTAGAGCTGTGTATGACCGCAATACATTGTTTTACTTTGTGTGTCTTAGGCGGGCCTTGCTCAGGGCATACCGATGCTGCGTAGAGATCACCTGCAGCCCGGCATTAACCTCAACCCCATCTCCTTCCCCACAACAGACCTCACCCTCAAGGTAACACTGACACGGTTCTTTCACGTTTACTCACATTGGCCTTAACACCTCAGGAAGGCAGAAATGGCAACGGATGCCGTAGCTTACCTGTGGTATCCCAGTGAGGACCATAGAAATTGCAGGACAGCATCAGGATTCATTAAAGGGCCTGTATCTTGGACAAGGAGATTTTAGCCTTTAGTCGTAGCCGTAGTATGTAAGTATTGTTTAGATTTTAAAATGTACTGTTGACTCTTCTATATTAGAAACCGTGCTGGGGGCCGAATTCATTGTTATCGAAACTTTACATATATCCACTTAATCAGCCCCCAGATGGTTTCTTTACACTACAAATCAAAGAGCAGATCAGACCGGAGCTCGTAAACATGGACATCTCATTCCCGAGTCCATGCTGTCCATATAAGGAAACTGAATTGTGAGAACAGCCGATTTTGAATGCACGTTCAGGGTCTTCAGTGCTGTTTGCTTAAGTGTTTTTGCTTTTTCCTCTCAGATGGAGTCTGCACGTAAAGCCTGGGAAAACTCTCAGTCCCTCCCAGAGCAGGGCTCCCCTGGCGGGGCGGGTTCAGGCTCTCAGCCCCCCTGCAGCGTTGGCTCCTCCAGTGGGGTCAGCTATAGTTCCTTTGGAGGCGTCTCAATGCCCCCCATGCCTGTGGCTTCTGTTGCACCCTCTGTGTCCATGCAAGGTGACCACCTCTCTTCACTGCTTTTGGGGGTATACTCAGATTACGAAATGGTATCACGGAGAATCACAGCTCATCCCAAAGTCCAGGGTCAGTTTAGCCATTCACTATGTTTTCATATGATCTTATTGTATTGTCAGAGCATTCAAATTGATCACTTTTGTTATAAGGGCTGAACAGTCTTATAGGGTACTCGTTCATTCAGTACTGTGTACTGTGGCCCTTGTTCGGGCAGTGTCTGAGCTCAGGGCGAGTTCTAGACTCTAACCTTCTTATACTAGCTGGGAAGCATTATCCGACGGAACACTAAGCACGGTTGTAAGTCGCTCTGGATAAGGGCGTCTGCTAAATGCCATAAATGTAAATGTACTAAAATTATTGTTACTGTAAGTGCATATCTGTATGTGCATAGTGAGCGCTGGCATCATGCCGTCATGTATGAATTGTCCAAACGGTTGTAGCATCTTGCTTGACTGTTTTTGTTTATTTTATGTTTTATATATATATATATATATATATATATCTCGTGTGTGTGTACATTTATTTTTATTTCTTTATATTTTTACCTATGCAGTATAGTTGAAACTGTAGCTGTTCCTAAAGTATTGACCAACTAACTAGTGAAGCTTTGTTCTGCCAGATTATTGGGTGTTCATGTCAAGTGTGCCACATCTCATGTTTAAAAAGTAGGGCGCAGGAGAAGTGATTTGAGAAGGCTGAGACTAGCAAGAGCCATTTCAAAACTTTCTACTTTCGGTTTGTGTTGGTTTCTGCTGAGTGTGTTTGA
>CM067496.1:10611199-10629100 GCA_034552555.1 Semaprochilodus insignis | reverse complement strand
ATATATATATATATATATATATATATATATATATATATATACATACACTTATATCTTTAGAAGTGGGCAGAATACACATGTATAAAAATAAATAAAATAAATAACATAGCTATGCTGGCCCAAAAGACGAGCACTGGTAGTAGAATGGGTCGTACTGAGGAGTTCAGTGTCTTCAAGCATTACACTGTCGTTGGAGTCTGTTGCCTGCCCCTCTAGAGCTGCTCTAGTACTGGTATTGTGCAATGGAAGCATCTAGGAGCAACAGCAGCTCAGCCATGAAGCACCATGCACACTCTCAGCTGCAGCAAAGCGAGCTCCATAAGGACAGGGTTTGATGAGTTTGATGAGCTGTGACCTGCACAGAGCCCTAACCTGAACTCCACCGAACCCCATAGCTTGGGATGAACAGGAACATTGATTCTGAGCCAGGCCTTCTTATCCAACATCAACGCCTGACCTCACAAATGCTCTTTTGACTAAATAGTCACAGACCCATTCAGACAGACACACTCCAAAATCGTGTGGAAAGTCTTTCCAGAAGTGTGAAAGCTGGGATAGCCGCACAGAGAACCGACTCCATATTGATGGTCATGGTATTGGAAGGAGATGTCCAACACCCTTATATAGGTGGTATGGTCATGTGTCCACAAACCTCTATTGACTTCACCATGTGTCCTTCTTTGCAGGTCAGTCAGCTGCCGTTCCCCTTCCAGAACAACACTCAGTTCGAAAGCTGTATCCGTACTCCGGTCGGCCAAACCTGGAACACGCAAACCACTGTCAAAAAACTGACCGCGCCCAAAGTGATCACCAAACTGGGCACCATCATCGAGCCCATGAGCAAAGAAGACCTTCAGCCAGAGGAGAGGAGCTCTGCGGGAAAGAAAAGACCAGCCATCACGCTGGAAGAAAAATCCGAAAAGGGGAATAAAGCAGGAGGCAAGAAAACACCGCAACAGAACAAGAGGAAGAAGAAGAAGAGCGAAGATTAGAGGAAGAGAGAAAGAGCTATGACTGGTGATACGGATGTAATACAGGCTGTTTTGGTGGTGATTTCATTGAGCTTGAATCGTCTTCAGTGAACTAGAAAGGAAGGAAAGACAAAGACATTGATTAAACCGCCTGCTTTCTACTTTGTAAAGGACAGATTTAAAGTAATAAAGAGGTTTTTTCAGTGTTCTCTGTAGAACCAACTCTAAAAAAATGGTCCTTTTACTTCTGTATGCTGGGATTCTTATGAAAACCCCAGCGAATAACGACGTCGCTGGGCTTTTCCAGCCCTGTATTTTTGTCTTCCTTACAGGGCTCACAACATGCACGATATTTCCCTGCTTTTTGAAGTAGAGAGTTTGATGTAGTGTGTAAACACTGCTTCAAAATGTACATTTACACTTACGGCATTTAGCTGGCGCTCTTACCCAGAGTGACTTACAAGGTCATTTGTTTTACAGGTAGGCCAGTGCAGTGTTAGGAGTCTTACCCAAGGACTCTTATTGGTGTAGCTCAGCATGTGGATTCGAACCCTCGTCTCCCACATGGGATGGTAGCTCTCTGGTGGGTAGAGGTGTTAACCGCTGAGCCACACCAACCACACATGTACCATTCACCTCCCAGTCCGTACATCCAAAAACAAGCTGTTTAGAATTCATTGTTTCTGTGATATCACAGAATGCATGTCCCCCTAGTCCGCCCACCTGCTTGCTAAGTCTTGCCATTTCTGGGTCTGAACGCTGTTTCAGATCCCATAATCAAATCAAATCAGATTTATTTATATAGAGCTTCTTACAACTGATGTTGTCTCAAAGCAGCTTTACAGAAATTCAGTAATAATAATTAATTAAGGAGAGAAAAGAAAGAAGCCCTTGGTGAGCAAGCCGAAGGCGACGGTGGCAAGGAGAAACTCCCTCAAGTTGGAGGAAGAAACCTTGGGAGGAACCAGACTCACACGGGGGACCCGTCATCCTCCTCTGGTCCAAACTACGTTTTGAAATTGTTCAAAGTAACATCAGCTGACTATCTGATTATGCTGATCTAGTCGTCGTGGTGACAATGAAGGTAATGAAGAATCAAACAACCATCGCAGAAAGCTGTGACCCTTTTCACGATCGCTTCCTTCTTTACTGTGGCACCGTTGAGGGTTAAAAAGGGTCTGAATTCATTCAGCTCCAGGTGTCCAGGCTCCAAACCTGTACGGTGCTGTCTGAGGTCTCGTCTTTTCAGCATGCCACAGTTATGTGTTCTTTGTTACTTGAGCGGATTCAGCGCATTCCAGCGCTTTCCTTGTGATGAGAGAGAGAAGAGTGAGATGGCTGCGGTTGATGGTTACAGTTCCTAAATGAATGACGTCTCGGTATGCAGTTGTAGAGGTTCCTAATGGTGTCCTGTGATAATCCATCCCATGCAGCTTGAATATCCTCACACAGTTCCTGCAGATGGTGCGGTAGGGGTGGAGGTGGAGTGACACCTGGACGTGTGACAACAAACCGTTCATCTTGGTGCTGACCACGGTGCCTCCACACACGGATTCGTTGGTCGTCTCCACCAAGACGAAAGCGGGACTCGTCACTGAAGATGACCCGCTGCCGTTCTGAGTCACTCCATGACAGTCTGGCACGACACCATTGCAGTCTTTGGTGACGTTGACGTGGTGTTAAGGACAGTCGTTGTATGTCAGTCTGCGTGCATGTAGTCCTGCGTGGTGCAGCCGTCTGCCAATGGTGCTGCACTAACGGGATGACATCACTTCTCGCTGGATGACCGTATTCGTGGCTTTGGGTCAGTCAGGTACAGAGATAAGACCCGTCCTTGCTTACATCACATGGGCGGATGAGCGTGAAAGTTTAAACATTCACGTATCTCACAATTCAAACCCATCTGAATGAATCACAATATAGGGCGGCCAATCAGAACAGAGCTGATTTGCATAGAAATCTAAAGGAGCTCAGGAAGGGTTGGAGAATGGTGACATACAGCTGAATCAAGACTCTTGCTTTGGTTTATAAACCTTCACAGATGTTTTCATAACTACAGGAATGAATGGAGGGTATGGGCCCTTTAAGGATCTGCCGCTGTTGTTAGTTCATGATTAAACTGGTATTGCTTGTGTTCATCCTTCCTTGTTCTTTCTGTTCCTTCTGGTGCCGTTTTTCCCCTTCAGCTAGTAGTGCCATATAACGTTTTTTAGGGGAGGGGGGGGGTCACACTTTATTTGAATGTGCCATTTCCACCCACTACATCAACCAATTATTCTTATCACTTTTGAGAAGGGGAGGAATTTAATTTGATAAGGAAGATTAATCTGGAACGCCTGTAAGAATACATGGTGGGGTTTCTTTTCCTTGTTCTTGATTTATTTAACAAAATTGCCCCCCCCCCCCACCCCCATCTTCACAAATTATCTGCTGATTAATTATGATTTTTATTATTATTATTATTGAGTCAAGACGGCAATATTTGTTATCTCCTTCAAAGGGGAGTTTCACCAATTTATCAAGACGTATGGATAATTAAGCGGCGCAGAAGTAGACAAAATCATTCGAGTGGTTTGGTGTGGTGCTTTGTTGTGGAGAAAGTCAGAATTGTTCACAGTGGTGGTGATGGGAACCAGACGTCCACCTCTAAAAGCTCCTTCACAGGAAGGTATTAAATGTAATAGGTATGAATATGCTGCCTGATGTCTGAGACTGTTTTACAATAGATTTGATCTTAAATTCCGTTCATGGTGGAGGGATGCATGCAGGGCGTCATGAGGCAGAATAGTTCCCAGAGATAACGGATTGTTTTCATGATGTCCACTGTTTTATCCTCATCAGCGCTCCATATAAGAACTCCCATGTAGGTTCACTGGTGGTTTGGCTAAGGTGGTCTGTTTTGCGCTGAGAGCTTGTTGGCTGTTAAGGGAGGGAAATGAGGGAGACATTTTCTTGATGCACATTGATATTTTTAAATCAAATTCATTGCTCTTTCAGAGGGAGCAGGATTTAATAGTTGGGGGGAAAAATGAATGAATTTAATAATATGATGTCATAATGAGCTGCCATCCAATCAGCTTCTCTGTTACTATGCAGTTTATACTGTTAAACTGGCTGCTGTTCAAACAGGCTATAATTGATCTAAATCTGTTTATATTATGATCCATGTAGGAGTTCAGTGTTCTAGAAACGCTGATCACTCCCACCATATAGTGTCATGATGCAATTTATCACAATACCACACACACATTATATATATCAGATATAAAATCAGATCCATATATACCATATAGGAGCACTTTGTACTTCTACAGACTCAGGACCCCCGAAGGATGACCACAGGGCGAGTATTACTTGGGTTACAATGACACTGATGTGGTGTGTGAGTGTGTGTTGTACTGGTGTGAGTGAATCAGACACAGCAGTGCTGCTGGAGTTGAACACCTCGGTGTCACTGCTGGACTGAGAATAGTCCACCAATCAACACTATCCAGCCAACAGCGTCCTGTGGGCAGCGTCCTGTGACCACTGATGAAGGACTAGAGGATGACCAACACATGACGGTGAGTGGACACATTATTTAATAAGTGCTCCTGTATGTCAAGTGGAGCTGATATAACGGGCAGTGAGTGTAGATAATCATTGTCCGTTCCTAATAAAGTGGTCAGTGCGGGTGTTCAGAGGGTAAGATGCTGTAAAATATCTATTTCTATACTCTGAGAAATTTTTTGGTGGGTGTAACATGACCAAGACGTGTGGATGGGGGTTGTATTTGGCTAATGTGGTGCAGACAGATTGGGCGGGGCTTAAGAGGAAAACACAAAGCCTGAAGCGATGTGATACACCCAGAGGTAATCAAGCAAGGCCCCATTCCCGCTCACAGAATGAGTCAACCCCTGACACATGATATGCGCCAAACAGTTGAGTGAACTTTACATGCACAGTTTATTTGCTGACTTTACATATAGGAAATAAATACATGAGAACACATTTTATTTTCTATTTTCTTTCCAAAATATTAATTAAAATCAGTTAATAAACTGGAACTGTGTATTGCAATGTGCAGACGAATGATCTCTGCAGAAGATGTGTAACTTAATTACACTTAGAAAACCAAGACGTAGAATTTAACCAAACCTAACTACTATTAACTACTATTAACTACTATTAGTTCTTTAGTATCCACTATGAACAATTTAGTATTTTTTCAGTTACCACTATGAATTATTCTGCATCTGCTATGAATTATCCAGTATCTACTATGAATTATCCAGTAACTACTATGAATTATCCAGTATCTACCATGAATTATTCAGTATCTACTATGAATTATCCAGTGTCCACTATGAATTACCCAGTATCTACTATGAATTATCCAGTGTCCACTATGAATTACTCAGTATCTACTATGAATTATCCAGTGTACACTATGAATTATCCAGTATCTACTATGAATTATCTCGTGTCCACTATGAATTATCCAGTGTCCACTATGAATTATCCAGTATCTACCATGAATTATTCAGTATCCACTATGAATTACTCACTATCTACTATGAATTATCCAGTGTCCACTATGAATTATCCAGTGTCCACTATGAATTATCCAGTATCTACTATGAATTATCCAGTGTCCACTATGAATTATCCAGTATCTACTATGAATTATTCAGTAACTAAAGTGAACTATATGTTCCTCGATCAGCATTAAGAACTGAAGTTTGTCAGAGGCTGCTTATTTCTCTTTCTGGTCTGAAATAAAACAGTAAAATGAGCGTGATTAAAAGTAAAGCAGAACTGAGCCTGAACCAGAACAACCCAGTGAACCAAAAAGAAGGAACTGAATGTTAGACGATGACTAGAAAGGGAAACGTAGATTGCCGTTCTTATAATCATTTGAAAATACTCTAAAAGGAACAGGCCTGTATGAATATTATTTGAGCAGATGAAAGTAGGTTTAGGCATGATCTCATGATCTTGATTTCGTATGGTCAGGACTTGGTTTGGCTAGAGGATGGATTATATCTGGAGGAGTGTGGTCACCTGAGGCTGGTGTGATATGGAAATAATTCAGGAACGAATGGGATTCGTTCCTGAATGATTTTGGTGAGTAAAATTAGCATTTTTTCAGCAAATTTTCCACACAACAAAGGAGCTCTTTGTGACTTCACTGAAAAGAGCATGACGCTCTTTGTCAGTGAGGAGATTTCTTGGAAGCAGGCGTTTCACCTGACACTGCATGAATACTGGATGAGGGGAGGGAGTGGCACGATGAAAGAAATTAACCTTTTTTTTTGTCATGCCGCTGTGACTCAGCACAAACTTGCCTCAAAAGCCAGCTGCCAGAGGACTGTCCAGTCTGTCCCACCAGGGGAATATGTCCATGTGTCTCTGTTCGCTGTAACTTGGCTGCAGTTTGACATGAATCTCACGATTTTTGGTGTTTTGTCCCTCCTGGCCGTGACCCCTGTGCTGGGTTTTGGTACCGGAGCTCCGGCCTCAGTCTGTGAGAGCATGAAGCCTGAACATAAGGGAGTTCAGCCTCAGCTGGACCAGCCGCCGTACACCATTGAAACCAGCAGCAGCACCTTTCAGACCGGACAGCCTCTTAAAGGTAAGGCTGAAGGAGGAATTCCAATGAGTTCCTCAAATTTCTGGTGGGTCTGGTGTCAGATGGTTCAGATGGGATGGTGATGGGAACCAGGGGTCTCCATGTCTACAACACAGATATAGACACTTTATTTACTATCAGAACCACCAGAGAACCTGCATGTGAGTGTTTATATGGAATGCTGAAGATGGTAGAATAGTGGGAAATCAGCCATGGGTGGAGTTTAGGACCAACACTGTCATAAAGCATCACCTCAAATGTCAGTAGCATATTCATAACCGCTTCATGTAATAACTTTCTGTGAGGGAGCTTTAAGAGGTGGATGTCTGGTTCCTATCACCACCACTCTGAGGGTAGAATTCCTCTTTAAGAACAAACACAGATGCTCTTTCCTTCACTTTCCTGGTGGTTTCATCATCCTATCTTTTTTCCTCACAAAAATAGGCTGTAGTCACTCGCTTTCTTCTGAAGTGAAGGGTATTAATAGCGAGTTTGCCCCTCTGTGCTGTAGTAACAGCCTCTACTCCTCTGGGAAGCCTTTACATTAGATGTTGGAACATTGCTGTGAGGATTTGTTTGAGCTTCGGTGAGGTCAGGTACTGATGTTGAACATTGCTGTGAGGATTTGATTGACCATTGGTGAAGTCAGGTACTAATGTTGACCATTGCTGTGAGGATTTGTTTGAGCTTCGGTGAGGTCAGGTACTGATGTTTGAACATTGCTGTGAGGATTTGTTTGCGCATTGGTGAAGTCAGGTACTAATGTTGACCACTGGTGTGAGTATTTGATTAACCGTTAGTGAGGTCAGGTACTGATGTTGAACACCGCTGTGAGGATTTGATTGTGCATTAGTAAGGTCTGGTACTAATTTTGAACATTGCTGTGAGGATTTGATTGTGCATTAGTAAGGTCTGGTACTAATTTTGAACATTGCTGTGAGGATTTGATTGACCATTAGTGAGGTCAGGTACTAATGTTGACCATTGCTGTGAGGATTTCTTTGAGCATCGGTGAGGTCAGGTACTGATGTTGAACATTGCTGTGAAGATTTGATTGACCATTGGTGAAGTCAGGTACTAATGTTGACCATTACTGTGAGGATTTATTTGAGCATTGGTGAGGTCAGGTACTGATGTTGACCATTGCTGTGAGGATTTGATTGACCATTGGTGAAGTCAGGTACTAATGTTGACCATTGGTGTGAGGATTTGACTGACCATTAGTGAGGTCAGGAACTAATTTTGAACATTGCTGTGAGGATTTGATTGACCATTAGTGAGGTCAGGAACTAATTTTGAACACTGCTGTGAGGATTTGATTGACCATTAGTGAGGTCAGGTACTGATGTTGAACACTGCTGTGAGGATTTGATTGAGCATTAGTGAGGTCAGGTACTAATGTTGAACACTGCTGTGAGGATTTGATTGAGCATTAGTGAGGTCAGGTACTAATGTTGAACACTGCTGTGAGGATTTGACTGAGCATTAGTGAGGTTAGGTACTGATGTTAGAACATTGCTGTGAGGATTTGATTATTAATGAGCTTAGGTACTAATGTCAAACATTGCTGTGAGGATTTGATTGAGCATTAGTGAGGTCAGGTTCTGATGTTGGATAATCAGTTCTCGATCACTACAGCTCATCCCAAAGGTACTGGACAGAGCTCCATCACTCCAGTTCCATTGCTCCACAGCCCAGTGTCGGGGGCGCTGTATATCCCTCTACCCCACTCTTAGCAGTGGTGACCTAGTGCAGCTGCGCCAGAGCATCCCATTCTAGTGGTCTAGATGGTTTGCAGGCATTGTCGCCTCCTAGTGGACATTTACTCCTGTTGCAGTTACTCTTGTTTACTCCTGTTTCAGTTGTTTTAAATTGTATTAATTATGTCTTTTCTCCAGGTTTGGTCAAGAAACAGGTGTGTTGACGTGGTGATGGTGGAGTTGTCCAATGTATGCTGATCTGAGAGCAGTTTTAACATTTTTCCATTGCTCCACAGCCCAGTGTCGGGGGGGCGGTATACCCCTCTAGCCCACTCTTAGCAGTAGTGACCTAGTGCAGCTGCGCCAGAGCATCCCATTCTATTGGTCAATGTTTTTCTTTGGAGGTTATGCAAACTGTGTAAGTGTAATTCAACACCAGCTGTCCCTTAACATGGCTGTCAACACCAGCGGCACCTTAACATAGCACCATAACATTAGCTAATTAGTGCTAATTCACTAATTAGATGGGCTGTCTGGATACTTTAGGACATGTAGTCTGTTATAAGCCGATGGTGGAGTTGTCCAATGTATGCTGAGCTGAGAGCAGTTTTAACATTTTTCCATTCCAGCAGAAAATGGGGATTTAGGAGCAAGGAAGTGCTTTTACACACGTTACACCTATCTGAAGAGCCATACAATGCATTCGCATTACCTTGGGGCCCTTGACTCATGGGGGCCCTAGTCATCAGCCCTCCTTTGCCTAGTACAGTTATGTGCTATGTTCATTGTTATGTAGAATGATCCTGATTTTCTTGTTTATCTGCTGTGTTTTTTTTTTCAGTGACAGTTAAAGGTCCTGATTACGGTGGAATTTTACTAGAGGCTCGGTCGGGGTCCAGTACCACCGCTTTGGGCAGCTGGGACAGTCCGCCAGCTAACACCAAACACTTACGGGTACAACAAGCTTTTCATTTATGAGGCGTAATCTTAAGTATTTTATGCGGATTAAAAAAAAAAAAAACGCTCTCTATGAGATTAATATTCCTTTACAGTATAATTAGTCATTTTCAGTATGCATTTCACATTAAGTGTTATTAAGTATGAGCACCCTTATGCTAAATCGGGATTAGTGGCTAATGGTTAGCCCTGGGTGATCCTCCAGGATGGTCTTTTGTTGTGTTTTTGGGTTTGAGAAATCCTTATGGATGCTGGATTATGTCTCTGGCAGTTCCTGATGCCACGCATGTTGGCATAAGCAGCCACTCCAAAAAAAAAACCAAAACTGTTGACTGTTTTTTTTGCTCTGGGCTTTTTGGAAGAACACTGCAGACTGACACTCAGTAATAGAAACAGTAGCTAAGCACTGGCGTAATGATGAAAACAGGTCATTTTATGGCTAACATTTAGAATCAAGAACCACACCTGATATTAAAGGGCCCATATGCGACATTTTCCAAGCATTTTCCTTCATCCTATAACATCTATGTGGTTACATGTACCAAAAACAGCCGGAATTGATTCATGATCACATGATTTCTTTATCCCTTAGAATGAAACAGGCTGCTTCTGTTGCTGCCCCTTTAAGACAACAGCATATGTTTGCAGCTTCCATATATGCACTGATGTACGGCCTCAAACTTTAAATTATGTCTACATGCTACAAACTCTTACTTAAAGATAAATAGGAACATGGGTCTTTTAGCACTTAATTTTTTTATTGTGATCAATATTTTTTAATAATTAAGCATATAGAACATTAGAACTATGTTAGAACAGAGCCCAAGATACTGTAGGAGGAGACTGCGGAGTCTCGGGGCTAGGACCGGCAGACTGAGGGACAGCTCCATCCACCAGGCTGTCAGGATGCTTAACGCTCTCCCTGCTCTGCACCCCCTTCTGCCCCCTGCACACACAAATTCAGCACCCTGAACCCCCCCATCTATACCGAACTGGGATGCACACATTTTAAACAGCTGTTAAGATTTTATCCTTGCATTCCCACTTAATCCCCCCATTAACACCGAACTGGGACTGTGAACTGGTCTGCACTCATCACTTCAAACAGCCTTAATGTTATTCAACCTGCACTACTGTTTATACTGGCCCCGTCACATCCACCTTAATCCTGAATCTTAATTCTGCTAGTGCACACGTCACTTTACCGTCCTTATTGTCTTCAGTGTCTTACTGTCTCATTTATGTCTCTCAGGGCCTTTATTTTATTCTATCGTATGTCTTGCGTCAGTCTATTTTATGTTTATTGTTTATTACATTCAACATACTCTTGTTTTAGTAATCTATTTATGGTTAAATGTTTATTTGCTGCACCTTGGGACGGAGAGTAACGCAATTTCAGTCCTCTGTATGTCTGTACATATTGAAGTATTGACAATAAAACTACTTGACTTGCCTTGATACCAATATTAGGACATTAATAAAGACAATATTAAAGGTCAGTGGTACACTCACATATGACAAGAAGACGTACCTGTCGCTGCAAAACAGAGTTATTAATAATAATAAAATTAAAAACAACTAGAACAGGAGCAGGTTTAAACCATATTTTCAATATTGTCTTTTTGGCTGCTGTGAAGCTGCACCTTAGTTAGTTTTTGTGACATCACAGATATCTTGAATTCAGAATGGGCTGTTTTTGTTTGCAGCTCAGTTCATATGTGGACATTTTGGAACTTTTGAACAATGTTTACATATTACATCATATACAACCTTTTTATTAAGAAATGATATGGGCCCTTTAAAGAGATCCTTTTATGATTTTCAACCTCTGACTTAAGCATCCTTAACATGCTTAGTGGATTATAACAGACAATCGTTTCCATTTGCCTGCTTGTTCTCATTTATAACAGAGGCCTGGACCGAAGCAAGTATCCATTGACCTCTGTCAATCGTTTTTTCTTCCCCAGTGTTCAGGAAATAATCAAGGTGCCATCACGCATGCCAACACCAACATGAAGAACAACCTCACTGTGTACACCTGGATCCCCCCATCAACCCCCAACAGCGTCTACTTCATGTGAGTCACCAGGTTACAGGATACAGTTTCTCTTGATTTGCTAGTTTGCCTATTTTCAAAGCTAGTTAATAGCAATTACCTAGCTTATCTGATCACTCCGACATTAAGTCAGACGTTTCATCAGAATACAGCTCTGTAAATAAATAAGAGCCCACTCCAGTTTCTTCTTAAATCAGCATCTCCACATGTACAGCAGGTTCTTAGTGAGGAACAGAAGGTTGGGTTCTAGCTTTACTGGCAGATACAGTGAGCGTCTGGTTCATAAGAACAAGGTCAAGCAGCAAACACACAGGACAACACAGCTACAGACTGGCAGAGGGCCAAAACCACTCTCTACTGACCGTGATGAGCGCCACCTCATTCCAATGTCACTTAACCACCGTAAGATGACCTCAAGTGACCTACAGAGAGACTGGCGAGCGGTGGCTGGGGTGAAATGCACAGCGAGCATGGTTCTAAAAACAGGCTTCTGGAGGGTCATTAGTGATTTTCTAAATAAACAGATCTAAATACAATATTTGATCTGGAATTTGGGAGACGTGTTTCCAGTAGGGTATAGAATCAAACAGAACTGCTCATTTTGGTCCAACACAAACCCAGAAACTGTACAACTAGAGACACTGATCATTTTCAGGTGGGCTCTTACATTTTTCCAGAGCTGTATATACACATATACTTTCATTGAGCACCTCATTAGGAACACCTCCTTGCATCTGCACTCATTCTCCTCTTACCATATAGGAGCACTTTGTAGTTCTACAGTTCCAGACTGTAGTCCATCTGTTTCTCTGTATACTGTATTACCCTGTTCTTCAATGGTCAGGACCCCCACAGGACCACCACAGAGCAGGTATTATGTGGGTGGTGGATCATTCTCAGCACTGCAGTGACATGGTGGTGACACTGCCCTCAGCACGCTGCACAGGACGCTGTTGGCTGGATAGTTTGGGTTGGTGGACTGTTCTCAGTCCAGCAGTGACACTGAGGTGTTTAAACACTCCAGCAGCACTGCTGTGTCCAATTCACTCACACCAGCACCACACACACTAACACACCACCACCACGTCAGTGTCACTGCAGTGCTGAGGATGATCCACCACCCACATAATACCTGCTCCGTGGTGGTCCTGTGGGGGTCCTGACCATTGAAGAACAGGGTACTAAAGTATACAGAGATTTGTTTTTTAATGATTTTAACTTTTTTTCTTTTCCATTTTGCTTTGTTTTTCAGGGCCACTGTCGCCAAAGATCGAGCTGTTTACTGGTTGAATGTCAAGTCAACAAGTCTGACCCGAGGTGAGAAATAGGAGGCCAAAGCCTCTAAAAATCCTGTTGTCTTTTTCAGGAATTCTGAGAAGCTTTGATGAACAGAGGCTGAAAATACATGGTAAGACAGTATTAAAGGGAACATTCCTTAATCACTGTTCCCTACATTTGGAGCACTAAATAGAACACTATTGTAGGGAACAGGCATGGTCCCTAATCACTATTCCCTATATTCTAGCATTATATAGAACACTATTCTAAGAAACAGAAGTGATTCCTAATCACTATTTTCTACATTAGACCAAAATATACAACAGTATTCCCCACACTGGATCCCTATATAGAACACTATTATGGGAAACAGAAGTAATGCTGTAATGGCTAGGTTACTAAATAGTATTCCCTACACTGGTGCCCTATATAGTGCACTATTATAAGGAACAGAAATATCCCCTAGTCACTATTCCCTACATTGGAGCACTCTATAGAACACCATCATAGGGATTGGAAATAGATTGGAAATCCCCTAATCAATATTCCCTATATTGAAAATTAGGAATACTAACATATCGCTATTATAGGGTCCCTGATTGCTATTCCTTGGCAGTGTAAATAATTTAGAGCATGGTGCATTATTGGTATTTCATATGCGCTAGGGTATATGGTACTGTATGTTCTCCACTAAAAATGACTCTCAGTGTAGCGCTCTATATAGTGAACAGAGCATTCTGGACCTTTTCTACTGTTTCCCTATTGATCTGTCCATTCGTGACCTTTGACCTGCTTTTCCCTCGCCTTAGATGGAACCACGGGATCCACTGGCTCTGCTGCTGATCCTAAGATGGCCGCTGCACCTGTGCTTCTGCTTCTCACCCTGCTGGTGTCAACAGTGTTTCAGAGCTAGGAACAAAGAAACTGCATCAGGTTACCAGCCATTCAGCATGTGGGAAACAACACCATGTGCTTATATACAATTACCAATAAATACACGTTCGGACACATGTTCGCTTTAGTGAGCGGCTCGTCCTGAAAGATGATCAGCGAGAATAAGAAGAGAACAATTACAGAAACAATGTTTGGATTCTATTTCTCTATATGCCCTTAAATGTTCTTAAATTTCTCTGATATATAGAATAAAATATTTGTATTTACACATTTTATGGTAAATAAAAATGATTTAGAAAGTATACTATAGTCACAGTTGTATGTAAATAGGTTACCTATAATGCAATATCTTTTTAAATGTTTTCTAAAAAGACATATTAAAGACTAGACTTCTGAATTCTATAGTCCGTTATTTGCCAGTTGAACTTTTCATGGTAATAACAAACTACAAAGTACAATTACCTTAAATCACAGTACTTAAAATACTTACTTATGTGAAATATTGCCGCTATCTCCAAAACGATAACTTTACAAGAAAAGCCTTCTTAACTTTAAATCAGTCAAGATAATCAAACCTTCTCCCAGGAATGTTTTTCTTACCCTGTCCTTTGGTTCATTCATCAAGGAATTTTCACAAAATGAGGAAGAAAAATAGTATATGCATAGAATATATACTACCCAATTTCATTGTACCCTGTGCAATGATAATAAAGAAATATAGACAGATAGGCAGATAGATAGATAGATAGATAGATAGATAGATAGATAGATAGATAGCCACTGTACTACAGGCAAATAAGTACAACCGAACCCGACTGCTAGCTTACCCACTGTGCTATAGGCAAATAAGTACAACCGATCCTGACTGCTAGTCTAGCCATTGTACTACAGGCTAATAGGTACAACTGACCCTGACTGCTAGTCTAGCCACTGTACTACAGGCAAATAAGTACAATCGATCCTGACTGCTAGCTTACCCACTGTGCTATAGGCAAATAAGTACAATCGATCCTGACTGCCAGTCTAGCCACTGTACTACAGGCTAATAGGTACAACCAATCCTGACTTCTATCTTAACCACTGAGCTATAGACTAATAAGTACAACTAATACTGACTGTTAGATTAATCACTGTGCTATAGACTAATAACTACAACCAGTCATGACTGCTAGCCTACCCACAGTGCTACAGACAAATAAGTACAACCGATCCTGACTGCTAGTCTAGCCATTGTACTACAGGCTAATAGGTACAACTGACCCTGACTGCTAGTCTAGCCACTGTACTACAGGCAAATAAGTACAATCGATCCTGACTGCTAGCTTACCCACTGTGCTATAGGCAAATAAGTACAATCGATCCTGACTGCCAGTCTAGCCACTGTACTACAGGCTAATAGGTACAACCAATCCTGACTTCTATCTTAACCACTGAGCTATAGACTAATAAGTACAACTAATCCTGACTGTTAGATTAATCACTGTGCTATAGACTAATAACTACAACCAGTCATGACTGCTAGCCTACCCACAGTGCTACAGACAAATAAGTACAACCGATCCTGACTGCTAGTCTAGCCATTGTACTACAGGCTAATAGGTACAACTGACCCTGACTGCTAGTCTAGCCACTGTACTACAGGCAAATAAGTACAATCGATCCTGACTGCTAGCTTACCCACTGTGCTATAGGCAAATAAGTACAATCGATCCTGACTGCCAGTCTAGCCACTGTACTACAGGCTAATAGGTACAACCAATCCTGACTTCTATCTTAACCACTGAGCTATAGACTAATAAGTACAACTAATCCTGACTGTTAGATTAATCACTGTGCTATAGACTAATAACTACAACCAGTCATGACTGCTAGCCTACCCACAGTGCTACAGACAAATAAGTACAACCGATCCTGACTGCTAGTCTAGCCATTGTACTACAGGCTAATAGGTACAACTGACCCTGACTGCTAGTCTAGCCACTGTACTACAGGCAAATAAGTACAATCGATCCTGACTGCTAGCTTACCCACTGTGCTATAGGCAAATAAGTACAATCGATCCTGACTGCCAGTCTAGCCACTGTACTACAGGCTAATAGGTACAACCAATCCTGACTTCTATCTTAACCACTGAGCTATAGACTAATAAGTACAACTAATCCTGACTGTTAGATTAATCACTGTGCTATAGACTAATAACTACAACCAGTCATGACTGCTAGCCTACCCACAGTGCTACAGACAAATAAGTACAACCGATCCTGACTGCTAGTCTAGCCATTGTACTACAGGCTAATAGGTACAACTGACCCTGACTGCTAGTCTAGCCACTGTACTACAGGCAAATAAGTACAATCGATCCTGACTGCTAGCTTACCCACTGTGCTATAGGCAAATAAGTACAATCGATCCTGACTGCCAGTCTAGCCACTGTACTACAGGCTAATAGGTACAACCAATCCTGACTTCTATCTTAACCACTGAGCTATAGACTAATAAGTACAACTAATCCTGACTGTTAGATTAATCACTGTGCTATAGACTAATAACTACAACCAGTCATGACTGCTAGCCTACCCACAGTGCTACAGACAAATAAGTACAACCGATCCTGACTGCTAGTCTAGCCATTGTACTACAGGCTAATAGGTACAACTGACCCTGACTGCTAGTCTAGCCACTGTACTACAGGCAAATAAGTACAATCGATCCTGACTGCTAGCTTACCCACTGTGCTATAGGCAAATAAGTACAATCGATCCTGACTGCCAGTCTAGCCACTGTACTACAGGCTAATAGGTACAACCAATCCTGACTTCTATCTTAACCACTGAGCTATAGACTAATAAGTACAACTAATCCTGACTGTTAGATTAATCACTGTGCTATAGACTAATAACTACAACCAGTCATGACTGCTAGCCTACCCACAGTGCTACAGACAAATAAGTACAACCGATCCTGACTGCTAGTCTAGCCATTGTACTACAGGCTAATAGGTACAACTGACCCTGACTGCTAGTCTAGCCACTGTACTACAGGCAAATAAGTACAATCGATCCTGACTGCTAGCTTACCCACTGTGCTATAGGCAAATAAGTACAATCGATCCTGACTGCCAGTCTAGCCACTGTACTACAGGCTAATAGGTACAACCAATCCTGACTTCTATCTTAACCACTGAGCTATAGACTAATAAGTACAACTAATCCTGACTGTTAGATTAATCACTGTGCTATAGACTAATAACTACAACCAGTCATGACTGCTAGCCTACCCACAGTGCTACAGACAAATAAGTACAACCGATCCTGACTGCTAGTCTAGCCATTGTACTACAGGCTAATAGGTACAACTGACCCTGACTGCTAGTCTAGCCACTGTACTACAGGCAAATAAGTACAATCGATCCTGACTGCTAGCTTACCCACTGTGCTATAGGCAAATAAGTACAATCGATCCTGACTGCCAGTCTAGCCACTGTACTACAGGCTAATAGGTACAACCAATCCTGACTTCTATCTTAACCACTGAGCTATAGACTAATAAGTACAACTAATCCTGACTGTTAGATTAATCACTGTGCTATAGACTAATAACTACAACCAGTCATGACTGCTAGCCTACCCACAGTGCTACAGACAAATAAGTACAACCGATCCTGACTGCTAGTCTAGCCATTGTACTACAGGCTAATAGGTACAACTGACCCTGACTGCTAGTCTAGCCACTGTACTACAGGCAAATAAGTACAATCGATCCTGACTGCTAGCTTACCCACTGTGCTATAGGCAAATAAGTACAATCGATCCTGACTGCCAGTCTAGCCACTGTACTACAGGCTAATAGGTACAACCAATCCTGACTTCTATCTTAACCACTGAGCTATAGACTAATAAGTACAACTAATCCTGACTGTTAGATTAATCACTGTGCTATAGACTAATAACTACAACCAGTCATGACTGCTAGCCTACCCACAGTGCTACAGACAAATAAGTACAACCGATCCTGACTGCTAGTCTAGCCATTGTACTACAGGCTAATAGGTACAACTGACCCTGACTGCTAGTCTAGCCACTGTACTACAGGCAAATAAGTACAATCGATCCTGACTGCTAGCTTACCCACTGTGCTATAGGCAAATAAGTACAATCGATCCTGACTGCCAGTCTAGCCACTGTACTACAGGCTAATAGGTACAACCAATCCTGACTTCTATCTTAACCACTGAGCTATAGACTAATAAGTACAACTAATCCTGACTGTTAGATTAATCACTGTGCTATAGACTAATAACTACAACCAGTCATGACTGCTAGCCTACCCACAGTGCTACAGACAAATAAGTACAACCGATCCTGACTGCTAGTCTAGCCATTGTACTACAGGCTAATAGGTACAACTGACCCTGACTGCTAGTCTAGCCACTGT
>CM067496.1:10596199-10608699 GCA_034552555.1 Semaprochilodus insignis | reverse complement strand
TCATAATGCAAATGTATAAACTGAGAACGGTCACGTTTAAAAAATCATTATGTCTTCCTTTGTTACGTAAAGTCACATAAAATAATTAGATCGCATTACAAGAAAAAACACAGGCCCTTTAAATCCCTCCATTCTTTATATCTCTTCTTTGTGTAAGTGAAAAGAGGACTTGGTTAAATATTGAACCTGGTTTTTACTCTTCTCCGAGCTCCGAGGAAGTTCTTTTTTAATAATGCAGGAATCAGTTGCTATTTGTACAGGACTAGGTAATTCCCCGGTGAAGCTCCATCCATGACCTCAAATGAAAGAGGGGATTAGCAGAGGCAGGCTGTGACTCAGAGCGAGCCCGCAGACCGAGGTGTGGATCCTTCAGCTGCAGCTCTGGCAGCACACGCTGCCAACAGCATTAACGCAGGTTACGAGTGAGCAAGTGAAGACAGAGCGAGGCTTACAGCGAGTACTCAAGACGACTGTGTCATTGGGCCTAAGCAGGAGATAAGGAGGAGCAAATATAGCAGCGGAAAGTTGCGTTTAATCCACTTCATGCGTTTGATTGTCCTTCAATGGACGACGTAGCACCGCATGCAACAGGAACCAGGGAGTGAACCCACTGCACTGAACTCAGCAGAACCCCTCATTCAGTTAGGAAGCCAGAAGTTCAGAATGTCCAACAATGACACCCATTAAAGAGCCCATATCCTAGATCGTATACCGTTTTACACACTGCAAATCTCTGCAATCTCTCTTACTCCCGTAAAATTAACAGGCTGGTGTATGTAAATGAGCTCTGTTCTGATTGGCTGCCGTTATGTTGGGTCCTTATTCAAAAAGCAGCCTGGGCTGAAACACTCCTTATAAAGTCAGCGAGAGTGGGCAGGGCTAAACCGCTGTAGGTGGATATATGTGAAATTCAATATATAATTCAATAATATAAATTCAGTAAAACAGTAATAGATATAAACGGCACTCCTAACACAGGGGGCAGGGCTAAACCGCTGTAGGTGGATATATGCGAAGGTGCTGTATTTTGTGAGATCACAAAAACGACCTTAATTTTGAAGCTTAGTTTCCATATACATAACGCTTGTACAGATTGGCGCTTGCAACGTTTACACACTGCGAACAAAGGAAAAAAGGGAAACTCTGATTAAAGCATTACAGCCATAAACTAAGCTCATTCAGAGTGGTTTGGGGTAAAACGCTATGAAGTAGAGACACCTACTGAGTAAGACATGTGGTGGTGATGGGAACCAAACACCCACCTCTAAAAGCTCCCTCGCAGAAAGTTATTAGATGAAATTAATAGTTTTGCCTTAAAGAATAATCTGTTTACTCCTGGTGGAGGGGGTACATGCAGGTCGTTCTAAAGGCACAACAACCCCCATTATATATCGTCGCTGTCCAAAGAAAAACATGTATCAAAAACATGTAATGGCAACTTTACAGGAGAAGGCAAAAACCTTAATTAGTTCTAATGTAAGTCAATGGAACCAGACCCAGACCCCGCCCCTGCAAGTGATTTTCGGCCATTTCTATTGGTCCATTCATTATGAAATTTTCACACAATGTTAATGTCAGCTCATGTGATCAAATGATGCATAAAAGTAAAAATCATCAATAATGGAGATACATGTTTTTCTTTGGACAGCAATTATATATATATGTATGTGTCATAAGATTTTACCATCATCAACATTCCCTATAGAACTTGTGTAGATTTACTGCTGGTTGTGGATGGTAAACAAAATTGCATTATGGCTCTGTGACACGGCGATTAATAAATCTTATTGCAATGTCTTTTACCTACAACCACCACTGTAAAGAAATCTGAGCTGGGCACATGCACCATTTTACATAAAACCACTCTAAGTGACTTTATTTACATCTGCGTGATTTAATTATGTTAAATTTTTTACTTGTGCAATTCCCCTTTAACTGAGAAGACTTCCATCAGTTAGTTCAAGTTTTGCATCAAGTTTATTGGTCATCATACCTCTGACCACCGGTACGAATAACGGCTTAAAGCCACCAGAACTACGGTTTTATTTATTAGTTTAGCTTAAACATCGTTATTGGACATAAAAGCAAATCTGCAGTTGCACAGAACAAAAAATAAATAAATATCATGGCTGTAATGCCATAAAGTACTACCGCAATAATGCACCTTCTGTTGCTCAACTCAAACGTCCCCTCTAACTAAATTCAATAAAACAGTAATAGATATAAATGGCACTCCTAACAGGACAGGAATTCAGCTCTGAAGGCTCAGCAGTGCAGCCAACATGATTCTACTACAGGTCAATTCATGATGACCTCCTTAAGTCACATGGTCTGGGCAGTCGGCCACCAGTGTAGTAGAACTGACTTCTGTAATAGCTGAGAGAGCTTTAAATGGCCTCTCCTGTTACGTCTACTATAGCCTCCACAGGTAATTACAGGTCATTAAGTAACACACGCAAAAAATAAATTAATTACTAAAAAAAAAAAATGTATTTTCTGAATAAACTAGCATCATTTTATGTAAATTTAGCACCCAGAGCATCTCAAAACCGATTTTCACAACCCTGCCTGCATTTCTCATTGTTAGCATTACATAAAAACCTCAAAGGGCATGTAGCTTCATTTGTTTAGATGAACAAAAAACGGCATCACCACATTGTGGACATCATGACCCCTGGGTTCCCATCACTATGGAAATCAGTAGTTGCCAAATTTCTTAAACTGATTATTTGGGGACACAAGGCAGCAGTATTTCCCTTTAACATGCAAAACAGGAATTGGAATTCTTATAGACAAGAGGTAAAAACCTTTAAAGCTGTGTAAGTTTGTTCAGTAGGTTGAATTTATTCAAGTCATGATTAAAAACAGACCGACGTCAGAACAGGTGGAACACGTTCTGGCCATTTTGAACTTGAACAGGAATGATGTTGGTGGGGAAGATTCAGAATAAGAAGAGAATCCTGCACGCCTTTTAAATATATACCATCTCTCCATTAGTAGCTAGTAGTGTTCTACTAGTCGAGCCCCACAAATAAGGCAGAAGAGTCCAGCCAAATAACAACAGAATAATAAATGATAATACATTATATTACAGGTTTAACAACTTGAGCTTTTTCCATTTTTCTCTTTTTTTGTTTGAAGGTGAAGGTTATTAAAAAAAAAGAAAAAAAAAAAAAAAAAAGAAACAGGTGGGTGGATAGCTTAGATGTATTTCTTCAGTTCGTCGTACAGGACTAGCACGAAGGCGCCGCCCATGCCTCTGAGAACGTTGGACCAGGCGCCCTTGAAGAAGGCCTTGCTGCCCTCATCCCGTGCAATCTTCCTCCAGCAGTCAATGGTACCGGTGTACATGATGTCGGCTGTAAACACAACAGCAGGAAGTCAGCTGCACAGGTACACACAGGCTGATCTTTTGAGGTTTTGTACACAGTTCTGGTAATGCTTTTTTGTTAAATCATACAGAAGGGAATATGCTGAACTGTATGAGCACCATGTGGGTGGGCGTGTCTACTTTCTGTAAATAGTACAAGCTGTATAACACTTTGCCTTTAAAAGGGCCTGTACCCTACAGCTTGACATTTAATTCATTCACTGAATTGTGAATTAATGTACAAGAAGCAGTCGCAATTTATTTGAACACTTTCCACGTCTTGGAGAAAACACAGGCTGCCACCGTGTCCAAGTTCTATGTAAATCGCCTCTATACTGACTGACTGCCCTGTATTACACCTCAAAAAGGTATGGGCTGAAAAACCATGCACCATGTCAGTGTGAAAGGGCAGGACTGCTGCAATCCGAATAGAAGCATGCATGCAAATGTACATGAACTATATGGCAGTTTTGGAGTGTTCACATACTACAAGTTTATCCTTGTAAAGTGACTATTTAAGAAGAAGTGTTTACCTCCTTTGCGGCCAGACTGCATCATCATGCGACGACGGACTGTGTCAAACGGATAAGATGTGAGACCAGCAACAGCAGTTACAGTCTGAGCGATCATCCAGCTCACAACGATGTGGGTGTTCTTGGGGTCAGGCAGCATACCTGCAAATAAATACACAAATAAAAATAAAATAAATAAATTAAATAATAAATCCAGAAGGGTTTATATTCAAAAGGACAACAACGCAAAAGGACAACTGGTTAACGGTCTCTATGCCTTTAGGAACCACCACAGAAAACCAGGTCTGTGTCATTAATGGTATAAAAATTCTAATAATTAAATAAATAAAAATTATAACCAAGAACTTGTGCTTCTCGCAATAACCAAATTGAATGTACAGTTTTGGATCCTTCATAAAACATTCACGAAACACATACAAGAAGCAGAATTTAAAGGGCAAACGATATCCGCCTCCAAGTACAGAGCTCCATAAGCCATGCAGTTCAGCGAAGGCAAGGTGAAATAATTAGCTTCATGTCCAAGCCACTTCCTTTCACCTCACCTGCAGTGATCCTTCCCTAAGACCTTGCTAACTTCCTAAACGAGCAGGTTAATAGGATCACTGGTAGGGGGGAAGGGGAGGAGAGAAAAGGAAAGGAGAGAGGAAAAAAAAAAAAAAAAAAAAAAAAAAAAAGAAGAAGAAGGTCACACCAACCGCCCCCACTGACCCCACTTCAAACTCACCCTTAGCGGTGTCGTAGATGCCAAAGTAGGCCGCTCTGTAGATGATAATACCCTGCACGGACACGTTGAAGCCCTGGTAGAGTCCCTTCAGCCCATCTGATCTGAAAATCTTCACCAGGCAGTTGCCGAGACCAGTGAACTCTCTCTCATGGCCAGCTTTGCCGACATCAGCGGCCAGGCGGGTTCGGGCGAAGTCGAGGGGGTAGACAAAGCAGAGGGACGTGGCTCCGGCAGCACCACCGGACGCCAGGTTACCGGCAAAGTACCTCCAGAACTGCGTGCGCTTGTCGACTCCATCGAGGAAGATCTTCTTGTACTTGTCCTTGAAGGCGAAGTTCAGGGCCTGGGTGGGGAAGTACCTGATGACATTGGCCAGGTTACCTCTCCAGAAGGACAGGAAACCCTGCTCCTTGGGGATGCGGACCACGCAGTCCATAATGCCTTTGTACTGCTTGTCGGCTGTGATCTGCTTGCTGGCATGCTGGACCTGTGAAAGCCAAAACCAAGAGACAACAAGAGATACCTTATGAGAACTGACATCAAACTACTCCACTCTTGTGACCTCTCCGGTGACCCACAGTCCGAGTTATCAGGGCCTACCCCAAGAAGAGGTCTCCCCTTGCCACGACCTTGGTACCAAACTTTTATTAACCCATTTTAACAGCCTATTTTAGCGTTACACTAGCTAGCAGGCTGTCGTTTCACCCGTAGGCAGGTCAGGAACAAGATGTACAACCTCTGCATACCAAGATGGGAACAGCATTAACGTTACATAACCACTCCTTCCTCGACTGCTCGTAAAAACGGAACCCAATTTTCACCGAAAACCAGCAAAACGTCGTGAAAGTCAGACATAAAAGCACAGAAAGGTAACTGAAGCATGCTAGCAAGTCGTTTTAACGTTGTCAAGCTACGTTACACGGCTCCAATGTCACGTCAATGACTAGCATAGCTCCGCGGCTAACTAGCGTTAGCCACCACTAGCTAACGGTGGAGGGCATCGTTTGAGCTAGCGCAGGTCCTGTCAATGAACATTACAGGTACTGTTTATAATTCAGCTACAGGAGTGAAGGAAGGGGAAAACTATATTCATTTACAGATCGAAGTAGCATAATTAGCACATGTTTTGCCACTCCACCTTAACTGCTGCAGCAGTTTTATTCTGGCGTTAACTCCCGCAACCATTTAAGGTGGAAAATCTGAATAACACGCTGGCGAGTATGAAGCCAAGTTCCTCAGAATGCTTGACATATGAGGCAAAATTCCAACTTCAATATTGGAATTTTGGAACATTTTGTACTTTCAAATCTAAATAGACATTTTCCAACGCCGTTTGTGACGTGTTATTAATGACAGATTTGTCNCAACTTCAATATTGGAATTTTGGAACATTTTGTACTTTCAAATCTAAATAGACATTTTCCAACGCCGTTTGTGACGTGTTATTAATGACAGATTTGTCGCTACAAATAGCCAGGCAACTATTTGAATCAAAGCGACCCTGTAGCTAGCTACCCGAGAACGACACCAACTTTAGCTTACATAAGAACAACCGTAGCTGTAGAACTAAAAAGTTCTGAGAGTTACGGAGAAAAACCGACGCAACGTTATTCCATCCTATACGCGAATACCGGCGGACAGCCCGGGGAGGAGGTGGGTACCCTCCCCCGGCAGAGGAGCGGCGGCGGATGCTCGGCGTCAGGTTACCTGAAGAAGCAGCTTCACTCTCTCGATGGGGGCAACAGCTGTCTTGGAGATTGCAGCGGCGATTCCTCCGGCCAAGAAGTCCTTGGCGAAAGAGACGGCGGCCTCACTCATGATGCGGTGCGGTCAACTTGCTTCCCCCGAGATGGATGTCCGTGTGCCCGGCCTACGCTGCACCTCCACTCGCTGCTGTTCGGCCCGTTCGGTCGAAATGGCCGATTTTATAGACGCTTAAGGCTCGTCTCAGCGCAGGCCTCGCGAGAAACAACGGGATGTCCGCTGCGCAATGTGATTGGTCCGTCTGTCGCACAGAGGCTCGGATATCGCATTGTGATTGGTCCATGCTCAGAATAGCCTATTATCACATTTACAGGCACATCATTGTATTAATTTCCTATTGTTTTTAATGGGATGGGATATAATAAAGCAGCATCTTGTGTTTCAACATGCTGTCAGGTCGGATTTAAAGAGGGCTTGAAGGTGTAAAATTAAATTCTCTAATAAAGGTGGTAGTAATCATAACACCGTTTTAACATTAATATGTATGTGTATATAACGCATATCATGAAAATAAAATAGAATTTAGAAATTAATCCAGTTAATGATTTTTTTAGGTATGCATTGACGTACTCCATACTCGCATTCTGATGGGTCCGTCTGCTTCAGACCCAGAAAACGTCACCGTTCTATTAATGCATTGGCCACGCCCCCTCATTCACAGAACATTGTGTGATACAGAAACAGCGGACAGATTGACCCCAAATAGTATGAATTATAACATCGTACATTTAGTAAAGGGCAGATACAGTTTAATACGCGCTTTACCAGACAGTGAGTGCACTTAACACAATGACCTCTAGCTTACCGGAGCACACCCTTCCTAGAACTGCTTGGCTAAAATTATGAATGGAATATGAAATATGATATGGTGGTATATTGCAGGTGATGCTACGATTGGTAAAAAATCTCAACCCTGATACTTATTTAAGACAGTATCAGCAAAGAAAAACCTTGTCAGAAATGTAATATTGTTCCTGGGGAGCTTTTTCTGAAAGGTTAAACAAATCATGTTTAACATTTAAAGTGGCAAAATGGCACAACGCGTCAGGGCATTATCCAGTCAAATCAATTCAACTTTTGAAACTGACAATGATATAAACTTTATTTTGCCCATCTCATATGTTCATAGCTAACCTCCATACAAAAGTAGTGGGTAGACCTTTATGTACCACAAAAAATACATCTTAACCCATATACAGGCATATGTACATAATAACACATATATACAGGCATATGTACATAATAACACATATATACAGGCATATGTATATAATAACCCATTTATAGGTATATGCATATGATAACCCACATATAGGCATATGTATATGATAACAACCCATTTATAGGCATATACATGTAATTACCCATATACATAGGCATATGTATACATTACACTATATATATAAGCATATGCATATAATAACCCATATATATAGGCATATATGCATATGAGAACCCATATATAGGCATATGTATAGAATAACCCATTTTTAGACATATGTATATATTAACCCATATATAGGCATATACATATACTAACTCATATACAGGCATATGTTTATGAGAACCCATATATGTAAGCATATGCATATAAAAACCCATATACAGGCATATATGCATATGATAACCCATATATAGGCATACTAATAATAATAACCCATTTTTAGACTTATGTTTATATTAACTCATATATAGGCATATACATATAATAACTCATATACAGGCATAAATATATGATAGCCCATATATATATAAGCATATACATATAATAACCCGTATATATTAATCCATGCACAGACATATGCATATTATAACCCATATATAAGCATATATGTCATATAACCAATATATAGGCATACATATATAATGACCCATACAATGTGTTCCTTCATTTTGTGACATCACAAAACAATCAGTCGAAAATGGGCTCTTTTTGCAGCTCAGTTTCCATGTATGGACTGTATGAACTGAACAGTGAACAGTGCGGTTTGAAACTTAAACAGTGTTTACATACTAAATCAACTTATTCGGTTTTTTTGGAATATTCAGTTTTCCACAATTCCACTTATTGTGGAATCACCCTACGATTTTGATGGAAACAAACAACAACTTTTCTGTAGTTCTGTATATGTGGATTAAGTTTTTTATTTTTCTGTGGAACATGAAGGTCTATTCACTATTTCTGCATGGAGGTCAGTTATGTACATGTGAGATCAAATAAAGTTTACTATCATTGCCAGTTTGAAGAGTTAAATCACATGACTGGATGATGTCCTGCCAAGTTGTATATATATATAGTCCTGCACCGTGAACAGGGTGGACATTCTCAGCTGACACTACAGCGCAAAGTCAGCCAAGAATAGAGTTCAGTACAAGGGCTTTTGTCCTGTGTCCTTTGCATGGCTATGACTGGGGCCTGCTTTCAATGCAAGGAAGCAAAGCCTGACCACTAAATTAAACCCTAAAAGTGGTGAAACTGGTCCGAGTTAAAGGACAGATTGAACTGACGCTCTGACTCCGACTCAGTGCTCTAGTGCCATCTGTTTTGTACACAAGTGTCTGATCCTAAACCGGCCGGTCTACTTCATGCTATAGGTAAACCAGAGAACATTCCTCTGTGCCTTTTTTTTAACTTCGATGAATGTACTGACCCTGAACTCTGGCCCACTAACCGAGTCCTCAAGGAACCACAGAACTATTTTTCAGCTTGCTTAACCTATGTCAAAAGTCAAGGCTGTATATTTGGAATACTGTGAAGTGTTAGCTAATTAAAGCAACTTGCCAATCATGGTCGTTTTACCAGCGGTTATGGGGGAATTCCACTGATCTTCCTAAATTCTTGCATAATTAAAAAATTAAGACGTAAAGGGAGTCATTCAGAGTGGTTTGGTGTGAAACATCCTGTTCTAGAGAAACGTCCAACTTTAAAAGCTCCCTCGCAGACAGTCTGAGACGTCGTTTTAGGGTTTTTGAGGAGGGTAGTTTTGAGGAGATTTTGGCCTTAAAATCTGTTCACGGTGGAGGGATACATGCAGGGCGCTGTGAGGCAAAGTAGTCCCCACAGTAAACCTATTATTTTCAGATTTTCCACTATTCTACCAACATTCCATATAAAACCCATGTGAAGGTTCACTGCTGGTTTAGATAGGACAGTGCCTATATTTGGAGACCCCTGGTTCCCATCACCACCACTGTAAAGGACATCTGAACCATTTCACACCAGACTCTAAATTATGGAGAATTTGGTGTTGTTAGGCATAAAACGGTGAGAGACTACCACGTAATATAATAATATCATACAATAAAACTGAATAAATTATGTGTTCCTCATTAAAACAGCAGATGTGGCTGAAACTCCTTCTTGTAAGATGGTGGTGCACTCACACCGCCGGCGGAATATGCATATACATGTGTAAATAGACAGTTTTCCATTATAAATGTTAAACAAATGAGGGGCACTCTTTGACTTGTGCACACTTAGTGACCCTTAGGTTGCCCTTGTTTCCTCCGCCAGTAACTAGCGACACTAAATATTGCAGTTTTCATGGGAAAAATGCCCAAAAAGACAATATTTCAATGAATATTTTACTTTGCATCTTTAAATACGTTTTCACAAATACATTTGGTCCTTGTGCATGAACGTATGTGCTTTCCCTTTTAACGTTTTATATCGTTAGTAATATACAGGGGTTGGACAATGAAACCGAAACACCTGTCATTTTAGTGTGGGAGGTTTCATGGCTAAATTGGACCAGCCTGGTGGCCAGTCTTCATTAATTGCACATTGCACCAGTAAGAGCAGAGTGTGAAGGTTCAATTAGCAGGTAAGAGCACAGTTTTACAGTTTTGCTCAAAATATTGCAATGCACACAACATTATGGGTGACATACCAGAGTTCAAAAGAGGACAAATTGTTGGTGCACGTCTTGCTGGCGCATCTGTGACCAAGACAGCAAGTGTTTGTGATGTATCAAGAGCCACGGTATCCAGGGTAATGTCAGCACACCACCAAGAAGGACGTTTTCCTCCACCAGCATCACGTAGTGACCTGGCCACTATCCTGCAAGAAGAATGGCTTAAAATCCCTCTGACCACTGTGCAGGACTTGTACATGTCATTCCCAAGACGAACTAACGCTGTATTGGCCGCAAAAGGAGGAGGAGGCCCTACACCATACTAATAAATGATTGTGGTCTAAAACCAGGTGTTTCAGTTTCATTGTCCAACCCCTGTATATGCTTCAGAAATAAACCAGATTCAGTGCATTAGTACAATTTCTCACTAGAAAGTTCTGAAAAGCTGCAAGGCTGGCTGCAGAGCCATGCAAGAACGAGTGCAATACAATAATAAACAGGACACAGAAGTAGTAAGCCCGTTTTTTTTTTTTTTTTTGGGGTGGGGGGTAAAACATACTGAGCAATATTCTAAAGCAGGGGTCAATCTGGACCTTGAATCCAGTTTCTAGTCCTGAATTTTGTAATTCTTCCTAGGTATGACTACTACATGACCCATCAATTACAATAACCGTTCCTTTAACTTCCAGCGAGAACAAAATCCAGGACTGGAAACTGGATTCAAGGTCCAGATCTGAAGACCTGGGTTCTAAAGGTTAATGTCTTTAGACAACACTTCAAACTGAGTCTATTTCTAGAGTTAGGTGAATACAAAGAAACAGCCACCATACTATACACATATATACACATCATGTACATTACATAATGCTACATAGAAAGATTATTGATACAAAAAGCCGTCCCCGTCATATCAAAACCTGTTCACACTGTTCAAAAACTGCAGCTGCCCTTTACATCACACGAACATTTCATGCGGATCAGAAATCCAAAATGACTTCCACTTTAACATGACCTAAAGGAGAATTCCGCTTCTTCATAATTAGACGGCTGAAATGTAAACAGAGTCATTCAGGGTGATTTGATGTCAAATGTTCTGTCCACAGTGGTGGCAATAGGATACGGACGTCCACCTCTAAAAGCTCCCTCACAGAAAGTTATTAGATGAAATGGTTATGGATGCACTGCCTGATGTCCGAGATGCTGTTTGACAGTTCTGGTAGAACTTTAAAATCAATTCACGGTGGAAGGATATATGCAGGGCGCTGTGAGGCAAAATATAGGCCACAAAGAAAACATTATTTTCAGGTTTTCCAGATTTTTAACATTCCATATAATCCTTAAAGGACACGTGTAGTTTCTCTGGTGGTTTTGAAAGTTAATGAAGTGTCTATATTTGTGCTGTAGACATGCAGACCCCTGGTTCCCATCACCACCACCTCTGTAAAGAACATCTGAACCATTTCACTCCCACTCTGAATCACTCTGCTTACATCTCACCCACTAAACCTATGCAGAAGGTGTGTTTAAGGTTATTCATTCTCCTGTATATTTGACTATGTTGGAGGTTTTGATATGACGGCGATCTAACAGTTTTCAAAATAAAATGCTAAAAGATATTGACAGTGCTCTCTGTTACATATATTGCACGATTTAAGACAACAAAATGAAAAAGAAAAAACATAAATATGTGTTCGGTCTATATTAGATCAGTGAGCTACAGTAGTAACCATGGTTACAGAGGAATAGTTCAACAAAACATCAAACGGTTTTACTCCTTACCCCAACGGTACACTGTAAAAAGTGTTTCCTTGGTCCAACTTCTGCATGTTGTTACAAACAATTGTCTAATTTCTTCAAAGTTTTAGAGTAAGGTTTATTCAACTCAAACAAATTGAAAAATCGTTCGTTCAATGGACTTTTTTTTAGGTTGAATAAATCCAGTACATTTGCTTGTGATCACATGAAGTCAATTTTTTTCCAAGTTGGACCAGCTAAGCACTTTTAAAGTAGTGGGACAGACATTTTTAGTGTCTGAAGTTGGCATTGTCTAAACTTTGTGCCTCAGTCAGGCATAAAGACTTGCTTATCTGCTTTGCTTGATGCTGTATGAGTGTAAAAATGGACATAATGGACATGGACCGCTTCTCACATAGGTAAAAACAACAGCCACGAAGTCCTCATTTCGCTCATCTGTTTACCCATTTTTCCTCTCTCGTCAGGCTACATGAGATATGATAAGTCTATCAACACTGGTT
>CM067496.1:10562966-10595699 GCA_034552555.1 Semaprochilodus insignis | reverse complement strand
TCTGCTAAATGCCGTAAATGTAAATGAGAATTGTTCACAGTGGTGGTAGATACCAGCATCCGCCTCTAAAAGCTCCTTCACAGAAAGCCATTACATGAAATGGTTATGAATCCGCTGCCTGGTGACCGGGATGCTGTTGCTTTTACGATAGCCATGGCTTTAAAACCCATTCATGGCGGAGGGATACATGCAGGGCTTTGAGAGGCGTTGTTGTTTCACAGTCATCACAACTTCACCATCAACATCCCATACAAAGACTCACCTGTAGGTTCACTGGTGGTTCCGATTCAGTACATTAAATGGCTATATTTGCATTGTAGACTTGGAGACCCCTGAAGTCCCTGTTCTAAAACCAGTAACCACACATCCAGCACAGAAGACGACACCCCACGTTTGCTAAACAGCATAACGGTCAGACACTGGACGTTGTTTTCCAGCCTCGGGTGGCCATTCACCCCATGTTTGGTCAAGGATAAACACGTGTTGGGACTGTATACACGCATACAGCAGTGGTTAGGAACCTGCAGCTCAGGAAGTGTGTACTCACGCCCAGAAGTCCTCAGCAGTGTCAAACTTGGTGATGAGTCGAAGATTATCTTGCCACATCTTGCTCTTATCGTTCTTGTAGAACCACAGGGCCCATCTGAAAGACAGGGCCAAATAACACATTCCGTGCAATATGATTAGAAACAGGCCGTACCGGCTTAGGCAGATTCTTCCTGCCAACACTCTCGTGACGAACATCAAATTTATAATCTTGATTTCCAGATCAGCGATGGAGTTTTAAAACGTAAAAGAGGTGCGGCAGGTAAGAACACTCACACTGTATTTCCTGCTGCTACACCTGAACCAAACGGAAGGAGCACGCAGTGCTGAACAGCCAGGCACCACTTACTTTTAAAGGTATTTGACTCATTTTAAGGGCCCAAATAAATCAAAAATAAACATGGCCATGTTTGGTACACAAGAAGGGGTGGGGGGGAGCCAGATATGGGCCCTTTAAACAGGTCTCTTATTCTTTCCAGATAAGAACTTAAAATGGCCATTTGCCCCATTAATAGAATGTGCTGGAAATGTCTTACAGCTATTCGTGTGTTCATTCAATGAGGTTCAGGAAACAAACAAACAAACAAACAAACAAACAAACAAATATAAAAATGTTAATGACCACTGCAACTTTAAAATTCACCTATAAAGAGCTTTAGAAAAAAAAAACAAAAAAACAAAAAAAAAAACAAAAGCATCTTCCAACAGAAACTACAAAATAAAGGAACGACCAGCTAAACCCGCACCAGAGCAGGATAAACCAATGCACAGAGGTACTAAATCACAGTAGATATTCTAAATAGGTTAGAATAGTTACCATGACACATTGTTACAGTACTGTGTATATCGTCGCTGTCCAAAGAAAAACATTATCAATTTCTTTATGCATCTTTTGAACACAGCAGCTGCCGTTTACATTATCTGAAAGGTTCATGATGAATGGACCGACAAAACTGGCCCAAAATCACTTTAGTTCCATTGACTTGCATTAAATTAAATTATTTCTTTACCCCTTTTACGCCATTTTGGAGATACTCGTTTCCTTTGGACAGCAACGATATGGTCAGCACTTGTAGACCACACTGACCATCATATCAAGAGAGGAAATTAGTCCTGTGTAACTGGATTAGCACAGAACATTGTGAACACATACGGACAATTAATCACCATATTCATAGCTTTGTTTAAAATGTAGCTCTGCTGGTTCCTTTCTGTCGGTTTCAGTTCAGGACGCATCAAGAAAATCAGTTTTGTGGAAGTATCACAATGTATGCATGTTTGCCATAATCGCCCACCTCTAAAATCAAAATAAATAAATAAATAAATATATATAAGAGTACAAACAAAATGATGAATTTAATGAAGAAATAATATCAAAACAAACAAACAAACAAACAAACACAGTCCTGTAAGGTGGAGCTGGACTGAGTGAATGGAGTGACTTGAACAAACCGGTTCTGTAAGGGATGTTTGGCCTGTGGTTCCTTCACAACAGGCGTGATGGACGCAACCTTCTTCTCAAACTTCTTTCTGGGTCGTTTATCAATCTGTCGGAGCAGAAAACAAACAGATCCCAAACACGTGACGCTTTAGTTTAATCAGCCTCACTGGAACTTTCCGTTCCACCTTAAATCAACTGCTAACTGCCACACCGTTTAAGGTGAAACGGACACATTTGGACAGAAAGGCGACTTCAGTCTGAACTAAATCAGAGTGAGAAATGGAGCGGCAGGTTTGTGGCTGGTGTAAACCAACCCGTCTATTCCCTCACCAGCTGAACTGCACAACTCGCCATGTCGAACCCGGAACCCGCAGCAGCTGCTCGTTTGTGGCGCGTCTCGAAAACTCCTCCAATTTATTAGTTCACCGCCCCCAGCAGACCCCGAGTCATCCCTTCACTTCACTTTTAAAACCTGATTTATGTGGACAAAAAAATATTGTGGACAAACTGCACTTTCCTAAAAACAACGAATATTTCTAATATTCAATATTTCTAATATTTCAATTTCTAAAAATAATATAAAATTAAATTGAGATGTATTACATTCACATTAAACTCATTCTAAAATAAAAATAGCTAGCTTAAAACGTTATCCTGAAAGCTTTTATTTGTATATTTTATTATTATTATTTAATTGCATGTTTTTATTTGTAAAATTTCTCTTCACGTCATATTAAGAATTTAGTCACTCCCATAATCTGCCACAGGGTGGCGCCGTTTAACGCTGTTATTGATGAAGCAACTCCATTACACTCCCTGTAACAACTAATTATAACAATAGTAAGGTGTTTTCTTTCTTTCTTTCTTTCGTTCTTTCTTTCAAAACACACCTAGCCAGAGCCATACGGTTATTTTTTATTTTTATTTATTTTGTTTTTATTTTTTATTTTTTTCTAACTAGTATATAAAGTCTAACTGGTTTTTAATCTCTTCAAACAGATTTTAAATGCACAGAGACTTTTATTTTAGAAAATAAACTAGGACAAGTATTACAAACTCCTGAGAGAAAACAAAATAATGAATTGGTCTAATATAAACAGATGTAGTTGGTACTGCTGGTGCTGACACTGCCCTGCTAAACCCGACATGCATGGTTCTGCTCACTTGTGGTGTTTTGTTTGTATGTTTTTGCTGTAAAACGATCAATGAAAAGTGACATTTCGTCTAACACTCTGCTGGCGGCCTGCTGAGCAAAACACTGAGCAAAAAGCCGGTGGGCCCGCTTGCAATCAGGCCACCAGTTAGCTAACTAACCTGCACTAAGCCAAAGTATTAGCTTTAGCATTAGCCAGCCTGGTGCTGAACTAACTAAACCAGCATCATGGAGCTAACTTTCAGTCTGATATAAAATGGCCTATGTAGTTTTTGACACTGTAGCCTACACATGGACTAATGTCACGCCAAATTCAGACTTTAAAAGGGCTGCTGCTGTTACTTTAGCTTTTATTTAGCCCAGCTAGGAAATCCAGCATAGACCATCATGGCTGGCCACCAGCAAAACCTGAATATGTAGTGTCTTGGATGCTGATATGCGGGTCAGGAGCAATAACAGTTAATATGCTGGTCATCAGCAAAACCAGCATATGTTGTGTTTTGATGCTGGAATGCTGGTCTTGCTAAACCAGCAGTAGACAAGCATTAACCATGTTAGATCAGCTCTATGCCAGCTTAAACTAGCATGGACTACTTGCTGGCTCGTGCTGCTTCTTACAACAGGGAATACACTACTCAGTATACGTAACCACCTGATAAAGACACGGTTTGAGGCAAGTGCGTGATCATTTCTGCATACAGTTCTATAGCATAATGCTACTTCTGAGCTATATTACTCCTTAGCTACATTAGCCTTGTAGCTCCAGTACAAGACCAAATAAGCAGACGCCAAACATACCTTGGCTAATTATCTATATTGTGTATATTTGTTTTTTTTTCAGCTGGTGATAAAGCCGGTGGTGAGTTTCTGTACCTGCTGTTTGAAGTCCTTGTTTCGAGACCACTCCACTGTTCTATGTCTTATTTCTACTCAATTGTGGAAGGAAGTGTCGGACTGCAATGCTATTGAGAAGAAAGATAGAGATTACCAGGAACAATAAATGATGATAAATTTACACTGATTTGGGCAAAATTTACTGAGCTACACATACAGAGGTAGTGTCTTCTGGCTTTTTCTATCCACTGCTGCCAACAGCGTGCTATGGTCATATCCATCCCAGTGTCCATAAGACCATCCTGCTTCCTGGAGTCCTACGATGCAACCCCTCTCAAACTCTTTCAACCGCTTGAATGCTTTCGAACTCTTCTCTGAGGCATACTTCCCTTGCAAAGGGTGCCACCAACACGACAGCATGAGTCAGATTGGAAAGCACACACACAACAGGATGAACTATAGTCAGTCTGGTACAGCTATAAGGCCCTCCCTTGCTTACGTCACATGCACGGCTGAAAACTTGAACCTTGTGACACTTGAATCATTCACATGTCTTATGATGTCAAACCTACTCACCAAGTTTCATTCCTGTCGGTTGATTCCCTCTGGGTGCAGCTATTTTTTTTCGATGATGAGTGTATTTGCTTCAGGATGTATCATTTACGCCTGACCTCCACATCCCATATCAGCACTGACAACTCATAACGCTCTCCCCAACTCTGTAATTCTGTGGAGGTTCCAGTGGGGCTTTGTTCAGAGCTTTGCTCAGCATCTCCACATGTACAGCAGGTTCTTGGTGAGGAACAGAAGGTTGGGTTCTAGCTTTACTGGCAGATACAGTGAGCGTCTGGTTCATAAGAACAAGGTCCAGCAGCAAACACACAGGACAACACAGCTACAGACTGGCAGAGGGCCAAAACCACTCTCTACTGACCGTGATGAGCGCCACCTCATTCCAATGTCACTTACCCACCGTAAGATGACCTCAAGTGACCTACAGAGAGACTGGCGAGCGGTGGCTGGGGTGAAATGCACAGCGAGCATGGTTCTAAAAACAGGCTTCTGGAGGGTCATTAGTGATTTTCTAAATAAACAGATCTAAATACAATATTTGATCTGGAATTTGGGAGACGTGTTTCCAGTAGTGTATAGAATCAAACAGAACTGCTCATTTTGGTCCAACACAAACCCAGAAACTGTACAACTAGAGACACTGATCATTTTCAGGTGGTCTTTTTATTTTTCCAGAGCTGTATGTTATGAGGTTGTTATATCTGCCTATGCTTAGTCATTAACAGCTATGTTAAAGCTGCAGCACATGTGAACTATGAACAGAATGATTTGTTCTGGAAATATGCGGTATTTATGGACTTTTATCCTGTTTTCTGGAAATTATTACCGTCGTGTGATATGAATACTGATAGGACAGTGTTTACTGTTCATGACAGTGTTGACACCTCTTATCTGTCATGAAATAATGATAATCTTGGAGATCAAACAGATAAGCAGAAGTGTAATCATATAATATGATTATGACTGAAGAGCTTTGCAATAAAATACTCCGACTCTATCATCTTGAATATGACTGTGTACATAAGCCACACAACCCATGCCACTCCTAAACCGTGAGCATTTATATAGAGAGCCTTCACTCTTCTGGAAAGGCCATCCACAACCTTTTTTGGAGGGCATCTGTGGGAATTTGTGGCCATTCAGTCAAAAGAGCATTTGTGAGGTCAGGCACTGATGCTGGACATGAAGGCCTGGCTTGCAATCGACATTCCAGTTCATCCTAAAAGTGTTCAGTAGGGTTGATGCTTTGTGCAGACCACTGGAATTCCTCCACACCAAAGTCCTCAAACCATGGCTTTATGGAGCGGGCTTTGTGCACAGGGACACAGTCATGCTGGAACAAGATAGGATCTTCCCTAAACTGCTGCCACAAAGTAAAATGTCTTTATATGCTGCACCATTAACACCACCCTTCTCTGGAACTAAGGAGCCCAAACCCTGAACCGAACCCCACCCTCGCCCCCCGGCCCCCAGACCATTATCCCCCCTCCACCACACTTTACTGTCAGTACAATGCATAGCTCCTAGCTTCCACCAAACCCAGATTCATCCATCAGACTGCCAGATAATGAAGCAGGATTCATCGCTCCAGAGAACATGACCACTGTCCAGTCCGGTGGTGGTTTATTTTATTTAAAGTTTGGCATTACATGTTAACCTTAAGCATGTGTGCAGCTGCTTGGTCATGGAGAGTCACATCATGAAGCTCCTGATGCACAGGTATTTGTGCTGATATGTAATGAGGGCTGCCCAGACACAGGGAGAGGATCCATTACAGGTAGGAATTTATTTTAAAAAAACACAAAAACTGCAGAAATGTAAAAACACAAAAGGGTCCAAAAGATATAACGCACAGAAGTTCTCAAAAAACAAAGCAAAAGTCAAAAATTCAAAAGCCCAGAAGATATTCAAATGTCACAAAAAAGAACCACAAAGACCCAGAAATGTCCAAACAAAAAAATACAAACCACAAAAAAAAAACAAGGGCACGAGGGGCTGAAGGACTCAAACGTCAGGAGCTGGGGGAGTATTCTGAAAGGTAACAAAAACACAGGGATTATTCAAGGAATTTCTGAAACTGAGGATCATTACAAAAACCAGCCAGTGCAAAGCAAAAAAACAAAAAACAAAAAACAGGCCAGCGGTTAATGCTCCACAAACACCTAGGGAGGGGGAAGGCCATTTAAAGGGAAGGATAATTAGTTGGGATGGGGAGCAGGTGAGAGAGGAATAGAGGATAAGTGGTTTTATGCATTACTGCTGCTGCTTCTAGATGCTTCCAAACAGTATTGTGAAAAAGGTGCCATCCTGTGTTTGTGCCATGTTGTGGTCAGGACCCCTACAGGACCACCAAAGAGCAGGTATTATTTGGGTGGTGGATCATTCTCAGCACTGCAGTGACGCTGACGTGGCAGTGGTGTGTTTAAACACTGTGTCCACTCACTGTCCACTCTATTAGACACTCCTACCTTGCTGGTCCACCTTGTAGATGTAAAGTCAGAGGCTGTGCTGCGTTTGTGTTGGTCATCCTCTAGCTTTTTTTCAGAGGTCACAGGATGCTGCCCACAGGACGTTACCCACAGGACGCTGTTGGCTGGATAGTTTTGGTTGTTGGACTATTCTCAGTCCAGCAGTGACACTAAGGTGTTTAAGAACTCCAACATCACTGCTGTCTCTGATCTACTTACACCATCACAACACACACTAACACACCGACACCACATCAGTGTCACTGCAGTGCTGAGAATGATCCACCACCCACTTAATACCTGCTCTGTGGTGGTCCTGTGGGGGTCCTGCCCATCGAATAGCAAGATCATCAAGTATACAGAACAAAGATGGACTACAGTCTGTATCTGTAGAACTACATTATAGTCACCTGCAGAATGAGAATCACGATGCATCCAACAGTCAGTTCTAGTGGGTAGTGCTTCACGGCTAATGATCACCCCTCTTGTTTGTAAGGAAAAGCACAAAAAAACTGCCCACCACTGAGAAATGGCCGTTATGTGGAAAGAGGTTAAGTAGCATTATTAAAAAGGGCAGCCATTCATCCGATGAGTAGTTTGGCCTTTGCTCTGTGGTTGGCATTTTTTGAGCATTAGGTTTGTCTCATTCAGCAAATAATCACCTTATACTGCTCACCCACAGAACGCACTCTGCACTCTCTAATACAGGGACATCTGAAAAATACTGAAATTCATCACAGCATAATGGTGCTTTGGGGAACCTGAGCCTGAGAGATTAGAGAACTGTGAAAAATTCAAGATGGCTGCCGACAGGAGGCCACAAAGCCGATGAACCATAAGATTTCTGGTCGGAATTATAAATATATTATATTATAAATTTACAATCAGCACACATACCTCAGCACCAAACTCCAGGTGTTGCTTTAAAAGGAAAGTACTGGAAACTTTTACATTAACGTTATGAAGAACAGCTGATTACATGAATGAGAACCATTAATAAGAGCTGTTGGTCTGACCAAACAGGCTCTGGATCTCATGGCTGGGGACTGAAAGCAGTAGTTTAGTTATTAATCTACCATCAAGTTTGGCTAGAAGTCACCTATCTGCTATCACGGCCAATTCAGCTAGCACTGGCACCATTTCTCCCT
The DNA here is from genome assembly GCA_034552555.1 of Semaprochilodus insignis. Classification (NCBI taxonomy): domain Eukaryota; kingdom Metazoa; phylum Chordata; class Actinopteri; order Characiformes; family Prochilodontidae; genus Semaprochilodus; species Semaprochilodus insignis. The sequence goes on along the minus strand of CM067496.1, from coordinate 10,587,536 downwards.
GTGTTCAGCAAAAGAGTATTAGCTTAAAGAGCTATGGATACCTTGTCTTGTTGCTTTGCGGCAATGTCACACTGGTGTCAGAAATAGGGATTAGTGTGGGAAAAGGATTTATAATTCATGCAAATATATGCAATTTATATGTTATTAGTTGTGTTACACATGTTATTAGTTGTGTTGCACAGTGTTCTGTACAGCAGCACTGCATCCCTCAGCTTCATCTATCAGTTTAAGAGAATTCCAGGAATGCTGGCACACCTATACAAGACAGGTAATGGGCTTTCTAGGAAGGACTTCAGCTACTCTGGCCAGCGAGTGAGAACAATATACAATCAGCCCCCCAAAATCTACCCCAAAATGAATGTAGTTTTTCAGACAACATGAAGAAGGTGGGAAGATGAATCTTACTCAAGAAGACTGAGCTGATGAAACAAAGTGATATTAACCTGCGAAAACTGTATGAGCCAGCTGCCGAGCCATTCGGGTTTTTGAGTGCACCTTGAAGATACATCATCATACGGGATTTTCTAGTATTTCACAGAGAATTCCACCAATTTAATCAATGTTTCTGAGTAATTCAGACACTGGGATGTGAACAGAGTGGGTTTGGTATGAAATGGTACAGACGTTCTTTACAGTGGTGGTGATGGGAACCAGGGGTCACCATGGCTACAACACAAATACAGACATTTTATGTACTGTCATACCACCAGTGAATCTACACGTGAGTGTTTATATGTAATGTCTAGTAGAAAGTCTGAAAATAAGTTTTCACTAATTTGCCTCACACAGTCATTTCATGTGAGGGACCGATGGACATCTGGTTTCAGTCGTGGGCTGGAGGTTAGGGAGCCAGTCTTGTGGCAGGAGGGTTGCTGGTTTGAATCCCTGAATGAACAGGGCACAACTAAAGTGCCCTCGAACAAGGCACCTAACCCCCAACTGCTCCCCGGGCAGTGTGGACAGGGGCTGCCCACTGCTCTGGGGAAGTGTGGTCACTGCCCTCTAGTGTCTGTGTTTGACTTCATGGATGGGTTAAATGCAGAGGTCTAATTCCAAAGCGTGCAAGCACAAATGGCAAAATGGTTCTAAAATTGAAATGAAAGAAACCAAAGTTTCACTAGAACGGAGGTTTCACACCAAACCGCTCTGAATGACTCTACATGACAGCTACATTAGCCTCAAAGCTCCTGTGCTCAACTAAAGAAGCAAACTTTGACCACCAATTATGTCTCGGCTGAGTGACTACAGCCAAGACAGAAAACACTAGATTTGGAACCGAACTGTCGCTTTAAGCAGTTTCATGTGGACTGTCAACTCAGCTTCCTCATCGCAACCAAAAGGGATTCAGGAGTAATGATTAATGAGAGCTACTCAGCTGTATTCTCAGCTTCAGCAGAACAACTCCGGAGCAGAACAACTCATCCTGTGTCGTCTGATATGTGGTCAGGGTGTGGTTATCACACCGAATGCTCAGACTCAGCTGATTAAAGCGTTTTATTAAAGTTCATTAGAGATCGTTTCCATTAAAGATCATCATTAGCAGCAAATGTCATTGGCTGGCAGTTTTTTTGTTGCTGTCATAGTAAAATATTGCACCTCTGAAACAGTAACTTTGGACAAATGTTCATTAATAAGCTTCAATTAACATTAATACGCAGAGATTTTGTTCCAAGCCACAGTGGACCATCTTTAATTCTTCACGCAGTGTAAAGGGAAGCCGTTGTTTTGGTGTTAAGCATGAAACAGTGAGTTCTGTGCTGTCCATTTGGCAGCATGTGTTTCCTTGTAGGTTGAAAGCTTCTAAATGCTGGTTGCCAGATACGGAGTCAGCAGGTGATAAGAGATTCAGAGTCAGCATAAGATGGCAGCCTTCCCTTAGTTCCCTCTTAATCTGCTACTCCACCAGGCCTGCTTATCAATCATAACTCATTTATCAGCTGAATTCATTTATACTTATGACTGTCATAATGAGTTTGATACCACAGATGTAAGCAAAACTAGTTTTAGTTTTTGTTAAGGTAAACAGCGTCCATGTCTGTGGTCTCTTGAATCCCACACATATTATTCATGGATTAATCTGCTTTATTCTTATTTATTATTATTATTATTATTATTATTATTATTATTATTATTATTATACTGTGACTTATTCCTTATTGAGTACCGTTTTGTATTTTCAGTAACTACCATGAATTATTTAACGCACTCTATTAACTATTCAGTATCTACTATTAATTATTCAGTGTCCAGTATGTATTGTGTATCTACTATGATTGATTATGCATCCACTATGAATTATTAGTATCCTTATTATTCAATGTATACTATTAATTATTGTATATTGTATATATATAACATAATTTTGTATCTATTATGAATTATTCAGCATCCACTATTAATTATTTAGTAACATGTACTATATTATTCATTATCTACTATAAATTATTAAGTTTCTACTATCAATCTTTCAGCATCTACTATGAATTATTTAGTTTCTACTATACATTACTGAGTATCTACTATAAATAATTAAGTATCTATTATGAATTATTCAGCATCTGCTGTGAATTATTCAGTATGCACTATTAATTATTTAGTAACTCCTATGGATTATTCATCATCTACTATAAATGATTAAGCTTCTACTATAAATTATTCAGTAACTACTATAAATGATTTAGTTTCTACTATACATTATTGAGTATCTACTATGAATAATTTGTATCTATTATGAATTATTCAGCATCTGCTGTGAATTATTCAGCATCTACTATATTATTCAGTATCTACTATAAATTATTAAGCTTCTACTGTATTTTTTTCAGCATCTACTATGAATGATTTAGTTTCTACTCTAAATTAGTAAGCTTCTACTATCAATTTTTACAGCATCTACTATTGATTATTCAGTTTCTACTCTAAATTATTATGTATCTACTATGAACTATTCAGTAAATACTTAGTAACTATGTAAAATGTGGAAATTGAAGTGGGCCTGCATATATATATAAATAAACACACACATAGTTGGAGACATGATGACCTCAAGATGACTTCATTAGAAACCTCTGCCTTGTACTTTCCTGCTCCTTATCTTCCGGTGAAACGATCTGAACAGACCTCACTATCATTGCCTAATCAACAATAACCCTCGATTATCAGCTGAACTCATCTACCCTGTGACTGTGAACATAAACCCAGCGGTGCAAAACCGCGTGTAAATACTGCATGTTCTCTGCTGAGTTTGATGTAAACAGCATCTACAAATCGAATAGAGGTTCTCCTTTAGAAACATTACATAATCACAGTTTTCAGACATCATCACCTTCTACCTTCTAGGACTTGGGCATTTCCTTATCAGTAATAACCCTCAGGTAGGAGCGTAACGGATTTATCCTTTTAATTAAGTATGATTCTGATTGTGCTCTAAGCTAGCTGGAGTATCTGGTGTGCATGTACAGTGTTTAAGTGACGTCTGTGTGGGGTTTTCAGGTCTTCTCTGAGGTTTGGTGTGATTACCGTTGCTTCACCTTTGGCATTTTTCCTTGCTGTGGGGTGGGTGGTGTGATCACACATGCAGAAGTGAGATCCTGGAAAGTGCCTACATACTCACCCTCTAACCTGCGATGGAGATGCCATTTATTGTTATATAAGTCATTTCTAATATGTTTTCAATAAATGACTTATTGCAGAATTAATGTACTATAATATATTCTCTTTATAAGCCACATAAACATGCATAATTGTATGTAGACATGAGAGAGGGGCTTTAAGGGCATGATATGCACATATGCACTTCACCCCCCCCCCATAAAACAGACATTTATTCTTATTGATGGTGTTGCTAAAGGAGCAGCGTGTAACCTCTAGTGATAAGGATGTATACTGCAACCTACCGCCCCCCTACACGTCCCTATCCTGAGAACCCAGAGTGGACGCCAGGTTTAGCTGCCATTGTCTCAGCGTCCGTCCCAATTTCATGTTCTTCAGGTTTCTTCACCCTCCTTTACTTTTTCATGTGTGTTTGTGCTAAATAAGAAGTTTGTTCCTCCATCTGTCAAAATTTGGCTTCTCAAACTTCTCACAACATGAAATGGTTATCCAGCACCGGAGTGCTAGCTATTTATTCCATCCATCAAGTGGTTCCATCTAGCATGATCATATCATTAGTACATTGTAATAAATCAATATTTTTAAATGTTTTACTGTGTTTTTAATGTTAATTCATTTCGGACTCTGAACTACTAAGCACTACTTCCCCCCATCTGTGTTAGTCGTTTAATGCTAGAAACATTTTCTGATATCAACTTTCACCATCTTCTTGTTCAAATCTTCTCATTCCACCTTAAATGGGGCTACGGTTACATTCTGGCATCTAATAACTGCTACACCAGTTAAGGTGGACCGGGAAAATTTGAACAAGAAGCTGGCGAATTAGAAACCGACGTCATCCTCATAATTTTAATGCTGTCAGTATTACACTATTATTATTAAACTGTGGAACTCAATTTCAATTTCACGTTTAAGAAACATTTAAAAACGTATCTCTTTAACTCAACATTTAGTTAAAACTACATTAACATGGTATTTAAGTGCATGTGTGTGTGTTTATGTGTATTTATATGTGTATGTGTTTATATACATATATGTATACGTATATATATGTGTGTGTAGTAGCAGTTTCCTTCCCATTACTGATGTCTGTACTGTCTGTAAAGCACTTTGAGCTGCCAACGGTATGAAAGGTGCTCTATAAATCAACATTATTATTATTATTATTATTATTATTATTATTGTTATTATTATTAATGGTAGTTATAATCCCTCCTGGAGCATTATATACGAAGCTACTGATAAATATACACTACAGTGATTCTTCCTCTTTCTTCGTCTTCCAGCCAGTGCTATAGCCGCCCTAATTCGAGATGCCGCTTTAACATGAGAAGGTGAAAGTCACTCTGTACAGCCAGTGTGTGCTTTCTCCGTTTTGGGCTACTGTAGAAACATGGCGGTGGCAGCCCCTGCTGAAAGACATATGAAGGCTTAGTCTGGGATAATGAAAGCATGATTCATAGTCCCAGTTAATTGTGCACTAATAAAAACCATAATTCTGTATATTTTGTTCTATTTATTATAATATATGCCCCTAAACTTTGCAGATTGCACCTTCAGTGCTGTGGTTTGTTGTTGTTGTTTAGTGTGGGCAGTGGGCTTCGATTGGGTTGTTGTGTGTGTGTCTAGAGGTGACCTTTTCAGCTGTTCTGCTGGATTTCATGTCATGTCTTCTTCCACTGGTGTAAATAAAAGCCTATCCCACATCACGACGCCACGATGTAGGTAAAGTATACAGCATATGTCTTTTTGGTCCATTCTCATCTGGTGTAATAACAACATGCTGTGACTGCGATTTCAGGTACTCTGTCGCTCCTGCATGATATTGAATCACAGTGTAAGTCTGTCTCCTGACTTCTGACCTCTCTGTGTGAACTGTAAATGTAGCACAAGCTAGCCAAATCAGAAAGAGCACACTTCATGACTGATTCGCATGCATTCAGACCTCCTGACTAAAACATTTCTCTCTCTCTCTCTCTATCTCTCTCTCTCTCTCTCTCTTTTTTTTCCTTCTCAGAAATCACACGGCTCTCCTAAATGTAACAGAATCTGTCAAAAATGACACGTGAAAGTTTGAGACACGTGAGCTCAGCCAGGAGGGGCCCTGCGATATGGACTGTGGTCAAGAAGACTCAGGACGCGGCACTCACACTCTGCTGCCACACCTTCACACACTGCCCGCTCTGCTCTCTGACACTCAAGGTAAGAAATCACAGCTCCGCTGAACACAGCACAGGCTTAGTTTGATGAGGATGTGGTCTTTATTTGATAGACCTGCGAGCAAAAGGCTTTACATGTCAGGACGTATGTCAGCAGGGTCACGCATTTACTGGACTGCACTGACTGCACATCAATTCCACATCAACAGCACATATTAGCACAGCACAGAACTCAGTTTGTCTGTTTTGGCAGGAATAGTGTTGATGTGGAAATGATGTAGAAGACTAAATCAGGTAAATTGCACTACTTGGTAACTTTGATCAGTGTTTCATTCATTATTTTAGAGATTCTAAATGTAAATATTTTTATGAAATATAGAAGGAGAATGTTTGGCTCTGTAAGACATTATTATATGTAAATTAAAATTATGACAGAGCTCCGCTTTGATAATGGAATGTTCAGCATCTGTATAGTTAGTTAGTTCATCATGACAAAAGCACCACCTTTTTAAAATACCTTCATGCAAATATATAACATGTAGTTGTTGATTTAAATTGATTTGATTTAAATAAGTTACACTCGTGCACATTGCCTATATAACATGAATTATTACTTACACATGATAAAAAAGATGCTTTAATACATTTTCAATTTTGAAATTGTTCAAATAATGGAAATATTTGAAGAAATTGTGATGTGCAAGCATGGAAAATACCATAAAATCAAATAAAAAAAAATTTAAAAAAAAACAAATCCGCCCATAAAGGATCTACAGTATATTATCTTCCAGGAATAATACATATTAACTAGAAATGTAGCCATATGGCAACAAATTCATTCTATAATTTAAAACAAAAAAAAAAGTTTCTAAGCCAGTTTTAATCATGACAGTTAGAAGTGAACTTTTTCCAGGACTGTATTTGAATTTCTTTAAGGAGTTTCACCTAAATATATTACAATTCATGAGCTCCTCAGTTTCCAGGGTCCATGGGAAAAGGCAGCGCAATCATGTGATTTGATGTCATGCAGTATTTGTCAATTCAAAGTTAAAGACCATTTTTTTCACAATTTAAACAGTAAAGTATGGATTTTATATACTGCCTTTGAGTAAAATTGAGATGAAGTAATTGTTGCCATTGTTTGGGGAAAAACCACATAACATGTGCCACATTTTAAGAAATGTTTTCCCATTAAATTCAGTAAATAAACAGTAAATAATTTTACCAGAGCCAGAGCAATCTTTTAGACACAACAGTCCAAAACAGTCATTTTCAGCTTTAGCATTAGCACATACATTGCTAAATAATTCATAGTAGATACTGAATGACTTACAATAGATACTGACTAATTCATAGTAGTTTCTGAATAATTCATAGTAGATACTGAATAATTCATAGTAGATACTGAATAATTCATAGTAGATACCAAATTATTTACAACAGATACTGAACAATTAACGTCATTTTCATCATAATTTATAGTAGCTACTAAATAGTACGTCTTATTGATTAATCACTGGAGAATAAGTCTAGAGTTCCTTCGTAGGTTAATTACAAAGTGTTATCATGTGAATTATTAACAGCGTCAGGTTTTACATTAATAGATGTCATGCAGTATTTGGCAGTTCAAAGTTAAAGACCATTTTTTTCACAATTTAAACAGTAAAGTATGGATTTTATATACTGCCTTTGATTAAAATTGAGATAAAGTAATTGTTGCCATTGTTTGGGGAAAAACCACATAACGTGCCACATTTTAAGAAATGTTTTCCCGTTAAATTCAGTAAATAAACAGTAATTAATTTGACCAGAGCCAGAGCAATCTTTTGCACACAACTGTTCGTTTTCAGCTTTAGCATTAGCACATACATTTGGACATCTTTCATAACTATCAGGATTCAGTGTAATCTCTGAAATGCCAGTCTTTGACCTCCCAGTCTAAAATTTCATAATCTTGATTGCTGGCAATTGCGTAGGAACAGGACGGGGATCATAAATAGATAACCATTAAACCCTTACGGTCTTAAGCGCTTCAGAAGATACAGATGAGCCAAGATGTAGAATATCCACTAAATCTGCTTATAGCGTCTATAGTCTCGGCTAATGGCGCTAAGCTACTGAGAATATGACTGGACATATCTTTGTATCAAACGTTTCATCTTAATAAGGAAAGACAGTGAAAAAGAAGGATAGAATTAGATAGAATTAGAAGGATAGAATTAATAGACAGTAAAATATGTGTACAGTAAATAAAGTAATACGGTATAAACAACAGAATATGATTACAATGAATAAATGAATAACACAGCATAAACAACAGAATTTAAATACTGTAAATAAAATAACCAAACAGTAGAAATAATAGAATAAGTACCATAAATAAAAAATAATAATACAGCATAAAATTAAAGTTAAAATAAGGTAATAAAAAAATGAATTATGACTGAGTAGAACGTTCGGTTTACATTATTTTACACTGACATTGCATGAGCATTGCAAAACGAATAGGGTGGTGACTCTACCCAATAAAGGACATTAGCAGCTGCTTAGGACCCCCATGGCCTCCAGGGGACCACCTAACAGCTTCTGGGTTATAAGCTAGTACCATTATTTACATTACTGTATATTACCGGATCGAACTAAGCTTAAAGTTCGCTGGGCAAACAAGAAATGCTGTGTGGTGATACTGGACGAAGTCTCTGAATGAAGAGTGCTGAGATTGTCTGTAATTAAACTGTATAATTAAACTGTATAATTAAACTGTAGCTGATTAGAACCCTAAACGAGCATCCAATCACCAGCAATACATAATGAGCTATTATCACATGCATAACATTTTATAAAGCAAGACTGCATGACCAGTCCGGTTCCATAAAGCATTATAACATCTGCTCAGTATCCAGCTAGCCAAAAATCAATTTCTCTGTCAAATTCACAAAACGTTTAAGTTCAAGTGCTGCTTCATTTAATAGGAAACCCAGTTGTAGATCATTAATATAATATATTTGTGTTTATAGTGTTCTAATGAGTAAATATGACAATATGCAATGAAGCTTATAAATTCAGTGTTCTGCATGTAATTACAACTAATTAAATGAGCAACTACATGAGCATTGTAAAGAATTATGCATGCTATATAATGTGTTATAAGACTACTGGTAAGAATTAGAGATATAAGATGTGATCATTTTTAGCCTGGATTAATTCAGAAATCCATAATTCTGCCAATTTTTTCAAAATTTCATAATTCAGAGTGATTTTGTGTGAAGTGGTTCAGATGTTCTTTACAGTGGTGGTGATGGGAACCAGGGGTCTCCATGTCTACAACACACATGCAGACTCTTTATTCACTATCAAACCCACCAGAGAACCTACACGAGCATTTATGTGGAATGTTGATGATGTATAAGCTACTGTGTAGGTGTAGATGTTTTGATTCATGGCTCTCCTCTGGGATTCCCCACGCTCAGGATGCCTTGTCGCAGTGTGCTGTCCTTCGTGAAGAGCCTGTCCAGGCGGAAACCTCTGGAGCCGGAAGGTGAAGAGTCTGACTTTAAGCGGTGTTTGACCACACTGGACCTGGTGGCCCTGGGAGTGGGCAGTACGCTCGGAGCCGGTGTCTATGTCCTGTCTGGTGAAGTGGCCCGAACCGTGTCCGGCCCCAGCATCATCGTTTCCTTCTTCATTGCGGCCGTCGCCTCAGTTTTCGCAGGGCTGTGTTACGCCGAGTTTGGCGCCCGTGTCCCCAAGACAGGCTCAGCATATCTCTACAGCTACGTCACCGTGGGGGAAATATGGGCCTTTATAACAGGGTGGAACCTCCTGCTCTCCTACATCATCGGTAAGCATGAGACAATGAGTTCTTGAACCCTGAGAAACCTGAATGTTGTCCTCAGCTCGTTGTACACCCTTCTAAAGCCCAGAAGCCCTTGGGAAGTAGTTTTTAGAGAGTAGTTGCATACCTTACATATTATCGTCATAGTAGCCTAAATAATTCATAGTAGATATTGAATAATTCATAGTAGATACTGAATTACTTACAATAGATACTAATTCATAGTAGTTTCTGAATAATTCATAGTAGATACTGAATTACTTACAATAGATACTAATTCATAGTAGTTTCTGAATAATTCATAGTAGATACTGAATTACTTACAATAGATACTAATTCATAGTAGTTACTGAATAATTCATAGTAGATACTGAATTACTTACAATAGATACTAATTCATAGTAGTTACTGAACAATTCATAGTAGATATTGAATAATTCATAGTAGATAGCAGACTGAATAATACCTAAGTACATGCTGAACAATTCATAGTAGATATTGAATAATTCATAGTAGATACTGAATTACTCACAATAGATACTAATTCATAGTAGTTTCTGAATAATTCATAGTAGATACTGAATAATACCTAAGTACATGCTGAACAATTCATAATACATACTGAATAATTCATAGTAGATACTGAATTACTTACAATAGATACTAATTCATAATACATACTGAATAATTCATAGTAGATACTGAATTACTTACAATAGATACTAATTCATAATAATTACTGAACAATTCATAGTAGATACTGAATTACTCATAGTAGATAGTAGACTGAATAATACCTAAGTACATGCTGAACAATTCATAATACATAATGAATAAGTAGATAGTGAATTATTTACAACAGATACTGAACAATTAACGTCATTTTCATCATAATTTATAGTAGCTACTAAATAGTGAGTCTTAAGATTAATCACTAAAGAATAAGTGTAGAGTTCCTTTGTAGGTTATTTACAAACTGTCATCATGTGAATTATTAACAGCGTCAGGTTTTACATTAATAGATGTTAAATGGAAGTTAAAGTCAAGGTGGGCGTATACAAAGCAACTATCCAAACAGACCACCGAAACGAAGTAATGACGAAAACCATCTTTATTCCAGCACTAGACTCATAACACCAGCCTTATAATGTACACCTAACCATGTACATATCCTTCATTATTCTATCTCCCGCGTAGTAAAGATAAAATGAACACAACAATTATTTGCATTGATGCAATTCTCAGTTAAGTTCTTGCTCAGCTAATCGAGTCCAAGACCAAAGCTCAGGCTCAGCTGGATGTTTCCCAAGGCATCAAAAGCTGAATCATTAACTAACGTTAATGTACACCTGAAAGGATGCACCATCAATAGGCAGAAATAAGAGCCATTATCAGTGTAACAACTGAACCCTAGAGCTGATTAGTCGGAATGATTTTATGACTCGCTGCAATCTTGCAGGTACTTCCAGCGTTGCCAGAGCCTGGAGTGGCACCTTTGATGACCTAATCGGGAATGCTATTGCTAATTATTTAAGCAAGCACACGCCCATGAACTTACCTGGACTTGCCCCTTACCCAGACTTCTTTGCAGCCGGCCTTATTATGCTGTTAGCAGGTGGATATGCACATGCACATACTCATTTTTTCTTTTGTGTATCATCATTATTATTATTATTATTATTATTATTATTATTATTATTATTATCTGTATTTCGTAGGTATCCTTGCGTTTGGAGTGAAGGAATCAGCAATCGTCAACAAGATCTTCACTGCTGTGAACATACTGGTGTTGGTGTTTGTCATCATTTCTGGATTCATCAAAGGTGATCTCAAAAACTGGCAGCTAACGGAGGAGGACATCTTCAATGGCTCAACACCTGCGTAAGCATCTTTATTATGGAAAATACGAATAATGTTTATGCAGCTTTGTACCGATTCTTACCATGTATTCCCATCTGTCCACAGTAATGGCTCGGCTATAAACAGCACTGATGAACTAAACTATGGAACTGGAGGGTTTTTCCCATTCGGATTTGAAGGAACGCTAGCTGGAGCGGCCACCTGCTTTTATGCCTTCGTAGGATTTGACTGCATTGCCACCACAGGTGGGTCTATCTAGTGGTTTATCTAAGACGCAGAACATCTTGCTTTTCATTCCGTGGGTCATGTTAAACGACAGTGTTCATCTGCATTAAGACTCATTTTGATATTTGAGTAATTACATGACTTCATGAACAGAACCACAATGAATGGCCAAAGAAAGGTACTAGCGCAGGCCTGGAGCCGATGCTACCTCTGCTACTAGCTGGTAACTTTTGTGTTAAGAGGCTAAAAATATTCATGCCACAAAGCTGTAGCAGCAAAGGGGAGGAATACATTTGAGTCAACTTGACACGACTTCTGTAGTTCTTCATGCTGGGTGATTAGCGAAGGAGGCCTTTTCAGATGAGCTAACATTACGGCTAACTGGTTCAACAGTGGAAGTTAATGAAGACCTGTCTTCGTATACGAGGTATTCTCTCCTCAGGATGTTGTGCGAAAATATCCCTGACAGCAAGAGGATAGCAGAAAACTGTTGGCCCACTAACGGCAAATTTGGCGGCCCACTGGCGTTTTGCTCACTGATGTTTAAGTAGAGTATCAGACAAAATGCCATTTTTCATCGCCCGCTTTCCACTCATAGTCCAATTTACTTCATTTTTCTTCACTTCTTACTTTCGTTATTGTTTGCAAGTTAGTTAAGTAAATAATTTTTAGTGTCTGCAACAACATTTCCAACAAAATCATTCACCTAGGTCTTACTCTTTTCCTCTCAGGTCTTTATATTATTTGTCTTAGTTTATGCTTTAAAAGGCTTTATGCCTTTAAATTCTGTTTAAGGAGCCAAAAACGAATTAGTTCTTGTACACAGGTCAATCCGGGTGGTTCAAGGGTAGACCAGCAATTGAAATAACGTCAGTGAGGTGCCGAACTTATCAAGTCAATGGACCAATATATGCTCGTTATCTGGGATTAAATAAAACAATTTCCACTATTTTGACTGATAATGTCTGCACAGCGTCTGCCTTCTGTTCTTAACAACACAGCCTTGGCAGCTTGGTCATGTACAGTGTAATGCTGTTTTTAATTCCTCCTTGGAAGTTTCTATTCACAACTTCAACCAATCCTAAGACATGGTCTCGAAGAAGCTATGAAAACAACGAAAACCAAACAGAAATTTGAATAAAAAGATACAAAAATATGCTAATTCAACAATTCATGACTTTTGGCTAACAGCATAATGATCTATCTATCTATCTATCTATCTATATATATATATATATATATATATATATATATATATATATTTTCCTCTTTCTAATCTTGTGCTCATAAGCTGCTGAGGCTAAACAAGTACAAAGCTATATATCTGTATGCTTATAGTGCTTTTTAATGTTATATTTTATTGGATAAAGTAATTGATTTGACTATCTATTAATTAAAAAAATGTACATAGAGCTTGCTTGTTGTATACAAAAGCTTGAACACCTCTGGACAGATGACATAACTGAGGGTCTTGAAAGTCACTGTCTAGTAAATGATACATTTACCACGAAATGTTCAGTGTTAAATAGTGGGCAGTAAAAAAGGAAAGCTGCAGCTAGAGAAAAAGACCTGTAGCTGTAGTCCAGCAGCCAAACCCTAAACACACCCCTGGACTCAACACAGGCCATTTCTCATGTATGGATGCTGAAAAAGTGATGCAGTTTAAAATGGGGCACTTTTGTGTTGATGGCATGGAGCCCCACCCCTGTTCTAACCCCTGGGCTACCATGTGACGAAAAGACGTCTGTGGTGATGTTGGGGCCTCACTGGACACTTGCTGGCTGTTGGTGGAGTTTTACAAAGCGGTGTTCTTTAAAACTCGGCCAGCAAGTGGTAGAAGTGGTCAGTAGATAGCAGCAGCCCCCTCTGTTGGCCAAAACAAGCACATCACGAGTCTGTCCATCTGCTCTGCTGCAGGTCTTTTGTTAGGACTTTCCGCTGTGTTGTTAATTCACAGGTAAAGACAGAGGCATTTCTGGGGACAGATCCAGCTTCAAAAAACTGTGGACGTCTGGTCACCCAAGCTTTTGCATATGACTATACAGTATGTCTGCATCAGGCCTCAGTGTGAAAGTGACCTCTAAATATGCCTAAAGTTAATTTTTGGCTCACTCCAATCTTGCTACATGGCCACCAAAAAGAATTCATAAGACGTGTTTTGTGTAATGCTAATTCACCCTTTCCTGCCTTCATTTGGCACCACTTACCCATATTTATCAAGCATTTCATAAATAAGAACACTTATCTAAGATCAGGTTTCACCAGTTTATATAATTCTATTTGGTGTTAGTTAAAAACTGTGAGCTGACCCCAGATCATCAGTCTGGTGAGTTTGATAAATATGGGCCAATATTAGCATTTTCTGCCTGAAGATATTTCTGTGATCTAGTATATTAGGTGATCAGTACTTGCTGACCTAACTTTGGGTCAGATTGCCCAAAAAGCACCACTCTTTAAACCTCAGCTGCAGTATTGAAACAGGCCTCTCTTCAGCTTTAACGCTATTCATGCTAACACACTGAATTGGTGGAACTCACTTCTCTTTCCCTTGTGAAGGTGAGGAAGTTAAAAACCCGCAGAAGTCCATCCCTGTGGGTATCGTGGCATCACTCCTCATTTGCTTCCTGGCTTATTTCGGCGTGTCAGCCGCCCTCACCCTCATGATGCCGTACTACCAGCTGAACGTACAAAGCCCTCTTCCAGTGGCCTTCAGTTACGTGGGGTGGGAACCGGCGAAGTATGCTGTTGCTGTGGGATCTCTGTGTGCCCTCTCCACAAGGTAGAGTACATTATCATTCTTACAGTCATTACAGGTTTACAGGTTTGTCTTGCTGAGAGCACACACACACACACGCACACACACACACACACACATATATATATATATATATATATATATATATATATATATATATATATATATATATATGTTACATTTTGAGCAGATTGTTAATGTTATAGAAAGTTATTGGCTAGGGGCAGATACTGATTTTCACGTTGGGGGCGCCAATCACTGGGGTCTTATAAACTGTGGGCTCAGCTGGAAATGGCCGGCTGGAGTAATGGCAGGAAACAGTGGTACTTTGAACGCTGCACGTCGGACTTTTCCAGAGAGAGGTTGGCTCTCTCCTTGGGTCTCGCGCTCTCTCTCTTCTCTTCTGTGGACATCCTTCCATCAACATATGAAACCTGAACGCTACTATGAACACAGTTTGAGCAGGCCGACCATGGGCTCATGGACTGAGCTGCCCGCCCCCTTCAAGGTGATTCGAAGACTCGGACTTCAGGTGAGTTGGTCTCCCAGTGGGTCCCACCAGTTTTAGGCACACACCTTTACATAGGGTCACGACTCACGACAAATTGCAACACGTAGGGGCAGTGTGTCTTCGTTACAGCCAGGGTCAGGATATCCTAATTAAACCCTAGACAGTTTGGTGGTTTGACTCCGTGTGCCATTGGTTCCTGGGCTGTAACAGTTAAGAAGACCCCTAACTAAGACCCCTGAACTCAAACCACCTGACTTGTAATTTGTAACAACCCAAGATAGTTTAGGTTTCGTCTGGTCAACTTCATTTCATTTGTTAATGTACATCCACTGCATTTAAACACTTTCCAAAAAAGTTGAGACGGTAAAGCATTTACCACTGTGTAATGTTGCCATCCTTTCATACAACACTTCAAAGGTGTTTGGCACTGAGGACACTAAGCAATTAAGTGTTTCAGGTGTTACCTTGTTCCATTCTTTCTGCAAACACATCCTAAGGTGTGCGATGATACAAGGTTGTCGTTGTTGCAGTTTTCATTTCAAAATTCTCCACACATTCTCTATTGGGGACAGGTAGGGACTGCAGGCAGGCCAGTCCAGTACCTGTACCATCTTCTTCCGCAGCCATGCCTTTTGTAATGTGTACAGCATGTGGTTTTGCACTGTGTTGCTGAAAAGTGCATGGCCGTCCCTGGTCTTCTCGAAGGCAGCATCTCAATGTACTCCTTTCCTTTGCTTGTCTTGCTATCTGGTGTTGACCCGATGAGGATGGGTTCCCCTTTTGAGTCTTGGTTCCTCTCGAAGCTTCTTCCTTTAGAACTGAGGGAGTTTGTCCTTGCCTCTGTCGCCCTTGGCTTGCTCACTGGGGGCTCGGACACCAGATTCTTTGTAAAGCTGCTTTGTGACAACATCTGTTGACTTGACTTTTCTGCACTAATGCTGCATCATAGAAGTGTAAATGACCAAGGGCACTGATTTGCCAAGGGCACTGAGACACTAACGCCATACCATGACAGTCCCCGGATTTTGGACTTCCTGCTGATAACAGTTTGGATGGTCATTTTAGTATGTGATCCGGAGCTCACAATGTTTGTTTCTTCCAAAAATGTTCCGGAATTCTCCTTTGTCTGGCCACAGTACACGTTTACAACGTGTGATGGTCCCTTCCAGATGCCTCCGAGGCCAGCGAAGTCAATGCTGCTGGAGTGCTTGATAAAGGTTCAGTTTGGAGGGTTCTTGATGCAGTGCTGTCTAAGGGATCGGAGGTCACAGGTGTTCAGTTTAGGTTTACGTCCTTTACCCCCAAAATTCCCCCAATTCCTTGAACTGTTTCATGTTATTATGCACTGTAGAGGGAGAAATATGCTAATCCCTTCTAGTCTTTCTTTGAGAAACATTATTTTTAAACATGTTCATAATTTTCTCACACATTTGCTAACAAACTGGAGATCCTCTGTCCAAGTTTGCTCCTCAAAGTCTGCTTTTACACCAAATCATGATTACAATCACTTGTTGACATCACCTGTTTAAAATCACATCATTATTATTTTTTTCTGTTTGCTTGTTTTACCTCATTACTAGCCTTAAATTGCCCCTGTGCCAACCTTTTTTGGAATCTCCTGCAGGCCTGAAACACAGGAATAGATATATACATTAACAATATAATTTTAAGAAGAACTGCATTTTGTTTTTGTTTGTTTTTGTTTTTGTTTGTTTCAATTAGCATTTTTATACTGTCCCAACTTTGTATGATTTGGGGATGAAGATTTCCTGTAGATTGAATGTATATTATGGACACATATGTGACATGTATCTCATGTGAATGCATGAAATTCGTCTTTTTTAAATAAGGATCATATATTTTAGTCATATATCAACATGTATATACATGTGTTTAACTATATACAGTATGATATGACTTTAGTCTTAGATGGGTGGTGTGTATTACTCATATAACTTCTCTTAAATTGCTGTGAATAATGAATGCAGATTGGTATTTGTGTTAGCATAGTGCAAATCTCACATTTTCATTGGAAAACAAACTTTCTCAGTACATATTCACAAAAATCAGCTCGTGGGGTGCTACACAGCTCACGGATTAGCTTCAGCCTATTACAGTATGCTTCAGTATGCTAATGGAAGTATTACAGCATGGAGCCTGGAAACTGATATTTACAGAGAGCAATCTGTAACGTAGCTAACACACAGTTTGAGCTGTATTTAAGTAAAACCATAATGGTGGTATCTCTCTAATAAACTGTCACATGTGGTGTGTCAGTCTGTCCTCCTAGCTTAGCATGCCACAGCTTCATAAGCCAGTCTTTGTTGGTACAGAGGCAACTATTAGCTCAGCGAGAAAGCCCAGAAATTCTGTGCAACACAGGTTCAATTCCAGCTCACTGGAGCTTCACTGACAAAACTGTTAAGGATAAAGACTCAAATCTGAGGCAGCCAATTGTGTTTTGGGTGTTGCTCAATTTTACTGTTCTGGTTAGCATCAAAGGCTAACGCTAACTTAGCAAGGAGCCCAAAACAGTTTTATACACCACAACACAGCTAAACTGGCACTAGGATAATCAGAAAATAGTTTTAGAAGTTTTAGAACTCAGAGTTTTAGAACTTCAGCATGCACCGTTCAACAGAGCCATGCATGCACCTTCAACCCAGCAAACAGGGGAGGAGTTAACACGTCTGGAAGTCCCTCCAACATGGATGAAAGGCTAGTTTGACTTGGCCAAAGCGTTACATGATAGATCAAACCATTTGAGCCATGACCTGCGAGGAATCTGCCCGCGAGGAGTTCTGTGTGAGGAGCAAAGCAGAGAAGGAGCAGAGTGTTTCCTTATGTTGAACACAAGATCACATCCCTAAATGGACAGAGTTTGTCTTTTATTAATCTTCAGACCTGTATATTTTAACTTTCTGAGGCTCATTCTGATGAAAACCCCACCACAATCACTACACCCACATTTACACTCAGAGTTGGCTGCGTTTTGCTCCCCACTGTTACACGCCGCCATTTTCTTTGGCTGAAGCAGACTGAGAGTTTTTTCGTCAGCTCTTTGAAAGGTTAGCTAATGGTAGACTAGAGGGCTACAGGTGCTAGTTAGCTAGCCTACCGTTAACAGGGTAAGGGGAACCAGCATCACATGAGTAGTAAACATGAGCTAGCTGGCTAGCTGTGTTAGCGATGTACCACACACTTCATTACAGATTTAAAGACAGTTCTTCAGATAATATGCAGCTGTCCCTGCTGTATCATCACGGTTCGGCTGTGGTGTTCTGATTTCCCTTTTCTGACGCCTAGTCACCCTAGTCAGTGTAAACAATAGTACCGGAAACGAGAGAGCAGGACCATTTCAAAAACGGAGATAGGTCATGACGCAGAGCGAGTAGTCCATTAATCTGAAAACGAGCTGGCCCATTACTAAACCACAGTGACCCTTGTACTGAAGGGAAGGCCCGGGCGCTTGGGAACTGGCGAGTGGTTTACAATTTGCAAAACTGTACATAGTCAGTATCTTTCCATTCTTAATGATGTAAATATTCACCATAGATTTCTCATGATTTGAATTATGATTTCAGGGCGCAGCATACGCAGCAAATGAGTACTCAAGAAACCAAATGAGCCCTGATGTGCTTGGTAATGAGGGCAGACACGCTAAGGTCAAATATATTGTAGAGGGTCACGGATAATGCTGAGTGCTGCGGGATGTTTACACACCAGAGGTAGAAGCAGGATGCCGAGGCACATGGCTGAGCGTACTGTGATAAAATGTTAAACATTTACCAGTCTGTATTTACAGGATTTTTATCATTACTCTTTTCATATTACTCTATTTTATTTGCTTGTTTTTATTTATTTTTATTTGCTATAATTTTGTGGTGCTACGTGTATGAAAAAACCTTAAATTCTAAATTAAATTCTAATAATTCCATTCGTCTTCTATATTTTATTAATTATTCCATTGTTTCTTTTTATATAATTGGGCCTTTCAGAGAAATGAAATGAAGACCACCCCTGAGATGGTCTGAGATGTTGAGAGAATGAATGTACTTCATGTACATATCGATAATCATGCTAAAATGAGACTTGTCTGTTTTGTTGCAGTCTGTTGGGCGCTATGTTCCCCATGCCCCGTGTCCTGTTTGCCATGGCCAGAGATGGACTGCTCTTCAAACCGCTGACTAACATGAGCTCCAGACAAAGTCCTGTGATAGCCACTCTCTCTTCTGGAATAGTGGCAGGTAACACACCTAAGGACCTCACCTGAAACACTTTACACAACTGGTCAGCATATCACTGGTGCAGTGCAAAAATCTTGTATCTCCATTTCTGTCATTTTGTACGTGTGTGCCCTGCGAATACAGATGGTCTAGTTAGGTATGAAGAACTTAAGCTACACAAGGTACACACACTACTGCTGCCAGTCAGCGACTCTGCAACACTGCCATCCATTTCTGCATTAACTTAAACCCAGAACCAAATCAGCTAAAGCTGTAGAGGTCATGGTTGGAGTAACATCGAATCGAGTCTATTCCCAAATGAAGCTGAAGTTTACTTTGCCAGGTTCTCTTTTGAATTTTCTGTTCCACCTTAAATGGTGCTGCAGTTACAAGAAGCTGGCAAATAGAAACCCAGTTTTGCCCTCACTCTCTTGTGCCTTTAAGGTGGAAAAGCATGAGTTTGAGTGATACCAACTGTGATGAGTTAACTCAGGCAGTGGACATGTACAAACATGGCTAACTTAAAAACCTAAACCTAATCAACATACTGCCACAGCACGCATGAAGCCCATTCATTCAACTTCGATGCACTGAAGTGACAATAACGTTAGCTGTTTGCTTTGACATTTTCATGAAGCCCATATTATAACAGGAACGTAAATACCAAATTCACAGAAAACTGATGATGATAATGTGTTTTTTTGCCTTTGAATGGGCAGAAAACTCACATACTTCACAGAACTGAAGACTAGAAGCAGTGATTGGATTAGCCATGATTCAGTGACAGCACCCATAACAAGCAATTCAAATTTCACTCTCTTGAAAAATTCAGAAAATATTTTTTCCCCTTTTGATTGGGTAAGCCTGTGATCACTCTGGGTAGGTGTGAAAAAATGAAAAAGGAATGAAAAAAAAAAAAATCTCATTTAAGAAATTAAAAAATGACCAATCAGAGGCCCTGAATTACGTGGGGGCCCAAGGGCTTCAGCCAATGTAAGCCCGTCCATTAAAACGTGCCTACTTTTTTTATAATTCATGATGAGCAGACCAACAGAAATGCTTCCGAATCACTCGGAAAACAACCTGGTTACACTGAATTCTGACTTCCACGGAATTCCAAGTTTTTCTCTTCTCCTGTAAAGTTGCCATTTTGGAGGTACAAGGTTTCATTCTGACAACAGAGATATTAAATATTGAATAATACGTAATGCCACAGTGTTCAGTTTCAGCTGCTGAGTTCCATCAATGGAACATGCTGACTTGTCCGAATGTGTATTTCCGTAGTAAAGAACTGTGTCTTGTTTTGCAGCCATCATGGCCCTTGTGTTTGACCTGAAGGCCCTGGTGGATATGATGTCCATCGGCACCTTGTTTGCCTACACTCTGGTAGCCATCTGCATCCTCATCCTCAGGTACGTCTCACACACGTGGAGACAGATAATATGAATAATTATATTCTGGGTAAAATATGTACATATATTATAGTCCAAGTACAGTTTTAGGTTCTCAGGCTTATCCCAGACAGTTTTGGAACAATTTGAATACTTCCTCCTCTCAGACTACTGACAATGGAGGGCTGTGACCTCTTTGGGATTTGAACTCATGATGTCCTGATGATTCAGCAGTTAGACACGGTTTGTGTCCAAGAAAGAATGAAATGTTTGAAAATGTCTTGCTCAGACAGAAAGCATTGTCTGTGATTAGATAAAGAACAGCTACCTCTGTGGAATAACTGCAGAAAGTAAAAAGTGTTTTAGAAATTGTTATTAAGTGTGTTTGCATTTCTTCTGAGTGAGATTTCACGGTTGCTGAGTGGCACAACTAACTGGCCGCTCATAAGGAGTTCATGAGATAATGCCATAGCTTTCTGTGAATTCAAGGATTCAAGGAAACTTTATTGTCATTCGCATTACATTTGGTACATGGGGTGGAATGAAATTGTAGTACTCAAGGACCCAGTTATACCCAAGAATGGGAGCCTGAGAGGAGATTACCTCTCACACCAATACTTGACCTACTATACTACACCAATGAGCGCACTTCTATACCAAATACACTCAATTATGTTGGTTAACATGATTTAATAATTAGTTTGAAAGTGAGCATTCCCTAAAAACTGTTTTACAGCCCAATATGGTTATGCCTTTTTGTGAAATTCAATTTGTCTACCAAAATGGTGGCAGCTCGATGGAGTGGCATCATCAGAATGCTATGGATTCACGGTTTATACTTCACTATACTTACTATACTATAATCTGAGACGTGCAGAGTTGCTAACTTTAAAATTGTAACGCTGAAGTTAAATCTACTGCCAACGCCAAACAACAAGCCCAGTGTGGACATTCAACAGCCCTGTCCCACTCTGGGTCCATGCAGATACCAAGAAGATCCATCTGAGAAGAAGGAAAAGCAGAAGTGGAGTCTTCTACGACCACCTTCTTCACCCACCGCAACAAGTTCTAAAGTTGTGTCCTACCTGACCATATTCACAAGTAAGTCTTATTCGTTTGTCCATTTATTAAATTGGTTTCGTGTTTCTACACTCACTGTTTATATTACCATATAGGAGCACTTTGTAGTTCTTCAGTTCCAGACTGTAGTCCATCTGTTTCTCTGTATACTTTGTTACCCTGTACTTCAATGGTCAGGACCCCCACAGGACCACCACAGAACAGGTATTATGTGGATGGTGGATCATTCTCAGTTCTGCAGTGACAGGGGGTACTGCAGTATCACCGACGTGGTGCTGGTGTGAGTGGATCAGACACAGCAGTGCTGCTGGAGTTTTTAAAGGACGTGTCCACTCACTGTCCACTCTATTAGACACTCCTACCTTGTTGGTCCACCTTATAGATGTAACATTAGGAGACAATAGCTCATCTGCTGCTGCAGAGTTTGTGTTTTCTAGTGTTTCATCGGTAGTCACAAGACGCTGCCCACAGGATGCTGCCCACTTGTTGCTGTTGGCTGGATAGTTTTGGTTGGTGGACTATTCTCAGCCCAGCAGCACTGCTGTGCCTGATCCACTCACACCAGCACGACACACACTAACACACCACCACTACCACTGCAGTACCATCCTGACCATTGAAGAACAGGGTTACAGAGTACAGTCTACAGTCTGTGACTGTGACTGAACTACAAAATGCTCCTATGTGGTCAGTGGTGCTGATAAAATGGACACTGAGTGTAGATCCCTTGGTGAATGTATGTGTACAGTAGCTGAACATTTATTTGCTCAGTTCAGTTTGATTGCTCTACAGGCCTCCACTGTTGGGCCTCAGTGACGAAATAACACTGTTATGCTGTTGTGTTTTCCAGTCCTGCTGTGTGTTGTTCTGAGCGTGATTCTGACCAAGGGACTATCATTAGTGTCAGAGTGGTGGATGATACTCATCATCACTGTAGCTCTGCTGTGCTTGCTCATCATTGTCATTGTCATCTGGAGGCAGCCACAGAGCCGCGTCAAAGCTGCTTTCATGGTAAGAGTCAGCCTGACCACATGTATTTAGTGTGGTCAGAACCCATCTTAGAATAGCTGTGATTTAAAAAGATAAGTATGACATATTTACTCAGATCTAATTGAGGGGAAATATATTCAAAATATGCAAATGAATAAAACAATCCTGAGAGCCAGTAAATACTATTATCCATGAAGAGTGGACAGATTATTCTCAAGGGGCTAACTGTGGGATGTTCTTTAGGTAACCCTGAGTTTGATGCAACGGTCTAAGCATTGGCCTTATCATTTCTTCTCTCCCTCCATCACCAAGTTTTCAGTTAGCTAATGTAAAATAATTAGCAGTTAGTGTTCTCCTCCATGCGTGTTGAGCCTAAATGCTTCGTAGCCTCATGTGACTGGGGGTAGACGCAGCCAGCGGCTGGAACTGAACATAAATTGTGGTGAAAACAAATGAGTGAAAATTCAACTGAATAAAATGAAATAGTGGACAGAAAAGGCAGAGTCTATGTTGGTGGAGTTTCATGCGTCACGGAGGAAGCTTGTGCTAGCCCTCACTGTCCCAGTTTAGTAGAATCATGTGATTGGTGGAGGGGTAAAACTAAATGGTGGAAAATTAGTCATTAGATTAAATAAAACATGCATGGAGAAAGCAGTCAATACTTGGCCTACTATCTACGATAGATGGATAAAATGATTCAGTGGTAGCGCCACAGTGTTTACTGACTGCTGGCTACGCTAAAAGCTAGATTTTTTTTTTTCCCTGCAGGTTCCTCTTCTGCCATTGCTCCCAGTTCTTAGCACATTTGTCAATATCTATCTCATGGTTCAGCTGGAAGGAGATACGTGGATCCGGTATGCAGTTTGGATGGCAATAGGTAAGTTGGGACTTCTGCCTGTTTACCACAGTAATGGTATTTGTGGTATTTGACTCTTGAGAGAGGCTCAAATGTCTCCCCTGCTAGCATCTGCTTGCTTCCTAGTAAGTTCACATACCACCGTTCTTTTCTTTTCCTTCTTGCAGGGTTCTTCATCTACTTTGCCTACGGAGTGTGGCACAGCGTCCAGAAGAAACGAGAACAAACACCTCACAGTGTCAAGATTGAAACTGTCGATTCCCAACTGGAGAAGGCCAACAAAGACGGCTCATTTGAACCTTTCCATCAAACCAAGATGTAACCAGAGGCGGGGTCCACGGAGTCAGACTCTGCCCCATTAGCTTGATCTGAAATGAAAGCTTCAAGGTTCCTACTGGATCAGCATATAGGCATTACTGAAAGTATGTATTCTGAACACCTGCAACCTGCAATTGGGCTTAATCCTTGTCAGGGAAAGTCATGGTGAGTTAGTAAAGTAAAAGTAAATAAATCATGTGACACACTTCTGCACATTTTAATTAATAGTATTCAGTGAGGTCATTAAGAAGACCCTGTCGCCATTTTGGAAGGAAACCAGTGACTCAGAGTGCGCTGTAATGGTGTTCGTGTCGTCACCGTTACTGCAGGTGATACAGACCGAACAAAACAGACCAGAATGACCAGAACATACAAGTGGATATGTTGGACACTTTAGACACAGTCTCCAAAAAAAAAAAAACAAAGGTCTATACTTCACCTACTACACTAACAAGCGCACTTCTATACTTCACCTACTACTCTACGGAGTGCACTTCTGTACTTCACCTAGTACACTAATGAGCGCACTTCTATACTTCACCTACTACTCTACGGAGTGCACTTCTGTACTTCACCTAGTACACTAACAAGCGCACTTCTATACTTCACCTACTACTCTACGGAGTGCACTTCTGTACTTCACCTAGTACACTAATGAGCGCACTTCTATACTTCACCTACTACTCTACGGAGTGCACTTCTGTACTTCACCTAGTACACTAACAAGCGCACTTCTATACTTCACCTACTAC
>CM067496.1:10529497-10561164 GCA_034552555.1 Semaprochilodus insignis | reverse complement strand
TTCAGAATTGGTCCCTAATTAATCAGTAGTGAAGCATATCCTCTGTTTTGGTCTTGAGAACATTTGAGTGGCTATTTTGGGTGGAACAGTGTCGAATCATACCATCGCCATTGCTTTGCTGTAGGTCTGCTTTCTTCTGGGTGGAGAATGTGGGTCTAACTCTCTCATCCTGTCTGATCTTTTAGTTTCAGGTTCCACAGCTGCTGCAGTTCAAAGTATTTCTATATCAGAGCCGACGACCAGAGAAGATTTTCTGCAGTGTATGTACGAAACACACACACACACAGGCATGCATATGCACAAAGACCGTCTTTATCAAGCATCTTGATGAGAGAGAAAGGGAGGGAAGCATTGTGCATGGGCCTGCTGCCCAGCATTCAACATGAGAAAACACATCGGTCACACGTTTTGAAACTAAAGAACAACAATAACAACATAAAACAGTATTTAATGTCCCTTTGGTGCGGCGGGTGCCTCCAGCCCATGCTCAAGGCTGTACCTTGCCGCTCCTCCTGAGCACAGCATCTTACTCATGCAAGTCCGGCAATACTGGGTACACCAAAAGCAGCAACAGCACTTCTCTCAGCCACCCACCGCTCTCCTCAGCATCCACTGTGCTGTCGATGTCAGTGAAGGTGCAGCTTGTGAAGTCTTTGTCTCAGCTTTGCCACTGGTGACTGCACATTGTTCGCCCTCTGGCCATCTGATTGCCTCTGTAAGTGCGTGTGAGCATACCCGGTCTTAGTAGGGATATCCAAAAGCCCGTGACAACAGGTATGATTAGTCGTCTACTGTTTGTGCTGCACTTGACCCAAGGTCTGCAGGTGCCACCGATTCTCCTTGCTGGTTCCCATTTTCCTGCCTCAGGCTTGCACAGTGTAAGCTCCTTCCTGGGCTGCTCCGCCATGTAATGCTGGGTTGCACTGCCACTTTTTCCTCTTTTACAACTCTCAACATTAACAACATTAAAATAGAACTTTAAATGTCAAAAAAGTTTATTTTCTGAATTTTATATATATCTGTTTTTGTGTTTTCAGACTGGCGTCAGCTGGCTCTGGATCCCAATACCGTAAATAATTTCCTCTGCCTGTCTGAAAAGAACAGAGCGGCGAGGTGGAGAGGAAAAGGCCAGCGTTACTCCAATCATCCAGAGAGATTCGACTCAGCCTTTCAGGTGTTGAGTGTGGAAAGTCTGAGTGGACGCTGTTACTGGGAGGTTGAGTGGAGCAAGGGGTGGTTCGGATTGGCCATATCAGTCTCATATAAAGGGATCGGCAGGAAGGGGCAGGGTGGTGAGTGTAAGTTTGGGTATAACGATCAGTCCTGGAGCCTGGAGTGTTCTTCTTCTCTCTCTTTCCGACACAACAACATCGAGACCAAGATCTCAGCTCCACCGGCCTCCAGAGTAGGAGTGTATGTGGATCACAGTGCAGGAACTCTGTCCTTCTACAGCGTCTCTGACACAATGACCCTCCTTCACACCGTCCACACCACATTCACTCAGCCTCTCTACGCTGGGTTTGAGATTGGCCTGAAATCATCAGTTAAATTTTGTGACTCCAGCTGATTATAACTGACACTTTTAATTAGTTTTAATTTTAATTAAAATTTTTCAGTTTTAGTTTGTCTATGTGCCTTAATTGTTTAGTTTTGTTTATATGTTCTAGAGAGTGACAGTTTCGGTTTGTTTGGTTTTTTTTTCACTTTCAGTTTAGGTGGTTAGTATAATATGAAAAATTGTTTATTTCTAAGGAATTTTGCTGTTTTAGAAATGCTAAGCTAATGCTAAGTCTATATTCAGCTAGTTTGAAAGACTCACATTAAGCCATCTCCACCTCCTGGGTATGCCAAAGAAGGGGAATGCACTTCTAGACTGTAATGCATGCAAACACATTGTTTTGTATTTTCAAAATGGAATACATTTTTTTTTTTTATTCATAAATTTTATTTTCATAATAGTTTTAATTTATAGTTTATAATCATCCCACAGGAGGAGACTGTTTTGTTTTGTCAAATGAAAATTATTTTAGATCTGGTGGTATAATTTGTGACCGTTGTAAAATACCACAAATATTCTTTGAAAATCCATATATCTTTGTTGATATGTATATATAAAGGTTGTTAATAATACACATCTTCATTTTCTTTTGTGTATCTGTTGAAATTTCTTCTTTTGGTGTCAGTTGAAGAGATGAGACCGCTCTGGGTGTGATGTTAGTTTACTGAGCTCTGGTTCCAGAATGCAGTCCAGAGTGAAGTCTACAGACAGAACTAATAGAGAAAAATAAAACAAGTTTACAACATATCTGTGAAAATAGTGGATGTGTGCATTCTCACACACTTCGGTATAAATGCATATAAACACCAAAATCAAGCATGCAAATGCATATCACTGTTGCTGAAACAAAAATGACTAAATGTTTATAACAGGTGAAAATATTTTGATTCTAAGTTTTTATTAGAAATTCTAAAATCAGCAGAACAACCTGAAACGAGAATCTTTGAATGTTCACGTTAATTTCAGAATTTCTTAGTTTTTCTTTGTTGACAGAATGCCCACCTGAGAGAACTTCACTGGAAGTCAATCAGATCAACGGTGTGCACTGTTTAGAAGTACCTTGTACCCTGTATATTGTATGTATGTTGTTAATTCTTTAACGTACACTGCCTAGCCAGTCACATTAATTTTTCCCCGAGATCTTGTACTGATGATGGGAGATTTGGACCACTGCGCAAAGTCTTCTCCAGCACATCCCAAAGATTCTCAATGGGGTTCAGGTCTGGACTCTGTGGTGGGCAATCCATGTGTGAAATGATGTCTCCTGCTCCCTGAACCGTTCTTTCACAATCTGAGCCCGATGAATCCTGGCATTGTCATCTTGGAATATGGCCGTGCCATCAGGGAACAACAAATCCGTTGATGAAATAACCAGGTGGTTCAGTATGTTCAGGTGGTCAGCTGACCTCTTTCTTTGGGCACATCCAATCTATATGCTCCCTAGCAAATTGAAGCCTCACTGACGAGTGGTCTTCTTAAGGCTACACAGCTGTTTAGTCCCGATCCCTTGAGTTCCCTTCGCACTGTGCATGTGGAGATGCTCTTCCTCTCACTGTTAAACATGTCCCTGAGCTCTACTGCTGTTTCTCTACCATCTGATTTCACCAAACGTTTAAGTTATCGCCCATCACCATCATTCAGGATTTTTTTCCGACCACATTCCTTCCTGGGAGATGATGTTTCTCCACCGTCCTTCCACTGTTTAATAATGAGTTGGACAGGTCTTAACCCGACTTCAGTAGTTTCAGCATCTCCTTAGATGTTTTCTCTGCTTGATGATATTAATTTGACCTTCTGAAACAGATTAACGTCTCTCCACGACCACAGGACGTGTCTTTCCACATGGTTGTTTAACAGATGAGAAGCTACTCGCTGCATCAGTTCGGGTTAAATAACTTGTTGCCAGCTGAAACATAATCACCCATGCAGTAATTATCCACAGGGAGGCTCTTACCTGTTAGCTCAGTTAAATCCAGGTGGTGACCTTTTGTTTGGCCAGGCAGTGTATATACAGTAAAAAGACCCATATACATAAAGTTAGACCGTTCCAAAACAATAAGTACAAAAAAGAGAAGTGAGAAAATGAGAAGCCTGGAGTAATATCATGGTGAGAGAAACACAAAATCTCACACAGAAACCAGGATTTATAAACAGCTCTGGAAAAACTGAAGAGCCCACCTCCAAATGATCAGTTCCTCTAGTTGTACAGTTTCTGGGTTTGTGTTGGACCAAAATGAGCAGTTCTGTTTGATTCTATACACTACTGGAAACACGTCTCCCAAATTCCAGATCAAATATTGTATTTAGATCTGTTTATTTAGAAAATCACTAATGACCTTCCAGAAGCCTGTTTTTAGAACCATGCTCGCTGTGCATTTCACCCCAGCCACCGCTCGCCAGTCTCTCTGTAGGTCACTTGAGGTCATCTTACGGTGGTTAAGGGACATTGGAATGAGGTGGCGCTCATCACGGTCAGTAGAGAGTGGTTTTGGCCCTCTGCCAGTCTGTAGCTGTGTTGTCCTGTGTGTTTGCTGCTTGACCTTGTTCTTATGAACCAGACGCTCACTGTATCTGCCAGTAAAGCTAGAACCCAACCTTCTGTTCCTCACTAAGAACCTGCTGTACATGTGGAGATGCTGATTTAAGAAGGAACTGGAGTGGGCTCTTATTTATTTCCAGAGCTGTATACCGATTAAGGCACATTTGAATAAAAACAATAATTGGCGACACGCTGTGGTAAAACAGAGAATTGCAGCTTGACACTGACTCAGACTCATCAGCTAGAAGTCCAAGTCTTGACTCAGACTCGACTAAAAGTCACGGTCTTGTCTCAGTCACTTGGTTTGACTACAACAGCTGTGCATGTGCTAATGTCAAGTTCATACTATTAAAAACTATTCAGTCATGAATTATTATTACTAAAACTATCAAAAACAGTTCTTATTATAACTCCTCCCAGTTAAAGTGTCATTTTGAAAGATATGCTGTTTTAATGTTTCAGATTTTCACTGACATCATTGTGGATGAAAATCTGAATCAGTTCATTATATCTCCTCCCCTCTGCCTCTCTGCCCCCCTTCTCTCTCATAACGTAACACACAGTGAACCAGGAAGTCTCAGGGCAGTTCAGAGAACACTAAGCTGAACTCAGAGTGCTGCTCTCTCTCTCTCTCTCTCTCTCTCTCTCTCTCTCTATCTCTCTCTCTCTCTCAGTCTGAACCTTAAGGGAAAATGGCAGAAGCCAGTATTTCAGATCAGGACCAGTTCATCTGTCCAGTCTGCCTGCATCTGCCGAATGATCCAGTGACCATTCCCTGTGGACACAGTTTCTGCATGGTCTGCATTAATGGCTGCTGGGATCAGGAGGATCAGAGGGGGGTCTACAGCTGCCCCCAGTGCAGAGACACCTTCACTCCGAGACCTGCTCTACGCAGAAGTTACTTCATAGCTGATATATTGGAGAAACTGAAGAAGACTGAGCTTAAGCCTGCTTCTCCTGCTGGATCTGGAGATGTGGAGTGTGATTTCTGCACTGGGAGGAAACTCAAAGCTGTGAAGTCCTGTCTGACGTGTCTGGCCTCCTTTTGTGAAGATCATCTCAAACCTCACTATGAAGTTCCTGCCTGGAAAAAGCACAACCTGGTCAAAGCTTCCAAACAGCTACAGGAGAAGATCTGCACTCAACACGACAAGCTGATCGAGATATACTGCCGTACTGACCAGAGCTGCATCTGCTACTTGTGTACAATGCATGAACACAAAGGCCACGATACAGTTGCAGTTGTAGAAGAAAGAACCCAGAAGCAGGTGAGAACTATCAGTTCACGCTGACTATCTTGCTCTCTGCTCTTGCTCTTTGCTATCAGGCAAAGCCTGACGAAGGAAACATCCTTTACTTTAAAAAAATTAGTTGTGTACGTAACGGGCGTAGTTGGTTCTGTTGTGAGGACTTATGTACAGCTTGTAGTTGGCAAGAGAGTGAAGATAGCAGTTAGCAAGTTGGCTAAACTGCCTTTCATAAACACTAAAACTAATAAAGGTAACAACATAATTCACTGCCCCAGCGTAGACCAGCAAATCTTTCACCAACAAAACCAGCACATAGATGCTGGTGTGCTGGTCGACCACCATAGCCATGCTGGATGTGTATACGTGAGATCAGCATGTCTGGGACCTTTGGAGCAGCATAAACCAGCATCAATCAGCACAAACCAGCTTCCGTGAGTGTGTATTGCATGTCAAAGTTCATCAAAGTTGAACTACATGGATATACAGCTGCAAGAAAAGAGTATTTGGGATTACCTGGATTTCTGCATTGATGACCAATAAAATGTGGTCTTATGTTACAATTATAGACAAACACAATCTAGCTACACACAAGCAATTTCTTTTCAGTACCGTTCATGTCTTTTACTGAACGTTAACATCCACCGTGTGGGGTAGAAAAGGGAAGTGAACTTTCGTTGTGAACTGTTAATGACTTCTATAATGGGACCACCAACATGGTGGCATGGTGGAAAAAAAGCATCATGAATTACAAGGTGTTAAAACATTGTACAGGAGAATGTACAGGGCAGCAGTCTACGACCTCAAGCTGAAGAAACATTAAATATTACGAGAAGACAATAACCCAAATCACACATGTAAATCACGTAAAGAAGGGCTGAAAAAGAAGAAGGAGTTTCCTGACCTCATCAAATCAAATCAAATTTATTTATATAGCGCTTTTTACAACTGATGTTGTCTCAAAGCAGCTTTACAGAAATTCAGTAATAATAATTCATTAAGGAGAGAAAAGAAAGAAGCCCCCGGTGAGCAAGCCGAAGGCGACGGTGACAAGGAAAAACTCCCTCAAGTTGGAGGAAGAAGCCTTGGGAGGAACCAGACTCACACGGGGTCCCGTCATCCTCCTCTGGTCCAAACTACAGTTTGAAATTGTTCAAAGTAACATCAGTTGAGTATCTAATTATGCTGATCTAGTCGTCGTGGTGACAATGAAGTTGATGAAGAACTAATTGTGTAATAATAGTCCGATGCAGGTAGCCATAGCTGAGAAATGAGTCTGCAGCGGGAAAGCCTGGTTAGTCCTTCATCAGTGATAGGCTGGGCAGGTAAGCAGCTGGTCAGGGGTGGATAGAAGGGAAACCCGGTCAATCTTCCTTCAGTGTCTGGCTGGACAGGTAGGCAGCTGGTCAGAGGTGTGCAGCAGGAATGCCTCAGTATCGAGCCGGATCGGAGGGCAGCCATTAGCTCGGTAAGAGTAAAGGAGACAATTAGCTCTGTTTGGGACTAATTATGGAACCTTGACCCTATTAGGATGCTGTGGTGTGAGGGCTGTGCAAGCAAGGCATCCCAGATATACTGACGAAATGAAACACATTTACAGGGAAGACGTGTCCAAAATCCCTACTCTATATTGTGCAAATCTTATTTGCGGCTAATGGTTTTAGGGAGGTGATGCTGCTAAAGGAGGTTATTAAATTCAAGGGTTCACTTTTTTTTTCTAGCCTGCACTGTGGATGTTACTCAGTGTGATCAATAAAAGACATGAAACGTACGAAAGTCCTAAAAGTAGATAAGTAGAATTAAACAAATGAGACAAAAATATTAGATCTGGTAATTTATTTAATGAGGACAATGATCCGACAGAACATATCTGTGAGCGGCAACAGTATGTGGACCTTTGCTATCAGTATCTGATGTGACCCCACTTGTGCAGCACTGACTGCAACTAAACGTTCCTGATAACTGTTAGCTAGTCCTGCACACTTAAAGGAATTTTAGCCTGTTCCTCCGTGCAGAACAGCTTCAAGTCTGTTACGTTGGTGGGTTTCCTCCTATGAACTGTGTACTTCAGCTGCTTCCACAACATTTATATTGGACTCAGTTCAGAACTTTGACTGGGCCACTCTAAAACATTAACTTTATTCTTCTTTATCTGTTTTTGATAGAATGATTTGTGTGCTTGGGTCCTTGTCTTACTGCATGACCCACATTCTGTTGAGATTCAGCCGTCCTGGCCCAGATCCATCAAAACAGCACAAACTATAATACTACCACCATTGTGTTTCACGGATGGGATAAGGTTCTTATGCTGGAATGCAGTGTTTCCATTTCTCTAATTATGATGCTTCTCATTTAAACCAAAACAGATCTATTTTGGCCTTATATGTCCACAAAACACTGTTCCAGTAGCCTTCTGACCTGTCTGTGTGATCTTAAGAAATAGAAAAAAACGTTCTATTTGGAGAGTAGCGGCTTTCATCTTGCAACCCTGCCATGCACAACACTGTTGTTCGGTGTTCTCCTGATGGTGGACTCACAAACATTAACATTAGCCAATGTGAGAAAGGTCTTTAGTTGCTTAGAGGTTACCTTGGGTTCCTTTCGGACCTCACGGACTATTACACGCCTTGCTCTTGGGGAGGGTAATAATGGTCTTGACTTTCCTCCATGTTTATACAGTCTGTCTGACTGTGGATTGGTGGAGTCCAAACTCATCCCATTGACTCTAATTTCACCTTTAAATTATCTGCTAAAAGTTCACATACTTTTGCTGCTCACAGATATGTAAAACTGGATCATTCTCCTCAATAAAAAAATAACCTACTAATAGGTCTAGTGTTTTTGAAGGACTTGTTTGAAAATCTGATGAAGTTTAAGGTCAAATTCATGCAGACATGTAGAAAATTCTTGTCACGCCTCTGGGTTTCNTTAAGCTTTTGTCTTACTCCTTTGGATTTGTCTGCCTGTATCTCCCGCTCTCTGGTTCTCGACCCCTGCCTGCCTCTCTGGTTATCCTCTCTGCCTTGTCCCCTCTGTAATGTTTGCCTGGTCCATGCTGGTGCGCTGTATTACCAATCTGTCTAATAAATCTCAATTGACTTTTAGCTTGGCGTGTGTTGATCTAAGTTTGTTAATCCTGACAATTCTAAAGGGTTCACAAACTTTCAAACACTACTGTATTTAGTCATTTATCAATTGAGGAAAATGATCCAGTACTTCATATCAACAACTAAGTAGTGTTGGCAACTGTGGATCAGTCCTGCACATGAGCTTGGAGCAATTATAGCCCATTCCTCCATACTCTGTACATGAACTGACTTCAGGTCCTTCCACAACATCTCCACAGGATTATGGTCAGGACTTTAAATTGGAGTTGCTGGTAGAATTTGAAACCCATTGTTCCATCAATGATGGCAAGCTGTCCTGGCCCAAATGCAAAAAAGCAGTACTACGATACTATGATGTTTATCAGATGGGATAAACGTCTGCTTTTAGGATTTCATGATTCCTTGTGAAAGCCCAGTAGTTGATGAAACTGTCCCCATAAATTTATCTAGATGATGAATAGTTAGTTAAGCATCACTGTTTGCTGCTAACAGACTCGCTTTAACTGGTTTACACTTTATATTCTCTTTATAACTGGCCATCTCTAGAGCCGATCGAACAGTTCAGCAGAAAGCTAACTGGCTAAGTCAACAAACTTCGAGTTTAAGCCTTTAAAGGACTTACAAAGTAAATTATATGCCACCTATATGCCTGGTAGGAGTGCAGAATGTCAGAATTTACACTGGAGTTGACATCAAAATCCAGTACAGCTTAGGTTAGCTAATTGCTAATTTGATGCTAATATACCACATTGAAAAAATGATCAAAGTGCTTTTTTTGTTTTTTGTTGTTTTGTTGTCTCTGTGTACATAAAACTGACTATTACTATATTAGAACTGTGCAGCAGTATAATCTGTTTCTCCTCAGAGGGAGCTGAAGAAGGTGCAGACGAAGTTTCAGCTGAGACTCCAGATGAAGGAGAAGAAACTGCAGGAGCTGAAGCAAGCTGTGAATACTATAAAGGTGAGCAGAGAGCTGCATATCTGTGGACTCTGATCTCATGGACTATGGACATCGCAGCATGTCTTAAAGTTTGCAGGGCTATAAGCACATAAATAACACTAATAAGAGGAGACTTCATACACTCAGAATGGAAAGAAAAGAAGTCGATCACACTGGAGTAATGTGAAATAGAACTTGGGCTGGAGTTCTGGGACTATATTACAGAAAGTTCTTAAACCTGAACTCTTATACTGTCTGCTTCCTCGTCAGGTCAACTTCAGTTAGTTAAGCTATTACAGAACAACACTTCTAACTTCGTAATCGTCTCCGTTAACTCCAGATAAGAGACCAGTACTACACAAACATCCTAACCACACTAAGCTTCAGGATAAGCTCCAACAGTGTCCTAACTGTTATCTGTTTCTACGGTTTCATGCATTACTAGTGTTCTGGTCAAGACTGCTAGACATCGAAAACCAAGACCAGGAGTGTCCAAGAGTCCACTGAGTGTCACTCAAATTGAATTAGCTTTTAGCTAATTGTATTTTCATTATCATTCATTTTACATTATACATACTATTATATATACTAACATACAGGGGTTGGACAATGAAACTGAAACACCTGGTTTTAGACCACAATCATTTATTAGTATGGTGTAGGGCCTCCTCCTCCTTTTGCGGCCAATACAGCGTCAGTTCGTCTTGGGAATGACATATACAAGTCCTTTTTTGGATACAATCCGGGTTAGCACCCGAACATCCCTTTCAGACAGCTTCCTCTTGCGTCCACAGTTAATCCTGTTGGATGTGGTTCGTCCTTCTTGGTGGTATGCTGACATTACCCTGGATACCGTGGCTCTTGATACATCACAAAGACTTGCTGTCTTGGTCACAGATGCGCCAGCAAGACGTGCACCAACAATTTGTCCTCTTTTGAACTCTGGTATGTCACCCATAATGTTGTGTGCATTGCAATATTTTGAGCAAAACTGTAAAACTGTGCTCTTACCTGCTAATTGAACCTTCACACTCTGCTCTTACTGGTGCAATGTGCAATTAATGAAGATTGGCCACCAGGCTGGTCCAATTTAGCCATGAAACCTCCCACACTAAAATGACAGGTGTTTCAGTTTCATTGTCCAACCCCTGTACATGACATGATATCTCATTTTATAGACTATTGCAAACTATAGCATTAAATAAAATACAGTCTGAAATATTATTATTATATTATACTCTTTATCAAATGTTGCATGGTAACTGGAAGCAGTGATGAAGTCCAGGGCGTAATGTCCCCTTTAAATTATCATTGATTTTAGGAGAGAATGAACAATTGACAGCTGACAAAGAAGTGTTATAGTATAATATAATGTGTTCTTGTGTGGTATGTGTAATCAATACACTCATCATCAAAAAACAGCTGCACCCAGAAGGAGGTGTGGGGTTGCAGGGCTATTGGGAAGGAAGATAAAGGTTACCAGGATCAATAACTGATGATAAATTTAGACTGATATGATCAATATTTATTGAGCTACACATACAGAAGTCTGTCTCTCAGTATGGCGTCGGGCCGCCGTGTTTGTTAAAGCAACATGCAACGTCTCGGTATGGAGCTGTAGAGGTTCCTAATGGTGTCCTTGAATACCCTCACACAGTTCCTGCAGATGATGCGGTAGGGGTGGAGGTGGAGTGACACCATCCCTTCTGGACGTGTGACAACAAACCGCTCATCTTGACATTGACCATGGTGCCTCCACACACGGATTCTTTGGTCGTCTCCACCAAGACAAAAGTGGGACTCGTCACTGAACATGACCCGCTGCCATTAATGCCACTCATGGAAGGCATCATTGCTCGCTGAACGTCTGCAGTCATGGCTGCTGGGTCACTCCTCACATGTTGGACAATCTGTTGGTTCTCCCTCTCTGTGGTTTGTGTCTCCCAGATCCTTCATGTCACCAGTGCGTGCCTTCTTCTATCCACTGCCACCAACAGTGTGATATGGTAACAGCCGCACAACCGGTATGGCAGATTGATAAGACCATCCCGCTTCCCAGAGCCCTACAAGGCGCCCCCTTTTCCAACTCCTCCAAATCGCTTTGGAACTCTCCTCTGAAGCATACTTTGTTTGCAAAGGATGGTATCAACACAACACCAGACCTTATATAGTCAGTCAGGTGCAGCAATAAGACCCAGCCTTGCTTACAGAATTCACCTCTAACTTTGCCAGTCTCTCTCCAATCTCTGTATTTACTGGAAGGGTCATAAACATCCATCTGTTCTGAACCCCATGGAAGATTTTCAAAAATAGAAATAGGGCGTCCATCAAAAACCACATGTCAAATCACTCTACATAGCACTGTGTTGCCCACAGCTCCTGTAGGAACCCACATTGTAATGGAAGTGACTTGATTTTGCTGTTCTCACTCATGTTGATTGCTGTTAGGACACGGTGTTCGTTCTTTTTCCTGCTGTGTGTCTAGATATGGTTTGACCACAGGTCAAAATAGATGTTGTCATAATTGCTCACGGGGGCCCCCTAGTGGCTTGGGTCCCTGGGTACATGCCCATAAAGCCAATTGGATAATCCAGACCTGCCTCTCTCTCGTTCAGAACTCTGCTCAGGCAGCAGTGGATGAGAGTGAGAAGATCTTTACTGAGCTGATCAGCTCCATCGAGAAGAAGCGCTCTGAGGTAACAGAGCTGATCAGAGCTGAGGAGAAGGCTGAACTGATCCAAACCGAGGAGCTGCTGGAGAAGCTGGAGCAGGAAATAGCTGATCTAAAGAGGAGAAACAGTGAGCTGGAGCAGCTTTCACTCACAGAGGATGACATCTATTTCCTCCAGGTAACAGTCACTCACCATGTCTGAACATTTGTTTACATCCAGCGTTTCCTCTGACATATAGGTTTCTATAGTGATGGAGTTCATTCATAGTGATGGAACACAGTTCCACTGTTCCACAACCCAATGCTGGCTGGCTATATACCCCTCTAGCTCAAGCCTTGCATTGGACATGGCGACCTTAAGCTCATGTGCGCCTGCATTCACTCATAATTCACTCATGAGGAGGTGCTGTTTGCTCTAATTCACTTTGTATCTCTCAATTTTGTTTGTTCATCTCTGTGTAGAGTTTCGAGTCTCTCTGTGTCTCTACCGGATTTGAGGACTCGTCCAGCGTCGTCCATCAGCATCTGTCATTTGAAGCACTGATGAAATCTCTATCTGATCTGAAAGACCAACTAGAGCAATTCTGCAGTAACGCATTCAGCAACAACCCTGAACAGGGTAAGAGGAGCTCCACCTCATCAGTGACAGACTAAAGATAAACACACATGTACTCTTAGAGTGGAGGCAGCACACCTATCTAGACCACAGTACTGGTACCCGAACACTTCCATCGAAGCGTGTGTTTCCAGTTTTTTATTTATAAACCCAAACATATGTGGGTGGTCCTACACCTGCTGGACTGTAGTCATACCACCACCTCTGCTTTGCAGTAGGTGTTCTGCTTTCCTTTGTGTCTGGGTGGAGAGTGTGGTTTGAGAGAGGCGACATCTGTGGTTGTTCCTTTTCTCTGCAGTTACATAATATTGTTTGCTGAAGCCAGGTAAATGTCTTTTCTCAAGAAGTATGCTGAGGAGTTAATTCACTCACTCTTTCTGACCTTTTAGTTTCAGGTTCCACAGCTGCTGCAGTTCCAATGAATTTACTCTCAGAGCCGACGACCAGAGAAGATTTTCTACAGTGTATGTACCAAACAAACAAACACACACACACACACACACACACACACACATATACAGATCATCTTGTTCAACTATTAACAGGGCTGAACTGGTAATCTGGTATACAAGGAATTTTCCAGGTGGGCTGATGCACCACTGGGCCAAAATGAAAATTTCCGGGGTAAAGAAATTGCAATAAGCCCATAATGCACAGCCACACATTGGCTCGTTTTCTATACTGGGGATTAATCACATTTCCTGCTACACCCCATCCTTCTCCCTTTGTTTCTCATGTCAGATGATGTGACTCAAAAACTTGATGACATGAGCCAAAAATCTGTGGATGGGTGTTAAATGGAAGTAGAGTGTAAAGTGTAGTGTAGCGAGACAGAGGGAGCAGGAGCAGGAGGAGCAGTGTAGAAGGACAGATTAATCAGGAACAGGAGGACACCTATGTAGAGAAACAGAGCAAACAGAGGACAGAGCGAGCAGGAGCAGACTAGTGTAAATGGACAGAGTGTGCAGGAGCTGGAGGAGATTAATATTGAGTGACAGATCAAGCAGAAGCAGGAGAAGACCAATATTAATCAGGATTTTGCAAGATGAAAGAGGTGTACAGAATGAATCAAATTTCTGATTGTCTTCTTCACATTGCTTAGGTTCACATAGTCCAAACAGGCGACATAAGTAAGGACTGGCGTGGGACAGCGGCGAACCAGCAATCAGTCCTAACACCCTGCACCTGGTGAATGGGCTATATATACCTCTCAGGAAGCAGTCTGGATTGCTTGTTCTTTGCCACACCAGGCGTGTGTAAGGTCCTGGCTGGTAAAGGTAGAGGGCTGAGAGACATTTATCTGTTGCTCTATTTCTCTCCCCCTCCCTCCCTCCCCACCTCGCCCTGAACCGTTTTCCACCAGCAGCTACCATTGCAATATAGTTCAAACAGGCTACATAGTCCATAGTGTGTTAACCTACATCACCTCCAGACGTTATGCATTATAGAGAGGATAGTAATTCATATATTAAGTCTTTTAATTAACAAAATTAGTTAGCAATATTCACTGTGATGAAAGCATTAGTATGATACATTTTTATTTGTAGACCACTATTGTAAAGTGTAACTGTAATATTTGTTGTCATTATTGATTATGTTGAGGATTTGTTTCAGCCCAAGTGTGCCTGTATCTTAGTCGAGGTGTGTACTTTGTTCAGAAGGTGTGTTTTTTGATGTTTTAGATTGGCGTCAGCTGACTCTAGACCCCAACACTGTACAACACTGCCTCGACCTGTCTGAGGAAAACAGAGAGGTGACATGGAGAGGGGGACTTCAGCTTTACTCTAATCACCCAGAGAGATTTGACTTCACGCCTCAGGTGTTGTGTAAGGAGAGTCTGCCTGGACGCTGTTACTGGGAGGTCGAGTGGAGCAGGGGGTGGTTTGGATTGTCCATATCAGTCTCATATAAAGGGATCAGCAGGGAAGGCTGGAGTGGTAAGAGTAAGTTTGGGTATAATGATCAGTCCTGGAGCCTGGAGTGTTCTTCTTCTCTCTCTTTCCGACACAACGACATTGAGACTGAGATCTCAGCTCGACCGCCCTCCAGAGTAGGAGTGTATGTGGATCACAGTGCAGGAACTCTGTCCTTCTACAGCGTCTATCACACAATGACCCTCCTGCATACGGTCCACACCACATTCACTCAGCCTCTCTACGCTGGGTTCCTGGTGGGTTTGGGGTCCTCAGCTAAACTGTGTGATTCTGGGTGAAGCTGAGTGTCTGTTTTCATTTTATTTTGATTGGCAATTTTAGTTTGGTTTTAGTTGGTCTTACAGGTGCATTAATGGTTTCCAAATGGTATTTAGTTTCACTTTTTTATTTATTTTTTTTGTATAATGTATAATTATACTAATAAAAAAGGAAGGAATTTCACTGTTTTAGCAATGCTAAATTAGTTAAACTGTAGTACAATCTCAATCTCTTGGGTTTGTCATTGAAGGAATCCACTTCTAGACCATCCTCCATGGGTTGAAAACAAAAGCTAGGGCTGGATTGATTGTGTTTTTACAGCTGCTGGATATATTCCTATTACAGCTAGCATGATCAGTAAACCATAATGAATGTAATGAATGCAATACAAATTGCATACCAAATGAAAGAACACAGTCTCAGGAATATATTTTACATTCATTACATATTCATATTTTATTCCACTATGCATTTATAAACATTTAAGTAAAAATAAAATAAAAAGTAATTAATTGTTGAACTTGATGAATCATTGATTGCTGGATCAGTCCTGGAGCATGGTTAAAACAGTCGACAACAACTGGAACGTCATTTCAAACATTCTTTCAAATAAACCATTTCAAGCATTCAAGCACAATTCTGGTTTTAAGCTTAGAATATATATATATATATATATTCATAAATGACATTCAGCCATTAAACTATTGAGACAAAATGCCCCAAACTGCCATGTTTGCTATATTGTAAATTTAGCTTTTGCAGGTAATTAAACACAATGTATTCTCTCTGTATAGTTCATTCTAATAGTTTATAGTAATCATACAGTGGAGACTGTGTTTTATGTTGTCAAATGAAAACTGAATTAGATTGGGAAGTATGATTTTAATTATTGTAAATTATCAAAAAAAATGGAAATCTGAATTTTCATTTGCTGTTTTGAAGAGTTTGTTGTTGTTCTGTATAAAGACTGTTAATAATAAGAAGCATCTAGAGCCAAAAGAGCCATCTTAACACAGAGAGCAACCAATCTGTGCCAGCTGTCTGTGCAGCAGGCACCACAGAGAGCCACTAGAGGTGGCAAGATGGCAGGACCCTATCCCCAGGCGCCACGAGAAATGGTGGGAGGTGACGACGAGGGCGGCGAGTGGCATGAGGCTGGCGCCTGTGCCACAAAACCCACCTCCTGTTCCACAGCGAGGCCACATACGGGACGTTGGAAGCAGAGTAGTGCTGGCTTGTGTGCCTCAAACCAAAGGGAGGTGACCAGCTTTTGGTTCAGTTTTGTTTTTGTTTTGTCTGTGTGTAAATAAAGTGATTATGCTCGTTAAGACGCTCACTTCTGCCGCAAGCGTCCTTTCTCCCGGGGTAGCACAGGCCATGCTGCTCTCAGTTTGTTTTTCCCCACGCATTTGTAAACTGTACCAACAGACCAAACTGTATTTTGACCTCTTATGTTTATTCAATTTCCTCAATTTAAGAAACTGCCCACAGATTCATCATCTTTGTATAGCACACACCAGTAGCGCAGCAGCTCCGCTTTCTAGGCCACATTTATGACTAGCCGTAACTTGGCTTGAAAGAATGGACAATTTCTTGACCTTTCTAAAAGAAGGCAATCGTGCGCTGTGGTTAAGAATGGTCAAACTGACCATTTCAGTGCACGGCTACTGCACACTTAGCAGTAAGAGTCACAGCACAGACCTGAAACAAGTCCAGAAAAAAGTTCAGAAGTAAAATTCACAGCTTTATAAAATGGTCATAAATCCAACAGACATCACTTCAGAGGTTATCATGCTATGTACATATGAATTATGAAGTGACTCTACCGTAGAATCTTTTAAGTAATCGTCATCCATAATCCCTACAATTGTCAAATTAATTTTAATGGTTGTGAATTAAATGAAACAAGTGATAAAACCTATGTGATGCATACAACCAGTAGATCTCAGTTCAGAGTTTATCATACTATATACATAGGAATTATGAATTTAATTAATAGAGCATTTTGTAATAGGAAATCTGTTATGTAATACTAAGTCATTGTTACTTCAACACATCATTAAATGGTTGTTTTAATTATTCATGCATAAGAGGTTCAGTTCTGAGTCTGCAGGGCACCTATGAAAGGGCTGCAGGGCACTTATAACAGGGCACTTATGAAATATGAAGTGATTTTAACCTTTTTAAGCAACTGTCCAACAACTGTCTTATGTTATTTTGTAATAAATTAAACTCACCACATAAAATGCTCATTTCTAACTATATCACTTGTACAGATGTGTGTTATTAGGTTGTTATGTTCATACCAAATCTAACTGATTTTATATTAAGCCCTGTATCATGTTTGTTTCATATAGACCACTATGCTTCTTAAAAACTGTATCAGATTGTAAAGATTACAAGAATAACTATTTTAGAAAGAATGTGGTTCTTATTTCAACACTAAATAAATCAATATAGATTTACATAAAAGTCCCCTGCTGCATTTATGTCACGCCTGCTGGCTCTCCTCTCATCCCCGATCTCCCGGACTCCGTTTCCCATAACCCACCACCCGAGGACGCCACTTTCACATGTCCGCCATCGCCCAATCCCGTTCCGCTTTTCAGATCTAAGTCGCCAGAATATTGATTTCACCTGTAGATAATTTAGTCTGTTTGTACAAATACTCCTCTCTCCCACTGACCAGTTGCGAAGTATTGCCTCATTGTGCGTACTAAGCGGGTTCGCCCTGTTGTAGTTCTCGTTAGCTTCCCTGGTTTGACTCTATTTTGACTTTCTGGTTTACTCTTCTGTCTTTTCCCTTTGGATACTGTTGCTGGTCTGGTTGTTTTGCCCGGTTCTGACTGGCTCGTTTCCTTACTCTGACTCAGTTCTTGCCCTCAGCTTTGATCTTGTTGCTGCTGTGTTGTGCTACCAGCCTGTTTAATAAACCTAGCTTTGCTTTTAGCTCAGCGTGCATCACAGCCTGTCTGTCCATCATCACAATTTACCATCAAGCATCCCACTATTGCTTAGTTTACACAGTTTAGGGCTTTCAGATTCAATAACTCAACAAACAATAATCCACCAATAAATTAACAACTGTAAAAAAGTAGAAAATTTTCATTTCTGGCAAGTCAGCTGTAATTCATCACTAAACTGATACACCAAAAAGTCAGCACACAACAATATCACTCTGAATTACAATATATCAAAATGACCTGCCAATATTGCAGCATAAAATAATCATTATACCTGATCAGACAGAATGCACATGATTTGATCAGAAGACTCCTGTAGTCACTGTCCAATGTGAAATAGAAATAATGTACATAGTATGATAAACTCTTCTTCTTTGGTTGTTTTATGACCTACTCATTAGAATGTACCAAGTTATAGTTTGTTTAATTTTACTGATCATTAAAATTCACATGACAACTGTGGGGATTTCAGGTGCCAAGTACTTATAAAATAATTACATAATTACATACTTACATAGTCGTATCTATATTGCATGATATCCCCTGAACTGATATCAGTTGGATTTGATGATTATTTATTAGAAATGGCCATTTTATGAAGTATTCACAGCATATAAAGTATTTATAAAGCATTTTGCTTATGAACTAAGGGTTTTTTCAGGTCTGTGCTGTGACTCTTACCGCTAAGTGTGCCATGCATGTTACCCGCAGTGAGGTTTTACAAATTCATCCATTTCCATTTGGGTATTTGTACCTACACAAATATAAATGCATATAAACACAAAGCAAATAAGCAAATGAGAGACAATAATCTAATTAAATAGAAAAGTGCTATTGAAAGTCTCTGCCTTGATTTGAACTAGAGCTACACCACTATTACCAGGTGCAGAAATCAAATTCACACTAGTTAAAACTGCTCCCGTCATGAATCCCGTCATGAATTATTCCTGGTCACAACGCAGTTCCTACAAGCTCTAATAGCTCCTACCAGTAAAGGTGTCACAAACGTAGGATTTATTTATTAGACAGATTTCTACAGTTTAACTACCTCCTCCTCGCTCTCTCTTCCTCTCTCTCTCGCTCCACCCCACTCCCCCTCTTTCATAGTTAAACAAACAGTGAACCAGGAAGTCTCTCAGTTCAGAAACTGATCTCAGAGTGCTGCGCTCTCTCTCTCTCTCTCTCTCTCTCTCTCTCTCTCTCTCTCTCTCTCAGTCTGAACTTTAAGGGAAAATGGCAGAAGCCAGTATTTCAGATCAGAACCAGTTCATCTGTCCAGTCTGTCTGCATCTGCCGAATGATCCAGTGACCATTCCCTGTGGACACAGTTTCTGTATGGTCTGCATTAATGGCTGCTGGGATCAGGAGGATCAGAGGGGGGTCTACAGCTGCCCCCAGTGCAGAGAAACCTTCACTCCGAGGCCTGTTCCATGCAAAAGCTACTTCATAGCTGAAATGCTGGAGAAACTGAAGAAGACTGAACTTCAGCCTTCTTCTCCTGCTGGACCTGAATATGTGGAGTGTGATTTCTGCACTGGGAGGAAACTCCGAGCTGTGAAGTCCTGTCTGACGTGTCTGGTTTCCTTTTGTAAACATCATCTTAGGTTTCACGGCGAATGTCATGCTGGGAAAAAGCACAACCTGGTCAAAGCATCCAATCAGCTACAAGAGGAGATCTGCCCTCAACACAACAAGCTGATCGAGATCTACTGCCGTACTGACCAGAGCTGCATCTGCTACTTGTGTATGACACATGAACACAAAGGTCACGATACAGTTGCAGTTGTAGAAGAAAGAAATCAGAAGCAGGTGAGAAGTAACCATTCATGGTCATTGTATTGCTGAATTGCAGCGACTCTGATATTTTCCTTTTCTTTATATTTAAAGTGGCATACAACCGCAAAACAATCAATTCTCATATTGTGTTTTATCTGTAGAGCTGCTTTGTTACAACATCTGTTGTAAAATATGCTGTATAAATAAACTTTGGCTTGACTTGAATACAGTATTAAAAACAGTCAGAGTTAATCCCTGGTCAGGAAATGAATGCAACCTGGAAGACTGGACAGGAAGACTGGTGATAGAGACATCCTTTAGTTGGTGCAATTAGAAAACTGGCAAGCTTATTTACTATGAACAACAAAGATCTGTTGTGTAAACAACAGGTATGGTCGGCATCAGTTAGGATCAGCCAGGGTGCTAACATAGCATTTAGCAAGTTGCTTAAATTCCTCTTTAATGAATGAAAACCAATACAGATAACATCATTCACCAGCAAATCTGTCACCAGCAAAACCAGCACATGCTGGGTCAACTATCATGACCAGAACAGCATCAACCGGCCTCTGTGCTGTTTCTACAGCTGGGTGTGTACACGTCAGATTGGCACATCCTTTGGAACAGCATGAACTAGCATAGATCAGCACTCACCAGCTGATGTGCTGTTTTTCAGTGTATTGCATGTCAAAGTTCACCAAAGCTGAACTAGACATGACATTTCACAGGCAAAACTTCCAGTTGCAAGAAAAAGTAAGTGAACAGTTTGGAATGATCTGGATTTCTGCAGTGAATACTAATAAAGAAGTCGGTTA
Organism: Semaprochilodus insignis; assembly: GCA_034552555.1. Lineage (NCBI taxonomy): Eukaryota > Metazoa > Chordata > Actinopteri > Characiformes > Prochilodontidae > Semaprochilodus > Semaprochilodus insignis. The sequence continues at coordinate 10,540,740 of CM067496.1, read as the reverse complement.
ATTCCTTCAGGAATGACACTTGGTACATAGGTGTGACATTGTGAGACATGAGAATGATACAAGTTTCATGCTCGGCTGCACATATGACGTAAGCCCAGATGAGCCTCATCGCTGTGACTATAAAAGTTCCTCCTGTTGGGCGTGCTTTCCATTCTGACTCTACAGGTGAACTACAGGCGAAGTATGCCTCAGAGAAGAGTTCAAAAACAATTTGAGCAGTTGGAAGAGTTGGAGAGGGGTCACAACGTAGGGCTACAGGAACCGGGATGGTCTCATCGTTGTACTGCGTGCCATACCAGTTGTGCAGATATTACCACAGCGCGCTGTCGGCAGCAGTGGATAGGAGAAGGTACATATCAGTGACATGAAGGATCTGGGAGACCTACATGGACCATTGTGCACATTCAGCAAGCAGTGACACCATGACACCATTTAACACCACGTCAACGTCGCCAAAGACTGAAATGGAATCCTACCAGACTCTCATGAAGTGACTCAGAATAGCTGCGGGTCATCTTCTGTGACGAGTCCAGCTTTTGTCTTGGACACAACCAACCAATCCGTGTGTGGAGGCACCGTGGTCAGCACCAAGATGAATGGGTTGTTGTCACGTGCCACACGTCCAGAAGGCCTGGCGTCACTCCACCTCCACCCCTACCGCACCATCTGCAGGAACTGTGTGAGGATATTCAAGCTGCATGGGATGAATTATCACAGGACACCATTAGGAACCTCTACAGCTCCATGCCGAGACGTCTGGCATGTTGGGTTAGCAAACACGGCGGCCCGACGCCATACTGAGACAGACTTCTGTATGTGTAGCTCAATAAATATTGATCATATCAGTCTAAATTTGTCATCTTATGGTGCTCCCACCGTCATGCTTCACAGTTGGGAGGAGGTATTGATGTTGATGTGCAGTGTTTTTCCTTCTAACTAAAAAAGTCCACTTTTGTCTCATCTGTCCATAGAACAGTTCTCCCAGAAGCAACATGGAACACATAACTGTGACTTAGATAACCTACATTTTATTAGTAATTAGCTACTTAGTTAGTTATTAGTTTATTAGTAAAATGATATTAAACATGATGAATCATAAAATTAAGTTCCACTAAATCTATAGGAGTACATTATATCTATACATCTATTATAGTTGCACTTTGTGCTGAATCCTAAGCCCGTGTTTCTCAACCCTGGTCCTCGAGGAACCCTGCCCTGCACATTTTAGTGCTTTAGTGGCCTTACGTGTTCCAGTTTCTGAGCTTATTGATCAATCAAATTAAATACTGACCCCAAATCAGCAAAATCATATCACACCTGAACATACATGTAGCATATACATTAAACACCTGCTAGAATCAGTTTCAGATATCAGTCGTTAGATAAAGTCTCTCAACACTGACTCAACGAGTCAAACTGATAAACAAACCTTTGACCAGCCATCTGCCAGCCTTTAACAGTACAGTGCAGTCCATAGCCATGCCATTAAAGAACCTTTTCCCTAAAGAACCTTTTAACGCCCGGTTTAAACATTAAAGAACCCCCACCTAATGTAAATGTCCCATACAGTGGTGCCAGGAAGTTTGCAAACCATTTAGAATTGTGTATATTTCTGTATAAATATGATCTATAACCTAATCAGATTTACATACAAGTCCTAATAGTAGATACAGAGACCCAGAGAAAGTAGCTTACATTAAAGACATCCACATGATTTATGGATTTGACTCTCAGATTAAAAGAAAATAATGGCTTATTAAGAACTGTGTAGCAGTATAATCTGTTTCTCCTTAGACTGAGCTGAAGGAGATGCAGGAGAAGTCTGAGCAGAGACTCCAGCAGAAGGAGAAGCTGCTGATAGAGCTGCAACAGGCTGTGAACACTCTTGAGGTGAGTAGTGAGCAAAAACAGACTATAGACTTGCATGCTCAACAGTTTCATTTCATGTCTCAAAGGTCGCAGGGCTACAAATGTATAGCAGCACTAACGACTTAAAACTGACTGAAGCGAAGATCAGTCTAGAGAATTTGGAATAAGTCAGAGACCGACCTTTATTTATTTAATTTTCATTTTTGTACATTAAGTACAAGTTATTCCTTTTTCACTACCCGAAAACATGAGAAAACACTCATTAGACTAAATCTCAGGGCTGGGTGAAAAATCAATACAATCAGTTCAATACAAGCTGATCTTCGTGGTACTAGAATAACAGAATCCATTTCAGTCCACTAGATGGTGCTAAGCTTTTTTGGTCAACAGGCTCAACAGTGGCGGCAGTCAGTGGAGGAGGTTGGTGTGCCTTGGGCGTTTAAATTAGACATCTGTACCTATTTTAGATATTTTAGTAAGAAAGGAATAAAGCACATGGAAAAAAAATACTCTGGGAATACTGCAATCACGAGGGCTCACCTCACACGGCACCAGAGAGTTAACCGATGACGCTGTTTTCTTACATACTCCAGACACTAGATCCCTGGTTTGTGCCCCAGGTATGTTTTTTTTAATGCTCTGCGGAGAAACACAGCTTAAAGTTGAGGAATCAACACTGGGGCAAATATCGCAGAGCTCCAAAACGTAGCACAAGAATAAAGGGTATTACCCAACACTCATCTGATGGTTGTATGTGCAGATGGCAGCAGCGTGTAGCTCATGAAGGAAGTCACGTTTCTGTGGCATTCTCTTTGGCCCCACTCATCCATGTGGAAGGCACTCTTAAATGAACTGGGGATGAATCCATCTTTGCAGATCACGAACACCCATACATGCTGATTGTCTTCCCTGGGGTACATGGGATCTTCCAGCAAGACAGCGCGACAATGTCACACTCCTAGAAATGTTCAAATCGACATTGTTTGGAAGAGCATGACCAAGACTTCCAAGTACCACCCTAGCCCCTTAATTCCCCAGACTTGAACCCAAGTGAGCATCTGTGGGACCACCTTGATCGTTGTGTTCACGCTATGGCTCCTCCCCTATGCTCCCTCCAGCAGCTGTGGGATGCACTGCAGTCAGCATGGCTCCAGATACTTGTGACAACCTACCAGGACCATAATGAGTTACCCTGAGCCCATCTAGCTGCTGTCCATGGTGCACATGACTGTTACTCTGGATATTAGCTGGTGGTCATATGTGACTGTGTATATGCCAATATATATATACTGGGGTCTTCGGGAATTCCCACCCCTACATACTACCGTACTGAATATGTTGTCAAATATTTCAGTATTACAGGCGCGCTTTCAGTTTCTGTCTGCAGGGATATTTCTTTTAAGGTTGGTTTAGCATTTTCTGCTTCTCTCCATTAAAATAATCCCAAACACATTCAGTGATGTTGAGGTCTGCACTCTGGGGTGGTCAGTCCATTATTCTGAGAACACCAGCAGCTTCTTTGTTTGATGTGTCTCCTTTTCTCAGTGAGGAGCTTCTGAACAGCTACACAACACCTGTAGATGTTTTCAGATCCGAAGCAGGAGTGGAGTTTGATGTTTTTCTCTCTCTCAGAGCTGAAATGCTGTTTATCCGATGGGGATGGTTCTGCTGGTCAACCAGGTCTTCCATTTGGTTGTTAGAAGTCCAGTGTTCTCTGTATCTTTAAATCATTTTAATGCGCTTTGCGGCGAATATAAAGCCCATTTTACATGTGTATATGTTTTTGAAGTGTTATTAACGTAACTTGCGAATTTTTAAGGCTAGCAGTGAATGCAAGCTAAGGCAATATAACTTCAATTAAGTTTCCTGTCGTACCGAGTGAATAAATTTATCTCAGTTTCCCAACAACCCAAAATACGTGTGTTAGTAGGACTTTGAATGAACGGCGGGACTTCTACAGTGGTGGCGTGACGTCTTACGTCAAATGACGCTGGCAAGATGGCGGACGTAGTACGTCCGAGGTTGCGTGTATAATACTACGTACTCGCATACTGAAAGAACCTACTGCTTCACCGGTCGAGCAGTGCGCATTGGGTTCAATCTAGTACGTACTGCCTAAGTAGGCGATTTCGGACGCAGCCTCAATGACTGTAGGAGGGGAGAGAAATCTGAGAACAGGCTGGAGTTCAAGGGATCTTCTGCTTTAGGCTAGAAGGCCAGATGCTGCTTTTTGATGGAAAGAGATGGGATTGAGGACTGACTGAGGAACAGGGATGGGCAGGTGGTGGGTTGCCTAAACTAGAAATATACTGTGTGCTACTCTGTATTTCATAAACATCACGTAAACAAACAGTGCCAAAGACACCTACACAACCCAAAGTGCTTAAAAACTTTCAGAGATCTGGAAATAAGACGTAACGTGCACAGAAACGCTGATCTACACTCACAGTAAGAGAGTAAATGATAGCTCATCTTTAAAAGGGCCCTTATTCTCTTTCTGTTCTCTGTGTCTATCCTAACAGAGCTCTGCTCAGGCAGCAGTAGAAAACAGTGAGAAGCTCTTAACTGAGCTGATCCGCTCCATCAGGAAGAAGCGCTCTGAAGTAAGAGAGCTGATCCGAGCTCAGGAGAAGGCTGAACTGATTCGGACTGAAGAACTGATGGAGAAACTGAGGCAGGAGATTGCTGATCTAAACAGAAGAGACACTGAGCTGGAGGTGCTTTCATACACCAGGAATCATGTCCATTTCCTTCAGGTAGTGACCAATCGCCATGTCTAAACATGTGTTTACATCCAGCATTTTCTCTGAAATGAAGGGTATTCATTGTGATGGAGCTCCATAGAATGCAGTTCCTCTAGCCCATGGCTGGCATTGGACATGTGCGGCTGCTACAGAGCATGTAATTCTATTGGTCATATCTTTGCTATTAAGATCATCAGAGGTCTGAACGCCTATACTGTGACAATACAATGTTGGACAGTAGAAGAACTGACTATTCTAATTCACCTTATTTAACTGATTTCTTTTTCTCTCTGAAGAGTTTCCAGTCTCTGTGTCTCTCTTCTGGATCTGAGGACTCATCCAGCATTGCTGTCCATCAGTGTCTGTCATTTGGTGGAGTGATTAAATCTCTGTCTAAACTGAAAGAGCAACTAGAGCAATTCTGCAATAACGCATTCAGCAAAATCTTTGAAGAGGGTAAGAAGAACTTCATGATGAGAAACACAAGCATGGAAATCACATTACTGACATACATACAGACACGCATACATACACACATACATACATACATACATACATACATACACACACACATACATACAGGGGTTGGACAATGAAACTGAAACACCTGTCATTTTAGTGTGGGAGGTTTCATGGCTAAATTGGACCAGCCTGGTGGCCAATCTTCATTAATTGCACATTGCACCAGTAAGAGCAGAGTGTGAAGGTTCAGTTAGCAGGTAAGAGCACAGTTTTACAGTTTAGCTCAAAATATTGCAATGCACACAACATTATGGGTGACATACCAGAGTTCAAAAGAGGACAAATTGTTGGTGCACGTCTTGCTGGCGCATCTGTGACCAAGACAGCAAGTCTTTGTGATGTATCAAGAGCCACGGTATCCAGGGTAATGTCAGCATACCACCAAGAAGGACGAACCACATCCAACAGGATTAACTGTGGACGCAAGAGGAAGCTGTCTGAAAGGGATGTTCGGGTGCTAACCCGGATTGTATCCAAAAAAGGACTTGTATATGTCATTCCCAAGACGAACTGACACTGTATTGGCCGCAATTTCATTGTCCAACCCCTGTATATACACACATATATTCATACATACATACACACACGCATATTCATACATGCATACATACACACATATATGCATACATACATACATGCATATATACATACATGCACAAGTGATTAAGAGGATTTCAGGGACCCTCAGAGATTTTACGGTTTTGTGTATGTGGTTTCTGGCCTCAGTGAAACATTTTTTAGCATATTTTATTATTGTTGGGTTTATGTATCAATAACAATCAGAATTTTCACCATTTTCCAGCATTTGTTTGTCCCTTATGATTAAACAGGATGTGTATGTTACTGTACCTTTAAGACTGATACATAGGCTCTGTTCTGTACTTGGTTGTATTCACACACCACCTGCTGTACTGCTGTACATCCTCTGCTTTGTTCTTTCTGTCTGGGTGGAGAATGCTGGTCTAACTCTCTGACCCTGATCTTTTAGTTTCAGCTGCTGCAGTGCGAATGATTTCACTCCAAGAGCTGAAAACCAGAGAAGATTTTCTACAGTGTATGTACAAAACACACACACACACACACACACACACACACACACATACACACACACACACACACACACACACACACATTAAGATTGTCTTCTTGATAGATTTTAGACAACCTGTAAAATATTGATGTTGCAAAAAACAAATATTTTCTAGTCTATTGTTCATATACATAAATCTGCTAATATTAACTGATTAATCAGCTGAAATGTGGCCTGTAAATGTAACAAGCTGTAATAATAAAATGTTCAGGGTGCTGAACAAACTGAGCTTCTGTTCACTAAGAGCTAAATCACACGCCACTTTGTTTAAGACTGACCATAATGAGCTCCAGTAAGTAACAACAGCTAAAAGGTGATATATGTGACATGGTAATAAATATGCAGAGTAACCTTCCAGCTCCTCAGGTTAAGCGGTCAGGTGCTCCGGTTTGTGTTATGGAAATAACTGTATGCTGCGCTGCCAAGTCCGGCTTGCACGTGCGGTATACAGATTTTATGCTGAAATGGTTCTTTGCATGGTTGAAATAGTTCTTCAGACTGATGGGAAATGTGTTGATCCTTAAGGAACCATCTTTTTTAGGTGTGTATGTGACTTTTAAAGGAAATGCTTCCAGATCGTTTCACTGTCTGCTCACACAGGTACAGAAATGTTGTTACACTGTACTTTATGTGTGGTCATCATTGATTGTGTTGAGTATTTGTTTCAGCTCTAGTGTGAATGTGTCTTAGCCCAGGTGTCTTCTTCTTTCAGAGCATTTCGTCGCTGCACAATTAAACCATGTATCTCCATTTTTGTTGATTTTTACTTTTATGCATCATGTGAACACAGCAGCTGCTGTTTACACGGTGTGGAAATTCCATAATGAATGGACCAACAGAATTGGCCCAAAATTGCTTGGAAAAAAGTCTGGTTCCATTGACTTCCATTAAAGTTAAATGAGGTTTTTGTCCTCTCCTGTAAAGTTACCATTTTGGAGATACTTGTTTTTCTTTGGACAGTGATGATATACAATTTCTGAATACAGTTTCTCTCTCTCTCTCTTTTTTTAGATTGGTGTCATCTGACTCTGGATCCCAACACAGTAAATGATAACCTCTGCCTGTCTGAGGACAAAAGAGAGGTGACGTGGAGAGGAGGAGACCAGCTTTACTCTGATCATCCAGAGAGATTCTACTACAGGCTTCAGGTGTTGAGTAGAGAGAGTCTGAGTGAGCACTCTTACTGGGAGGTCGAGTGGAGCAAAGGGTGCAAATTTAAGGGGTTTGTGTCCATATCAGTGTCCTATAAAGCCATCAGCAGGAGGGGCGGTAAAGAGTCTATGTTTGGATGTAACAATCAGTCCTGGAGCCTGCAGTGTTCCTCTTCTCTTCTCTTCTTCTTGCACAACAGCATTGGAACTAAGATCTCAGCTCCGCCGCCCTCCAGAATTGGAGTGTATGTGAATTACAGAGCAGGAACTCTGTCCTTCTACAGCGTCTCTGACACAATGACCCTACTGCACACCGTCTACACCACATTCACTCAGCCTCTCTACGCTGGGTTTTGGGTTGCACGCCAATCATCAGTTAAACTGTGTGACTCTGAGTGAAGCAAAGTTAATAAGGTTCTCCCATTTTCAGCACTTTTGCAGTTTTAGTTCAGTTTAATTGTATTTATAATTGTATTTTATGAAAGGAACAGTTTAAGCTGATTTTTTTATTTAGATTTTTATTATAATGGTGAATATAATAAAAAGCCTAAACTTAAAATAAAAAATAAACTGAAACTTTTGCTTCTCGCTGTTTGAGCAATGCTAAACTAGCACAGCAGAAGTCTGAGCTCGGTAACAATGATAGAGTACAATTTTTTGCTGATGTGTTTTATTTTTATAACAGTTTTTTTTATCATAATAGAATAATAATAAATAAAAAGATTATTTAATGTTATCAAATGATAATTAAATCTGTAAAACTATTTGTGACCGTTGTTAAATATTACAAAAAGTCAATGAAAATCTGAATTTCTACTCAATTTGTTTTAAATAAGAGTTTGTCATTGTATACAAACATTGTTAATAATAATAAAGTAAAACTTCTAAAGTGAAAAAAGTATAAAAAAGACCAATCACTTGGTTCATTTTGTGTATCTGTGATATCAGTACCTTAAATATCAATATCAGTCAATATAAACAAATATGAAATTAATATAAACATTAAAATAAGTAAGCAAATGAGAGACCAAATAATCTTAACTGTTTGATTTGGGACACAAGAAAGTGACCCTAACCCACTGTGTGCGTGTCTCTTTAAGAACAACGCGCGTCACGTGCTCGTTCCTGTGACTGAACCCCCGCTTCTGATTGGCTGAACCTTTACTCGTGAGTGCGTGCGGGCTCCGTTGTGCGTGCCAGGGATGGAGAGTCCGAATCTGTTTACTGAACCGATTCTTTGGAATTGACTGAATCGAATACAAGAAACAACAGTCTTAAGTAACCGATTCATTTTCGATTCTTTTAATTTTACTTTTTTACTGGTTTTGTTTTCATTTCATATTTCACTGATGTTATCTGTTATTCTTATTCGAGCTTCGTGTTTTTCTGTGTTTCTTTGCTAATTCAGTCTTGTTTTTTATGTATTGATTCAATTTAATTTTTACACTTTTCAGTCCCTGTTTAACTTACACGGCTACACTGTAAATGAGGATCACCCTCAATGTACTTCTGAGTAGAAATAAAGATTGACTGATTGAGAATGTCCTGTAAAAAACAAAGATATTTTCCATTATGAATTGCAGATAGTCCTGAATAGTTTAGAACACTGTACAGCTTTGAGAATTAACTTAAAATAAAATGAATATCCAGAATGCCTCACGTGAGCTGTTCATAAAAACAGTGTGACAAGAAATTACTATAAATAAGAATATTACTTAATAATCAAATCAAAAATTCTTGTTGCTCCCAAAATACTGTTATATATTTTGAATTGTGAATTAGCCATGACATTTAACATAATTGATCTGATTTAGCATAATGATGAAATATACACTGTGTAGTTTAATATTACTATGGCAATCAATTCCAAACTTCCGAACACTTTTAAAACATGTACACATATAGGCTGGGTCTCGATTGTGTGTCGCACATTAACACAATATATGGTATGTACTAATCTTAATAGTTCGGCAGTCCAAGTACACAAAGTATTAGCATTCTACATCACTAACAGGATGTGATGAAGCTCACTCACGTCATACCAAGCCGGACTCTTCTTCGGCACAGGTATTTTTTTTTAGAAACCACAAACAAAACAAAAAAACACAAACAAAAAAACAAAATTTACTAGAATACATTTTTATTTTTACAGGCTGTTTTGGCAACACCACCAAATAGAAAGCAGTACAATAACATGTTATTTCATTGAATTTGTAATTTCCATAGACTCCTTAAATAGTTAACTATCTGAAGTATTCTCATAGACTGCTGTGTTCTTTCTTAGCCATCTTAAAGTCAGCACAACAACAATCAAGATACTTATATATCAAGGTGCTTGATACGTCTGACACACCGTCAAATTTGTTACTTCTTCACATTCTGTTGACAATTTTAGTACATTTTAGAATGCTTTAAATCACACATCTTACATTCTGCACATTTAAGGCTCAATTAATATCAGTACAATGGGAAATTATATTAAAGCCATTGAGAACATACACTACAAACTTCGAATCAGTTGTGAATCGGTTCGTGTGAATCACTAAAAGGAGCCGAATGAAACTAACGATTTGTTCCCGTTGCCAGTGTGTGTGTGTGTGTGTGTCACCTTGCTGAAGCTGTAGAGGAGCTGCGGAGGAGCGGAAAACCAGCACAGCCATGGCAGCCCCGGCGAGCACAGCCAAGCCCAAAACATCCCCCAAGTCCATAAAGTTTCTCTTCGGTGGCCTGGCTGGGTACGTACCGGAGAAGTGACTGTTAGCGGAGCTTTAGCTAACTAGCTAGCTGACCAGTAGCTGGAGTTTAGCTAGCCCTGCAGCCGGGGAAGGTGAACCTTTAGCGGAGTAAGAAGGGTCACGTCTATCCTGCTGGGGGCTTCAACCTCTACCCCAGAGCAGTTATTCATAAAACCCAGGTGTAAGCTCTGGAGGTTCTTGGTGGTCTTATATTAGCACTGTTTAGTACTTTTGAAGAGCTAGCTAGGCTAGGCTAGCTGTGGGTGCTAGCCGGCCCTTATGAGCCCAGGCATGCGTGTCAATCTGAGCTGCTGCTGTTGCTGCAGCAAATGTCAAAGATGCTAAGAATGGCCTGCTGCCCAAAAACACCCAGATAATGGGACACGGTGTACCTTCTGGACCAGGATAGCTTCACGTGCAGAACACATGAGCTTATGGATCTAAATAGAACCACTGCCTTTACTACAGAACCTGTGAAGAACCATCTTTTTGGTATATTGTTAACAGCTGGAGATCTAAACAGAACCCTTTTTGGTGCTTCATAGAACTATTTTCCAAAAGGTTCCGTTTAGAGCCTGATACAGCACATTGTCCATCTATCTCAAGAACCATTTCATGATGTGAAGTACCGTTTACTTGAATGGTTCTGTATAGAGCTTAAGGTTCTGTCCCTATTAAGAGTGTATTGTTACAAACTAGACAGCCTAACAGTGGAAGAACCTGTTTTGGATGCTATATAGAACCATTTAAAAAAGTTCTATTTAGAACCATATACAACACAATCTGTAGAATCGTTTCCTGATGCAAAGAACCAATAATGCATGATCTAGAGCTCATGGTTCAAATAGTACTATTGCCTGCACTGAAGAAGGAGGAAGAGGATTCGTAAATACAGTGGCTGAGAAGTGCAAAACAAATGAACACTTCAGAAAACAAAAATACAAACAAATTTACAAACGAAAATAAATTACATTCAAGAAAACACAATTACAAAAGCAAAAACAATTTTACAAGACGTGAAACACTTGTACCAGTACCGAAACACTTTTACACACTGTGAGTTCTGAGGGAAAGGGCGGGTCTAACACACAGGAAGTGCTTGTTGCGGATCCTTGTCAATCAGACTGTTTGG
>CM067496.1:10477634-10514541 GCA_034552555.1 Semaprochilodus insignis | reverse complement strand
TATTGCACATAGTAGAAATAGAAATAGACTACTGAGTTTTATTGCACATAGTAGAAATAGAAATAGACTACTGGGTTTTATTGCACATAGTAGAAATAGAAATAGACTACTGAGTTTTATTGCTCATAGTAGAAACAGACTACTGTAGAAATAGACTACTGAGGGCCGCGGCTGTTATACAGTCTGACAGCGGCCGGAAGGAAGTAATGTTATTTTGAGTTGATTCTACACTACATCTATATCTACCAAAATGGATCCTTAATATCTGGGGTATTGCAGCATATAGAGGTGAACTATCTAGTTTATTAAATATTAAAAATATTTCAGAATATATATATGAGTACATTAACCCGGACACTTTCTCACTATCAGCCTGCGTCCGCTTTCACCAGTCTCGTGAACACTTGTGATGGGGAGTCAATTCCAAAAGAGTCGATTCATCGACTCCATCTGTTCTGGGAGTCAGAGTCGATACTTGGCCAGTGAGTCTAAGAGTCGTAATGCTGGGAGTCGACTCTTCAACTCGGTCTACTGCCGTTTTTTCACTGTAAGCGGGTCATTGAGGGTCATTTTGTCTGACCCGAGTGTAAAGCAGGAGGGAGTCTGAGTTTGAGTAGGCGGAGTTTAATTACCAGGTTTAAACACCACCAGAGCTGCAGCGCAAACTCTGCTCACAGAAACGGTTTCTAGACTCTTCATGCCCCCGAGTGCAGTAATCATTTTCAGCAACTGTACAAGGAACGAAAACCAAAACGAACAGTGTTTTCTCACTGAATGTTGTGGAAAAGTGGATGAAGGTGAGATTTGCTTTATTTTCCCAGTTTTTTCGATTTCTGTTCCACCTTAAAAGGCGCTGCAGAGACTGGCATCAGTTAAGGAGGACCGGACAAGTCGGACAAGTAGCTGGCGAATACCAAACAAATCTCTCAAAACAGGAACAAGAGTTAGACCGGTTTCTTGTCTGTTTTTAAGAATTGAAAAGAATTTGAAAATGGTTGAATTTCAATGAACTGACTACAGTAATGGTTTTCTCAGTGCATCACTTTCCCCCCTCTCCCCTCATTATGTGAAATAAGATACATTTCATCATATTGCTGTTCAAAAGTGTTTAGTCTACCTTTAGGATAGATTAATCTCTGCTATATCTTCTAATCTCCGGCTCCGACACCTTCTTGATTAAAATTAAGCGGAGCTGAAGTCAGTTCCATCGATTCCAGCACCAGGAGTCTAAAGTCAGAGTTGATTCCTTTAAACCTGGAGTTTTGCAGGACCTGTGAATACACTAGCGTTCATTTAGCAAGACAAAAGTTTATTTTAAGAACACATAAGAACACATAAGAATAAGCAAAAATTATATAAGCTAAAGATAAATAAAAAAAGAAAAAAAAACATTTCTAATGGGAGGAATCGCAAGGGCCACAGCTCAGGATGAAACACTGAAACAGGTCACTACACTAACAGGGATGGTTAGTTCACTCTGTACATGCCCCATATTACAATTACAGAGATGAGTTGTCAGTGTCACCCTGCGTTCACACTAGCAGGTGACAAATTGCTTACGTCGCCCCAAGTTTGTCTCTTGTGAGTGTGTTTAATGTGGCTTGCATTGTCTTGTGTGAGCGTGTACAAGGTCCAGGAACGCCGGCTGGTTTCGAAAGCACATATTGTTATTGAAAAACGAATTTGTGTGGAAACGTAACTGCTTGCATTCATGGCTAGCTTTATTGGCCGGTTAGCATGCTGGCTAACCTAGCTAGCCATTGAGTTGAGCTCCCCAAAGATACCAACAATATCAGTTACTTTCTTCCACACTTCATATTTCTTCAAATATATATATACAAAGACACATGTTATAAAATGGGAAAAGAAGAAACAGTGGTTAGGAAGTTCTCTTCCATGTTTAGTTCCACACTGTTGATAATAGGAACCAAAAGTTCAGAGAGCAGAGGGTGGGGACCCCGGACCCCCGTGTCTACGATTAGTCCCAATAATTTGTTGGAGCCAATTATTTACAAAGTCGCTTCACAGCGTCATAATTCATTTGTTGAAAAAAATCTCCACTCGATTTGTCGCCGTGTTGCTTATCACTAAATCGCAGCTACAAGTCGCGCACTCCCATAGAAAATGACTGGTCACTTGTCGCTCCCGCCTGCTAGTGTGAACATAGGATAACATGGCAACCTGTTCAACGGCTCAAGAATTGTAATTGACATCTTGGCCTCCAAGAGGCAGGCCAGAGTTGTGTCAAACACAGCCAGGGAGGACAGATTGAGGACAATGAGGTCAGGCATGGACTAAAGTGGGCATAGATTTGTTTGAACTACTGTAGATGTTAGAAACGATGTATATCTAGTACAGTTGGCACTACATGGCACTGCTGAGAGAGGCCCCAGCGCCTCAGGTTATTACTCGCTTCAAGGCATTTTTGCCATGTTGCCACAAATGTGTCGGTAACAGTGGAGTGTAAATGGAAAGTAAAGCTGAAAAATGAATAGCTTAATACTTAATGACTGTTTAACCTGGAAATTAAATAAAGGGTTTCTGACTTTTGCGCATTACAAATACTTTTGAAAGCTGTTTTCAGTATTTCACAAATAACAATAAACTATTCAAGGCCTATACTGAGAGGGAATGAGTGGTCGGCAGTGAGATGGCCCTGCAATACAAGCAAACAATCGTCTCATCAGTGTGTGGAAAATTACCCTGAAATAATTCGTGAATTGTGGCTGAGAACAGGCTGAGAACCCCTGCTGTACTGCTCTTTACTGTCCACTAGGGGCACTGTGGGGTTCTGCTCTGCAGCCAGGCTGCGGTATTGATGCAGGAGAAGCGGCCGAAGAAGAGTGTTTCAGCATGGCGGACCTGCTAGGCTCCATCCTCAGCTCCATGGAAAAGCCTCCAACAGTCGGCGATCAGGAAAGCCGGCGGAAGGCTAGAGGTACACAAACTTTAACAGGTTTATTCAAGTCTAATCAGACCGAAGAACATTCTGAACCGGTTCCCCAAACCCGGATCAAACCTGAGTTTACACTAAGCCTCGATGCTAATGCTAACCCTCCACTGAAAATCGTTCTTTTAAGTCTCGTTTAATGATTAAATTGTCTTTAAATGTGTATTTACGGGAGCATTTATGTTTGTTGTTGTTTACCTATTTGCCCTCTGCGGTGCCCGCTCTTAAAATAAATAAATAACAAGGAAAACAATAAACAACTCTTCCAATCGTAACCCCAGAAATTGTTTCGGTCGCTGACGTCAAGACCGTGCTCGATGTTGATTGGCTGGTGCTGAAACTGCGTACGGCACTCGTTGAATTACGTCTCTGTTATTATCCCTGCAAATCTATATTAAATTGTATTATGTTATATTTGATGTAAAAAGCGGTAATCTATACGCTCATTTGGCACCTGTAGTTTACGGTGACTGTAACTGAAATTGTGGAGGAATAAGTAAACATCCATTATGTTGATCATAAATGTATATTTATATATATAATATGTATTTATGTGATCATTCTTCTTCTTCACAAAACAGAAGCTAGATTATTATGTTCAGGAACAGGTTCTGTATTGTTGTCCACTGCTTCCCGCTTTGAACTTTCGGTTTCGCATTAACAGAGCAGCAGGCCCGCCTGAGGAAGATGCAGGAGGACGAGAAGAGGAAGAAAGCTGAGTTTAGGAAAAAGGTCTCATCTACCTTCTTTCTTTATAGTCACACTCAAAATGAGGTTCATGTTTTTGTTACACTATATGCACTGCCAGTTAGATTCGGTTTCGTGTTGTTATTTAGTGAGGGCACTAGAGAACTTTGCACGACATCAGCGGTCCTGCTGTCATCCCCTGCATGGGCTGTCTAATTGTACTTCACACTCACGTTGGATTGTAGAGGGACGTTTAACGTTGGCGTGTCTGAATTTGTGTTTGTGGTCAGATGGAGAAGGAGGTGAATGATTTTATACAGGACAGCGCTCTGCAGAAGAAGAAATATGAACCAATGGGCAAGATAGAGCGGAGCATCCTGTACGTGAGGATACACAGACCACATCTACACAAGCCACACAGCAGCGCACACAACGACCACCCTTAATGCAGTGCAGTTGTGTGTGTGTACGGTATGAGTCCTGAACGCACTCTTTCTGCTCTTCCCCTTTTAGGCATGACGTGGCCGAGGTGGCCGGGCTGACGTCGTTTTCATTTGGTGAGGATGAAGAGAGCCGATACGTCATGCTCTTTAAGAAGGTATGTGGTTATGACAGGTTTGAAAACCTTGACATATTATCAGGGCTTTAAGGAAATATTGATACCCTTGAATATCGAATATCGATTAACACAGTATTGATTATTAATCAGTAGTTTAATGTAAAGATTGGTGGTTCTTTATGTGTTGTGTTAAAATCCTGAATGCTAGATGGCAGTGTTGTAATCTGGCTTGAGCCATTTCACTCTAAAGCAAACAAGTAGCATTTAGCACTAGCAAACCTATTTAGCGATATATTAAATCATAGCTCCTGTGTCATGGTGCTTTCTTGCCATTGAACAGCCCTACGATAAACGTGTGCTTACCGGATATCTGTCAGCGTGTGCTTGTATTGACTGTCATTTTATCATTCTCCCACCATGCTTGCTCTTACGCGTGTGTGTAAAGGAATTCGCCCCGTCAGATGAAGAACTTGAGGCATATCGGAAAGGAGAAGAGTGGGACGTGGCTAAAGCCGAGGAGAGGCGAAAGCTAAAGGTGAAAAAAACACAAAAGACACAAAACATACAGTACCAGTTGCCACCTTAGACACAAGGCATGATGGCATGTTGTTCAGAGCTCTTACAGACGTTTCGATCTAAAGGCTCATGCGTGAAAGCTTGTTTCCATACTTTGGTCAAAAAATAAATTAAAACAGTGTTGAATGAAACAAGTAGAATTAATTGATTCAGTGGAAATGTGCAGTTGGGTCCTCAGTCATTCTGCAGTCCTAATTATTAATCAGTGTGTTTCTTGTCTAAATGAATGAATGGAATGTCGGTTCTCGTTACCACGTCTCAGCCAGTGTGGTGAGGAGGGAGGGCGGGGTCGGTTGTTAAAAGGCCTATATTGTTTTACCAATTTCATGTGAACGTCTACATAATTTTCATGTCTAGAACATCAAAATGGGCAAAAATATGATCTGTGACCAATAATAAAAAATAAATAAATATATAATAATAATAATAATAATAATAATGTATGCAAAGTTTGGGTGAACTCCATGTTGTTGTTGATGCTCCAAGTGTAAATAATTTATGCGACAAACTTCTACACACTCCAATATGCAAATACTGTTTTCTAATAATATGAAATGCTTGTTATTAAATGATAATGTGGCCTTTTCAAAAGTTATTGCACATTATATAATTAATATTTTATGTTCTTTCCAATAGAGAGTGGGCACTAAAATGGACATATTTAAGTGTCTTCGTTGCAGAGGATGTGTTTACTTATTTACACTTAGAAATTCTTTAACCGGGGCATTTTTGTCTTTCACACACACGTTTTTACGTTTTATAACTTTCATAACTTTCAGTACAGGAATAAGATTTTTATCCTGTTGTCGTATCCCCTTCTCAGGAACAGGCTGCACTGGAGGAGCAAGCTGCCAGTCAAACTCAGAAGAGACCCCCTTCCCCCAGCTCCAATTACAGAGACAAATACAGCCACCTGATCGGGACATCCGCTGCTAAAGATGCCGCCCACACACTGGAGGCCAACCGGGCTTATGGCTGCGGTACGACTTCACGCACAGACACAAACAGGACTGCGTAGTGACCAACCATAACGTTCATCTTAAGGTTCAGTGAGAAGTCAAGTTTTTACAGGCCGTCTTGCCCCAAGTGCAGCTGCCTGGCCTGCGTTACAGAGTAATCAGCTGAATATGACTGAATATGACCATCTACTTGACTTTGTGTGTGACAGTAATTAGTTGACGACTTGCAGCAGCGCATGCTGATCACGTTTTAGCCAGTTTTTATTCTCCTCTCACAGCAACAGTATCTCTTTCAGCTTAACCCATGTCCATTTCTTTTACATTTCTGATCTTCTCTTACCCGTACAGTCCCTGTGGCTAACAAGAGGGACACCCGCTCCATCGAGGAGGCCATGAACGAGATCAGAGCCAAAAAACGACTGAAGAAGGGAGACGATGACTTGGGGGCTGGCGGCAGCGGCAGCAGCAGCTTGTGAGGGGGAAGAAACGAGGGGGTTTGCGTGCTTGTGTGTGCGCGCGCGTGTGAGGCTAGAGACAGGGTCTGTATTCATACTGCTAAAGAAGTGTTCCTGTACAGTATTGTACTCTATAGCAATATTTAACATGTACTGAAGCCCATTAGGGCCAATGGGATGTGCTCTAAGTGAATTTTAGTATGTGAGAGATCTATACAAGCACTGTTCAACCATCTCTCCCGACTTGACCGCGTCTACTGTTCTCTCTTCCCTCATATCGTCCTGTCTTAAAGCGATAGCTTGGTGAAAAAGACGTTTGCTTCTTTAGTTTTAGCAGCTGTGAGGCTAACATAGCTAACAAGCAATGGAAACTTGGATCTCACCATTTAGCGTCATTCAGAACCTGATGTTAGAGGTTAGAAAAGTATGTTGCATGAATAGAATCAGTAGAAGGAACCTTGACATCTGAATTTACTCCATGTATATAGACATCAGTGAGTCATATGGACTGATCGAGTGGACAGTGCTAATGAATTGGTGGGGTATAAGCTTACAAGCATTGAGGCTAATTTATAGTCCAGGCAACAAAAAATGTGTCGGCCGACAAAAAGTGTGCGTCATGTACATCCAACGATGTGATGGGGTTAGATGTCGTCGCACGCTCTGATTGGTGAAAAGTTCAACGTTTTGGAGGGCTGCTGTGGTCAGTGTGTAGTGGTGTTTACTGTCTTGCTGCTGTGCTGTTGTATAAGGGCAGCACGCGAGCTGTACCTGTCACAAGGCTGCGCCACATGCACCCTGCACGTACAGGGCTGGTTGCCAGCTACTTAAAAACAGGTTCAGTATACAACAGGTGATTTTGTTTTCATGTCTGCAGCTCATTTAAACAGTTGTCCAAGCAGGAAAGGTACCCCGCGACTAACCCTTCAGACAAACTGTGATTTTGGGGAAAACTGTGAATCTGACAGCCCTGCATGACGGAGAGGGAACTTGTGACACACACACACATGTGGAAAGCAAGCCTTATTTCTGGTTGCTGTATATTTCTGGTCCTGCAGCATAAAGGCCCTACAATCAATGCAGCTGTTTTCAGGTTTCATTAGCTGCACGGTCATCCAAGTCTTCATAGAAACTACAGAAGGTATTCTGGCCCGACGGACTGTGCCAGCGCTGCAATATGTCAACCACATTTATTTATTTTTTGGTCGCCTGTCGTTTGTAGTTGCTTGGACTATAAATCGCCCTTTAGCCTCCAGTGCAAAAGTAAAGGAGTAAACATCAGAGCACCAAACGTCTTTGGGAAAGTTGCTCTTTTCTAAATGAGATTTTTTTTTGCCAACTATCACTTTAAAGCGATTGTTTTACTGCACAGAGGATAGGTTTTATTTTTCAGGTACATTTCTTCTTGCTGGTGTGTCTAACTGTAAGTGTACTGTCATATTTTAGTGTCTGTAGTGACCTCTAGTGGCTACATTGAGGCACAACAGCAAAGGACTTTTAAAGGGATTGTTCAGCCGTTGCTGTTTTATCCACTGTTAGCCATGCGACTTCGTTTTTTTGGCTGGACTATCCCTTTAAATGTTTATCATTATTATTATTTTTTTTTAATCAGCCGTTTAGTCCCGTAACGTCCACACCTCCAGAGTGATCGTGTGCAGTCGATGCATATTGAAGTGTTAATGTGAGATCTGCACACTTTTAATGCTCCCTGCAGTGGAGATGTCCATCTTCTCCTCAAACACTAAAGGTCTGATTTACTGAGCACTGGAAGAAGAATAAGCTGAATGCTTTGATCAGATCTAGTCTAGTGAGGTTTTAGCTGATGAGGAAATTAGTTTGGTGTTGTAGATACCAGCAGACGGCGTTGACAGGTGTGTTTTGACGAGTGTGAACTTTATCCTTGTTAAAACCTTTTAATGGTGTTGGCTTAGTGTCTCGGCTTAAATGAGTCTAAAGCCTGAATGAGTCTGTCATCAGTGTCATTAATAATCGACTGCTCCTCTAGAGTTGTCTTGCACATTTTGTCTGATGATGATGATGATTATGTCTTCTGAGTAGTTGTTTCATTATGACTGGCTTATGTACTGGTTTGCTTTTATGGATTAAATAAACAAACGATAAATGTTGGTGAAATACGTGTGTGTTATGTGTTTGTCAAACCAGAGAAAAACAAAACAGGTGAATGTACAAGGTCATCTCCGAATATTATAACACTTCCTTCCTTGTGTCATCCGTCATTGTCCGTTTTATCACCTTCACTTTCCATATAGGAGCACTTTGTAGTTACCCTGTTTTTCAGTGGTCAGGACCCCCCACAAGACCACCACAGAGCAGGTATTATGTGGGTGGTGGATCATTCTCAGCGCTGCAGTGACACTGACGTACTGGTGTGAGTGGATCAGACACAGCAGTGCTGCTGGAGTGTTTAAACACTGTGTCCACTCACTGTCCACTCTATTAGACACTCCTACCTTGCTGGTCCACCTTGTAGATGGACAGTCAGAGACGATAGCTCATCTGCTGCTGCACAGTGCAGTGTTGGTCATCCTCTAGTCCTTCATCAGTGGGCACAGGTCTCTGCCCCCAGGATGCTCTTAGCTGGAAAGTGTTGATTGGTGGACTATTTTCAGTCCAGTAGTGACAGTGAAGTGTTTAAACACTCCGGCAGCACTGCTGTGTCTGATCCACTCACACCAGTACGTCAGTGTCACTGCAGCGCTGAGAATGATCCACCACCCACATAATACCTGCTCTGTGATAGCAGTTTCCACTCTTCTGGGAAGGCTTTCCACAAGGTTTAGGAATGTGTTTATGGGAATTTCTGACCATTCTTCCGGAAGCACATGTTGAGGTCAGACACTGATGTTGGATGAGAAGGCCTGGCTCGCAGTCTCCCAATTGCAATTCATCCCAAAGGTGTTCTATCGGGTTGAGGTCAGGACTCTGGACAGGCCAGTCCAGTTCTTCCACACCAACCTCGCTTATCCATGTCTTTAATGAGCCCATCTCCTGAACACCACCCCCACACCATAATCCCCCCTCCACCAAACTTTACACTCGGCACAATGCAGTCAGACAAGTACCGTTCTCCTGGCAACCGCCAAACACACACTCGTCCTTCGGATTGTCAGACGGAGAAGCGTGATTGGTCACTCCAGAGAACACGTCTCCACTGCTCTAGAGTCTAGTGGCAGCACTTTACACCACTCTGCATTTGATGCTTTGCAGTGCGCTTGGTGATGTAAGGCTTGGGTGCAGCTGCTCAGCCATGGAAACCCATTCCATGATGCTCTCTACACACTGTTCCTGAGCTGATCTGAAGGACACATGAAGTTTGGAGGTCTGTAGTGATTGACTCTGCAGAAAGTTGGTGGCCTCTGCACACATCCGCTGACCCCGCTCTGTCATTTTCCGTGTCCTACCACTTTGTGGCTGAGTTGCTGTCATTCCCAGTCGCCTTTTCTTATTTATTATACCACTGATATTTGACTGTGGAATATTTAGTAGCAAGGAGATTTCATGACTGGACTTGTTGCACAGGTGGCATCCTATCACGGTACCACGCTGGAATTCACTGAGCTCCTGAGAGCGACCCATTCTCTCACAGATGTTTGTAGGAGCAGTCTGCGAGCCTATGTGCTTTATACACCTGTAGCCATGGAAGTGATTGGAACAGCTGATTTTAATGATTTGGATGGGTGACTGAATACTATTGGCAATATAGTGTAGGAGCACCATATAGGGCCACTGCTGTGTCTGATCCAATCATACCCGCACAACACATATTAAAACACCACCATGTCAGTGTCACTGCAGTGCTGAGAATGATCCACCAACCGCATAATACCTGCTCTGTGGTGGTCCTGTGGGGGTCCTGATCATTTAAGGACGGGGTAAAAAAGTATGCAGATATATATAGTGCAAATATACTATATATGGAGCATGTTGTCACTATTTATTTGATGACCAAGCATGTTGATGCTTATTAGCTGATAAACATTAATTCCTTCAGATGCCCTTCCCTGTTTAGCCAAGTGTAGAACTGTGTTATTCCAACGGTACCAGTATGTGTTTGCCTGTTTGATATGCACTTGCATATATGCATGGTCTGACATCCTGGCACCTTATGCAAACAAATGTGTCTTATTCTCTTACATAAAAACGGCAGCAGTATTTCAGGGGTTTTATTGAGATCCACTAAGCCTGGGTCCCTGCTCACATCACCACTGGGTCCCTCATTCGGAGTGTTGTTCCCCCAGATGTCCATTGTGCACTCTGCTGTTGGCAGGAGCAAACCTCTTCACTCGTGGGATCGTGCTCAGCCTCCACCAAGTGCGCTCCTTCTTCAGGCGCCTTCGGGCCCTTGGTGAGCGCTGGTGTGTGCGCAGCACTCGTCTGGCCCTTCCATAAGGCTGACGGATGAGGTCAGGGTTCTCCATCTGTGGCCTGCCCTGAAGTCTGTTCCCCAACACCTGGTAATCCACCGTTGCTGGATTGTTCTCTGGTGCCTGGTTATTCCTGGGCGTTCTCCGGCCTAGGGGCCTCTGCATTCTGCGTGCTTGCCCACGGCGCGCTCTTTGTGCACGTGTCAGGACCATTTGGGGGTCTTCGTGTGTGGGATGAGTACGTGGTTTCAACCCTCGCGTGTGGCCTCTCGGAACACTTTGACTTAATCTGTACATTGTGATGTCACAGTTTGTAATCGGGGTTCGGTTCCTTATTACATTTAATCTATTAGTTAATATTTCAGTAGTATTAGTTTAAGTTTCAGTAGTAAAAAGCATTGTTTAGAGGCGAACGAATTGAACCCCTAATACCTGGTGGGGTGGGGGCGGGGAATCATCATACAACTCAATTAGAGCAGTAATCTAATCCGAATTTCGGGGAATCGCATCAAGTGTTACGATATGCGGATGATATCGCGATAACTGTCTATTCCCGGCGTTCACAGACGAGATCTCGCGAGAGCTGTTCATCCGTTTGTTTGCATTCACTCGGCCTTGTTTTGGAAGCGTAAACACAGGGCTGAGCAAGAAGAAGAAGCCAGAACACATCACTCTCTCTAAATAAGCAGCTATGACAGACACATAACATACGGTATATGGAATTATTAAGGCAAATTATTGAAATTAGTTTTCGTTTGTGTTAACCCGCTGGAATAAACGACATTGGTTTCGTCCTTTTG
The DNA here is from genome assembly GCA_034552555.1 of Semaprochilodus insignis. Lineage (NCBI taxonomy): Eukaryota > Metazoa > Chordata > Actinopteri > Characiformes > Prochilodontidae > Semaprochilodus > Semaprochilodus insignis. The sequence goes on along the minus strand of CM067496.1, from coordinate 10,503,170 downwards.
GGCGAGAAGAGTTAGCGTCTCACTTGCTAACCCACAATTCCTCGTTCTCGGAGCATTCGGACTGTAAGTACCGTCAAACTAGTAAGAACAGTCTTTTAAATGTCTCTTTTTGGTGTTACTAACGTATTTTAGGGCACTTTTAAGCGTCACACCGCTGTTTTGGCAGTGTGGTGGTGTGTTATTGTTATTATTATATTATTGGCAAGTTATCAGGACGTGTTTACGTACGTTAACTCACGTAGCTGGCGAATTTAACATAACGTAGGACAAACGGGGCGAGTCACTTGTACGGTGAGAAAAGCAGGCTGTGTTGTGTCTGGCTGGGCTGATATTTAAGATATTTAGCTGTACAGTGCTGAGAATGTAGGGTAAGTCGTGGGGATTGCTGTTACACAATGAGTAGAAATCTCCACTTTCACAATGCAGTCACATTTTGTAGCTTGAGGTTGATCTTTTTTTAGGGGGGCGGTTGGTTTAACTTTCATTACGTTTAGGATTTAATGACACGTTTCCTACAAGAAACAAGAAGCTGTGATGGTTCTGTACATTTGCAGTTCCTGACTGTAGGCCCTTGTGAGATCCTTTAGTTTGCCTGGGAGTAGGTGAGGAAATCATGGGCTGGCTGCACCCTCTTTTTGGGTTTCGGTGATTTCCATGCAGGGAGGATCTCTGGTCTGTTCTTTCATAACCTTAGACACACACTTTCATTAAAAAACATCACATGGCTGAACCACACTGACTGTAGCCCCCCGGGGGGCCGAATCCCCAAAAGGCATAAACTAATCTTAATCTCTTGGGCGGCCTCCAGAGGACTGTGGGTTTTCTGTGTCTGTGGAAGAAAATCCTGCAGACATGTAAGAAAAGCTGGTCGTAGATGGAGCTATATTGGTCATAATGACTCTGTTTGTTTCGTATATGCAGCTCAGATCGTTGTCTCTATACAGGAGAAAACGGTAATGGAAAGTTAAGTGGTGGTAGAGAATATGAGGAATATGATATGTGTGTGTGGGTTGTTTTTTTTTAATCATCCTTCCTTTTTGTACACATGAGTGGTTTGGACTTCAATACCTGATCAGAAACTCCACTCCTCCTTTCACGTCATTTGCACACACAGCAGTGAGTAAGCTGGCCTGTATGAACACGGCATGGATGAGTGTCATGCTGCTACAGAGATAAATAGATAAATGTTTCCTGAAACTATATTTTGCTTTCTTAGTTGTAGTCCAATGTTGTCACTTACTCTTTATTTATTTACTTCCTTCCTTACACTGAATCAGTTTTTAGGAATGAAAAAAGCTGTTGAAATTTTCGGTCTCATGGGAAGTCCAGTTTGCTTTTTTACTACTGTTAATATTATTATTATTATTATTATTATTAACCATGTTGGAGGAAGATGAGACAGATCCATCATGTAGTTATGTTTTTTTTTTTTTTTTTAATTATTATTTTTGGATTATGTTTCTTTCAGGCAGCATGATTCACAGACGCAAACACTGGGCAACGGCCCACGATGCTGAACAAGTAGAAGTGCCTATCGTGTGTCATGGTGCTGTCTTTATATATTGTGGTACTGTATTTTAGTTGTATCGCCCCCGTCCATAGAGTGACTTGTTTTCAACTGGCAGAGCAGACAGACAGGAAATTCAGCCTGTTTCCCTAACATTCCCTAACTTAGGATATTCCATGTTGTCCTCGTTTCTCCAGCCATAAATAACTCTAAGCTCGCCCTCTTCACTGTTTTATGTGTATTCCAAAAAAAAAGTTAACATAAAGTCAAGGGCTTATTTTTGGTTGTATGTTTATTTATTTATTTTCCCAATTAAGAACGTTGATGGTTTCTTGCATGACATGAATGTGCCCTTGTCTGCACATAACAACAGAGGTGTGCAATATTTTATGTTATTTTAATTATTTCTGTTTATTTTTCCTAGAGATGGGCTGATCAATGTTTTTGGGGCCGATACCACTCACTCTTTTAAGCGTAATCAGCTGATATCTGATACCTGGACTGTTAGTTGTCTTTGCTAGGTCTGCGTTTTTCTGGTACTGACTGTACTGGGTTGAGTGATATTCTCGTAGGGGGGTGCTAAGTCTTTACTCTGCTTCCCCCACAAGGAACGTTTACGTGTTTTACAAGCAGCTTTGTCTCAGTCAGATACAGTAAAATCTGTCAGACTATGCAGCAAATTTGCAAGGCTTGCAGTTATAGTCCCATAGTCCAAGATCAGCAGCACTGTTTTCCCATCCTGATACAGGATACTAGAACTGATACAGCAAAATGTATGATCGGATTACTTGGGTAAGTTTTTACAATATGCAACGTGTCACTATAGTTATTTTTTTCTGATTTATAAGAGGCAAAGTTGTGGTACATTTAACAAAATAATACAGTCAAATGTTATGAATCCTATTACTTCAACATGTCACACACTGTGCTGCACTAAATCTGGATAAATACTGCTCTGTTTTTAATCAAACATGCATTGCAGAAGATGATGTGCTGTACTGATGATGCACAGAAAAGCATACTGTCACTTTAACGGTAATTTATCACTATAACGGTTGTCATATTGCCCAGCTCTACATAATATAGGCAAAATACAGGCACTAAAAGTACCACATTGATAAACTACAATCAAAACACGTAGTTGGTCAATGTTCGCTGGCGTCACTGATATCCACAGTCTGCTCAGAAATGCATATTATATATCGCTATTCATAGAAGCAAACAAAATGTCTTTAAATAGATTCCAGCTGAGTGTTTTAAGGAAGTAGGCCGAAGTTCCTCTAGAAGTTCCTTCTTAATCTGAAACTGAACTTCTCTCCAGGCACAGCTGGTTGTGATGCAGATGTGAATGCGTTAGCTGATCGTAGATCAGCGTTATTGTTCTATTGCTTTGGGCCATCCAGTTTTACACTTGGTCCTGTAAAGGATGGCTGGACTCTTCTCTGGAGGAGCTTCTCTGACGTTTTGCCGAATCATGCAGTGCTCGTTTCATTTCTCTAAAGTCTTATGACTCAAGCTGCAGATGCTGGTCTCTTGATCGATTTCTTCATAATGGACTGCAAGCCCCCACTCAGCACTGGGCTCCAAATAATGGTTCTCGTCTGGGGCCTCGGTTCTAGGAAGACCTTATAATTGATGTTGATCCTTCAAGTTACGAGGAGGGTCTTCAGACATGGCTCTTAAGTTTAGGAGTCATACAAGGTCCATCGTTTGGGTCTTGGGGAAACCATGAGTGGTTCCTCGTTGAAATGGCATCTTTATTTTTAAGAGTTAATTGGACTGGTGGTTATGGCGTAGTCTTGGTGTTGCTGTTTGCTTTAGTGTGCCGGTCAACAGGAAATGAGCTGCGAAGCATTTTTGAGAGTGATCTTAAAGATGTAGTTCAGCAGAAATATAAATGTTCCCTGTTTTCTGTCTGAACACAAAATGCAAACACATTGGCTTCTTTAGTTTTAGCCCTGGAGCTGCGGTGCTAATGTAGCTAACACATAGCTAGCGAATAGCTAGCGGCATGCCTCAAAATGTGACATTCAGTACCTCCAATAGACTTGAGTATGTGGTCTATGATGCTGTATGTCTCACTTTTATCTATAAACATGGACTAAAGTACATTGGCCTAGCTAAACCCGGTAGCAGGAACGTTGTAGAGAGGAGGAGATAAGAGGAGTTAAATATTGTCCTTCAATAAAAACAGACATTCAGCTTGCAGGTAGAGCTGGAAGTGAAAAAAGCCTTCTGAAGCCTCATGTGCATACGAAGAAGACAAAACCCTGCTTTGTGTGTTATTTGAGTGCTAATAATTTGGGCCGGTGATTTTTAATGTGGCCGGTTTCAGGTTAGTATAGTCGTATCCCGAGGTTTGAAATTCCATGTAGCTGGTGCAGAGAAAAGAGCCATTCCAGACATTTTTCAGTGGTTGAGATGTAAACAAAGAGTGGGTTGATACGAAATGCTTTGTTGTAGATCAACTTTGCTGACTCATTGTAGTGTCTTTACAGTGGTGGTGATGGGAACCAGGGGTCTCCATGTCTACAGCACAAATATAGACACTTTATTTACTAACCAAACCACTAGTGAACCTACGCAAGTGTGTCTTTGGAATGTTGGTGATGGGGGATTTTCTGAGGGACCTCTTAGAGGTGGACGTCTGGTGAACGGAACTTTTCACACCAAACCACTCTGAGCGACTGTGTTTCCATCTTTACCATTAACTTAGGCAGAACTTTTGAACAGTCGGTGTGGTTCCACTTTGTGTGGCATATTTCTGCTCAATTTTTGTTCATACAAATATAAAAATAAAACATAACATGTAAAATGTGTTATATACTGTTAAGCTGTTTTTTTTTTTGCCCCACTCTGTTAAATTCTTGTTAAATATTTTATTAAAATGTGCAGAAGAGGAAATGAAACTTATTTACACTTAGAGAGTCAGTAACAACATGAAATCTGACCAGGGGTGCACAAATGAGTCCTTTCAGAGAGAGACAGGAACTGCTCTTGTATGTCTGGGAATAACAGCCTGGGGCATTACTGAGTGGATAGATGTTCCTGTAAGGAACTGTAAGTTTTGATCTTTGGCCAACAGTTACTGTGCCGGTATGTATCATTTAAGGAACTAAGCTCATCAGATGCAAATCTTAAGGCTCTCTGTCACATGGGTGACTGTGTGAACTGCCAGAATGTAGGAAATAACATCCAGTATTTTACCATCGATTATGTAAGAAAAAAGACCAAACAGCAAAAATGGAATTGAACAATAACAAACCACATATAGACCTTCAGGTATTCCAGAATTCCTAGTTAAAACCATGGAGTAAATTAAAAATACAAACAATCATTTAAATGTGGTGTCCACAAGGATATGGATGTAACCGTGTGCTCTCTGACAGCAATATCGAACGTCACAGTGATGATATGAGAAGCGATAAATTGTTATTAAAATAATTAAAATAAAAATTACAAAATGTCATTTGCTATAATAACAGAAATACTAACATCTAATGTCTTGTGCACTGAAGAAACAATCAGCATTAACTCAACTGTCAAATAAATATTGATTTTTTTCGTGTAAGCACACAAGATGGAATACATCAAAATGCAAATTTTCATGTTTATTTATTTGTGTGTTATTAAATGTGTTTGTTGTGACGATAGTCGGATCACCTGGAACAGAAAGATCAGCTTTAACTGACAGAAAAGAACCAACAGTGCTAGAATTTAAAAAATACTGTCGGAAACTGTGCATGCAAGTATTTGTACGTACTGTGTTGCATGAAATCCAGTTAAATGTGACTAATTTTGCTCTCTTTATTATAATTACCATTTACACCATATGTTCAGAAAAGCATGTCATGAGATATATATATATATAATGTATGTATGTATATAGTTTACATTATATCATATAGAGTAGAGCTGTTGTGTTGCAGTGTGTATTTCAGGACGTGTGGTTTTATATTGGCCTATTTAACCAAATGGTTATTCATCCCCCAGTGTGGGATTCAGCACAGAGGAAAAACACTTCTAACGCCTCTAAAAAGTTTGTGCCGGTAATGATATGATGTCTCTCTGCCACCGTGCGAATTTGTTCTGTCATTGTCGCTATAGCAATGTGTTTATTGCAGAAGCTCATATCATGATAACAATAAAAACATACCTTATCATGCTGCCCTCGTCCCCACCCGGCCTAGTTTCTTACAAGTACGTGGATTTAATTGTAGTCACTTCTGATTCATAAAAGAGGTTCAGTTTAAATATTGATTTTAAAAAAATAGTGAGGATACTTTTAATCATTTTTACTGAATTAATAGTTTTTATTCCCATCCATTACTGTTACCTGCCCTGTATATCTGTCTGTGTTTGTCTGTATCAGTGTAGCTGTTGTTGCCAGTTTCTGTGTTTGGTTGGAGTCCTTCCTGCTGGACTGATTTGAGCTCAGTGTTAACCCCTGAAGACTGACCCAGCTGAGGCCTGTTTTTACTGGTAGTTGTATAAGCTGCTGTCCAGCCTTCCTTGAGTTGTTAGCATTGCTTATATAAACCCCTACACTACAGTAATAAGCCGCCGAACTTGCATACACTGTGTGCACACATGCAAATACCTCTTTTTCAGAGCTTATGTAAATCTTGGGGCTTGTGTGTCGTCAAAAATGTCTGTTTTGTCTAAAATGATTTAGGATCACCACTAAACTGATATGTTGTTTTGCAAAAATCAGTAGACATTTACCCACTCATGTCCTGAAAATGCAATTTGTAGTAAAGCACAGGTGTGCAGGTGTCTCGATACCACAATATTGGATATTTAGTCAGCATGTTGAGTTACAGTACTGAACAAGTAGTGAACTTCATGGGTCTCTATGTAATATAATAAGTCTGTGTGTAATGTAATAAGGTATGGTTTATTTTATATTATGTGCTGTTCATTTGAGTTAAAGAAGTTCTGATAGTACAGAACTGGCAGTTATACACAGTGTGGCCAAAAGTATGTGGACACTCCTCCCAGTTATTGAGTTGTTGCTTCAACTGCATTCATTCCTAACAGCTGTGTAGAGTCAAATCCTCCAGTCTCCGTAGATAAACACTGACAGTAGAATGGATCATCCTGAAGAGCTCGGTGACACAAATGTGGCAGTATTTCTGCTTGTCGCTCTTTTTGTATCATTACAAAATTCAGTTTTCAGTTCATTTTACAACGGCTTTGAATGTAGCTCAGTCAGCCAGCTTCTGGATCTGTAAATTTCTGTTGTTCAAGCCACTCGACGCCGTCTGTTAGTGTGACGTTATCATGGGGAAGGGTGTTCTTAGGACTGTGATAAAATTACAGTAATGCATGACCTCTAGTGGCTTATTGATTTATTATACGACAGAAACTTATAGATCTAGAAGCTGACTGGCTGAGCTACGTTAATGCTGTTATACAGCTCTGGAAATAAATAAGAGCCCACTCCAGTTTCTTCTTAAATCAGCATCTCCACATGTACAGCAGGTTCTTAGTGAGGAACAGAAGGTTGGGTTCTAGCTTTACTGGCAGATACAGTGAGCGTCTGGTTCATAAGAACAAGGTCAAGCAGCAAACACACAGGACAACACAGCTACAGACTGGCAGAGGGCCAAAACCCCTCTCTACTGACCGTGATGAGCGCCACCTCATTCCAATGTCCCTTAACCACCGTAAGATGACCTCAAGTGACCTACAGAGAGACTGGCGAGCGGTGGCTGTGGTGAAATGCACAGCGAGCATGGTTCTAAAAACAGGCTTCTGGAGGGTCATTAGTGATTTTCTAAATAAACAGATCTAAATACAATATTTGATCTGGAATTTGGGAGACGTGTTTCCAGTAGTGTATAGAATCAAACAGAACCGCTCATTTTGGTCCAACACAAACCCAGAAACTGTACAACTAGAGGAACTGATCATTTTCAGGAGGTCTCTGTATATCAATGGACTCTTTTTCATATATGGACTGGGGAGTAAACGGCACATTTTGGAATTTTGGAATATACTACCGCTGTTTTATTACAACTGTTTTATCGCTTATACATTCAGATGTGCATGATATGAGCTCTTCAGGGTAAATAGCATTAGTGGTAAACTCACATTTGTTCTCAGTGGCATCGAGCTCCAGCATGAGCTTATCAATCTTCTCCTGGTCAACAACGCTCATCTTCTGATGGAGGACAAGAGAGAAGGAGCAGAAGAAGAGATTAAACAGGCAGACTGTTGGAGAATGAGAGAGAGAGAGACAGAGAGAGAGAGAAAGAGAGGGAGAGAGAGAGAGAGAGAGAGAGAGAGAGAGAAAGTGAAAAGAAACAGATGATACTGAGTTACTTACTTTCTCCAGCAGCTTCGGGGCGATGTCCTTGTTGACGTGATCGACAGCTTTATGCACACCTACCAAACAAAACGTACAACATCAGCAAGGTGGAATCCAACAGGCCCAATACAAGGATATAACCGTATGATCCACTCAGAAGTTTGGGGACGCCAAGCTAGTCAGTAAGGTTGTATTAGATAATACATATCTACCTTTCCTGTTATATATATTTAAAAATTATATAACTGACAGAAACAACTCCAAATCTACCCATCTTGTGATGTCACCCTTCCTCCAACTCTTCATGTAGATGTGCTTGTGGATGTCTCACCTTTGCCCAGGTAGCGGGTTTTGTCTCCATCTCTCAGCTCCAGAGCTTCATGAACACCTGTGGAGGCACCGCTGGGTACGGCGGCCCTGAAACGACCTGACAGAGAAAGAATAAATGAGATTTTAAACATGTGTATGTACAAATCTGTGCTTGTGAATGTGTATGTGTGAGTGCACGTGTGGCACCTTTCTCCGTGTACAGGTCGACCTCCACAGTGGGGTTTCCTCTGGAGTCGAGGATCTCACGAGCGATGATCTTAACAATGGACATCCTGCCTGCAGAGAGAGCTACAGCGGGAGAGGAGATAATATACAGCTTTAATACATATTTACCATTCAAAACCTATGATAATGACATATAACGCCTGTAATATAAAATATTTAACATTTAAAATTTAATTTTAATATTTAACAAAAAATTAACACTAATTTCAACATCTTACGTTATTATAACCGTCATACTTCAGTTCCTCACTGTCATAATTACAGAGCTTACATGTGAGTTTCACACTAGATACAGAATAATCCATAATAGGTGCTGAAGGTCCATAGTAGATACTGTATAATACGTATTAGTGAATAATTCATAGGAGATACTGAATAATTCATAGTATATACTGAAAAAAAAACATGGTAGGTAATTAAGAATTAATAATATAATAAATAAATAAATTCATAAATAATTTATTGTAGTTATTAAATAATTCATAGAACTCGTTCATAGAACCACTGAAAATCCTCTAATTCTCTAGTGTATGATCTACAGTACAATGTGAAATATATTTATGTCATATGATACAAGGCAGGGACTGACAAATGAGTAAAATGAACTGAAATAGGAAATAACAACATTGAAAATACATCCAATTATGAAATAATAAATATAGACAGATGCATAAAACTGCAGCAGCAGCCGAATGCATATAGCCAGAGAAGTGCCAGTGATCTGCTCTGTTTCACCTGCGTTCGTTAAGCGCTGTAAGGCCACAGCCGTTCGCCTCATGCCACTGACCGTTTGTGTCCTTGTCAGAAATGTTCAGAAGCATCAGTCAAGCTTAAAAGGCGGGTGATCTGCAGTTACTGGCCTATAAACCCACTGAACCATCTCCCTCTCAGCCAATAGGAATGTGGCATGGGCTGAATGAGGAAGTGGGCTGTGATTGGCTCAGACTGTCGGGGTATAAATAGCAGTGGCCCTGGCGGTATGTGAGCATTTCGCCTGCTTAATCTCTGCTGTATCTCCAGCTGCACTTTCACTGCACATGCTGTTGTTCCTATAGTGGACGTGCTTTATACTTATATTGAAATCTAAACATTGATCTAAAACATCTGCAGCACAGCATTATAATCATAATGTATAAAAATGAGTAAGTATGAATAAGCATTTATTAGTACACATCGGCACCTGTATGTATAATAAATACTTGATTGTTTTATTAATAAACACAGGGTATACAGTTGTATGCAAAGTCTGGGTGCCCCAAATGACATGAAAATAAGTGAACACATATTCTAGAGAGAACATGTTTACTGTTTGATAATAAAATGAAATGAAAATGAAAATTAAAAAGTGAAAGACAACAACATATATATATGTATATATGAGAATGTATGTATAAAGTATATTATACCATTTAGACCATTTGAACATTTTGTGGTTCATTTTTATTTTATTGTCATGTATATATGTTCATATCCTGAACTTCAGTTAATCCATTTTCAATCAAATTTGATTTACTGAATTTCAATTCCTATAAATTCTTAACTCTTATACCCCTCTTATATTTATCTCTTATATATATATATATATATACAATATATATATGTGTGTGTGTGTCATATATCCCTGTGTTGATTTTCATGTTTTTTTATGATTTATTTTATGTTTACATATATTCCCTGTTTACGTTCCATAAAGCAGCCTTTAATAGTACACTACAAGCTCATTCCCAACCTAAAATCCATATTAAACTGAAATCTGATGACATTATCTTATGTCTTCGGTCATTTCTCTCCTCTGTCCTTGACATTTACTCTGCAGTTGTGCTCTTAAAGGAAGACTACAAATAGCACAGCAGGTGGACATACTGTTAGCTCTCAGTATCTCCCCATTACAGACCCAGCACTGTTCCTCCTACTCTAACACACCTGAAGCAACTGGACTGGGACCGAACTCATCCATTGCGTGAACCACATTATAATTTTTATCACTTTTGGACAATAAATATAAAAACAGTGCTCTGAATGTCCGTGACGCGACTATGTAAAACAAAACAGCTTCACTTTTGTTGTAGTCTGATCATATACACTTACACTAAATATTCAAATATATTATTGTGGCACAGAACAAAAGAACTGGATGCTCTGGAGCAGTCGCACATGTCCGAGGTCATGTCAAGCGAGGCCTAGAGGGGTATAATGCCCCCCAGCATTGTGCTTTTAGTAGTGGAACGGTGTTCTCTGGAGTAACGGAGCTCCATCCTGTACCTTTGGGATCATCCGACATTAATACCTGACCTTAATAATGTTCAATCATATCCTCGCAGCAATGTTCAACATCAGTACCTGCCCTCACTCATGCTCAAGCAAATCCTTACAGCAATGTTCAACATCAGCATCTGAGCTCACTAATTTGGCTTAATGTGCTGACTTTCAAATGATGTTTGTTAACATTAATGTTAGCATAGTGGCTAATTCACTGTTTTATGTGGATTAGCTAACAACCTAGTCCAGCTCGGTTGTAGAGCACAGAAAGAGATGCTTCATCCTAAGGAACTTACAGAGTCAGAGTTGTTCACAGTGGTGGTGAATGGAACCGGACGTCCACCTCTAAAAGCTCCCTCACAGAAAGTTATTAGATTAAATGGTTATGAATACGCTGCTTGATGTCTCAGAAGTAGTTTTGGCCTTAAAATCCTTTCATGGTGGAGGGATACAAGCAGATGTAATGAGGTTAAATAGTTCTCAAAGAAAAAGTGGTTTTCCACTCTTTCACCATCCTCAGCGGTCTATATAAAACTCAAAGGATGCGTGTAGGTTCACTGGTGGATTTGATAGGAAATAAAGTGTCTGTATTTGTGTTGTAGACATGGAGATCCCTGGTTCCCATCACCACCACTGTAAAGAACACCTGAACCATCTCACACCAAACCCCACATCTCAAACACTCTGTTTACACCTCAAATACTGCAAAACAGAAAACTGCCTTAACATTAGTATGTCAGTTCTAAGCACTGGCTTGAGTCTCAGTGTGAAAAGGAAAAGGCACTAACTGACCCCTTCACTGAAAGCAATACTGTACCTCTAAAACACTCCACACTCGCCTACTGCCAAGTCCAGCAGTCCGAGCCCAGACCTCTCTAATCCATATTTATACACATCTCTGATGACACACTCGCTCCAGAGAGGCTCACACGCTCACTAATACTGTAGCTCAAATATAGACACACACTGTATACATGTATCTAATACATGTTCTCTAATGTAAATACCTGCAGCACTGCCTCTACAGTTCAGACACCGTAAACCCCTTTAAATTACGATTTAAATCATAATCTGTATGTACAGTATGAACAGTTACAATCCCAGAGATGGTATAATGACTCACTCTCTCTTAGTGCATCTTATATTCAATAAGACGTCCTTAATGAAGGCTACATAAACATTCATAAACATATATATATACATGTTATTCTTTACATTGTGTGTAAATTTCATTAGACATGGCATAAAGCATAACATTACTTCAAGGTTCCTCACATTAGACTTACAGGCTGACTTACATTAAACAAAAACTTTACAAACTTCAAAAGTAAACTATGTTTTTTTTTATATAACAGCTTTCCTAACTTGCAATAGAGGTTTCCTAAGAAATTAGAAATTATTATATATATTTTTTGGCACAAAAAAATATATATTAGTGGTGGCGATATGACCAAATATATAACGTTGTGATACATGAAGAGTATATGTTGCATATCAGGCTATTTATTTTTTCAGACATCTGATCAGATTAGAACCGTTAAGTGTAAGCCTGTAGTCTTTAAGAGAACCGAAAACATCCATTTAGTTGAGTGTGTCAACTACTACATACAGTTGTTACATTAAAATTAGGAAAACATGAAATAGAAGTAATTGAAAGTAACATAAGCAACAATAATAGTAATAAGAATGACCATTTGACAATTAATAAAAAAGGAAAAATAAATAAGTACATACGTAAAGTACGTAAACACGGTGAATTATACTTCTAAAAAAGTATGTTTAAAAAATAAATTATGGAACAACAATGGAGAAAACATGTTAGTTTGTTGTTCCTGATGATTTCTGGCATAACCAGTTTAAACAAATCGAAATGAAATATAAACGACAAAAAAAAAAAAAACCTGTAAAAAGATCTTCAGCTGCTGATAAAGAACATTTTGATTGAACAAAGTGAAATCCTCAGGTAAACAGACTCACCTGAGCGTCACTGAGCGTCTGAGTCTCTGGCCTGCTCCTGTCCGAGGGGTCCAACTGAGTGCAGCTCTGCTCCTCTGGACCCCTATTTTAAGACGCTCCCTAATGTCAGCCATCCAAAATGGATATGCCACCTCCGTCAAATATGGGACCATCTGCAAACTCCACAAAGGTCAGAGAGCAGAGCCGGCGGATGTGAGAAACGCGTGGAGGGGCTTGGACAGGGGCCAAGCACTTTTAAAACATGGCAAGAACAGTCAAATAAGCTGAAAGAAACATTGCAGTGTGGTGTTTATTAAAGACAAAGGCTTTATTACTTATTAATAAAGGCCTTTGTTACAGGAGGAATGACCTGGAAGACAGAAAAGGTCAGGGGTCACTCATGCAGCTGCAGTAACATTAGCCTGAAGGTCATTTGAACTGAAAGGGCAGATGCTTATGACCCAGTCAGACTTAATGTCTGAGGTAAAATTAGTCTGCTCAGACGTGACACAGCCACAAAACCTACTTACTGGGAACACATCGTGGAGAACTCAGTGAATTCAACGTTTTTGTGATGTCACAAAAATGAATGCATTTATATATACGTTCATAATCTATTTGGCCTACAGGAGTTTAGCTCTGCTCATCAGAAGCCAATCAAAACAGAACTTCTCCACATACAGTCGGAGGTTTGGGCAGCCCTGGTCAACATCTATGTGTCATCAACACATATGTACATAAATATATATATCCCCTTATAAACGTTGTTTTTGGAAGTGCATAAAAAGCAGGAATTACAGGGAAAACTAGAAAAGTGTGTTTCCTGAAGAACATGATTGTGCAGCTTAAACTAGCTAAGATGCTGTTAGGCAGTCTCTATAGTATTCCAGTTGATGGCTAGGGTGTTGCTACCATATCCCAGGTGATTGTTATGTTATCCCATATGGTTAATAGGGTGTGGTTAACGGACGTGTACCATCATAGTACAAGCTGTGTGCAAGACCGTTTGAACCTACAGAGGAAAAAAAAAATTGTGTCATTTAATGGCAATGGTACGAAAACCATACATCCAAACAAAACGCTGTATGCGCGCACCATTCCCAAACACAACGAACATTCCGGAGTTGAAATGGTGTCAATATCTCCAAAAAAAACGTGGGAAGCGTTAGCAGACAAAAATGTGACAGAGAAAAACCAAATTAAGAAGCAGATAAATTGAAAAAGAAAAAAACTGAAGAAAAAGCAGAGCGGGTATCCCAGGTGGTTGTTATGTTACATTCATTTCTATGGGGAATTGTATGAAAACCGCATATAAATGAAGTTTGGAAGTTTTGACTCATAATAAAGACAGACCCTGAACAGTGAGTAGGTAAAATTCTCTTTATGGCACGAATGCAGAGATGGTACAATCCTAGAGAACTTTTCAGTGTAGTACATTAGGAATGAGATTACACAGACACAACTAACATATTAGAAAACTGAAACAAAAACATTCAAAATAAAAAATAAAAGCAGTGAAAATCACAAGTCGTTGGTCCCAGTTCTGTGCTCGGGTGCCGTAACTGTAAACCTTTTGATTATAGTGTTACTAAATGTGCTTTAGCTGCAAATTAAAGATAGAAATAAAAAACCTTCACCTATCATTTGTCCTCGTAGCTCTGACTTCTATAAAGATATGAACATACGGGTGTTTAGTTCTACACGGAATTACAGCACAGACAATCTTCTAATAAAGCTGTACGTATGTACATGTTCAAGTACCGAAACCGCGCGGCTTAAAGGGAAACCATGTCGGATATTTTTCACAATCAGGCACAAATTCATTTATTAAAAAGCTCACTCTTAAAAATAAAAGTTACTAAATGGTTCTTGGCTGGGACGTTCGGTTCTAGGAACAGGATTAAATTAGTGTATTTTTTAATTTGTACATTAGGAGGACTTTATAGTTATTTCTAGGACTTGTTCTAGAGTCTTATAGAGTAATGAAATCTATAGCTACAATCATTCTGGTGAAAGGTAGAGGGTCTGTGTGACGAACACTGAATTCAATGATACACTAAGTGATACAAACTTATAGATTAGCCAAATAGTTTTACTGATGTCTTCATTTATTTTCGTCACCAGAGCTCAAAGAACACGTGGGCCAACATTACTGTTAATATGACATTGATGGGTTAAAGGATCCTCACCTGAAAAGTCCTTTAGAGAAACAAAAGCGGCTCTTATGTCTCATGAAGAACCATTCGCGTCGCCGTCATTATTAAGAGTGTTCAAAACGTGTTATTCCTTGTTCACAGGAGAGTAAAAGCTGTAAGATCATTATTATAAGACAGTAAAAGCTCAGAGCAGGAGAATAAACACGGGGTTTGTATACAGTCATCTACAAAAACAATAAAAAAAGAAAAAAATAGAAAAAAAGGAAAAAAAATATATATATAACTTTAGTGGCTGTGAGTCCTTATGAGCTGGAGTAACTCTATAATCCAGAATCAGGACTTTGGACCACTTAAAAGAAGGATTCCATCAAGGTTTTACATAATTAAATGGTTAAGATGTAAACAAAGTGTGATTCGGTGTGAAACTGTGAATGGATTACAGTGGTGGTGATGGGAACCAGACGTCCACCTCTAAAAGCTCCCTCACAAAAAGTTATTACATGAAGTGGTTATGAATACGTTGCCTGTTGTTTGAGATGCTGTTTCACGATAGCTTTGAAACGATTCCGGCCTTAAAATCCATTCATGGTGCAGGGGGGGTGGGGGTACATGCAGTGCGCCGCATGGCAAAATAGTCCCTATAGCAAACGTATTATTTTTTTCAGATTTTTCACTTTTTTGCCATTATCAGCATTCCATACTGTCGCCGTCCAATGAAAAACATGCAGCTCCATTTTTGTTGATTTTTACTTTTATGCATCACTCGATCACAGCAGCCGCTGTTTACACTGTGCGGGAACGGACCAACAGAAATGACTGGAATAAAGTCTGGTGCATTGACTTGCATTAAAATTACATTACGTTTTTGTCCTCTCCTGTGAAGACGCCATTTTGGAGATACTTGTTATTCTTTGGACAGCGATGACACACAAAAGCACTCATGTAGGTTCACTGGTGGTTTTGATAGCACATAAACTGTCTATATTTGTGTTGCAGACATGGTGATACCTGGCTCCCATCACCACCACTGTGAAGAGCATCTGAACCATTTCACACCGGAGCCACTCTGAATCACTCTGTTTACATCTTGACTATGCACATAATGGACTTCTCCTTAAAAGAAACAAGAAGAAAGAGATAAAAGAGGGAACCTTAGCAGACTTTCATATCTAACTTTACTTCATCATTGCACACCTCGCGTAAAAACAAACAGAAATCATGTACAAACTGGCGTCAGGTCCGTATTGCACAGCAGCAC
This sequence comes from Semaprochilodus insignis, assembly GCA_034552555.1. NCBI lineage: Eukaryota > Metazoa > Chordata > Actinopteri > Characiformes > Prochilodontidae > Semaprochilodus > Semaprochilodus insignis. Next base: position 10,487,166 of record CM067496.1, on the reverse strand, counting down.
TGCGTTGTAGCGCGTTTCTCTCTCCCCACACACGCAGGCCTCTAAACAAAAATCATGCTGGTAACAGAAAAGAAATCGATTCTATTAATCACAGCCTTCTCAATGCGCTGCAGCCCGCACTAGTCAGGTGCCTCTCTTACCTCAAGGGGGCGCCAGTTTATTTTTATATTCTACAGGTCAGTGCAGCTACAGTTGCGCGAAGAAAACCGGGGCCATTAAAGTGCGTCCAACTTTTACCTTACTGTATTTTGCTGTGCCTTCTCTTCATGGCAGAACAGCCCCAGGAAATTGAGTACTTTGACCGTTTGTTTTTTGTTGCTTTTGTTTGTTTTTAAAGGACAAAAACTCCATTTTGCTTGTTTTATTAATCTCTTTTCTCAGGGCAGCTGCTCTCACACACCGACGGCGCCACGACCGATGAGCTGCGTCGTATCATCATCCGTGGGGTGACCATCATCATCATCATCCTCATCCGTGTCTTCCTCTGAACCCTCTATGGGAGAGTAATACCCATTGTACCCCAGCAACGGCGAATCCCGAGTCAGGCACTGCGCAGAGGTTGTCACTGTGGTGGTGGCTGTCATGGTGTCGACGGTGGAGTCATAGGTGGTGGCTGGGGGGCTGTTGGAAGATGGCGATGAGGGGTTGGAGGCACGGAGCAAAGGAGTGCGCTCTGATTCTGCCCCTCCTGAAGCACCGCCTTCATCGTCATCGCCGCCACGGGATGCCGCCTCTTCGTCGGAGTCAGAGGACTCGGAATATTCCGGGTTTGATCGCGTCACGCGCTGCTTGCAGACGGGACAGGTTTTCTTGGTCTGCGTCAGCCAGGGGTCCACACACTTGCAGTGATAAGCTGAGGAAAGACAAACAAACACATTTTAATACACCACAGGAACCGTAGGGGCGACATGTCTTCTATTATTTAATTTAAAAAGCACTCTATAAATTTTACATGACCTACACAGTCATTCCGACAGATTGTAACACCCTGCCATTTACCAAAAACAGAGATACAGACTGCACATAACTAAACGCTGAATGGAAATAAAGTGAGCCAGAGAAGAGCACTCTTTGAATGCTGTTACTACACCTGTATCAAAACGTTGTGGCAGAATTATACGTAACTCTCTGTGCTGAACACCAAGTGGCCTCCTACTTTTGATGCAGCATTTTATTTGGCTGTTGGTATTAAATAGACAAGTGTTTTTTCCCCCCAATTTTGAATATGAAATGCAAATTTAAAAATAATGAAATTGCAGCTCTGGAAATGCGCTAATGTGAAAAAAGCTAATAAAAACAGACTAAATTAATAAATAAAATGACATACGACTCAGTCACAAACCTACCATGTGAACACGGCAGAACTCGCAGCTTATCCCCCTCTTCATACTCATCCAGACAAATAGCACACACATCATACTCATCCCCTGAAGTGGGTGGGTGGGTGGGGTGGAGGAGGTCGGGGTCAAGGAGGGGTAGAGGAGGACAGAGACAAAAACAAAGTATAATTTTAATAAATGTCTTCTGCAGCAGGGCCTCTTTCACCCACAGCTTTACTGCAAGTGTAATTCAGTGATCACTCACTTCTTTAACAGTATGTATTTGCAATATACACATGTTAACGCACAAATTGATGAAACTAACAGCTAACCTGCAGTACCTACAGTATTCAGTGAATTCACACTCACATAATAAAGTCGGAACAGTGCAAATAGAACAGACAGTAAGCCAGCTGTGCCTCACCTTTAGTGAATTTGTGAATGGGGATCTTCTTCAGCTGCTCTTTTGACAGTCTGTTCTTCCTCAACCTCTTCCTGTACTGTACACAACGCACAACCTACACACACACACACACACACACACACACACACAGTTAAAGAGTAAAAGCCAAAAAAATCTCGAACATTCATTACATCTAATATCTATTATAGTACATACGGTCTTATGCAAAAGCCAAGTAAAATTTGGTTGATTTTATAAATGACCTATACAGAGTTAATAAAATATGGCATTTTTCTGCACATTTCAATTCACAATTTCTATTTGTATGCATTTACTCATTTAACAATTTGGACAAATAAAACAAAAAAAATATATATTCTGTAAAATGTTCTTTAACTTTTGCACATTAAATGTTTTATTATTTTATTCCAACATACAGTTTTAAATTCAGTAATTTGTGAATGGGAATGTGCAGATGTAGAGAAGGTGCAGAAGAACTCATTTTTACGGAGAACATGTATTTTGACCACAGGCAACCAAACTTTTGCTCTCATCTGCATACTGTCTGTGCACATGTACATGTATTGATCGAGAGCAATAAGAACTTCGACATCCCATCTAGAAATGTACACAATTAGCTGTTAAACCAAAACAAGCCAAATACATTACTGACCAATACTATGGTTTTAAAAACAAAACAAAGCAAAAGTAAGTAAAACATTATTTCCAATAAAAAAACAGTAAAAAAAAAGGAACACTTTTAAGGCACGTTTGGGAGAACAATTCGGGGTATTTCATCCCTGTTCTCAGAAAGAACCGCAGCACAAGCAAATCACACACAGGCGAGCAGAATTAGGGAGAAGGATGTGGTGGACTGTGTTGGCTTTTAAGAACGTCTGAGCCAAAGCTGCCCCCGTAAGGGTGTTTATGGGTGGTTAGTAGACGATATTAGTATAATATAAATACAGTATTTATATATAGTATAAATAACTTTAATATTTTAGCTCCTCATTATATATTTCAATAATATTTGGGTCATTTAACCATCTAAATAACTTGGCGTCTTTAATGGTGTTTGGTTTCATGGTTCCACCCATCAGTACTATGTTCAGGGGTCAATTCAAGGGACACTTTTCAATACCAACAGAACAAATGAATACCCAAGCATTCTAAATATTTGGGCCTGCGCTATACTTATCACAACATGAACATAAACAATATTCATTAAAAGCTGTAATGATTTGGAAATGCAAATCATGAAAAATGCAACCGAAAATTGACCTCTGAATCAACACCATCACGTTTTCACAAAGGCAGTGAACTCACCAGTATGATGACCATGACGATGAAGATGAGCCCCACCACCCCGGTGAAGGGGATGAGATAGTAGGTGAGAGGGAAGGAGAAATCCGGCTTCAGGACCACATAGGCTCTGCAGACAAAAAAATTCAGTATCTTTAGACCCCACATTAGGCTGTAGTCTAGAGACCTCATCATATCAGGCTCTATCAGCTCCACCAGCACCAAAGCCAAAAAAATAATAATAATAATAATAATAAACGCTCAGCAACACCAGCACTGCCATCGGGCAGACATAGGACCACATGCCTGTGCCAACAATCATTAGCCCATCAGGCACCACAGTCCTCCAAAGAGAACACGGCAATAGGCAGCGGCACAGCGTGAGACAATTCCCAAACTTCCAAATGGGGCTTCATGATGACAGTGTAAGGAGTGAATTCCATAGGTGCCCACAACAGCCGTTCTGATTATTCCAAAAAGGCAGCTGTGACAGACACCACAGAGACAATCTTTTCACTTCAGTAGATGAAGAAAAAAAAAGATGTTTTTTTTTTTTTAAGTCCCTTGTAATAAAATGATAAATTGGCAAAGAATCTGTTCTATATATTTAACGTACTAATTCCATGTTTAATATAAGAGGTCTGGTAATGTAATGTATGGCGAATTGACTGGGCAACTCCATGTAATTTCCCCAAACAGCACAGAAAGAAAAGTCATTCCGTGGATGTTTACAGATTTTGCATCAGGCGCTGCACTTCCAAACAAGAACAACATGAACGGTAGTCTTGAGGATTAGAACAAGAAAAATAAATAAATAAAGGGAGGTGTGTCAAAGCTAAAGTCACCACCTTATTGGCCAGCTTCATGAATTTTCTCATTCCACCTTAAATGATGCCGCGGTCACAGGTGCCAAAATGCAACTGCTGCACAATTTAAAGTGGAATGGAAAATTGAAACAATGAGTAGGTATTTCCCTCCATGTCAGAGGGGAGAAACTTTATTTTCCCTTGCTTGTTAGAGGAAGCGCAGCTTCCTTTCCGTGCCAGGCGAATCTGCTGACTCACTATATGATTCTAGGCGGTTGAGTCTGGATATGCTTTTGCTTCTTTTTCTTATGTGCTCATCTAAATATCTAAATATGTCGGTATGTATATACACACAGGTCATTTTATTACATACACCTCTTTGTATCTACACTCATTGTAGATTTAATCGGCTCCACTTACCGTACAGGAGCACTTAGACTAGTTTTACAATTACAGACTGTAGTCCATCTGTTTCTCTGCATACTTTGTTCTTCCTGTTCTTCAATGGTCAGGACCCCCACAGGACCACCACAGAACACGTATTATGTGGATGGTGGATCATTCTCAGCATTCAGTGCGTGTTGCACTGGTAACAGTGGGTCAGGTACAGCAGTGCTGCTGGAGCGTTTAAACACCTCAGTGTCACTGCTGGACTGAGAGCAGCCCACCAACCAAAACTACCCAGCCAACCGGGTCCTGTGGGGAGACCACTGATGAAAGACTGGAAGATGAGCAATACAAACTGTGCAACAGCAGGTCTATCATCTCTGACTTTACATCTACAAGGTGGACCAACGAGGCCAGTGTAGAAGTAGAAACCTCTCAGGTGGGGAGGAATGCTGGTATCGGCTTTTGTTTCCTTTGCTTGTGGCTCACCCTTTCGCCGGTAGGACGTAGCTGTGGAGGACGGTGGAGGCATAAAAGCTGGTGAAAACTGAGGGGATGTCAATCATATCTGCGATAGTTTCTGCAACACATGCACACACACATATGGAGTCAGATAAATTCCACCATACACACTCAGACCGACAGTTTTACTTAAGCTGAATATTAATATTTGGTGTCTTAAATGAATAGGCAGGTTTTTCTGCCTAGTCTCCACTTACCGACAGCCAGCCGCAGCGTTCGCTCAAATGCTTAGAGGGTTTAAAGGGGTCATATCCTATATTTGTTTCGCTGAGGTCCACTTATGACATTTGGCTGGTCAAAATTAAATTTCACCACACCATTTTCCAACCGTTCTTTATCCCTTTATCCCTAGAATTAAACAGGCTGCTTCGGTTCCTTTAAAACTGATATATGAAGAATGACCTTGGTTCTCATTGGCCTCCTCATTCAGAAAGGGGTGTGGGCTGAAACACTTCTTATAGCTTCAGTGCGAATGGGCAGGGTTAAACTGCTGTAGGCCGAATAGGGAATAAATTAGCATTAGCAAGTGTCTCACCATTGCTGTAGTTCATGTTCAGCAGTGTGTTGGAGTACATGTTGTGGATGATGGCAGCACTGTAACCAGCCTGCTGAGCATGCAGCACCTTTACGAAGAGAAAATGGAAAACAGAGAAACGAAACTCGGACACGGGCAGAAATGTGTGAGTACAAAGAAATTGAGACAAACAGACTCATGGCTGTCCACGCTTTAGACTAGCGCTAGCGCTGCACTTCCAGAATTTATTTCTGTAATTCATTAAGACAATGACTACACTTCCTATAGTGTATTACAGCCGGTCTGTGTGAATCATATGAACATTACAGAGCACTTTGTAAATGAAACAGCAGAAGTCATATCCCCCCTACACTTCCTGTAGTGTACTGCAATCTATCAGAATGACTGTGTAGATCATATGAACACTACAGAACACTTTTTAAATGAAATAGAATCCATTTCCCCCTACGCTTCCTGTAATGTATTACAGTCTGTCAGAATGACCGTGTGGATCATATCGCCCCCTACACTTCCTGTAATGTATTACAGTCTGTCAGAATGACCGTGTGGGTCATATCGCCCCCTACACTTCCTGTAGTGTATTACAGTCTGTCAGAATGACTGTGTGGATCATATCGCCCCCTACACTTCCTGTAATGTATTACAGTCTGTCAGAATGACCGTGTGGGTCATATCGCCCCCTACACTTCCTGTAGTGTATTACAGTCTGTCAGAATGACCGTCTGGGTCATATCGCCCCCTACACTTCCTGTAATGTATTACAGTCTGTCAGAATGACCGTGTGGATCATATCGCCCCCTACACTTCCTGTAGTGTATTACAGTCTGTCAGAATGGCCGTGTGGATCATATCGCCCCCTACACTTCCTGTAGTGTATTACAGTCTGTCAGAATGACCGTGTGGGTCATATCGCCCCCTACACTTCCTGTAGTGTATTACAGTCTGTCAGAATGACCGTGTGGGTCATATCACCCCCTACGCTTTCTGTAGTGTATTACAGTCTGTCAGAATGACTGTGTGGATCATATGAACAATACAGACCACGTTTAAATGAAATAATAGAATTCATATGGTCCCCTACACTTCCTGTAGTGTGTTACAACATGGCAGTACAGATAATTTGAACTAAGCACTTTTGCTTATAAGTGAACAACACATATGTCTTTTCCCCTGCATAATCAATCAATGTTGTTGACTAATGTAATCATTCAACCTGTACTTTAGATGTTAGTTCCTCTTTTCTCTTTTGATTTTCATCAATATTGTAATACTAATGTACATGGATACTTTACTAATTAGATTTTTAATCATAACAGTAATTTTGTAATAAGATTAAATAACTATACTTTAAACTATTTTGTTAAAATGTGGCACTACTGGAGCACTGTGTCTGATCCACGTTATCAAGCCCCAGAAAACATTTATGCCAAATCTTGGGAAGTAATACAAATGGACTGCCTCTAATAATCGGTTACTAACCTTGATGTCGAAGTTGCAATCGTAACGGCGGATCAGAACAATGTATTTGATTGTGCTATTTGGATCAGAGGGAGTTGGAGACGCTGGAGGAGGATCTATAGGAGTGCAGGCATTCTGTGGACGAGACTCAACCAGCAAACCCTGAGGGAGAGAGATCAGTATGGCCTGTGAGTCATTTTTTCCTTTATGTAGGCCAAAAAAGGAAAACATTATACCATGACTGTATTCTTGTTTTCCTTCTGCTTACCGTCACTCCATCTTTGGGCAGCGGAGAGCCAAAGAGAGCAGGCAGATCCTCCAGCAAGATGGAGGTCATATTCCTGTAGTGCTGCAACAAGAAGAACAAACAGACAGAGATCAGGTCAATCAGTCACAGCATTCAATATTTACTAATATTTTATATGTGAACAAGTAATAATAATAATAATAATAATAATAATAAATTCATATTACACTTCTGCACACTGTAAATACTGTTTATTGTTTAATTTAACATACTTGGACTAAAACCATAAATTGTGTACAGTATAAACGTTATGGCACTATTATTTAATGTTTTATTTTTTTCTAATATGTTAAACTAACTAAAAATAAACAGGAGATGTGTGTAAACAGACTCACAGCAAAGATGAAGGCCTGTCCAGGAGACGGTGCTAGTATGCAGCAGAGAGCAAAAGTTGCAACCCACAGTGGAGCCCTCAAACTCGAAAGACCTGCACACACCATCCTGATACACAGGTGTACTAGAGAGAGGGAGGGAGACAGACAGGCAGAAGAGAAAACAGATGGAGGAGAGAGAGAGAGAGAGAGAGAGAGACTTTACTGCAAGGCACTCCGTATGTCTGTTGTATTAATTTACAGCTGTGTACATACAGTTTTTAGCTTTCTGGTTCTGAAATAGAAGGTTTTGAGGCATGTCAAGCAGCAACCTTGCTGACAAGAACAGGTGAGCTGATCTATCGCTATTTCTACTGATATCTTTTAATCTCTATGCAGTAAAACAGAGAGCACAGATGAGGCTCTTCAGTGGGAGGAGTTACAGACACTCTGAACTAAACAAACAGGTTCATTTTCCTTACAGGTGGACGACCTCACTTCAAGACACAGCATGGCCTCTCCGTCACATGCCGCTGTTTATCTCTAGCTATGTTTAAGCATTATGGGGGATGTTGACTTGTCAGAAACTCTAGACTATTAGAACCCTGAACCACAGATAAGAAATGACCTTATCTAGAAAACAGGGCTCGTTCTGTCCTTCCACGGGGGTGAAGCAGCTGAGACACAAACACTGAGCAAAGTACGCCTACAAAACACCACTACAAGACTTACACATACTGTTTAAACATACTGGATTTTACTGCTTAATCAATCATGCTCAGCTGGATCAGGTGTGGCTGATCAGAAGAATCACTTGACTGAAATAATTCCCGGCCTACATGAACATTTAGTCAACAATACAGATGTTAAACCACTACGAATGGTGGACATAATTTAATATGGCTGCTTTAAGTGCTTTTGACTAATAAACAATCATTACTGGTAGACAGTTGATCACGAACCACCAAAACTAAAGTCAGGGACGTGACCCATAAATACTTTTGATCTGATTGGCTAAGCCACGTTCAAAGCCGTGGTAAAACACTCTATATACTCACACTGATTATCTCACAACTGAAATCTGTAGTACTGACGTAGTACTGACTACACCACGAACAATCTGTCTGTTGTTAACAGAACGATCTATGGCTCCAATGCTGCCTGCATGGAGCACAGAGTGTCCTGATGAAGTAAGAACCTGGTTCTGTAACCTCTTTTATGCTTCACATGTCCATGATTCAGTCAGAAGTAGCATCAAACCCAGGCTGAACCTCAAACACCTCTGTACTCTCTACAAAGTGTACTAGCGTCTACAGGCAAACAGTGCAGTATGTGTGTAGTATGGATGTGTCTGAATCCCAAAAGGCCATTTATAGCTATACTATGGCTGTTGGGCTGCACTATGTAGGGAGCAGGAAGTTGTTTGATCATCAGCCCCAGTGTGGAAAGAGGGGTGGAGCTGAATTGGTGCTATGTAATTTGGTTTAAGTTCTGATTTAAGTTCTGATGAAGTGAAGTTTTCTGCATTGAACAGTGCTAACAGTGTAATCATATGTTCATTATTAAACAGTTAATGAAATAACCGCAAAATACAATGATGGGGGTCCAAACGACAAAACTACTCTTTCAGGGGTCCATGGTTGTTTGGCAACAATACTCAATACTCTGATGTTTTGTTCACATTTTCCGCAACGGTATAAATTCTGCCACCGTACGTGTCGACCCTGCTAGACTGATAAAGCTCTCCTCTGATCATCAGCCTCCGATCGTCAGCCTCCGTCAACGGTAACAGACTCATGATGCCAACTTTTGTGTGGCTTCATGAGCACAGCATAAAGGAACTAAATGTTTTGGCGGGACTCTTGTTAATCTTTTTATTAATAATAATGAAAATTATTTTTTGAAAAACTGCGTATTCATATCCCATTGTATGCTGGTTGCTGTATTACAGCTCTGGAAGAATTGAAGAGCCCACCTGAAACTGATCAGTTCCTCTAGTTGTACAGTTTCTGGGTTTGTGTTGGTCCAAAATGAGCAGTTCTGTTTGATTCTATACCCTACTGGAAACACGTCTCCCAAATTCCAGATCAAATATTGTATTTAGATCTGTTTATTTAGAAAATCACTAATGACCCTCCAGAAGCCTGTTTTTAGAACCATGCTCGCTGTGCATTTCACCCCA
>CM067496.1:10442304-10457733 GCA_034552555.1 Semaprochilodus insignis | reverse complement strand
TTTTTTAATCTTCTATTTTCATTTTCTCTTATCTACTTATATTCATTTTCTTCTCTTCCACTCGTCTAATCTTTTTTCTGATTTCTAGTTCTTGTCTTTTTTTTTTTTTTTTTCACCTTTGTTCCACTGGTCTCATATTTTTTTCTTTTCTTTTCCTAGTTCTTATTTTCTTCTTCTCCTCCATTTTCTTCTTTAATCTTTTTCTTCTTCATTTTGTGTTTTTCCTCTTTTTTGTCTCTCTTCCTTTTTATTCTCTTTTCTCTCCTTCTGTTTTTTCTTCTTCTGTTTTTTTCTTATCCTCTTCTTTTATCACATTTCTTCTTTCCTTATCTCTTTGATCTCTTCACACCTTTTATTCTCCTTCCTTTCTCTCTCTCCTATTTATCTTTCCATCATCTATGCTGATCTGTGTAAAGTGTATAGTTAGCTAAAACCTGCTCTGTGCTGATCAGTTATTGATCTTCAGTATTCAGCTTCTGGGTATGATGAATTTGTTGTCTCTGCAGATTCTTGATGAGCTCTTTGGTTTGAGTGAGGAGGTCCGGCCTTTGGTCCAGGCTAATGGCAGTGAGGGGTCAGCTGAGGCTGTGACGTCATCACTGCGAGACCAGCGGGATGTGTCCAAAGAAGTGGACCACCTGCATACTATGGAACGAGGGTTGGAGTCTGATCATGTCTGGCCCCGCCTCCTGCTGGACATCATGAGCCATCAGAACAGGTTCAGAGGGAGAACCAAGAAAAACATGGCACAGGGCTGCTTGGGGAGCGAGCTGGACCCTAGCGCAGCCAGAGAGGGGGGCAGGTGTTGATGGAACACAGTCGGAGGTAGAGTCGGTTATCCATAGTGATACAGAAACAGTCAAAAGTTTGGTACATAGTGGTCCTGAAAGAGTAATTCCATTAATATTAAAATCATGTCTGCATAATTAAACAGTTAAGATACATTCATAGTGGTTTGGTATAAATCTGCTGCTGAGTCAGAATTGTTCACAGTGGTGGTGATGGGAACCAGACGTCCACCTCTAAAATCTCCCTCATAGAAAGTTATTACATGAAATGGTTGTGAATTCACTGCCTGCTGTCTGACACGTTGTTGTACAATAGTTTTGGCCTTAAAATCCATTCATGGTGGAAGGATACATACAGGGCACTGTGGGGCAAAATAGTCCCCAAAGAAAACATATTAGTGTCCCTCAACCTGACGAAATGCCGTGGTAGGGGGCGTCCTTTATGGGTAGTGTCGGGTAAGTAGTTCAGAGGTCTGGGAGAAATTGGTTGAGCACAAGAGTTCTTTTTCCCCTTCACCTTTATTTACACATCAAGGTATACAAATAATTACATATTTACACATGCGCACACTCGAAGAAGAAATAGAGCCTCCCCTAGTACCCCCAGTAGTGCCACATATAACTGGGTCGCCCCTCCCCTGGGCTAAACCATTTGTGGCCTGAGGTGATACTAGAGTTCTTAAACTTGGTTTGCTCTTTTTACAAATTCTATTTCTACCTCCTCTTCTGCAGAGGTTGGCCTCACCCAGGTAAGTAAAACTACGGTGAACGCTTCAATTCTCTTTTGAGCCATGAACTACAAGGTCAGTCAGTTCACCGGAAGGTACTGTATATGCAATCACAGATATTTCTCACTACTTTACCATCATTAACATTCCATATACAACTCACATGTAGGTTCACTTGGGGTTTTGATAGTAAATAAAGGGTCTATATTTGTGTTGTAGACATGGAGACCCCACTTCCCATCATCACCACTGTACAGAAAACTCAGTTATGAAGAAATTTCAAAAACAATCAGATTTTAAAGTTTACTTGGTCTTCATTTTCAGTGAAAAACTGCATATTTGTACCTTTTTGTGAACAACTGTTTGCATTTTGTTGTTTAACAAATAACAACGGCCATCATGAATACAGAATAAATGGTTTCACTACAGCCAAAAAAAACCCTCTTTTGTGATAATACATATAGCTATACATATAATTAAATAATGTAATAAAATGTGCTTATTCTTAAATAACTACATTTTTAAGCTATACTTGTGAGTAAATAAGTCAATAAATAAATAAATATATAAATTAAATTGCAACAGCACATGGTAGGATTGTGTTTCCTCACATACTCAAAATTCTTGTAGCAAAAGTGCCTTGAGAAACGTTATTAGGGTGTCTGTAACCTAAAGCGATACTGTATTAACATCCACCTCATAGACAACTTTACAGTTAGAATAAACACAACTGCAAAAACAGAAAAGTGTCTGTTATAAATCCATCTTTATGTTCATGTTTGTGTTCATTTTTATTAAATATTTAGAGTAATTTTCAGCTTTTATTTACAGTGCTGTGTTCTGTTCCTACCCCAGGTGAAGAAAGCGCAGCCGAAGAGCAGCAGCAGCCCCTCATTTCCAAATGTACCTTTTATAAAGAAGGTGGACGTGATCAAAATGAATGAATTCATTAATAAAATAGATACTTTAAAAAAAACTGCATGGTTGAATATTTTTTTAGAAAGTGTTTGAAATTCCACACCTAGTTTCATTTACTTTCCTTATGTTTCCTGATGAAGGTGATTCTTATGTTCCGGTTTAATTAGTCATGTTGCTCTAATGCCACATAATCAGATCTTCTGGCTTGGTGTCCACTGCAGACACTGGAAACTGTCAGGAACTCTTAACAGAGACCAGGCCTGGTTTAATTTCCAGTCAAAATGAATGGGGACCTACCCTGTCCCATTCCCACCCATCCCTTCCTTCCCCAGAACCTATGGTAGGTGTGCAGTTTCCTGCCGTTGCTCCGGTGTCTGTCCCGATTTCCTTTAGCTTCATGTTCTCTCTGCTTGACGGTCAGGATTCACACTCCTTTAGTTTGTCTTGTGTTTCTGGGCTAAATAATTAGTTTGTTCCTCCATTTGTCAAAATCCGGATTCTCAAACTTCTCAAACAACAAAATGGTTTTCCAGCATCCAGAGTTCTAGCTATTTATTCCACCCATTAGGTGGTTCTACCTGGTGTGCTCATTGCATTAGTGCAGCGTTTTATCATTGGTAGTATTTTCGATAAGGAGTAATAATCCTACCTGGAGTTTTATGTATGGAGCTATTGATAAATATGATATACCGTAGAACATTTCTACAGGGATTCTTCTTCTTTCCACTCGGTGCTGTAGTGCCAGCTGATTCAAACTGCTGCTTCAACATACCAACACGAAAGTCACTCTCTACAGCCAGGAGTGGTTTGTCCATACAGGGCTACTGTAGAAACATGGCATCTCTACATGGCACCCTCTCTTGATAGACGATTTGCTCCTAAAGTTAAAATTGAAGGTTCAATATTTTCTAAATATTGGCAAACGTTACTGTGTCAGGACAGTAATAATAATAATAATAATAATAATAATAATAATAATGTATTGACTACTTTTAAAACATGTTACTGTCTGGGTAAAGAGGTTGTCAGTTTGACGCGTGAACAGTAAATCTCATAGGGAAGTAGTGAACAGGCAGTAAAAGCCGTAAATAACTGAAGAGTGGTCTCTGAGTTTTGCACAATACTGTACTTCAGTTTTGTAAGGTCATGCTCAGTATAGTGTAGGCATAGTGCTGGGTGGACTGTGCAGTGGGCAGTGATGTCTGTGGTCATGTGTGGATGCGTATCAGCACTGCTTGTGGGCGCATGACAGTGATTACTAAGAGTACGTGCTGACCACATTGCATGGATTCAAGAGGACATACGAACTCTGAAACTAAGGATTTATGCTTTTAGCTCAGCACTAAACGTCTAAATCTTAACAGTGCTGCCAATGAAAAGCTTAAAGGCAGAGGATTCCGTTACGCCCATAGTGTCCTCCATCCTGTACGCAAGTTAGGTAAGTTATTACTTTCAGCTAAACGTTATTATATAACTATGACAAAGGAAGAAATCTCGCTTCATTGTCATATTTCATCCAACAAGATAACTGAAGCTAATTGCATATGACTGCATATATATTTTTGTATAGCTTCACTGTCACAGTCATCGACTTACATTAAAAGTAAAGTATGTTTTTTCTTTCTTCTTTGAAGTTGGAGACACAAGGTTTTGTCTTCCGACAGATGGTTCTTAAAGGGTTCTTTGGTATATAGAGGGATTCTTTGCATGGTGAAATGGTTCTTGAGAATGTGTTCTATATGGATCTATACGACACCAAAACGAGTTCCTCTATAGTTATGATGTCAAGTTATGATACCAGTTCAAAAAGATTCTATATATATATATAAAACCATATAACCACAGCATTCCTCTATCAAACAGTGCAAACTGTTCAGTGATCATGGTTTCATATAGAACCACTGTCTTTACTAAAGAACCCTTGAAGAACCATCTTTTAAGAGTGTAACAGAGTCCCATTCTCCTCCTGCTGGACTTTCTCATTACTCTTGCAAGCAGTGGACTATGTTGTACTTAAAGGAGAAATTTGTAAGATTTTGAGTTTAAAAGATTCAAAAATGACCTAAATAATCAATAGAATGTGAGGAAATCTACTGAAGTTAGCATGCTAACCAGCTAGCCCTGGACCATCCTGTCTAGTAATACCACTTTGTACCTCAAGAGGTGATAGTGAGTCACTGTAGCATCAGTCAAATCAGTCCAACATGAGAAGATGAAGAAGTGGCCTTGCCTCGATGGCGTATTCTGACCTCTTGTTAATCACACTGAATGTGCTGCTCCTGGTTAGATCATTTAAGAGCAGGTAGCCAATGAAAGGAAGTGTTCAGGCAAATATCAGTGTTCAGCAGCAAAGACTAAAGGGATACAGTTCGATGCTGGGTGTTTCTTTACTGGTAAAGAGTGAAGTGGGAGGAGGAGGGACTGTGCATTTCCACGTTTCCTATAATAGTTGTCGACAACACAACCTCCTGGTGATATCCCCCTCTGGTTTCCCCCCTATTACTGGAGGTATGAATTTGACAGGTTACACATTGCTCCTTTAAAAGCCACATTGACTGTATATTAAATAAGTGCAGGCACATATTGACTCCTACATATTGACTAACTCCTACAGTCAGGTGGAGATAAAAACATTTTCAATTACAAAACAGGATGAAAGGCCTGGGTGTGGTTGTTCCCCTGGTCCATTTGGTTGTAACTCTACTGGTCAGCGTCAGTGGAGAGTACTGTCACGGCTGGAGGGACTCCAGGGCGCAGTGGAGAGAAGGGTTCCACTGTCCAGAGCGGATGGATAAGAAAGAAGCAGTGTTTTGCTGTGGTCGTTGTGAACTGCGCTACTGCTGCGGAGATAGCCGGGCCAGACTGGACCAGGCAACCTGCTCTGACCACACCGGGGGACAGGTGACACACCACAGCGAGCATACAGCAGGTATAGTGTCTGTTTGAGCTCTACACGCAAGTCATATACCTCTAAAAGCTCCCTCACAGAACGTTGGTGAAATGGCTATGGATATGCTGCCTGATGTCTGAGACAATGTTTTGCAATAGCTTTGGCCTTAAATTCCAGTCCTGGTGGAGGGATACATGCAGGGTGCTGTAAGACAAAACAGTCCCCAAAGATTTACTCTACCTTCATCAGCATTCCATATATAACTCAGAAGACCCGTGTAGGTTCACTGGTGGTTTTGATAGTAAATGAAGTCTCTATATTTGTGTTGTAGACATGGAGACTCCTGGTTCCCATCACCACCACTGTAAAGGCGTGTATGTGGGCGTTTCACTCACTCAGATGGGTTAACTGCGGTAGACAAATTCCTCTGTGTGCAAACAAGAGTGTGCCCAAATGGCAAATGGTTCTAAATTCTAATTCTAATTCACACCAAACCACTCTGAATCACTCTGGTTACATCTCAAACACACAATTATGCCGAAATTTTGCTGGCCTTCTCCTCTTCAATATGACAAGCAAGTCCAAATTTGATTTGTTAATCTTTTATGTGCCACATTTGAAGGTATTCTGTTAATATTCAGTTAATTAAATGTATTTTTTACCTTCATTCTGGTCTTAATTAATGAACTGCCTCAGCAATAAAATGATAACTACTAAGATGTACATCTGGGATCTGACTGAAACCCAGTTTAAGGGTTAAATAAGTAAGATTTGTTGAATTAGGCCTTAATCGTTCCCTGGATATTACATTAGTGCTGTGCTTCCTGTAAGGGGAAATTCCCCATCTGCAATCAAAGACTAGTTTACAAAGAGAAAACATGTCTCCTCTGTCATGCCGAAAACATCTCCACCTCCAGCAGCAGTCTGGCGCGCTGTTCTCAGGACACGGGTTTTGAGTTTAAGTTGAACACACCGCCATTGAGCAAACTCACTACCACACGCTGCTCATGAACACAAAGTTCAGTTTGTTTTTGCGCAAATTACATTAGCTCATCCTGTCCATGAGAAAGAGCCAGTTTAGACTGAGCTACTGCTCAGAACTTCAGAGGAGCTTTACCTGATAAAGGCAAAATCATTTATCTCTCATTGTATTCTCAGACTGCCAGTCTCGGAGGACTGATGACCCTAGGACTTTTTAGAGTGGTAGAGGGCAAAGAAATGAAAGTTACACAATGCATGTAATGCCCAAAACATCCCAACTTTGTTATGTGCAATTTTAGATCAATAATATAATTTCATGTGCCATATTTAATGTGCATTATTTGATTTTGTCCATATTTTGTCCATGTTTAAGGATAAGAGCAGTCGAGAACCACAATAAATAAATGTTAGTCCACGTTGTTGTTTTCTAGAGTCATCACGTTCAATATCTGAAGTACTGTTGCATCAGTGTAGAAGACGATGACGAAGAAAGCACAGCGCTTTAACTGAATACTCTTCTTCTAAATATGGCAGCAGTGGCACCCACACAACTCCACTTGATGGTAGACAGTAAAGCCAGTCCAGCTACCCCACAACTCAAGCACAATAAACGTACAACATATGTACACAACTTCTAGCTAACAATAACGACTCTTCCCATGACCCTCTGCATGTTCACAGACGCACAAACCAGTAATATGATGCTACATAGCGCCCCCTCTTCGGGAGAGCCGTCCCAAAGTCAAAGCAGAGTCCTGGGGATAACCACGTGCTCAATACACTCCTCCACCATGTGCGCTCTTGGGGGCAGAAAGACTGAGCACTTTTTCTTCTCCCCATTTGAGGTGTAACTCCACACAGTCTTGGTACTCTCTTTAGTTCTTTGGCCACTTCCTCCGCTGCCCACCATGCAGTAGACACCAGCAAAGGTGCTGCACATGTACGCTGAAACACCGACTCTTGGCCTCAACCAACTACGCTGCTGCCCCGTGCCTAGAGTGTCACTAGTCAGGGCTCCATGTTCATTTGCCCGCAGGTTCCCAGAGCCAGCCAGACATCTTTTTTAAAGCTGCCTGGCTTGTGTAAACCCTATCCAGCCACAACCCCACGACCCAGCACATGAAAAGCACGTACACATGAGCTAGCATGAGCTACTGTGACTCCAGTGCACAGAGATTGCATCGCTGATTCAACCAATCACGCTTTGATTTACAACAATTTTATGAGAAATACATCACTTCTGGATAAACCAGGTACATCACTGACTGTGGATACGTATGCCAGGACTCTTTACTAAAGGGGTTACTGTAGAACTGATGCATACAAGGTCTGATTAGATGTGATGCCTCTTACAAGCTTTAGGTGTCTGTGTCTGGAATGACCCAAAAATGTTCTCATGAATTGAACTGGTCTTTTTTTCTTTTTGCTGTCTCTGTTTGCAGAGCTGCCGGTGTATGTGCCCTTCCTGATCGTGGTGTGTGTGTTTGTGGTCTTTCTTCTCCTGGGGTCCATAGTGGCTGTCTGTTTCTGCTTGAGCCAGAAGCAACTCCCCCCTTTACGGCCCAGCCAATCCACAGTCCAGGAATCCCCACCATCACCCTCCGAGCCTGCAGAGACTCTGCCCATGACAGCCAGCACTGGAACCTCCTGCGGCTCTTCATCCTCACTATACCCTCTCAACAGTGCCCACCAAAGCCACACAAGCCAACTGCATTCCAAACTAGAGAAACAGCAGCAGCATGCTCTGCCCCCCTCCTTCCTACAGCCTCCAAACCCTGCCTTCCACCGGACCATGACTTTACCCACAATGCTTCACCCACTCACGTTCCCCTCTGCCATGCTGAACCCTTACGTGATGCCCACACAGGGTCCAAGGCCATACAGGTCAGTGCCCTCTCCGTGCCCTCCTAATACTGGCACTGGCACAATGCAGTGGAGCAGTGAAGTCATAGTGTGACAGACATGGACAGGTGTGGACAACATTCAGCATTTACTATATATATGCACATGGGGAAATATATTCGTGCTTAGAGTCTGCTGTTTCCATTGATTGCCATACTGGAGCTGGGGGATAACTGGAGTTAACCCTCAGATGTCACTATTATACTGGTGATAATAAAGCTTGTAATTATTAATATGAATTATTCTCACTTATAACTCATTGAAACCAGAGCACTGGGAAGTGCAGTACATATGTTGTTCAGGTGACCAGAAAATACAGGACAGGATATAACAGGGAAATGAGTTATGGGACAGGAGAAGAAGACCACCAGACCAAAAAAGTTGGACAACTCAGGACAAGACAGGAAGGACATGACCAAAAGGTTACAGGACAAGAGCAAATCAGCAACAAGACTCTATAGGCCAAAAAGTTACAGGACAGGAAGCAAAGAAAGAAAAAGGACAGGACAGAAAAAAAAATAACAGGACAAGATTAGAAAAAGGTTACTGGACAAAGTACAGACAGCGCAAGATCTGAAAACGTTACAGGACATGATGCAAAGAAAGTCACATGACCAGATAAGATGGAAAAGTTACAGGACAGAGCAAGACAAACATTACAGAACAGGACAGGTAGAAATTCACAAGACAAGGTATGACAAGAAAACAGATACAGGACAAGGTAACACAGAGAAAGGTAACAGGGAAACAGATACAGGACAGGACAACACAGAGAAAGGTAACAGGGAAACAGATACAGGACACGGTAACACAGAGAACGGTTACAGGGAAACAGATACAGGACAGGGCAACACAGAGAAAGGTAACAGGGAAACAGATACAGGACAGGGTAACACAGAGAAAGGTAACGGAAACAGATACAGGACAGGGTAACACAGAGAAAGGTTACAGGGAAACAGATACAGGACAGGACAACACAGAGAAAGGTTACAGGGAAACAGATACAGGACAGGACAACACAGAGAAAGGTAACAGGGAAACAGATACAGGACAGGGTAACACAGATAAAGGTAACAGGGAAACAGATACAGAACAGGGTAACAGAGAAAGGTTACAGGGAAACAGATACAGGACAGGGTAACACAGATAAAGGTTACAGGACAGGCCAGAATACGACACAGAGAAAAAAATAATAGGAGAACACATGAAAGACACGACAAAAGTCACAGGAGAGGACAAAATGGGAAGAAATGTCATAGAAAATGCTACATGACAAAACAGGAAATGGATACAGGACACGACAAGAAAATATCATGAGACAGTACATGAAAAATGTCGCAGAATAAGACAAGATGAAGAAAACATTACAGTCCAGGACACAAAAAATAAATATTTAACAGGACTGGAACAAGCCAACAACAATTTGGATCTTTCAATGTTTTTAATGTTCTGTCAGTATTTCAGAAGAACCAAGGAATGACGTATAAACCTTCAACCTCTGAAATGCTCCACAGAAAAAGCGTGGGATACTGTAGAACTACATAGAGGCCTTTTATTGCCTACTGACATCACATAAGTGTGCATTAATAAACTGATGTGTGGTTTTAAAGCATTTTTGTGTTAAAGATGACTTCAATAAAACATGCAGGTTCATATTCATGTCATATTTAGATTCTGTCTTTATCATATTTACATGTAACTGTGTCTTTACAATGCAGTAGCCTCGGGTCTCCCTCATGCTGCACTCATGACAACAGCAAGCCTGTAATAACCTTCAGAGTCGCTCAGTATTGGATTGACATTGGGATATTGATTAGAACATGTTTATGCGCAGTGGGGGGTTTATATGGGTGGGCAGAAAGGGGTGGGGGTATGTGATGGGTGTGTTTTGAGTGTGAATTGGGGCCAATGCCTAAATGCAAGTGAGTGTGAATTGGGGCCAATGCCTAAGTGCAAACAACATAAACAACATAAACAACATAAACAACATAGTGATAACTTGATAAGTTATGTGCATATTATAACGACACAAATCTCACTTCCATGATTATTCATTAACTCTGTGAGTAAATAGACTGATCAGGTGTAGTACTGCCTTTATGTCCACGCTGTAAATCCTGGAGTCTGATCATCACATGGTAAAAGTGTGTCTTACCTTTACAAGTGGATTGCTACCCCAGTCAATCATCCAGTGACCTACCGACTGTCTATTAGCGCTTAGTGGGTTTGGCGGTTGCTGATCTCTGAGCAGTTTAATGGTTTCTAAAGCTGAATGAATGGGGTTATATGTGGAATGGTTGGGGTTAAGGAGGAATAAGTGGTGTTAAATGAGGAATGGTTGGGTTTAAAGTAGCATGTGTGTAGTTATATGAGGAATGGTTGGGGTTAAACAGGGATGTGTGTGGTTATATAAGGAATAGCTGAGGTTGAAGAGGGATATGTGGGGTTTTATAGGGAATTATTGGGGTTAAATAAAAATGAGGGGTTTATATTTGAAGTAGTTAAAGAGTAATATATTTTTAAATGTGGAATGGGTGTGGTTAAAAAGGAATGAGTGGGGTTAAAGAGGAATGAGGGGGTTATATGTGAAATAGTTCATGTTAAAGATAAATGAGTGGGGTAATATGAGGAATGTTGGGGTTGAAGAGGAATATATGGGGGTTATATGTGAAATGGGTGCGGTTAAAAAGGAATGAGTGGGCTTAAAGAGGAATGGGTAGAGTAATATGTGGAATGTTGGGGTTACAAGAGGAATGAGTGGGGTTATACAAGGAATGGTTGGAGTTAAAGAGTAATTGGGGTTTATATAAAGAATGTTAGGAGTTAAAGAGGAAGTAATGGGGTTATATGCGGACTAGTCTATGTTAAAGCTAAATGAGTAGGATTTTATAGGGAATGGTTGAGGTTAAAGATGAATGAGTGGGGTTTTATGTGGAATAGTCCAAGTTAAATATAAATGAGCGGGGTTTTGTAGGGAATGGTTGGGGTTAAAGATGAATGAATCCGGTTATATGTGGAATGGTTGGGGTTATAGGGGAATGAGTGGGGGTTTTATGTGGAATGGGTGGGGTTAAAGTGAAATGAGTGGAGTTATATGTGGAATAGTCCATGGTGAAGATAAATGAGTGGGGTAATATGAAGAATGTTGTGGTTACAAGAGGAATGAGTGGGGTTATATAAGGAATGGTTGGAGTTAAAGAGTAATGGGCGTTTATATAAAGAATGTTGGGAGTTAAAGAGGAATTAATGGGGTTATATGTGGACTAGTCTATGTTAAAGCTAAATGAGTGGGGTTTTTTGGGGAATGGTTGGGGTTAAAGATGAATGAATCCGGTTATATGTGGAATGGTTGGGGTTATAGAGGAATTAGTTGGGGTATTATGTGGAATGGGTGGGGTTAAAGTGAAATAAGAGAGATTCTATATTCTATGGAGCAAGTGTTCATAAACATTGGACATATAATGTACCTGAAATATTGAAAATGTAGGAGCAGCATTTTACTTCTGTTTAGAGAAGTAATGGAGCTCCACCTCACTCACTAATAGAATTGTTGGCACCTTCTGTGAATATCAGCACTGGAAATCTCAGTGAGGAAAAGCCTCATTTAAAAGGAACATATTTCTTATAAATGCGCATGTAGTAACTTCTAAACTGCTGAACTCTTTTACCAGACTGGTAAAGTAACCTGACCTTACACCTGTTCCCTGGTGCTGAACTCACCGCCCACTCTAGCCCTGAACTCCACTCTGATTGGTCCCCCGACTTTAATCTGCGAAGGAAATCTTTTCCCTTAAAAGCTTATTGAGTCATTTGAGTGCCACTCAGGCTGCCAAGCCCCGCCTCCGTGTGACATCAGGGCAGAATGGCAGCGGGCTGGTCTCGGACGGTCTCTGCGTAAACCTGGATTTGCGGTAAGAGCGCGCGCTTCATTTCTACCTACACTGCTCTCTGTTATTCTCCCTGGAGGGTCCCGTTATCAGACGGGTGGTTTCATCCGTTGCTTGTGAGTCAAAACAGTTGCAGAAGTGTCCTGGGTGAGGAGCCTCCTGTTGGGGTTCAGGGTGACAGCGCGCGTCACCGGTTTCTGATCGTTTTCCAGGGGCGTTTTTTGACTTTCTCACTGGATGAACTGAAATGAATTAGCGTTCATTATTAACGGAGCACGAGGGCTGTATGTGTTTGGAGCCTCGCACCTTGTTTGTACCGCGAGCTTTCGCCACTAATCGCTTCTGACTGTGCAGTAGGAAAAACGGCTTAAGCCCTTAGGGTCCGCATGAGGTCAGCGGGCGCCGCGCTTGTTCCGCTAAGGCGCGTGCCCGTTCCGTTCTCACCGCGTACTAATGCCGATTCGGTTCCCGTGAGAGCGCGTGCCAGTTCCAGTCTCAATAAAATCGCGTGCCCGTTCCAGTCTCAATAAAAGCGCGTGCTCGGTGGGCTCCTGGTTAAGGGCGCGTGTCCGTCCCGTTCTCGGCAAGGCGCGTGCCCGCTCGTGTTCCTAATAAGGCGCGTTTCCATTTCGTTCTCATTAAGGCGCACGTGCTGTCATTAGGGCGCGCGCCTCTTCCGTTTCATTAAGGTACGTGCCCATGGCGTTCTCATTACAGTGCATGCTCGTTCCATATACAGTACGGTCCGTCCCATTACCAGTAAAGGGGAATTCCGCCGGACCTTTAAAGCGGTTAAGATGTAAACAGAGTGATTCAGAGTGGTTTGGTGTGAAACGATGATGGGAACCAGACTTACAACTCTACAAGCTCCCTCACAGAAAGCTATTACATGAACTGGTTATGAATACGCTGCCTGAGATGCCGCTTTATGATAGGTGGAGGGATACATTCAGGGCGCTGTGAGGCAAAATAGTTCCCAAAAAACTTTTCTATTCTTTTACCATCATCAACGTTCCATATTAACACTCAGAAGACACGTGTAGGTTCACTGGTGGTTTTGATGTTCTCATGTTAATGTTCCAGCACAATACACTTCTCAGTCCGGTGGTCAAAATTCAATTATTAATTTATTTCAATATACATCATCTAAACTATTTATCCTTCTGGGTCATGAAGGGTGCTGGAGCCTATCCCAACTCTCATTGGGCGGAAGGCAGTAAACACCCTGGACATGCTGCCGGTCCATCACAGGGCCAGATTCAGGCCTTTTAATTGTTTTGTGCTCTGTGAAAAAGGGATAGAAAGACAGAATTAACTTAATGTTACCTTAGCTATACTAACGAGAGCTTAGTTAGCAGGCCACACAGCCTTGGTTCCAGCATACTGAAGCAAGAATGATGGCCGTTTAGAGGATATCTGAGAGAACGAAGTTGAGTGACTGCTTCAGAGTGAAAGCCGAACGTGCTCTGTGTTGAGTGGAACTCCTAGCCATGCCTGAGCTGCTGTCCAGCTTAGTGTCTGTGACAGGTTTCCTGGCTCCGGATTTTCTCCATAGTCATAATTTATAAACACCAGCATCACGTTCATATGTAGGAACAGTGTACCTTATTATTACCTGTACCTTATAATACTGTTGACAATATAGTGTAACACAAGTACATTTTTCATGTTCCTGGTATTGAGAAACACTCAATATTGTCATTAATAACCATCTACAGTCTTTGTTAGATCATGTTCTTTACATATCAGGTAAAGAGAACTGAAATGTGCTGCATTAGGAGCACCATCTCTCTCCTCTGTGCGGTGTGAGTGAACATGATTGTGTGGACTGTAATCGTACAAGCGTGTGTCTAATAGCTTAATCCTGTGAGGTTATAAGCCGGCCGCACTCCTCTGAAGAGTGATGACAGAGGTAGAAGTAGTCAGCAAGTCTGATTAGTTCCTCTACAGAGCTAATACGCAGCATTAAAGGGCCCTTATCATCAAAACTGATACTATATAAACATTATTAAAGTTTCAAAACGTACTATTCATTCACCATACAGTATATATACAGGAACTAAGCTGTAATGTCACAATAAACATTTTATGTACACTGTATGAATAAGGAAGATAAAGGTTACCAGGAACAATAAATGATGATATATTTATTTATATGATCAATATTTATGGAGCTACACACACAGAAGTAGCATCTTTCAGTATGGCGTCTGGCCCACTGTTTGCTTATGCAACATGCCAGACGTCTCGGTATGGAGCTGTAGAGGTTCCTGATGGTGTCCTGTGAGAATCCATCCCATGCAGCTTGAATATCCTCACACAGTTCCTGCAGATGGTGTGGTAGGGGTGGAGCTGGAGTGACACCAGGCCTTCTGGATGAGTGACGCTTGACAACAACCCGTTCACCTTGACACTGACCACGGTGCCTCCACACGGATTCATTGGTCGTCTCCACCAAGACAAAAGCGGGACTCGTCACTGAAGATGACCCGCTGCCATTCTGAGTCACTCCATGACAGTCTGGCACGACACCATTGCAGTCTTTGGTGATGTTGACGTGGTGTTAAGGACAGTCGTCGTAACGGTCTGTGTGCATGTAGTCCTGCATCCTGCAGCGTCTGCCTATGGTGCTGGCACTAACAGGATGACACATAGGGGGCATCACTGCTGGCTGATTGTCGCAATCATGGCTGTTGGGTCAGTCAGGTACAGTGTTAAATTACGTCCTTGCTTACATCACATGGACGGCCGAGCGTGAAACTTGAACCATTCGCATATCTCACAATGTCAGACCTATATACCAAATTTCAGTCCTATCGGTTGATTCCTTCTGGGTGCAACTATACAGATCCTTTTAACAGATGCTCAAAATGAAATCAAAAGTAGTGTGAAAGTAAAGGAGCGAGCTTTAGACGCCAAACGCGACCTGATTGACTTGATTTGGGGTTGGTGGAGAGGGGTGTTATGCTAACTATCCCTTTATTGTTTACTCCGGTTGTTTGTGTGTTCAGGTTCACAGATACACACACCTGTGTAAGTGTGTGTGTGAGGTGCAGTCATGCCGCTGGTGAAGAGGAACATTGAGCCGCGCCACCTGAGCCGGGGAGCACTACCTGAGGGCATCGGCAGTGAGCTGGAGTGTGTCAACAACAATACACTCTCTGCCATCATCCGCCAGCTCAGCAGCCTCAGTAAGACGTCACTGTGTACAGTGTAGAATGAACTGAATGAACTTCTCCTGTAAAGCTGTCATTTTGGAGATGAGGTTTTTATACTACAGCAGCAATATACAATATCAATCACTATCATATATGTATCTCCAAAATAATAACTTT